>JBCEWE010000163.1:1993954-2593954 GCA_039877035.1 Silurus lanzhouensis | reverse complement strand
TTTGTTTTCTTCTTCTCTAACACGAATTTTACCCAAGGTGCTCTTCTTTTGTTTTAAAGCCCCTCCACTCCAAAGTTTGATATGTTATGCACAATGTGCTGCTTTTCTGCTCATAATGATCGCAAAGAGTGGTTACTGTAGTCTTCCTATTAAAGCCCCTTGGAGAGTACATAAAACGTATTCATCCAAATTTCATGTTTGAATGAAGTCAAACTGAAAATGTGATTCATAATCACTAATACAAAGGGCTGAATTTAATGCAGACTACAAAAAAAAACGAGTTCCTTTCAGTTGATTAGATGCTTTAGATTTTTTTTAGCTGTTTTCTGTTCTTTGATAAGGATTGGATAGTAATATTTTTGGTGGATGTGATATCAGGTTTATTAAAGTATATTTAAAAATCTTGTTACATGAGGTACCCATTTTGTCCTAGCCACAGAAACACAAGTGACTTTTTCTTAATCATGTAATCTCTGTGTATCTGAATAAGAGAGAGAAAAACTACATGTAGTCGGAACTTATTTGTTTATGTGAATAATCTTACATACATTATTTTTGTGAAGGTCACTTATGTGCTAACTGCAACAAAATACTAATTTGGCAATCAAAATGGAGGAAATAAAGTTTCAGTTTACTGCAACGCATGTATAGAAACATGCCCAGGGTCAGCAAAACAATGGAAAGGGCTTTACTCTTATTATAAACATGGGTGCACTGGAATGAGTGAGCAGATTCAAATGCCTCAGACGTTAAGGTTTTAAACTACTGTAGATTAAAAGATTGTTAGTTCAAAGAGCCACAATTGAGCACTTAAGTAGGAATTATTAGCCATTTAACTGCTCAAATCTTTCCCAGCATTGTATCTGCTCATGTTTAGTCACTGTGGTAGTATATATACAGTAATCCCCTCTTGATTGCGTGGTAACGTTCCAAAACCGCACGCGATAAATGAAATACTGTATTAATAAATTTCATTATTTCAACATAAAACTCCATTAGAAAAATGTCCTATCAGTTTTTGGTCTATCGTGCTATCCGCTAGAGATCGGGTAAATCAGAGAAACAAATCAGTTATGTGGCAATATGCAATTCCTCGATAAACCGGGGACGCGAGATTCGAACCGCGGTAAAGCGGGGGATTACTGTACCATCAAAAAGCACATGTATATCTAAGGAATGATTTGACAAAATATGTAATAAATGTGACAGAACAACTTACTCAAGTGAAAGTTTAAAAGGGAGCACTTTTACTGAAGTAATATTTTAGCTACCCTCTACTTTAACTCTAGTACATGGTTTGTGTACTTCATCCACCACTGATTTTAACCAGAAAACAAACATTTTAACATAAATATCTTAACATGCTTGGCTTAAAAGGAAATCATAAATGTTGCTGCTAATTGCCTCTGTCCATTGAAGAGCCTTTATTTTGTCACATATACATTACAGTACATTGAAATTCTTTTAATCACAAATTCCAGCTTGTTAGGAAGCTGCAGTCGGGCCAGACATGATACAGCAGCCCAGATGTAGAGAGGGTCGAGGGCCTTGCTCAAGGGCCCAACAGTTAGTTCTTGGCAGTTCTACAGCTTGAACCCCCAACCTACTGATCAGTATTGCAGAGCCCTAAGTGTTGAGCCACTGTTTAAACCCTGGCACTACAAAGAAATAATTTGTGTTGTTGAACTGTATATATAACAAATAAAGATATCTCCTTTTTCTTCTTCTTCTTCTTCTTCTTCTTCTTCTTCTTCTTCAATAAATTAATGATTTCATTTAACTTTTACACTCAATACTGTGATTATTATATATACAGCTCTACAAAACTGATGTCTTTTTTTAGGTGATGCATGCAGTCATGGTTTACTTGTTGTTACTAGTGTAACGCCATTGCTATATGCATTGATATATATATATAGCAATGGAGTTACACTAGTAACAACAGGTTTTTCACTTCGTAGTTTTCTGCACATTTTAACCTTACTGCCCTGGGAGCCACCAGTTGACTGCTAACATACCCCTGTGGAATAAAAAAATGGTCAGTAGGCTGCTGACCTTTCTTGACTGCATTGGAGTTAAAAAAAAAAGATGAGGTCATGTCATGTGGATACAGATCTGCACTGTCTCTGATGTTGTGAGCATGTCTCAAATGCACCACTTAAGTGCAGTGGCAGAACCATGAACCTCAGCACAACTGCATCTCTGACTCAGCATGTTTTGTCATTTCCTGGCCTACATAAAGCTGCCACTGCAGAAATGCATAAAATATCTACACTTACATAAAGTTTGCTATTGGACTTCTATTATAAATTCTGGTAAGTATATAGACCCTTTTATTCTATGGTCTGCTGAAAAAATAGGTAAAGGAACTTCCAATATTTTCTTGAGTATAGTTTATAAAGTACAAAGCAGAACAAAACAAAGCAATACACATTTTCCCTGCACAGGCCATGGAAATATATGTAAAGAATTTGTTTTTTTATATTATTTAAATTGTGGCTTAGTCTCATAAACCAGACTTCCAGCGTTTACTAGAAAGTCAGGTATGATTAATCAGTGAATGTAACAAAGAAAAGATTTAAAGTGAAACCCGACATGGCACACATACACCACTGACTTGCTCTGATAAAAGAAAAAGGTTTCACACACAAAAAGGGATACTTTGAATTCTCTTATTCCAGTAAATATATTCTTGCCCTAAAATAGTAATCTTCCAAGTAATCTTGACCTGAAAAGTTTATCATTTTGTAGTGCTTAGATCTTTTCCACTGGAAACCAGAACAATTGGATAGTTAGCTAGTAAGATTGCAACCCTCAATATCCAAAAGCTTCCAGCTGGAAAAATGTACAAAAAGATGCTCTGTGGCCTGTGGATGGAGTCTATGATGCTGAAGCTATTTTTAAAAGAAACACTTTTTCTTTTAATTTATTTTTTTTATTGCTTTTAGTTTTTTTATGACCTATCTCAGTCCAGTACTGCATTATTATATTAAAATCCAACTGAATTTGTAATGTGACACCTTAAGTTTTAATTAAAATAAAAAAGAGATTTAATTGGATCTAGTCCATGTTACTACCTCATGTGGCAGACTGGGAGAATGCCAAGAGTGTACAAAGTAACACTGCCGTCAAAGTAAAAGGTAAAAAAATTTAAAATTAACATATTCTGGGTTATTTAACATGTTTCAGTTCACTAAATAATTCCATATTAGCTCGGTCTTAATTTTAATGTCCTCAGTACTATTATACAATGTTGAAAAAAATAAAAACAAAGGAAAACTACTGAATAAGAAGGTGTGTCCAAACCATTGCCTTGTAGTGTATGCTTATATGACTATAATATACAGAGAAGAAAAATGGCCCACTGTAAAAACTCCTGATTCCATTATTGTCAAAATGATATGACTGATTGGTTTTTAAGAGAAAATCAGCATTATTACTGATTAATGATATATGCTCACTGACAAATGTGCTATTATAAATTATAATAAAACATTCGTGTCAGAACATTATTCAGTCGCTAGCACTGAGTGCACTGGAAGGAAATTGAAAGTCATATTTTAATATTCAACGTGTGATCTGCCTTTTTGTGAGATTCCTTTTCTTAGATCAGCCATGATATCGTGTTAAATAACCAGTTTCCTCTACTGTATGACATTCAGCCAGTATGTAGAAAAGTCCCTAACACTTTGGTTTAAGTCACAATGTCATATTCAGCATTATGTTCAAAAGTCATAGCAATCTTTATGCTGGTAAATCATGACAGATCCTTCACACTTCCACTGCTGAAGATCTGTTTGTCCTCCCTGCTTGATTCATACTGATGCTCTGCATCTGCTTTCAGATTCTGCACCTGTGACTCACCTTCTGTTGCTGTGGAGGGTCCAATAATAACTAAATATTTGCACTTCCTACAAAACAGTTTATTCTCTTGCATTATTGGATAATCTCACAAAGATTCGGTAGATACAACTGTTGCTGTAATCATGAAGACTATCATTCATGTGCTTATTCTGGATTGTTTGTACTTTTCTACAAATAGATTGTATATTTTATTTAAAGTGTACAACATATTTAATCTAGAAGGCAATGGGTTCCATTTTTGTGTCTGGTTATTCTCTTGATTTCTCCTTCAAGTCACTTCAGGGATGTTTTTCTTGGCAGAACTATTCCAAAGCTTATGGAGAGCATTGGAGATCTAAATCTACATCTGAATTAATGCACAGCTACTCTACTGTTAAAAGCACCAGTCATGTTTCTGTAATTCTAAAGTACTAACTCACAGTCAGTTCTGCGTCAAGATGTGACAGAACTGGCAGGTAATTTGTATAGCTACATTGTACAATCATGAACAGATTACAGTATTATATACTGTATGCTATTTTGGTGTCATTCTTTTTCAAATTTTCCTTGATGCACATTTGTGTTGAGATATGGCTTTGTGCAAGCACTAGCATGTTTCTAAAACGTGTGACAGGCTTGAAAACAAAACATTTAAGCACATTTTAAAACACAGAAAATACATGCACACATACAGTATATATAATATATATGTAAGGTACATTGTATTTTAGCTGGTTTTAGCATTACAGATACATTGACGCATCTGTAATGCAGACACAAGCCAACACAATAACACACTCCGAAATTACAACCAAGATCTTTCAGCTGTGACTCAGAAACTGTTACAATCATATTGAGGTGTTAAATTGGTGGCAGGGGGGTGGCATAAGGACTATGAGGGATAGAAACACCAGAACAAGCATCAGGGCATATTTCTTGTAGTGTTATAGCCCAAAATAAATATTCAAAGCAGACATATGCATTGTTCAAGAATCCTTAACAACAACTCTTGGGTTATTGTCTTGGGTCTTAGAGAAGCTTGTCACTCAACTTGTTGCTCAACCTGGCAAATTGGCCTGGCAAAACTGTACCAGTCAAAAGTATTGTTGAACACACTTTAAAAACTATAGAAAACGCAACGAATTGTGTGGTAAACAAATAAGTGGTAAACAATCGATCAGTTGTCTTGTGCAGAGGAAAGGGTGAATACAGATTCAAAAGCCCTATTAGTGCTACCACAACTACTGTACAATTTATACAGTAATATGGCAGAAAAACACTCAGTTAAGTAAAGATAAAAGACAGTCTATTGTTTTAAGAAATGAAGGTAAGTCAATCTGACAATCTCTTTAAATGTATTGTATTTCTATGTGCAGTCTCCAAAACTTTCAAACACTGTGATGAAACAGGCTCTCATGAGGACCATCTCAGGAAAGAAAGACCAAGAGCTACCTCTGCTGCAGAGGATAAGATTTTTAGAATTACTAGCCTCAGAAACCACCAATGTACATAAATGCTTCTTGGACTTTATGTGACTGACATATTTCAACATCCACTGTTCAAAGGCGACTGCATGAGGTAGGGCTTTGCCTCAGAAGAACAACAAGCAGAAGGGATTTGCTGGGGCCAAGAAACATAAGGAATAGAAATTATAGTGGGAACCTGTCCTTTAAATATAATTATATATTTCGATTTAGACATTTTTGGTTCTAATCAGTGTAGACATACAGAGGGTGAACTGGTGGTTCTTGAATGTGTGGTTCCCACTCTGAAGCATGGAGGAGGAGGTGTGATGGTGTGTTGCTAAATCACTGTTGGCAATTTTGTCAAAATTGAGGGCACACTTAACAGCATGGCTATCACAGCATTTTGCAGTAACGTGCCACCCCACCTGATTTGCACATAGTGGGATCACAATTAGTTTTTCAACAGGACAATGACCACAAACACAGGTAATGTCATATCTATTTGTCCAAGATGGAGAGTGATTGAGTGCTGCATCAGATGACCTCCACATCTGTCTCCCAAAGTATACATCTTTTTGATGTCAGTTCTTTTTGTGAATTCATGCCGTCTGTTTTTCCAAAGTTTCTTAACGGTATTGTGTCTCACCTCTTGTGTTTGCATGTAAGTCTAAATTGGGAGTTTTGCTCTTGTCGGTCACTTATTACCTGTGTTTTGGATTGTGGATTTATTTAGTTAAACTTTTTAGGAATTATATTTTTGGGTTTGTTATTTTTGTGTTTTGGTATTTACAATAAACACTATTGACGTTACATCATCTCCTAGTATGTCTCTTCGCATGGGTTCATACACATGGGTTCACACTTGTAGCAGTGAAACCACACTTGTGGCCTGCCTCACGTGCAGCCGATTTGGGTTCAAACTGCGGGGCTCACTGACAGAACAAACCGGCTACCGGTGAACCCAACAGAGACCACAGAATACTAGATACACTTACACCAATATAGTGTGATGCGCTAAGATGCACAGCCATCTTCTGGGAAATTCTTCAAGACTGATGGAACCAACTGCCTTCTCAGCTACAATATTTTTCTGGAGATCCTGACTGGTTCTTGTTCGGTGCCATCTCTCATTTATGTCAACCTTACTACAGCGTTCATCTTTTCCTTCCTCTCAAACAAGGCTCTTAAGTGTGCCACGGCTGTCTGGGAAGCCAAGGGTCCTTGCTGCTCCAGCTACCCAGCTTTTTCTGGCAAAATTTAGGCTCCTTTTTGGCCACCCCAGCAACAAATCAATTCTTAAGCCTCTAAAGCCTCACTGGGGACATCACTCTATGATCCTGGCTGTGGATGCCTCCCAGCCTCGGAGTATGTCTCTGCACATGGGATCACCAATGTACCTGCCTCACGCATGACCAATCCAGGTTTAAGCCAGATAAAAAAATAGATTTCACCAGTATCTAATATTGGCAGCACTGCATGTGACAGTAGTAAGCAAGGATTCAACTTATATGCATTTAATGTACATGTACATATGCAGTGATTTCATGAGGTTCAATTGCACCAGTTTGGTATGGTCTTGTAAGTAATCATCTGCATCATCATCAAGGTATTATCTTACTCTTATGTAAAATTCTAATGAATAAGCCCCATGATGCACTAGGATCTGGTGACTCAAGCTCTTTTGGAGCCCTTTCAATGTCTGAGCTCTCTAAGCCCTCTGTCTTCCACCTCTTCATGCTGCATTTGTTCTACCACTTCACTTCCTTCTAGCTTTTTGTTGTTCATTTATATATATCTTTTTTTTCCACCTCTGCATCTCTTCCTTCTTTTTGCCAGTTATACCTCCACTTGCACTCTTTTCCTCACCACTCCTCCTGCTATGTTATCCCTCTTATCATGCATCCTCTTTAGTTGGGAAAATAAATCTACAAGTCCAACAAATGTGTGGACACAAATGCTCAATATAATTCAAACAGTTGAAAACCTAGCTAAACCATGACAAACTAGATAACCAGATAGATATGTGTTAAATTTAGCCTGCTAAATAAGCGCATCTACCTGAATTTATACACTCCAGTTGTGTCATTTTCTCAGTTAAATTCTACATCACTTTGCTGTTCAGAATTGCTAGATATCAGTAGTTAGTTGCTACCCAGCTACTAATGAATCCACTGACACCATGAACCATTATAAAAGCAATCAGTAACTCTTTATTTTAATGATCAGAAATTAGACAGTAATAACTGCTTTTAGAACAGGGAACATATTCTATATTTATTTCATACTTATAAGCTTCACATTCACACAGTGTACTGAGCACCTATAAAGTGAATATTTTGCACAATACATGCTATTAGTACCTTTTATTTAAAAAAGGTCCATTGTTAGGAAAAAACAAGTATAAAACGGCTATAAGACAAAAACAAGATGACAGCCACCAAAGGCCTTATAAAATGCTTGTAAAGGCATTAAATTGCCATTACAGGGTACACAGCTTTACCTTTCAATCTAGTCTAGCACTGAGGCAACTCTTAGATGTCAACGTCAGCTGTAGTATACTTACATTTTGATAACAAAAGCATATTACTGTGACAGTTGCCCAGCATGCCCCTGTGGTAGATCCACCCCTCTAATTTGCACATTATTGTAAACAATTCTGCAATACTAATGATTGGGTTGTATCCCAAATTGCATATCACTCTAAGAATTTTTGCAGTACATTATTGGTTGCCACTTGCAGCTGATAAATGCACATAGTGGTGATAAACTAAACATATGCTCTATAGTATTAAAATAGTTTTTCCACATGCATTTAGCAGGAATATATTTCTACTAGAATGGGTATAATTCCAAAATCTTATATCGAACAACTTTATGTAATTGTTGTGTTTATAAGGCTGCATGACAGCCACATAAACCATTCTGTACAGCTGACAAAAAATACATAAACCAATCATAAAATGTTAGTTTCAATAAAATTCAGCTCCATAAAATGGCCATTGTCAATCAGACATCACATTTCAAACAAGTGACAGATTTTCATTGGGATAAGTGCTTGTTTTAGGGCTGTCGTCATTTGTAACTGACTTTGCAACTGTTTGTGTCAAGGGTACACAATAGAAACAAAACACAATACTAACTGCCAGAGAGAAATACATTTTTGTTTTAACAGTGCATGTACAGTGCATGTCACTGTTAAGCCCTTCATCCAAGTAATTGTGTTATACAGCAGGCTTTTTATATTATGATTTCCATGAAATGCCAAGCTCAGGAGATATGGCAGAACATCTTTCTTAACTTCTCTCACATGCCAAATCATCATACTGGGACTCGGACATACCCGAAGCAAACTGAGCTACAAAGTCAGTGTCAGTACGTCCAGCTGAAAAATGCCATGTCACATTATGTCAATATCTACTGCCATGAATGTCAGTTTTGTCAAATAAACACCCTCGTGTCACTGGACTCAGGTGTTTTACTAACAAAATAGAGATTTTTGACAGCTGATGCCTATTAATAAATAAATATATATATATATATATATATATATATATATATATATATATATATATATATATATATATATATATATATATAAATATTTTGTAGGTTGTAATTTGTCTATTTCACTTATGTATGAACTATGTATAAATCCTGCTTTTAAGTTAACTATTTCTTAAAATTTATAATACCTACTGTACAGTAAATAAAGGAAAAAGTCTCTGTTTCTCTCTCTCTCTCTCTCTCTCTCTCTCTCTCTCTCTCTCTCTCTCTCTCTCTCTCTCTATCTCTCTCTCTTTCCTACTTTCTCTTCCTGGTGTATAGAAATACATCTCTGAGAAGACTGATATTTTAAATTCTCTTTCTTTGTTTTACAGCTTTAACCTCAGCTTGCTATCATGTAACCAGTCGTTTAAGGATGGTGGAGCAATCAAACACATTTGTATTTTGCAACACGCTTGTCCATGACCCTCATTGTCCCAATTTATCTTTGAGTATAAATTTCAAACACATAGAACACGCTTGTTAAGGAATGTAAGTTTCAATTCAAGAATACTCTATTAACATGGTTTCCGTTTTAAATTGAAAGCTGAAAATTGAACATTGTAAAGAAACCATGTGTAATAATTAAGTACTGAATCAATCACAGCTCTACTTGACGTGTTTACACACACACACACACACACACACACACACACACACACACACACACACACACACACACACACACACAATGCAAACACACTTTGCTGTAACAAGTGATTAAGTCTTATCAGTGGGGGTTTAATCTTAATTGTTAATCTTTGTGTGGTCTTGATTTTTTTTGTGCTTCCCTTGAGTGGAGCATTGGATTAGAAGAGCGATGTTCGATACAAAGATGCTTGACTAGTCACTTGGAAAGATAAGATGACACTGTTTATGTTTACTACTTCAGGAATTCAACTCCACAGTATTATCAGCATGTAACGTAATTTATATGACACATGGATGCTGCAACATCTTGTCGTCTTGTACACAACTATGAATAATGTGTGGATGAAAAATGATGTTACTTATGCTTAAAGCCGTTCTATTAAAATCTACCTTTGGTGAACATTGTTTAGTGTTTGGAATAACAATAGCTTGCATGATGGATGTCTTTTTACTGCCACTGTATCTAGTAATCTTGTGGAGGGATTTTCAAATGTGTAATATCATAATAGGAGATGATCAATTGTGGTAATTAATTACTACCACAAATATTTAGATTTTTTTTAAATGCCACTTTGTGTACACATAATAGAAATAGGAGTTCTACATATTCTACATATGCATCAAACCTGACCTCTACAATTAAAGATTGGATAAACATCATCTGGTCTTTTTCCAATCCTCAACTGTTTAATTTTTGAATGAGCTTGTGATCAATATAACCTCAGACCTGAAGGTTCAATGTGTCGTGCCTCCTGGAGATGCTTTTCCACTCACTACATACAGAACTGAATTTAGACTCAAACACACATATTTTGTGTGTTGTCTTGCACTGTCTTGTATTGTCTTTGCACTGTTTGCACCAGGTTGCACACGATGCACTTTATGTGGTGAGGACCTTAGCTCTGTGTTTTCTTTGATGTAGCTTTTGTTATTTGTTTTTGTTGATGTTTATGTTGTTAAATGTAGCACCAGGGTTCTGGAGGAACGTTGTTTTATTTTACTGTGTACTGCGTCAGCTATATATGGTTGAAATGACAATAAAAGCTTGACTCTTGACTTGACATTTGTAAAGGCCATTCTGCAACTCTCTGACCTCTCTTTTACCAACAAGGCATCTTTCCGTTCTTTTGTGTTTCTTTTGCCAAATTTTGAGTAAACTCTAGAAACTGAAGCTTACACAAAATGGTGCAAAAGAGATGATTTGAAATGAATCTGCCTGTCTGGTAGGGAAAAAAAACCAAACTGATCAAAATTCACTGAGATTACGCTTCCCCACGTTTTGCTGTTTGATGTGAACAGCTCTTACAATAGCTATGCATGATTTCATGCATTAGTCTGCTGCCACATGGCTTGCTAAATTTGATAATTTCATGATTGAGCTGGGTTACACATGTTCCTATTAAAGTAACTGGTGAGTGCATGTGATTTTGCTTAAATGTTTAAGAAACATAAAATCTAAACTTCTTTGCTTCTTTCTTTTTAAATTCTGATATGACTTACTCATGTTTTCCTGTCTGTAGTATACAATATTCAGAAAAAAAGCAAGTAGATATCAGGCCATGTGTGAAGCCTGCCGGCTTTGCTATTATGATATCCGATTGATATTCCATGCATGATTTCTGTTATTATTTTAAGTATGTTTTTTATTTTACTGAATGATTTTCAGGGTTCCAGTGCCAAACTTGAGTAAACGTGTTAAATTGGTCCGTTTTAAATAAAAAACATCTGCTAAATGAATAGAAAAATTAACATAAATGCAAATATACTGTTAGGCAAAAGCACCTTTGTCAAAATGGAGTTAGATAGACAAAGATATACTGGATATACAAAGGAACATAAAGGGGGATGAACACAAAGAGGAAGTGGAGAGCAGATTTTATCTGAATACTGAAGTATTTTATGTGTCATTCAAATATGTTGAATCAGATCAGTTAACTGGGCTTTAACACAGAAGCAGACACTCATATTTCCAAGTAATTAAAAGTAGCTCAAGAAGAGAACAACTAATTGCTTTCTTTAACTCACTGGAGATGCTTGCTTTACCCCCTTGTTGTCATCATGTCAAGTTTTATCAGAATGTTGATGTTGGCATTGAGAAATATGAGCTCAAATATGATTTAGCCCCTCACTGATTTAGCGAGCTATATTAAATGTAAATTTATTTTGTACATTACACCAACGCCGCTCTCTTGACATTGAAATAAAATCTTAGCCGTGCTTTCTTGCACAGGTAAGCGTATTTACCTGGAGTGATGCTAAACTAATTTGAATAAATCTGCGAAACCCAATTTTATGTAATTGAAGCTCACTTTGTGAACACCTGCAACTGGATTAGAGGGTGACATTAAGTTGTTTTGCTGCAGTGGGCCGAGAAAGGGCTCCATAAATTTGGATTTCTTTCAACATTTTTAATACTGCACCATATGCGCTTTACAGAATAGGCAACATGCTTGGCTGGTGCTTAAAAAATGACTGAAATGAATCCAAGAAACTGAGACTAATGAGACCTAATCCAGTGCTCACATTTTACAGCAAGTGTACATTTTTTTTATTTGAAAAGCAAAAACTTTTTGTAATAAATAGCCAGTTTTTTAGTTTAGACAAATCCAAAAACTTGGATCACAAAGAGTCATAAAAAAGTAAAGAAGCACAATCATTACCTAAATGTATTTCTGCAATTTATAATAATAATAAAAAAAATAAAATAAAAAAAAAGGATATTGATGATACTATTCAAAGTGTGAATAACAGATCCCACGACCAACAAATTGATCTTCCAAATTTGGGGCCCTGTTTGATGGAACAGTCATGCTCTGTATTATTATAGAATTGCCAACCTGCTTGAAAAGAGCTAGAAATCATGGTGTGCCACCTTGGTCAGCTCTGCAACACGCCAGCTGTGTTGAATGGCTGTTTGTGCACAGAGTGTGAGCGATCCCTGACAGGCTGCTTTTTGTTTGCCTGTGTGGCTGCGTGATTTGTGCGCGGCCATCGATCCGCTCCCAATTAGAACAATTACTGCCACCTCGCTTCCCCTTTTCGATAGCTTTCATTAAAAATGGCTCTGTCAATAGCCCTGTTTATAACAAGACTAATGCGGTGGCGCATAGACAGGATGGCATTAGGTGATTATTTCATCCTGCGATGGCACAAAAGGAAGCAGCGTGAGAGAATCAAGTTGAAAGGAGCAGAAATAAATATTTGTTTCCCTTCTGGCTTCCCTTTTGGCTTCAAGTCATCAGAAATGCTCAGCAGCCAGCTATTACACATTGCTGTGTAATCTATTTGATGTTTTTCACTATTATTCAACCATCAGTCTAATTTTATTTAAACATCAACCCCATGCTGATGTTTGCCATTAGACTGTAGATGCACCATTGGCACATGACACACCTCACTAAGCAGTGCAGCATGTCAGATTGAGGATTCAGCTACATTTCTATTATTCACACTTTCCTCTAATGATGACTTTGATATAGGCACGTACAGAGTAAATGCGTGCATCCGTTTGGTGTCTTAAAGCAGACAGACAGATGTAAGTATTCGTTGCTTTGAATTAAGACCAGTGTAGGCTTAATCTGGAATAGAAGAGACCATACAAAGTCAGTAAATGTATAGCATGCTTTGGTCAAACCCTAATCAAACCTGGAGGAGAACAAAGAATTGAAATCAGCAGTGACACATTGCTACAAGACTTGGCATTTGCAAGTAACATTAAGAGTTCTCGTGATTATAATCGAGTATTATTTAAAGTGATTGCAGATAGGCGAATTTGATTAATAATCAGGTGACTTTGACCAGAGAATGGTGCTTGTGCAGAGGTCATGTGATGAGATTGTAACCTGAGGAGAGGGGGAATTCCAGACAGAGATGTGATACCTTCTTGAGGAATTCTTCAATGTAACTACACTAAAAAGGTTTATAAGGTGTTGAAAACAAACAACAACAACAAAAAAATCTTGGAACAAAATAACAGTCCCTAATATTAAACTAAATTTGCGGACAAATAGGTTGCAGACAGCTCACAAATTCAAACAAAAGACAAATTTAGTTTTGTAGTGACAGTCTCAGTCTCCAGACCTAATTCGATACACGCAGTGTATGTGACATCAGTATATGAGGACTGAGTTATAAAAAAATGGCAGAATTAAATCAGATGTGGAGAGATTAACATGTAAGGGTGAGGGTGCAAATATTAAAACTTAAAATTTCCTAAAGGTCCTTAGAGGATACACAAAGATGCTGAATGGAGCTATAATAGCAAAGTTTAGAGATTGAATAAGAATTTTCTTTATAAGTGTAACTTTGTCCCTATTCAGCAAGCTGGTGGTGACAAAACGGTAAAAAACTCCCTAAAACGGAAGAAGGAAGAAACCTTGAGAGGAACCAGGCTCAAGAGGGAACCCATCCTCATCTGGGTGGCACTAAATGTCCATTTATTACAAAACGATGTCGAGGTATGCAGTAAGGGGGGTTAAGAGGAGGGGTGGCAGGAATAGAAAGATATGGATTATTAAGTATCCTTATTGTTGTATAAATGTTAAGGACACTGTGCCATTGGGGATTCCTGCAAGACTAGCTCTGGCAGCATAAATAAAAGGGAGAGCCAGAGGGTAACACAGACATGAGGGATCTCTGGGATAAGAGAAGGCCCGCCACACTACTGTCAACAAACCTGTGTGAATGTGTGAGAGTTAGAGGATGGCAGCATACAAATATCTCTGTTCACCGAACACTCAATAGCCATGATTCCTCCAGATTTGCTCCTTCACCTAAGTAAAAGCCTACTGATAAAAGGCTTGGCTAAATAAATGTTTTTAGCCTCGACTTGAACAATGAGACTTAGACTCGAACACTAATTGAAAGGCTGTTCCATAACTGTTGGGCTTTATAAGAGAAAGATCTGCCCCCTGCTGTAGTCTTTATTATTTGAGGTACCAACTAATAGCCTGCACGATTTGATAGGCATTGGGGGTTCATAATGGTACAGAAGTTCACTTAGATACTGTAGCGCAAGACTGTTAAGTGCTATATGACAGTAGTATTTTATAATCAATGTGAGATTTGATGGGGAGCCAGTGTAGGCTGATTAAAACAAGGATGATGTGGTCATATTTTCTAGAATTATTAAGGACTCTTGCTGTTGCATTGAGTTGTGTGTTCAGGTTGAACAGTTCAGTAACACAGTTCAATAAGTGTGTGTGAGTTGGGTACAAGTCAGTTCTGTGTGTTGAGGAGTCTGCTGGCTTAAGAGAAAAAAACTGTTGAACAGTCTGTATATAAGGGCCTGCATGCTTCAAAACTGCTTCCCTGATGGTAGGAGAGTGAAGAGTGTGTGTGAAGGGTGTGTAGGATCATCCAATGCTAGCGTTGTGGATACAGCATGTGGTGTAAATGTCTGTGACAGAGGGGAGAGAAACCCCAGTGATATTTTCGTCTGTCCTCACTATCCTCTGTAGGCTCTCGTGATCTGAGATGATGCAGTTCCCAAACTAGACAGTGTTGCAGCTGCTCAGGATGCTCTTGATGGTCCCTCTGTAGAACATGGCCAATATGGAGGAAGGGAGATAAGCTTTTCTCAGCCTTCTCAAGAAGTAGAGATGCTGCTAGGCTTTCTTGCTCATGGAGCTGGTGTTCAGTGACAGGTGAAGTTCTCTGCAAGATGAACACTAAAGAATTTGGTGCTCTTGACGATCTCCACGGAGAATCCATTGATGGTCAGTGGAGAATGGCCACTTTGTGATCTCCTAAAGTCAACAACCATCTCTTTGTCAACATTCAGAAACAGGTTGTTGACTCTACACCAGACTCTTAGGTATTGCACCTCCTCTCTGTATGCTGACTCGACATTCTTGGTGATAAGACCCACCATGGTTGTGTCATCAGCAAACGTTATAATGTGGTTTGAGCTGTGCATTGCTACATGGTCATTAGTGAGTTGTCTGAGGGGCCCCAGCACTAATTGTGTTGGTGCTGGAGATGCTATTCTGACCTGGACTGACTGAGGTCTCCCAGTCAGGAAGTCAGGACCCAGTTGCAGAGAGAGAGATGTTTAGGCATAGTAAGCTCAGCTTCTCAATCAGGTTCTCAGGGATGACAGTGTTGAATGCTGAACTGAAGTCTCTAAACAGCATTCATATATAGTTGGACAGCTGGCAAGGATCAAGGTCGAGTTTCTTAATTAGTGGGTGGATTTTGAAATATTTAGGTACATAACCAGTGCTCGTAGAAGAGTTTATTATTTTTAGAACAGGCTTAATTTTCTTCTGGAATTATTCGTTTGAAGAAACTTGTAGGCAAGGGATCGAGAATACAAGTTAATGATTTTGATGAGAAAATAAATGAAATTGAGTCATTCTCTTGAATAAGAGTAAAACTTTGTAATTGATTGTCTGTTATAATTATATTGCTATCTACAATTTTATTGATAAAATAGTTTGCATTTATATTAATTATCTGGATTGTTTGCCTGATGTTTTCAATTGTATTAATGGAAAGGTTCATGAAATCATTACAACCTATTGATTTTAAATCATTTAGACCAAGCTGGTGTATGTAAATATACCCAGAAGGATTAGCTTCTTTTAATGCTCTATATTCATTCGGTTTAATCCACGATACTGTAAAACACATTACATTAAACTCCTGATCGGTAATAATTTCTTTTATTGTCAGCGCTTTTGACATGAGAGATCAAATATTCAACAATCCCATTTTTAGATTAGAGGCACTGGCTGTGCATTCAGCCTTATTTTGTTTAATGTTAATCAAGTTACTTAAACAGACTTTCTGAGAATTTCTACATTTTGCTTGGGAGACAGACACAGTCTCAATTTGGTGAAATCTGAGTGACAACTACGTGCAGCTAGCAGACAGTCAGTTTAGTCTGTTTGTCTGCTCCCTGGCTTTGGCTCTGGATAGTCACTGGCTAACTATAGTTCTGAGACTATAAACTATACTATAAGAAATCAGAGCAGCACCTTTCCAAGTGGGATGGATACCGTCCCGCCAGGCCAGTCTTGCCCTCAAAATTGCTCTAATTATCTATGCAGCCCACATTGTTTTTTGAGCACTATCTGGACATCCAGCATTTAAGTCACCATAACCTTCTGTAAGCTACATTGCCACGCTGCATTGGATATTGCCTTTGCTAATTTACACACCTTTAAAATGTTACTCTTAGTAACCTCTAACTGTTGAAGGCGTAAATCATTAGCTCCTATGTGAAAAACTATTTTAGACAATATATGCTTTCCTAAAAACCTGAGCTGACCTTCTATCTCCGGCGCCCTGGCTCCCAGTTTGCACCTGTCTTGCTGGTGCCCCTAACGGTCTAGTTAATTTCATGTGCCTCAGAATAGAGTCTCTTATAAGCAGAGCTCAGATTTCTTAGCAGGTGCTTCACTGAGGAGAGCAAACATGTCGAACATGTGAAGCGAAGGAAAATGGTGCTCCCATGGGCGAGCCTTAGCGTTATCTTTGCGGGTATGCCGCCACATCATCGCCCACTCTACCACATCGCTGCGAGGGCTAACGCCACCTAGGGTATCCAGATTGTTCCCTGCAGAGCTTGTACTGCTCTCACACTCACTAATTCTCTCTAGACTCTCGATGTGCTCCTCTAATGCAAAAATCTTCTCCTCAGAGGGCTAACTAACTTACACTTCTCATAGATAATATTATCGCTAGTGACGAAGAAAGAATGACTATAAATTTCACACTTTACACACTGGAAGCTTGCCATATCAGAGAAATGACATACGTTAATGTGGTTACTGTAGTGTGTTTTCGCAGTTCCGATGGAAATGGCCTCTGCGCACTGCTTTAAAACAAAAAAAAAAAGAACTTGGGTTGCAAGGATCTAAACAAAGTATATAAATATATATGTGTGTGTGTGTGTGTGTGTGTGTGTGTGTGTGTGTGTGTGTGTGTGTGTGTGTATACTGTATTCATTTATTCTTTTTTTATTTGTGCTATGTTGTGAGGTACTTTTGCACTTTTAATGTCTTGTAAATGGCTCCTGGATGCTGTGTCAACAATGCTTTGGGAACGCTTCCGCGTTTAATAGAGAGGTGCAACGTTACCGGTGGGGTGATTTCATGACCAGGAAGCTATAAATGTGCATGCGGTGGAGCTGGTGCTAGCTTCTGAAGAGGGAAGGAAGTGCTGCAGGGACGCAAGCAGTGTGGCTTGGAGGCATAGCGTCTCGTTTCTTCTGGGAACCAGGGTTACATACTGTATGTAACCTGGAGACGTTCCCCTTCACGAACTAGAGCTAAGAGGACAATCCATCCAGAGGACAATGTCTTAGAGACCGCCACACACAGAAATAGAGTGAGCTCTGACCTTGAAAGGTGCGGGGGGAAAAGAAGACTCAGAGGATAAGATAGCAGTCACGATCCACCTGCTAAGAGTCTGCTTGTTTGCAGGGAGACTCTTGCTAGAAGGGCCATAACAAATAAACAGCTGCTCTGACTTCCTCCACAGTTCCATTCTGTGGACGTACAGTGCCCTCCACAATTATTGGCACCCCTGTTTAAGATGTGGTCGTGGACTTCTAAAAATTCTCCTTTTTTTTAAAACAACATAGAACCCAAATGCAAAAAAAGAGAAAAATCCAACCTTTCATTTAAGTACATAACTTTGGTGGTAAAAAAATCACACCTTTAGAAAAAAAAAAAAAACCTTGAAATCATGTGTGCCACAATTATTGGCACCCCTAACAATTCCTCTGAAAAATTTTTGTTTTTTTTTTAAATATATTTTTCTGTAGTTGCTAAGGTTGGTCAGGGTATATAGGGACTTTTAATTAGTAATTCATGATTTCCTGTTTCCCTGGGGTATAAATATGACGTGACACAGAGGCCTAATTCTCTTACCCATTTGTCAACATGGCAAAGACAAGAGAACACACCATTCAAGTAAGGCAGATGTGTGTCGACCTTCATAAGTCAGGCAATGGCTACAAGAAAATAGCCACTCGCCTTAACTTGCCGGTATCTACAGTCAGAGGAATCATTAAGAAGTTTAAAACAACTGGAACAGTGACAAACAAGGCTGGAAGAGGTCCCAAGTTTATCTTGCCACAACGCACAGTGAGGAGGATGGTAAGAGAAGTAAAAAAATTTCCCAAGCTCACCGTCACAGAATTGCATCAAAGAGTGGCATCTTGGGGTCACAGAGTCTCCAAAACAACCATCAGACGCTCTCTACATGCCAACAAGCTGTTTGGGAGGCATGCAAGGAAAAAGCCTTTTCTCACTAAAAATCACAAACATAAACGTCTGGAGTTTGCTAAGCGGTACTGGGACTTCAACTGGGATCGTGTGCTTTGGTCAGATGAGACTAAGATTGAGCTTTTTGGCAACAAACACTCTAAGTGGGTCTGGCGAATGAGTATGCCGAAAAGCACCTCATGCCCACCGTGAAGTATGGTGGAGGATCTGTGATGCTGTGGGCCTGTTTCTCTTCCAAAGGCCCTGGGAACCTTGTTAGGGTGCATGGCATTATGAACGCTTCGAAGTACCAGGATATTTTAAATAAAAACCTGATGGCCTCTGCCAGAAAGCTGAAGATGGGTCGTCATTGGGTCTTTCAGCAGGATAATGATCCAAAACATGTGGCAAAATCTACACAAAAGTGGTTCAGCAGTCACAAACTCAAGGTCCTCCCATGGCCATCTCAGTCCGCAGACCTCAACCCAATCGAAAATCTGTGGGGCGAGCTAAAGAGAAGAGTGCATAAGAGAGGACCCAGGACACTGGATGATCTAGAAAGATTGTGCAAAGAAGAATGGTCAAAAATCCCTCTCTCTGTGTTCTCCAATCTTGTGAAATGTTATAGGAGGAGATTAAGTGCTGTCTTGTTGGCAAAAGGAGGTTGTACAAAGTATTAACATCAGGGGTGCCAATAATTGTGGCACACATGATTTCAAGTTGTTTTTTTTTTTCTAAATGTGTGATTTTTTTACCACCAAAGTAATGTACTTAAATAAAAGGTTGGATTTTTTTCTTTTTTTGCATTTGGGTTCTATGTTGTTTTAAAAAAAAGGAGAATTTTTAGAAGTCCACAACCACATCTTAAACAGGGGTGCCAATAATTGTGGAGGGCACTGTATGTGTCCAGTCAGTTAAGTTTTTCCTGGTCCGGGGGCTGAAAAACAGAATGCCTGAAGCACGACAGGTCATGGGGCTACCGAAGGCACCTTTGGAACATACCTGGGTCTAGGGTAGAGGAAGGCACTGGTCATGCCTGGAGTAAATTCCAAGAAAAAAAGGGGCCACAATGAGGGCCTGAATTTTCTCTCTTGAGAGAGGAGGTGGCCAGAAGAAACACAGTCTTAACCGTGAGAAACATCAAAGACACCTTGGGCAGAAACTCAAAAGAAGGCTCAGACAGGGCCTCAAGAACAACAGAAAGGTCCCACACAGGCACTCTAGGTTACACCGGAGGCCTCAGCCTTGGGGCGCCATGGAGGAAACATGTCACTAGCGGGTTCTTACCCAGCAACTGCTCAGAAAGCTGAGCATGATAGGCCACGATAGCGGAGACGTAAACCTTCAGAGTAGAGGGAGACAACCGTTTGGTGAACTGTTCCTGCAGGAACTCCAGCACTGTGTCAACTGGGCAGTTAACTGGATCCAAACAGTGGTGCTTGCAGGCGCCATCTCGTGACATACAACCTCCTCGTTAAGGGAGCTCTAGATTGGA
The DNA here is from genome assembly GCA_039877035.1 of Silurus lanzhouensis. NCBI lineage: Eukaryota > Metazoa > Chordata > Actinopteri > Siluriformes > Siluridae > Silurus > Silurus lanzhouensis. The sequence goes on along the minus strand of JBCEWE010000163.1, from coordinate 2,573,741 downwards.
GAATGTTCTCTACCACCTCTGTGGAAAGACCAGGGGCTAGAAGCTGTGCCTTCTCAGGGGCCACAGCCACAGTCTTCAAAGCTCTGGGTGGGTGTGAAGTAAGGGTCCCTCCACCTGAGAGAGGAGATCCCTCCTGGGAGGGAACTCCCAGGGTGGGTGCTCGAGAAGGGCTACCAGGCTCTGCGAACCATTCCCTGCCCGGCCACCAAGAGGCCACTAGGAGGAGATGGACTGCATCCTGGCGAACTCTCTCCAGAACTTCTGGGAGCAGCATGACAGCAGAAGCGTTTCCAAAGCGTTGTTGATGCAATTCGAGTTCCTGAAGGGGAACTGTTAAGTCATTATGGCTGTTGTGACACCAAATTTCCCCTTGGGGATTAATAAATTAGTCATGAAAGAGTTCGATAGAAGTTCATCTACTGTTTCAAGTGCCCCCCATTTTTTTTCTCTTCTCTTCCAGACTATTTGATTGTGGCATAGGGAACTGCATTTTGAAATCTTTTAACCTATATTTCACATTTATAAAGAGTTCGACTTTTCAAGTGAGTTTTCGATTCAGCAGGACTTGCCTGGATATGTCTTATCTAATTAAACCCAATGAACAATTAAACTTGGTTGACTGGTAATGTAATTTTTCTTTCAATTAATAGAATAAATACTTTTTTTAAATATAAAAAAAAAGTTTAAACACCTGACACAATTAAGGTTGGCAAAAATTTGATGAATTGATGGAGGGATATATTTTTTTTTCACATTATAATGTTTTATAGAGCTTATCCCACATCTGTACACCATGCACCACTTTTGTGTCACAACAGGAAGGATTCATAAACATACACATTCCCTATTTAGTTGTAGCATGTTTTTAGCCGTATCCTGGTTCAGTGCTTTCCATGCAAAATCCATCCAAGTGTGATGCCCTGTGGGCACCTAGGCAGCCGCCAGCCGTGGTGAATGAATTTCGACAGCTGCAAGGGTGCAGATAGTCACATTGTGCCATGACAGCAAAGAAGCGGTTCTAGCAGGTGAGCCAAAAGAAGAAGGGGAAAAAAGTGTGTCAAATTTTTTTCTTCTTCTTTCTGCCTCTTGCCTCTGTCACTGACCCAAGACATGTCAGGGCCTTGTCAGTTTGCCACGCAGCCATGTCAACAACATCTGCTAACAATCTGCACACAATTAGTCATCTGCCCAGGATGCTTTAGTCAAGTCACACCTGTGAATTTTGTTAACATGGTAGGCAGGCTCTTAGCATCTGTTGCATGCTCAAAGCACACACTTTGACTACAATGTCCCAATTTTGGAAGATTTTTAGAGAAGGGTTAATGTCAAACATTATATTAGTGACTTATCAAAGATCCAATTTTTGTTGTTCAGAAGCTTTTATGTGCTATGCTTAGTTACAATTTTTCCTGTCCTTTTTTTCTGAGTGCTTTTCTGATTCAGAGTCGACCAAAGAATAGGCATTATATTACAGCTTGAGGTCTGAGAAAAACCATTGGATATTGGATCAGCTAAATTCTGGAAAATAGCCAAAATTTACAACCAGGTAAGGATCAAAATTATGTAATTTAGAATGCATACATATATTTTACTCAAACAATGTAAAAATATTTGTTTTATTTGGGCTGCATTCTAAACTTGCCTTGGCTTTCTGCCTACAGAGATCATTTTGTTTAAGTTTAACAAATGCTGTACAGAATGTTTTATAATATATAAATGACCTAATAAAAAGCATTAAAAAAAGGAATTTGGCCAACAAATTAAAACTTGAACGGAATTAATCAATGATTTTTACTTCAACATATGTAATAGTGGACAAAGATCAGTCAAGTGAAGAGACAACGATGATCCTCATGTCTTAATGCCATTAGTGATTTGACTTCAGGTGGACGATACTTATAATCAAAGTGAGAATTATTTGTACACTGTGCATTTGCTTTAAAATATATCGTTGGATTTATTTTTCTATTAGTATTAGTGGAACTTTGTTTAGAAGTTTTATATTTTTCTGCATAAATAAGATTTAAATTGTAATCAGATTTAGATCAGTCCTAAAATTAGATAATGAGAACAACATTTAATAAATGAAACAAAGATATTGTACTTGGTCATTCATTTACTGTGGAAAAAACCTTCCAATATTACACATCTGTGAGTTGCAAAAAAAAAAAAAACCTTTGCTTTCAGTATCTGAAACCAAATCTGAAATTCCCAGTAATCTGAAATCTCAGCAACTAAAGTTTTCTGGGAACTGTTGATCAGTCCTTATCGAATGATAAAAAAGTCTATGTGTTTATGTGACTGACCATGTGCAGGTTGTTGGCTTAATTGCAAATAGTTCAGGCAAAACAGAGTTCGGCTCATATCAAAATTAAATTTCTGAGTTAACTGCTTTTAAATGATTTATTAATTATTTTGGTTAAAACTTTCTTTGAAATGTTATTTGGATATAAATTATTACCACACAGTAGCTAACTAACTAAACAGAGAAAGTGAGTTTCAATCAGTTTTTGTTCCTTGTTTTGAGGGTCTGATTTTAAATGCCTTTCATGTATAAGCTGTCAAACTTTCTCAATGGTCATTTCTGCTGTATTTCTGTTGGAAAAAAACAGAAATCTCATATCTCATGATACCTGTCATAAAGTCTCCAAAAGGCAAATCTAGGTTTTTTCAGTGAATTGATAGAAAATCTGCACTATATCCACTATTTGTGCAGAAGGAAACAATAACTGTACAGGCATACATTCATGTCCATGTTTTTTGTAATGCAATGCAGAAAAGTTCTAAAAACATTTTTCATTATCTTTTTTTGTAACAAGCTTATGGGAATTAGTTGTATTAGTAGTCTGGTTGATTTAATGCTACAAATATTAATAGTAACACAAACAACAGTACCAGAACTCTGTTGGCAGCCAGAAACTGCCCAATGCTAGAGTCTAAAATAATTGTCATATTAAGGAATAACACATAATGTGTTAAACAACAGTACACACTGGAATGGCATGATACATCAGAATGCTTCTCTTTGATAAATAACAGCATAAGTTTTGCTGGTTTATTGTTAGCTCTAGATTATGTGGAGCATTTGCTAGTCCCAAAGCTGTTCTATAGAAAATATAAAGCATTAGAGTAAGTGCATTAAAATAAACAATAAACAAATCATTGATCTTACCACATGAGGTCCAACCTGTTTTTTGCAAAACAATGCCCAAAATGATCTCCAGCCAATCTACAGGTGTTAAGATAAAACTAGATATTCAAATATACTTTATTTTTAATCTCATAGTAGCAGTAAAGAGTGCTGTGCTATGTATAATGTTCTGCAACCCAGATCTGTCATTGGTACCAGCATTTTGTGCATTTGCATTCTTTTAGGCTTATGGTAAGGTAATTTACTCTCATCAATTGCTTGGGGTCAGTGTCCCTGGTGGTCTAGTGGTTAGGATGCGGCGCTCTCACCGCTGCGGCCCGGGTTCGATCCCCGGTCAGGGAACCAGCCACTCTTTGTGCCGGTCCCAAGCCCGGATAAATAGGGAGGGTTGCGTTAGGAAGGGCATCCAGCATAAAAACATGTGCCAAATCAAATGTGAGAAGGATCCGCTGTAGTGACACCTAATGGGAAAAGCCAAAAGGAAAGTAATTGCTTGGGGTCAGTGAATCACATGAAGCTATCTATTTATCTACAGTAAATTTATTTTTATCATCCATCTTTAGTAACTACTTTACCTGAAAGTAGGATGCAAAGTTCGAGTATGCACCCCAATTGGGAGGCCAGTTCACCACAGTAAAAAAAAAAAGAAGAAATATACAGAATATATAAATAACTGCATTGCATACACAGGGTAAAAATAGTAAAATAGTTGAGTGCGCAACAGATTAAAACCGGCCAGCATGTGAAGTTTTCCCATTTCTATTTTTCGTTTTCATTATCTGCTGGTGAAAGTATAAATGCCACAAGGATTAGAGAAATTACATGTGCTCTCTCTTGCCTGCCCCCATCCTGCGCTTATCCGTTTTCTCCTGCTCTTCTCAGTTTACCTCTCTCTCTCTCTCTCTCTCTCTCTCTCTCTCTCTCTCTCTCTCTCTCTCTCTCTCTCTCTCTCTCCTCTTTTCCTTTCCCATGTTTTCTACCTCAATCTTAACAACCTACAAGCATTCCTCTCATACTGTCTGGGTGAGACAAAAAAAAAAAAAGACAGCCCTGTGCCCAACCAGCAGCCTAGCCCCAGAGAGTCTAGAGTGCCCAGTGCAGTGTCTTAAGAATTTCTATAATCCCAGAGATCTATTACAGATAGTGGTGGTGACACAGGCGACAGAGATTAGGAATGGCAGATACTGAATGTATTGATTGGCCTTCTCATTCCCTCAGTCGGCTGCTGGGCTGCACAGCCATGTAATGGAACACAGTAATGAATTCCAGCAGCTGTGCACAGTCGCAGCAGTCCAAGTGAGACAGAAGTGAGCGGCAGAGTTGGGCATGAGTGTAAAAACTTGCCAGTCTTTAAAGGGGATTAACTCCTACTAATCACTGGTAGACTGCATATGGTTTTGTCACAGTTCACTTTCCACATTTGCATTTGAAGGAATAATAAAAGCTACACATTTTTTTTTTTTAATCACAGTGATTTACGTTAGGGTCTTTATCGGTTCAGGAAGCTATAATGATGCATATCTTATCTCTAAGAAAAAAAAGGTTTTCGGTCTTCAACACTGGATTTTATAAAATTGTTTGCATTGATGTGTCATTTGAAGATTTAGTCTGAAGCATTAACTTATTTTCCCACAGAAGAGAAACCAAAATTAGTGTGTTTTTGTTGCTTTGAACTAACCAGGTTCTGCCTAAATGCACTATTACATAATTGAGGACATCAAAGATAATTTCGCTCTGAACTTCCTCTGCGAATCGTGAGGCCACCAAATGCAACACTGGCTCAAAACAATACACTCACTGACAAGGCTACCCTAGTGTAAGTAATCAAACCCCTATGAGACTGTCCAATCCTCCGCATTTAGCACATTAAACACACCTCCCCAGAGGCACCAGTACTGATAGGATAGTTTGCCAACAAGACAATACCTACAAGGTTTTTTGCTAATCATAGTATTGATCCTGTAACGCACCCCATTTAGAACTGTTTAGCTTGGTGGGTGGCTCTGAATGAATCAAGTCCAGCTCTACTGCAGTGGTGGGAGTTGCTGGGGAAAGCAACTGAGACCTGCCGACTGACTAAAAAAGAGTTGCTCCTTAGTATTCAGGCCCAGTACTGCACACAGTCTCCAAAGCTGATGAACAAATACTTTAACCAATTCATTACTGCTTATCTCTTAGGCAGAGTGAGAAGCAAAGTGGTTGGAAACAAAGCTATAAAGAATGCATATGTGCTTCCAAGTATAGATGGTGAGCTTTTTCCACTGATATGGGGGCTATTTTCTTTCAAGATAAGTATGATCAACAAATCTACAATTATATTTAAATAAAACCACTTATACGATAGGGATTCATTGATACTGTCACTGATGCTGACTTGATAAGGTTTTAATTTACTTGTAAAAGATGCTCCAATACCATCTAATGCGATTTGATGTGTTCTGATACTGTAAGCCTAATATATATTGTGCTATAAATAAACAAGGCATGACAGTGGTCTGGTAATATTTTGTAATTTGAATTGTAAGCAAAGCAGATTGCAAAGCAAACTTTGCTCTAAAGAGAAAATGTAAACATTGAAAGAACTACTGAAGGCACCTTTCCACAAATCCTTAATAATAAAAATAATAATACATGTTCAACATAAATCTTTTGTACAAGGCGTTCATTGCTAACAATACACAGCAGCAAATGCTAACTATTCTGTACAGACATGCTTTTCTTAATTAAATAAACCCTGCTTTTTGCAGTTGCAACCCTACTTGAACCAAGTTAACTAATTTAGCTAGCTAATATGCTTTATTTTGAATATAGCATTATAGCAAGCATAAGTTCCATGAACTCACTGTTCATGGTCAAACATACTAAATTAAATGTTCTGTGATGATCCAACTGAATAATAATAATTAGATTAATACATTTTATGTTTTATTGGTATCTGTATTAGCAAGTACATTAAACACCCCCCCCCACGCCCCCAGAAAGCATTTATTCTTAATAATATGAATGCATTCACACTTCAGACCCCTTTCATATGAGAACATTTGAGACAATCCAGATTTAAAACAGACTAGGTGCCAATGCACTAGGATTCTTTACAAGCAGGAAGCCATAGCCAATTTCTAATATCTTATTCGCACTAACAGGAACAGCAGCAAGCAGTTGAAGACCTAAATGTCTGTTTGTTAGCTGGAAAAAGTCCATACTTCTCTGGAGTACCAATACGTGCCAGACTTACTGACACATCATTCCTGCATTTCCTCTATTCATTTTTTTTTTCTCAATTTTCTGTCATCCTGCCACGTAGCATAGGTGAACTTTTCATAACAGACATGGTGTCTGTCCATCCCCCACAATAACACTTCATGGCCATGAAAGTAACACTTTAAAAAAACAGGCATTAAATTCGTGCCATTTAAGCTATGTTATCTCCCAGCAACAAGAACAGATGGTACCAGACTGCTAATAGTGATCTGGTTTATGCATGGCACCGTGTGTCTTGTAATTGACCCTTTTAGAACCACAGAGTACGAATTCCAATACTCCACATGCGCACCTCCTTATTGGAATTTTTTTTCTTCTTTCTCCACCATTTAGTTTTAAGACGTTGGTATGAGTGGTACAGGTGCTGAATTGGCCTAGAAGGGCACAGTTGGAGAGACTGATTGATGGAAATGCCCTTGGATGTTAATGGGAGTAAAAAAGTGATGGTTAGCAGTTTGTATGCTAATAATCTGAAGTAAATTAAATCCTTTTTTGTCTGGCCAATCATAAAACCATTCCAAAATTAAAAAAAGGACTATAAGGATGGGTTGCTGTTATGTCGATAGATAGATAGATAGATAGATAGATAGATAAATAGATAGATAGATAGATAGATAGATAGATAGATAGATAGATAGATAGATCACTTTATTCATTCCAAAAAGACATTAAAATATTACTGCAGTATGGAGAGAAAAAAGTATATTAAAAGCATATACACCTTACATTTTGTGTAGAAATTTCATATCAGAGCAGCTCCATAGAAAATGTTTATGGTAAACAGTGCAAGAAATCACTTAATCTGACCAACCACTTTTTTATTGGGGTTTAGCCGTTCTACACAAACCTGATTGAATGCCAATCTCACTGCCATTTAGTCTGTTCATGGCACTTAGTGTTTTACAGTATGTATAAAAAATAAATTCCACTTCCATCACATCTCAGATTTCCATGCTTCAAAGCAACTTACGTTCCCTTGCACATAGCTAGAGGGGTTTTGAAGTATTCTGAGCCAGAAAAAGCTGGCTGCAAGAGCTAACTTACAGTGCCATTAATCGCATTAGCCAGACTCTGTCTCTCAATGGACTGGAGTCAGGGCCCGGGATTAATTGGCCTCTACTATGTAAAGTAAGCACATTGGAACAGGAAATCAATATCGAGAAGTGTAATGAGTGATTAAGGATGCATTTTACCGTTCATCAAAGTTTAGGAGGTTAAATAACAGAAATATGTTAAAAATATTCTTCTTCAGTCATTTTTCTTCAGCTCTTTCTAAGTCTGGATTTCTTTCTATGCTGGTTTCATGATTAGTTAGTCATTCTATTTTTTATAAGCCTTCTATCAGTCTCTTAGTGCAAGCTAGGCAGATTGCGCTACATGTCCCTTCTGAGGCACCATACTTCACCACTTATAGTACTTATCCCTCAGGATAAAGGTCAAGAGAGAATCCTCATTTATTCATGAAATGGGTGCAATTTTTGCAGGCATATTTTTCCTCCGCATAGTAAATTTGAGCTTTGACACTAAGGTTAATTTTTTTTTGCCGAGCATCTTTTAGCTTAATATACCAGGAATTATTATGAGGAATTAGTTTGCTCTGTTCCAATACAGTCTCCCATTTACAGATTCTTTGCATTGGTCAACTCAGAGGTTTTTAAAAGCTCACCATTTAGTAACTTACTTCAAGTAGTCAAAGCTTAAATATAACTTTTAAATTATATATTTTTTATTTTTATGAACATTACAGACATTATGGATTATACACAATAATTTTCAGAGTAAGGGAAGTCTTTAGATTAATGCATATAATTGATATATTGCTATAATCGGCACTATAGTTGCAAATATTACGATCAGATTTTGTATTATTAAGCTTTTTTAAGTAGTGTTTAAAGAATTACATTTAAACCTCTTTATTCATATTTTGTAAATTTAAAATAGATCTGGTATATATAATACATATTTGACATTTTTGGACATTTGAACATTAACATTTTCAGTTAAATTCTTATTTGAATAGCATTATAGATACTTCTTTTTATTTTATTATTCCTAGACTATACTACAATTCTTAACATTATAGACACTGCATGGTGGCTTTGTCTGTAAAAGCAAAGAGAATCATGAATCTTCCCGAAAGTCACAGACAATGGCATTGACTGTTAGTCCTGCTGATAGAATGCCTATGTTGACGTTAATTATTTAATATTAAGAGACAATTGCACTGGTGCTCACAAAAAAGTGGTTGCATTACTTTTTTAACGTTTAACTTTATAGCATTCGTCAGACACCCCCTTATGCAGATTGACTTACAATTATCTACATTTATACAACTAAAATAGTTTGCTCAAGGCCCCAGCATTAGTAGCTTGGTTTCCACATGCAGGCAGTCCATATGGGGCCATCCTCCAGGGTGTCCCAAAATTCTCATATATTGGGGAAATTTCTATATAAACACACATTCTTAAGTTTGCTCCTAGACTGGCAACAGTATTGCGTGTTATGTGCTGGTTATGTTTCCTTTTAAAGCCCAGGATTCAATATAACTACACCCTGTATATTTCAACCTGTATATTTCAAGAACTTTTAAAAGGCACCCAGCTTAATGAACATAATGCCAAATTAGCACACAAACATGGTGCTTGTCTCTTTGGTTAACCCAGGGAGAAGACATGTCATGGTTTCAACAGATGCATTTATTAATCATAATTTAGAAAAATCTGTTTAGGAGTTTACAAAACGGGTAAAACTTTGCTGTAAGGGTGCACTAATAAACACCACTTAATACAGTATTAAGCATTACTAAACAGTTTTGTCATGCTTATTAATGAGTTTTTAGAAGTTAAAAAAGGAATTTCCAGGATTCATGAACAAATAAAAATAATTTTGTTTATTATTAAAAACTTAATTAAACAGCACTCTACTCTACTAGATAGTAATAACTAAGCTTTTCTTTATTAATTATGCAATTATGTGTCGATATACTGTATATATATATATATATATATATATATATATATATATATATATATATATATATATATATATATATATATGATTTAAGCACATATGTTTATACAATGTTAAGAAATGCTTATTTAATTACTTTTAGCAACATCAAATACTGTTATGAGAATTATTTATGTATTTTAAAATGTAAAAATTTCTTTCAGGTTTTAGTTGCTGTGGTTTTTGTTTGGTGTTTCCTAATTGACTTCTTACCATTTGATCAAGGATAAGGAATGCATGTTAATAAATTAAGGGCTGCATTGTTTAAGCCTGAACTACTGGAGTAATAAATAATACAACTAAATAGACCATTTCAATGATATTGTCTAGAAATTAATTGATTTGAAATAAAGCCACAGATAATAAAACAAAAAAATGCAGAAGAAAAAGGCAATTGTCATTGACCTGTTAGGGAAACCACAGCTGTCTGATCATGATCTAATCCACCATTCTGTTGGTGGGTAATAACATTTTTTAATACAGATAGGAAATTAGGATACTACAAATATATACTGCAGTACTTGTGGACCAGTATTTTGTTATGTGTCCTGAAATAGGACATCTAGATGCTGAATTCACCACTGGTGTTTTATAAGAATTTATGAGAAATATATTTATAAGATAGTGAAATCTCTAAACATACATCTAAGCATACTTATTATATGCATTCATCAAATATTTCTGCATATTAAAATACAGCACCAATTCCAAAAAAGTTGCAAATCTTATAAACCCACATTTTATTTACAACAGAACATAAAAAACATTGAATGTTTGAACTGAGGAAATCTACAATTTTAAGAAAAATATAAGGTCATTTTATGTTTAATGAACACAACATATCTTGTATCTTTAACTATCTATCAACTGTCAAGATTTGGCTTTAAATGTATATAACAGAAAACAGCAAAAAAGAATACATGGATATCAAAGTATATCTTCACATCACATGCTCATTATAAAATGATCAGTTAACATTTAACTTACATTAAAGATGCTTAAAACTTTGCTAAGTTATAGTCAAAAAACAACTTCAGCTTTACATTTTTACATGCACTGCCAAGAATGTAACAACATTTGCAATGAACTGGGCATGAATAAAAAAAATCTAAATCCTTTTTTGTCTGGCCAATCATAAAACCATTCTAAAATTAAAAAAAGGACTATAAGGATGGGGTGGGTAGATAGATAGATAGATAGATAGATAGATAGATAGATAGATAGATAGATAGATAGATAGATAGATAACTTTATTCATTCCAAAAAGACATTTAAATATTACTGCAGAATGGAGAGAAAAAAGTATATTAAAAGCATATACACCTTACATTTTGTGTAGAAATTTCATATCAGAGCAGCTCCATAGAAAATGTTTATTGTAAACAGTGCAAGAAATCACTTTTATAAAGCCCCACAGTTATGGAACAGCCTTCCAATCAGTGTTCGGGACTCAGACACAGTCTCAGTGTTCAAGTCGAGGCTGAAAACTTATTTATTTAGTCAAGTCTTTGATCAGTAGATTTTTCTTAGGTAAAGGTGCAGATCTGGAGGAAACATGGATATAGAGTGTTTGGTGAACTGGTATATTTGTATGCTGTCGTCCCCTCACATTCACACGTTCACTCGGGTTTGTTGACGGTGGTGTGGTGGGTCGTCTCTTATCCCAGAGATCCCTCATGTCTGTGTTACCTTCTGGTTCTCCCTTTTAGTTATGCTGCCATAGCGAGTCTTGCCGGAGTCCAAACTGCACAGTGACATCAACTTTCATACACCAATAGGGACACTTAATAATCCATATCCTTCCCTTCCTGTCACCCTCTCTCTCTCTCTCTGTTTCTCTCTCTCTCTCTCTCTCTCTCTCTCTCTCTCTCTCTCTCTCTCTCTCTCGGTCGAGTTAAACATGCTCCTGAGGCTCCAGTGACCACTGTTCCTGCCCCTCTCCCCTCCGCGGATCTTCACACTTCTGTGCAGCTTGGGACGGTCTCTCCTCAACACCTTGGGTGGTTCCATGTAATTCCGGAGTAGAACGGGTGCTTTGAGGACGGATTGGACTGTAGTTGGTGTCAGCGGTCTGCTGCGCTGACTCGGGAGTGCAGTTTGCTTCTGATCATCATCACTGCACCCTGCAACTTTGTATATATGCTTCAAATGGACATTTGGTGCAACCCAGATGAGGATGGGTTCCCTCTTGAGCCTGGTTCCTCTCAAGGTTTCTTCCTTATGCCATCTCGGGGAGTTTTTCCTTGCCACAGTTGCTCATCAGGGACAAACATACTTACAAAGAACATATTTACATCTGATCACCACATTATCTGTGTAAAGCTGCTTTGAGACAATGTTCATTGTTAAAAGCGCTATACAAATAAAAATGAATTGAATTGAATTGAACTTAATCTGACCAACCACTTTTTTATTGGGGTTTAGCCGTTCTACACAAACCTGATTGAATGCCAATCTCACTGCCATTTAGTCTGTTCTTGGCACTTAGTGTTTTACAGTATGTATAAAAAATAAATTCCACTTCCATCACATCTCAGATTTCCATGCTTTAAAGCAACTTACGTTCCCTTGCACATAGCTAAAGCATGCACCTTGCACCATTTTAAATCTAAACAATTTAAAATGGTAACAAAAAGTATTCTCACCTAGCCAGCAGCTTTATCCCATTATGTTTTTAGTACATTCATGGTTCTTGTTCTTTTGCTTTGAGGTGTTAGTTATTCCTCCAACCAAATCCTACACAGTGTGGGCACTAGAAAATTCAATAAAACGTAATTTAAGAGTTTGGTCCTTAATGCGGAAATGCATTGCTGCAATGCAGGAAAAGATATAACAGTTATCTAACAACAATAGAATCTCATTGTTTGTTTCCCTGTAGGTTGGAATATATTTTGCCATTCTTTCATCATTTTGCATGTCTGTTACTGTTATATCTTCTGTAAATGGTTATAAGTATAATAAACACCCTAGAAAGATATATAGCAAACACATAGGTAGGTAATATTTGCTAGTTGTTTATTATTATTGTTTTTGGTGCAAACTATCTCATGGTCCTGGCTTTTTATCTCACACACCATACCTGGGCTTAAGCATTATGAAAAGGCTACTGTGGAGTGTATCACATTAATGGCACTGCATCCCTGTTAAAATGAGGAATCTATTTTACATGTTAATGCACCAAGCAGCACAAGATATAATATACCATTTTTAAAAGTCAAAGATAAATGGCGCAAAAATGCAAATAAAAATGTTAAACCTAAAAAGGATTTTGTTAATTTCAATATCAGTGCAACAGAGATTTTACACCAAAACCATTATACCTCACAGTTAAACTATTAAGCTTAACATTTAAGCACACTATTAGAATTATCATGGGGTTTGGCCATTCACTAATACATGACAATAAAATCTAAATTCTACTACACCCACTAAAATCGATTTTTCTCTAATTGTGTCTATTGTATTGTCTTCAGGGGACAGTTATAATTCAGATAAAAGGCTTATCTTAATAACCAATTTGGCTAAGTAGACCTTGTTGAACAAAAAATGAAAAATCATTCATAACTCATTATAAACAATCTTTCTCCCTATAGGTACAATGTGAAATAAGTGTGTGGGTGTGACCAGTTTTCTAGGTTTTTGAAGGCTTTTTGAATATAAGAGATGAGGTGTTTTGCATAAACTGAATTAATTGCCTGTATATTTGTAATATAATTCCATTAAAAAAAGTTATGATGTCAGAATCCCACAAGTACATGCCAATATAAACCCTATTAGCTAATACACAAAGCATAAACAAATTGTAGTCAGAAAGCACTATTACATCATACATCAGCAAAATTGCCATTAAGTGCATATAAGCCCGAAAGAACAATTCAAACAATCAAATCGATATTTGCTTTCGAAACATCCTATTGTAGATTTCCCAGTTTCCCATTTGCTCCTATAAGAGTTACCACTCTTTGTGCATTAATGAAGTTAAGAACTGATGTCAGGTAAGGAAGCCTGCTGTGTGGTCAGCATTTCAGTACAGAAAGGTGTTCTTCAGGGTTGAGGTCAAGGCTCTTTGCAGGCAGACTGGGTTTTTCCACACCAACCTTGGCAAACTATGTGTTTATGGACTTCAATTAGTGTATGGACATATTTTTGCAATGGCTTGATCTGACCAAAAAGTTGATTCTTCTTAGAATATTATATATTTTGACACATTCACTTAAACTACACTTTATGGACAAAGTATTGGGACTCCTGACTTTTCCAGCCATATGTGATTCTTTCCCAATTCGTTACCACAAATCTGTAGGTACACAATTTTATAAGAAGTCTTGTATGTGGTAGCATGAACATTTTAACTTGTGAACCAGGAGATCCAAAACTGGTTCAGAATGACAATGCCCCTTGTACACAAAGCCAGCACCATGAACATATTGTTTACATGGGCGGCTATTGAGCTCTGACCTCAACCCTTGCACACCTTTGGGATGAATTGACATTCTGACTGAGCACCAGGCTTCCTCATCCTACAGCAGTACTTACTTACTATGTCCTTGTGGCTAAATGAGCACACATCTCCAAAAGCACACTCCTATCTTCTCTTTAATATAACATCTTCCCAGCAAAAAACACATATAAATCTTATGGTCAGGTTTCCACAAACTTTTGTCTATATTGTGTATATCACTAAAACAACAACTACCTTTTAATCTTGCCTTGGCTTTGTTTTCCTGGAAAGATCATGAAAGAACATGATGGATGTTTAACCAATGCAGCAGTAAATCTTATCATTCTAAATGTGTTTAAATTCTTGCTTTTCTTACAAAGTGTATATCACTTCTTAATCAAACTGTTGGATGGATATATGCATATCTATATTGTAATAAGGTAATGCCAATCAAATAGGTATCAAAATAATTCAAACTGCTAGCAAAACACAAACAGTGTGCTTATAACCAATTGACAAATTCCTACAATGTTTTAATGATCAAATAAAAAGGCAAGGCATTTATGCCAAAAGAACATAAATCACTGGTTTAATCTGTGATTATTTTCCTTCCAATGTTAGCATGAACAGATATCAATCATGAGAAGAGATGACAATGAGACTTGTGTTTAAGTGCTTAAGTGACATTTACCTCAGGTTCCTATAAAATAAGGCTATTATTATTCAACATAGAATGACTGCTGAATAGGTAGCCTTTTAGTCTTACCTTCTTATCAATCATGGTATTTTTCATTGCCATAACTAATTTGCATATATTGCTTAAATCCAAAGCAAATCAATAATAACATTTGCATTTAACTATTGGCATGTTGGTGTTTTTCAGTGGAGTCTGAATGCAATCTTTAAATACAGTTTTCTTCCCTTTTTTGCTCTTGCATTACACCAGACTCAAAAATTCTACAACTAGGTCTTCATCTGGTTGAGATATATGAAAAAAGGAACGTATTTCAACTCCGAAAATCCTGTATTTTTATATCTATAAATAGCAAAAAATGTGTCAAAATGTCACCACGGCACATCACATATATTTGCTTTTAAAACAAGACAACTGTGATGCCAGTCTGCTGTCTACATTTTGCTTTTCTGTTTACCTCTTATTCAGATGGCACTGTGTTATTGGGTAACAGAAGGGACCGACTGCATGCATGTTGTGTCATTTCAGTTAGAAAATACTATTCTCCAACAATGCATTATTGCATGATGCTCATATTTGCGTTTATATTTTCATGATTTTATGCATGTCCTTGTTGTAAATACTCTTTATACATAAGCACATGAATATTTGTTTGCTTTCATTCATACCATGATGATTATGATGAAGATTAACAAAGGACGTGGCTAACGTTTGCAGTATTTCCATTGGTTGACTGCCCAAATGAACATCACGACATGAGGAACTGCACTTTCAATCTTTTGACAAAAGGGTAAATAAAGTGAATTTTGTTTATCAGTATTTTTAGATTCCCTGCTCAATAATGATTTCTATATTTAAAAATAAAATGCTATGCTCTGTACCTCACTCACTACATCCTCCATTCTTGGGCAAGGCTAAAATATACTGTATATGCAGTGCTCCTTGACTTTTATCATTTACTGCTCTTCATCCTAGAAACGTCTTTGAACAGACTCTTTAATGACTTGCTGTAAATTATTTTGCACAGTGGCAAATTAGTGCACAGAAAGTAGGTGCAAAGAAGAGGTCAATTATTCCCCAAAGGAATTTATTAAAATTACTTCATAAAGCTAATTCTGCAGCAATCATTGATCAATGCTTTTCCAAGTGCAGGCATAACAAGATATACATAATAATGATTTGAATAGTGTGTCAAATCAAACTCTTTAATTGTAAACAGAAATTGTAAACTGTAAATATTTGTATGCAAAATGCCCAACCATCACAGATTGAAGGATATAACCAAGTATTTTTATTATTATTATTATTTTTGTTATTATTAGTCCTGGTCAATGGTATTAAGCAGCGGTCCCCAACCATTTTTGCGCCACGGACCGGTTTAAGGTCAAGACAATATTTTCACGGACCGGCCTTTAAGGTTTGATAAATACAACAAAATAAAATGATACAACCGGCATAAAAACTGGTATTTTCTAAATATAATAATAAACGTGAATCCACTGTGTTGTTTTTTTGTTAACTTTTCTAGCTAATTTTTCTAGGGGTTTCAATTTAGCGGTAATGTATTATGTGTTACTGGCCGGAGCAGCTGCTTTAAGAAGGTAAGACATGTGACCGAGGCAAACATCTTGACATGCATCAAGAGTGAGTCATACACAGATGTGGCGGAGAGAATCCGGTAATTCTCCAAAATAAAACATCGTTCAGAATCAGATAATTAATAAAACAGAAGTAATGTAAGTTATGTATTATTTCTGTGCGGCCCGGTACTAATTTGGAGTTGGGGCACACTGAATTAAATCAGAGATATGCAAGATAGAAGACATAAAATGTTAAGATTTCATGAGAACAGTTAAATGTCTACAGACTAAGAAGGAAAGAGAGAGCTCTAGTTTTTAATCCCTGTGGATTTAAGTTATGCATTCAGACATGAAGTTAACTGAAATAGACTGAGGGCCAAAATTCAACTCTTTGCATTTGATCTTCCTCAAACTTATTTATGTTTGCTTGGCTTAATATACCAATTAATTTTAACAAGTGAGAAAGAAACAGAGAGATGAATGGAGGACATTCTGTTTTGGAGCATTTTTCACACAAACATTATATATATAAAAAAAGAAAACGAAACAACTATGCAGTCAGACTTTTCATTGTAAATGTGTCATAATTCACTCATTGTGTCAACGGTGTTCAATGAAAACCAAAAAAAAAATCAACATTTTCTAAACAAATGTACCACAACCTAGCATACTAATGATGTTTTCTTCTATGTTGATACAAGCTCATTAGTGGTAACAGGTGGCATTGTGTAGAGAAGACAACAATAACCTCTTGACACAGTGACTATCACTCTGTATTATAGAATGTGCTGAGAATGTACTAGAAAGGTATTTGCAAATGTTCATAATAAATCTCTTCAGGAAAAATCTAACAGATACTTTGAGGTAAGCATGAGTAAAGTGTTGAAAGGTTTATAAAAGTTAATGAGGGACAAAAGTACATACACAATAAAAATAGCTTTATGAATGTTGCATTTTATTGTTA
The DNA here is from genome assembly GCA_039877035.1 of Silurus lanzhouensis. Taxonomy (NCBI): domain Eukaryota; kingdom Metazoa; phylum Chordata; class Actinopteri; order Siluriformes; family Siluridae; genus Silurus; species Silurus lanzhouensis. The sequence continues at coordinate 2,556,641 of JBCEWE010000163.1, read as the reverse complement.
CAACACAGTCACACGGAAAAGCCTTGTTGTTTTTGTTAACTAATCACATGAACATACTTTATATACTGACACAGCAAAAAAAAGGAGAAGGTGGTCCACATTTTAAGTTAAAATCTATCTTTTTTGTCCAGCAGATCTGCTTGCTTTCCAGACATCATCTTGTAATTAAAGAGTTAGCTTTTGAAGATCATCAAGGTTAATTCCGGCCTTTTTGTGGACAAATCAAACTACTTACATCAGCTACCCACTTTGCCCTAATCACAGAAAGTAAAGTGACTTATTTCCTGTTTTTTCAGCTTCTCTGGCAATGAGTGTGAGCAAAACTCCATCTAGTTAGAATCTTGAATACTTTATATACACTATTTGGTCCAATGTGGTAATAAGTCTACCTCGTGTAATTTTTTTAAAGAACACTTTCATGCTCTATTGATAAGTGTAGCTTTTAGACCTGGAAGTGGAAAATAGCAGGGGAGTGCACACAAACCACAATAGTATTGCAATTGTTGCCAGGGTGATCTAACATGCCCACATGGCTCCTGATAAGGAGCAAAATAGGACATTTTGTAGCTTTTTGTTATAATTAAGTTGTATTTGTATAGATTATTCATGATCTACAACTGGTAAATATGAACAATGTTAACAGCGCATTTGTATCACAAAATAATATATATTTTGACTATTATATACAGACTTCAGAATGTTCCAGCTTTGATTTATTACAGATATTAAAACAATTGCAGTAGTTGCTGAATAAATAGGCACTGACTTTTAAGCTGATAATAAGCTGCGATTTTTAAGTCATCACAGTTTTGACAAGACATTCCAGTATTACAAAAAAGCTTTATATTGAACAATGCTTTCTTGCAAACATTGAGACAGTGTTAGGGAGATAAAGCCTTTGTTGCTAGGTTTGGGAAATATTTAGACCCCCTTAATAACTTAAAAAAAACCAACACGATTAGCAACATTCTTCGAGCAGACATTAGTAACAATTTAATACAATCTGTAGCTCACACAATTTGAGCTGATTTGGCTCACCTTTACACCGTTACACCTATTGTGTAAAGCCTTAGTGCAGGCCATTGACAATCCATTAATCATTTTATTAGAATAACTAATTACTGATCACAACTACATCTAATAACCAAGCCCCATTATTCCCAAAAGACCACTGACTAATTACCATTATTCAGAATAACCATTTATTGATTACTATAATTCCAAATAAAAATCACTAGTCTCCACATTGCATTAGCCAATAACTGATTCGCATTATTCCCAACAACAAAAAATTACTGATCACCATTATTCCCAAACACTATCCACTAAAAACCATTATTGCCAATAACCCATAACTGATCGCTATTATTCGGACTGACCAACTACTGATCATTATTGCTTGCCTTATCCACAAATTTAGTTTTTAGTCTATATTTGCAATGGTATTCAGAAGTGAGTTACATGTTTTAATGTGCCATCAAGCATGATGATATAATGCTATTTTTAACCATGCATTAGCTCCTTTCTCTTGAATAGATCTGGCAACACAATATTGACCCACTTCATTAAGTACCTGGATTGTTTGATCAGGATGACTCAGTGTTTAATGCCTGTTAACACTGGCCAGTTTGTGTGGCTAAACTGAGCTTAACTTCTGTTTGGAACAGGAATGAATTGTAGCTGGTCCTTAGTGTCTTGGCCTGGTTCACACCTGGTTAACCTTGTTTAAGTAAGATCGATAACAAGTTGTGCTGGACAGATAAGGAAATCGACTAGCAATATAACACGAGAGGCATCTGTATTGACATAGCCATTTATACTGCTTTGACTTGGCTCTCAGGTCCTTAGTCTTCAGAATGCTTTTTTAGAGTCTAAACATGGTAACTGTATAATGTTGCTCTTTGTTTGTTTGGGGAACTTTCATCTATTACAATAATATAAGGTCTAAGCCTAGATGTAAGTATAGGTGTTTTTACCTTTATTTTAAAACCTGTCTTGATTTTTTTTTTTTCTTGTAATTTAAACACACACACACACACACACACACACACACACACACACACACACACACACACACACACACACACACACACACACACACACACACACAGACAAACGCACACATAACCTAATTTCTATTTTTGTTCTTAATAATACAACATTGCGTTAATGCCATGTTTCCACTGAAAATGAACACACTATTTTTCAAACTTGATTGGACAATGCTTACTTAGTGAGTTTACTTTTAGCTTCTCCAAAAAAGGTATTTCAAGATTTGAAAAAAAAAGTGATATACATTTGAATAAACAATTCGCCTTGTTTGCCTTCATTACGCCTACTCACGGCTGAGTTATGTTGTTACTGAAAGGGTCTTCACAGTGATGTAGGCTGAAGAACATCAGTTTAAATGCATTAAAAAATCTACACCTGTTGCAGCTGTTACTGATACGTCACTACAGTTTCAGCTAAGATTAATTCAGCTAAGATTAGTTGGTTGAAATTCAGAAATAAGTACCTGTTTCTTCGGTGAAATATCAACTGATCTAATGAAAAAAGTGAGGTAAAGCAAGCTTATGCTTTTTTATGCAATTTTTATATATGCACTGTGTTGTTAAGGCTGCACAGCCAAAACCTCTAAAACCAGTCATTTATTTCCATAATTGGAGTAGTGCAGCCACATTTGTGTAGTCAGCAAGCAAGTGTTTGGCTTTTCTGGACATGTTTTTATTTGCAAAATTGGAACAGCACTACTAGGAATTACAGAAACAATCTTCTACCAGATGGTATATTTGTTATAAGCTTCTGCATTTTTTCTCAAGCTGCTCGTTATGATGGTCTACAACACATGCAATGTGCACATCAAACACTTAAATTTGCTGTCTAATTTATCTTGATCTTGTTAAGAAGTGTGCTGTTTAGTCTCCGGTACTTTAATGTGTATTTTTATATAGCAATCTGCGCTTGTCCTAAACTGCGTAAACTACTTGTATTGTATATATTATAGTATATGAAGCTCAATTACACAAGTCTTGTTACTAGTACAGTGAATCAGCAGGCATTTTAAGCATGTATATGTATATGGCAAAATATCAAATTAGCTGAATACCAGGGAGGCTGAGGGTCTATTTGAAAAAAAAAAGAAAGAGAGAGAGGTGAAAATCAAATCACAGTTTACTAATAATCTGATGTTAGGTATATTATCCGCCTCTTTTAAAGTGTATTTTAAATGAAAGAAAAACCTCCAATGTTGCAGAGGGATATTAGCCTAAATGCACAAAAACAGCATCTCATATTCTAGAAGATTTCCTTATGGCACTACTGAGCCTTGAAAGCAAGGCATTCATGTCAAAATAGCACAGCAAATAATTGTAGTGGGTTTCTGAACAGTGTTTTTGACTCTAAGAACGCTCCCCCCACTAGTTTTTTAGTTGCCTGAGTATGTTTAAAACTAACATTACCTACACAATACTAAAACAAAAATTTGTGGACACTTAATTCATATTCCCAATTGCATTTATTATAACCTTCACTATTCTGGGAAAATGCTCCACAAGCTTTTGCTGTGTGGTTGTGAAGATTTTGCTCATTCAGCCACATGGACATTAGTAAAATCAAGCACTGAAGATGTTGAAAAGGCCTGTGGTCCAATCAGCACTCCAATTAATTTTAAATGTATTCAGTAGGGTCAGTGCTTTATAGAAGGCCACTCAAGATCTTCCTCTCCAACCCATGGAAGCCATATCATAAAGCTTGCTTAATGCATAGAGGCATTTTCATACATGAAAAATTCATGTTTTAAAAGTTTTATAGTTACTTTGTGATTATGCCTGCTTCATTTTGTCCTGTTCAGAGTAATACCTTTAGTCTACTTTTTTCTGACCCAATGCTGCACAGGTTAGCAAGGGGGTGCTGAACCATTAGGCATGGTGTTGCATCTGTTTTGTCTGGAGATTGTGGAGAAAGCTTTAGGACCCTGTTTGGACACATTTCAGCAGAAATTGCACCAGCCATGGCCTCAGCTGTCTCAGCTTGTCTAGAGATAATGAAAAAAGGTTATAACAGAATGTACACAATTTTTCAGAAGAGCTTTTTGTGAAGATCTGAAGTTCTCTTATACCTAAAGGTTTGCACTCTTGAAGACTGGCTGAGACTGTTGTGTAGTCAGCCTGATTTAAAGTCATCAACCAGACTTTGAAGTTGTGATGAATAGAAACATAATAATTGACTCAGAATAGATATGGGCTTAATATATGGGCACTGCTGAGTGGTGAAGAGAATCAGTGTTTCTGTTTTTCTTGTTTTTTTTTTGTTAATTTGTCAGTCATCCAAAAGTCCGTCATCTTGCGGTCCAATTCTAATTTACACTTCTCTGAAAGACTGTGCCTTGGAGACAACTTTATAAGTTTCCTAGATTATGAAACAGGAGTGGAACTCACTTTAAATTGTTATTTTATGATGCATTTATGACCAAGCACAGAACAATTGTTGGGGTCCCTGTGAATTTCAGCAATTTTGAAAGGAATACACAGCCCTTAAACATGCAATAATTACACACAAAATGAGTAAGGAAAACAAAAAAAAAAATTATTCTAATTTGATACACTGGAAACTGGAAAGTAGATTGTCTTGACCTTTGTGTGAACTTCTGTCCCTTGTCCACATTTTAAAAGAGGGACAACTTTACATTTACTGATTTATATAACAGTTCTCTTTCCCTGAAGATGAGTGGCCCTAGTGTGTTAAAACTTGCTGGACATCTTCAGATAAAGCTCCAAGTATGTTGATTGAAGTTGGCAAGTGATTTTAAAGTTGAAGATTCTCCAAATGCAGACCCTGAACCTTCTAAAGATGTGAAATGTTGCATTTGTGCGAGATTTCCCAAAATGTCTTGTACACTGAATGCTCTGAGAAATATACTTTGTATGCTGAGAGGGTATCAAACTGTTTACTTAGGCCACTCAACAATAGCTCATAGCATGAAATAAAAAAAAATCTCTTAAAAATACTCACCATTTGTTATAGTTTTGCAGTATGTTGTTCTGAGTCTTTAAAATATTTTAAATACTTGATGCCTTGCTATCTGTGAGAGAGTGTACATGTTCACTTTGGATTATTTATTTTTTGGGTGGTCTTGTCATTGTCTGGGTGCATGATCTAGCACTGAGTGAAGACTTTTAAGTATGAAACTTTCACAGTGTGTGACATAATGAGCAATGCTGCATGGCATAGAAATGAAATGTATTGATTTTCATATGGTGGGCTGCAGCTCTTACAAGATTGCTTTCATAATGGGAAAATTAGCATCACTGGCTTTGATGTTTTTTTTTTTAGTCAAGACTGGAGTCTGCACAAGGCTGATCTGCTTTGTCTGCAGTGTGAAAAAATTCAAGTACAACATTCGCTGCATACATACAGCGAGGTACAGACAAATCTACGTAATACACGGCTTTATGCGCTTGGCGAGAAAAAGAAGCCGCTACATCTTGAATGGCTTTGCATTCTACTGTCTCAAGTTTTTCGTTTTACCAGGTTAGAGCATATATTGCTGACAAACACTTAAGGGATTTGAGACGAGTATTGGAAATACAATTGTGTTATTTATTTCTTTTTATTTGTTGATGGAGAACATTTGTAAATATTAAATCAGCACTTGAGCTGTGAAGTTGATTGTGTGATATTTTTTATATAGTTAAAAATTAAGTAATAACAGATCCTGGATTTTAGATTGCTGTCTGTGTTTTCTTATAAACTATAGATTCTAATACCTACAGTAAGAGCAGTAACACAGTCCAAACCCTCCTTTGAGTTTTTTCTTACACTGTGTCTCGTGTAAGGTCAGCATGATACATTGGTTATTGTAAATAGTGTAAATGCTAGATATGTGTGGATGTACAGTGTGTGTGTGCCTGTGTATGAGTGAGAGAGAGAGAGAGAGAGAGAGAGAGAGAGAGAGAGAGAGAGAGAGAGAGAGAGAGACTGTGTGTCACAGCAGGGATGCTCTGTGAATCCCATGTCATCGTCTGTCATAATGATTGAATCTGGCAGGCCAGCAGATGGTTGATATGAGCAATGCACCACTTAGCTAGGACTTGCTGTATCAAACCTATGTCCCCCAGGACAATGTCTCCATGGTGTTGAAGAACCAATAATGTTCACCAGTGCTTTATTGAACAGCTTGCAATGATACATGTAGCACCACTGATAACCTTGTCTCCTATCTCCAAGCTGTTCCGATTTATGGTGCACAAAATTTCTCTGATAAAAAAAAACCCCAGCTTCAAACTCCCATCCCATTATTCCATATTCTGATTCATGGATTTTCTGTCACACTATGTGCCAGAATGTGCAATTTTTATTTCTTAGTTATTGAATATAAATTGTGGCTAGATAAAATATACAACTTGTATACAGTCAAAGCCACAGTGGTGAAGTAACTTGCGCAATGGTGCAATTATAAAATTGACAGTATTTTCTTTCTACATAATTATTTATACTTGTAAATGAAGCATATGGATATACTGATATTTGTTGATGCTAGTAGGTGCCATCCAGCAAATCAACAAATAAATTAAAAAACAAAACAAAACAAAAGAAAACATGCCTGCAGTGATGTGTAGATATATTTCCATTATTTAAATTTTATTATTTATATTTGATTACATTTTAGTAAGTAGTTTACACACCACAATATGAAGCCCCATTAAAATTGAATTAGTTTCACATGAGAAGTGTTGGCACTTATTACTTCCAGAGTATTGTTAGAATTGTGTTATTTTTTATGGATGTATAAATGAAAGATTATCTTTTTTTCCTTTTATAAAAAACAAACAAGCAAACAGAAAAGGGGTGTTCTGTATATCTCATACAATATATTGATTTAAAATTCTTGTCTTGTGGGAAAACAGGTTTTGTGCTTTGTTTTCAGTATAGAAGAACTGAAACCAAAATGAGACCACATATTGACTGAGTTTAAAACATAAGACAATACAATATAGGCAGCATTTGAAAAGGGTGGAAGTACTGAAGTGAACAGCCAACCAGAATGCAGATAAATCCCTACAGGAAGAAATGACTCTTCTGCTGTATGGCTACAGCAACAGAAGATAAAAAAAAGGGCTGAAGGCTCAGATGCTCAGCCCCTTGCAATAGAAAGAGTGAATGCATTTAGTACATTGGAATGCAGACTGAAGAAACTTGTAGTGGGCAGGAGCCAAATACAAGAGCTATTAGTGAAAGGCACCAGCGTATTGAAGTACAGGGGTACATTGGTACAGTGGCCTTGCATACAGAGACAGATTTTGATATAATCTTAGTGGCTGTATCTCATGTTCTAAAATTCAGTGAGTGCTGATAGACCAGTGTTTATTGATGATTAAAGCCTAATGAAGGAGTGTGGCTCAGCAGTGGGAGCATATGTGCAGAATTTTGGTATCGAGCATGCCTTAACAAAAATTAAAGATGGATTTTCCACTTGACCCTTGATCAAATAACTATCCCCTTTTGTGGTATAGTTGCCCAACTGGGTGATTCCACAATGTACAAATTTCAGTATAGACATCCTATGCATATTCAGGAGCACATTTGCACCACAACCTTATAAAAGAGCAATCATACTGGCTTCAATGTCAGATGCAGAAGTACTGAAGTTGAGATAATGTTTTAGGTAGAATCCCTGGAGGCTTTTCTTGTAGAAGGGCTGATGAAACTCTCTGTGTAAATCTGTGCTTCATGTAACCCGGATATAAGAACGATGCTGAATAAAAACATCCACCTCAGAGTGAATAAGTCAAGGCCTTAACTGAAGATATGGAGTAACCATAACCCATTCCTCCACCCTAGTAAATCCTTGGCAAAAATATCTTGTACAAAACACATCTAGCTATCACACTATCACATGAAAATGATTAGGGCATTATATAGTAAAATAGCAGAGGCATACACTTCGTATTTGATTGAATGCACAGTCATTTATACTTTGAGTTTAAAAATCAGGAGTGAATTTTTACATTTGCACTTTAAGTCAGCAAGATATTGTTTTAGCATTGTGCTAAGAGGCCAATGGTTTTGCAAATACCACTGCACTGGGGAATTTCAAATGTCAGCCCAACCCTGCCAAGCCCCCACACCCCTGTTGTGTTGCTCTATCCATGCCAGTAGACACAGGGTTATTTTGAAACAACCAAAACTGAGGTTAACAGGAAATAAATCGTAGTGTAGTAATGTAGTTTCCCACAACTACAAACATGGAACCCTTCATTTTAAATATGTGTACCTAAGATAAAACATAAAACATAAAACAAAAGAGCAAGGAATATACCATAACATTCATTGCCAGAGAAAAAGGTAAAAGGTGATGTCTTAAGGAAGATTATAGTCTTCATTTGCTCCAGACTGGTATGTACAAATTGATTGGGCCTTAAGTTTAATTGTGCTGTGCTTTCTGAAAGGCTTCTCAGCCTGCTTCAATTCTATCTAACCTAGCAGAAACAGGGAGAAGAGCAAAAATATGCTGCTAAAATCTAGCCTTTTCCCCCTGTGTAGGAGGCTTTTGCAGATAATACCCCTCTAGAGACACATTCAAAACAAGAGAACTTACCCACAGCTGCGCCAGTACCGAAGCACACCTCGGAAAATAGTCTCAGAGATGAACCGCTTAAATCGGAAGTAAATTGCTCAGAGAACTTGCGAGCCTATAATAGGATAGGTGTGTTTTGTGGTGCACAAAGTGGAGCACTTCCACTAGGATTAGCCAGTGATCAGCAGAGTGACCTTCACCTACGGTGGAGAGCTGCTACAGTTCAGGACCCAGCATGGTGGGCTGTACACTTCATGCTCGAGCTTGCAGATCGGCCTGAGTTTGTCATTCAATTATTGAGGATTAACAAACATTGTTACATTAATGAAATATTCATTTTGTCCTCTTTGTATTAATTGGGCCATAGTCACAATGGTGTTAGAGCTGAGAAGATCAGAGGTTGTTGCGTTGGAGTATATTATCTCTAAAAATAAAATTAACAATATAGCTATTTCAACTGCTGTGAACATGCTAGAAAATTGCTGCCAAAGTACATCTGGTACAGATTGCCTGTTTCATTAAATGATTCAAAATCTCTTGACCTTATCCAGACTTTCATTTTTCAAAATACTGGTAAGACTGAGAAAATCAGAAAATCCCAAATCCAAATATTCTTTTTTTAGTTCTTTGAAAAAAATGAAAGTCTTACATGAAACCTTACATGACAACCATGAAAAAAAAGTCTTATCAGAGCTCGTCTTATGCAATTTTGAATACAGGAAAAATGCAGAATAAAGATTTCTTGGTATACTTACAGTTTCACTAAGACTCTGTGGTATTCATCCATGAACAGAACCATAACCATGTTTCAAGTGCATAATCCAAACATGTCATTTGAAAAGTTAGTCCCATTTCTAAAAAAAAAAATGGAGATGGGTCTAGCACAAAATAAATATACAAAGCTTATTTACAAATTCCCTTTGACGTGAGAATTCTTCAAAAGCATGTTTCCTATAAAATCACTGACTGCTCTGAAAAGCAGCCTTTGACTTCCATTGTAAATGTCTTCCTATACTTCCTTTCATCAGAACAGGGAAATATTCTGAATATGTATAATGACCTCAATGCTACCGATATAGTAGATAAAATTTGGATTAAATTAGAGAAAGAGAGCAATTGTAGCAAAGCATTTTAATACAACCAAGACTAAGATGTGTGACCTTTCCTGAGTTCTAAATCTCTTGAATGAGACTTCAGTGATTAAACAATGAGTGTGAACAGCATGTTCACATTCTTTTGCTGACCTTCCATAATTTAGACACTTATCCTGGAGTACTATAGGTTTAGCGCATTGCCATTTTTGGTGCAGTAAGTCCTCGTGTCTGCTGTGACACAGTCATATTATAGATATATAGCGCAGTATATCACTATATTGATAATTGTGTTATGACCTTCATGTGGTTTACACAGGAGCCAACATAGCAATGCAGTATGAATTCAAACAAGAAAGCTGGCGCTATAATCTGGATCAGCACTACCAATGCCGATCAGCTATCCACTAGAGCTGTTTCTCTATTGGATGGTAGAGCATTTCTTTTTCCAGCAAAAGTAATCTGGAGCAGCTGTCACTCTGTGAGATGGTAACAGATTACTATCCTATTATTATTTTTACTGTTATCTTCAATAACATTTTAATAGATAAGATAAATATTGAATCTATGTGTTGTCACGTATGTGCAGGTTATATCTGTTCTTTTGTTCAGAAATGATCTAAAAAAAAAATCCTAAAGCAAGTAACAGTCTAAGCTCAAGGTACTTTATGAAACATGTGTATAAAGTGCTAAATCCCAATAAAAGTTTGAAAGCATTTTACACTGAGAAGAGATTAGGAAACTAGAGAGCCTGTACCTCTGCATGCTGGAAGTGTGACATGAAAGCCTTAGATGGTCCTGGCTTTCAGTCCTGGCTTGTGAATTGAAGAACCAAAGAAAGATGAGAGGAACTTTGGTGTCCAATTCAATCCTTCCTTTGATGTTTTGTTGTGCAGGGAGATGGATTTTATGGTAAGATTTACCTAAGAAGCTAGCCCTGTTTGTTTTTCCTTTGCTGAATTTAGTCTTTGTGCCATCCTCCTATCTTAATGGAGACATATTTCCCCTTTTACTTATATGTCTAAACGTATTGATAAAAGATATGTTAAAATGTCAACAATGGAAAAAAGCCAAGAGATGCATCTAGTAAAACTGATAAATTGAGCTGCATGTTCATGTTTCTTTTGCTTTGTGCAATAACATCTTCTATTTTCAGCGACACAAGCCAGTAACTTATTATTCTTTCTAATACAGATATGATTGTATGATTATGTGTATATATATATATATATATATATATATATATATATATATATATATATATATATATATATATATATATATATATAATTCCTGTCATTATGGCTGCAAAAAGGCATGGTGCAAATAATAATAATAATAATAATAATCATCATCATCATCATCATCATCATCACCATTATCAAAAAGTGCTGACCGTGTGAAAAAATTATTTATCACAAATATTTACATGGTTTACACATAATATGATAGTCCCTGGTTTACACATGTAAATATTTGTGATGAATAATTTTCTTTTACATATTAATTTAACATAATTGTTTCAGTGGATGTTTAATATTTAGAAATTAAATAAAATCATTTTATATATAAATAAATATGTTCAAAATCCTAATGCATTGGTATGCTAAATATATGCACTAAATTGTTTGCTATTTCACTTGTGTCTGATACAGGATTCTAGCTGCTCAACCATCCTGTTTTTTTGTCATATGTTTTGTTTCATGATATGCCAAATGTTTTCAGATGGTGAAAGGTGTTTCAGCAACCGGACTCTTTACTGAAATATTCAAGGCTTTAGATTTAATTGAATGATTTATTTAAAATAAAAATCATAAACATAAAAAAATATATCTTCAAATGTGCTGAGTAAAAGCTTTTTAGAGCTTGAGCTTTAGGCCACAGGAACAAAAAACTGATTCCCTGCTTGTCAGCTTAGAAATGGCGTTTAACAGTTGGTGAGTGATGAGGATAATGCTGAGTGCTTAGTGCTGAATTGCCTTTTGCTCTCAGATATGACATTAATATGGTTGTCTAAACTGATAGCTTCTCTTTTGTTCACAAGTTTCTGAATAAGACCTGAACACAGGAAAGTGAGAGACCAGATGCAGAGAAAATGTTGAATGAAGAAAAAGAAAAAGCAAAAGCAAAAGAATTTGAATTCACACCCAGGCATAGCATTTTAACATATATGGAAATATAATCAACAAATGAAACAATGTTCCATCATTTATAATTTTTTCTATTTTCAACATTATTTTCTAATTTTTCAGATGCATAATTGTTGAGAGTGGACAATAGATGAACGAATAGTCTGCTCTCCTACAATAATTTCCCATTAATCATTAATACCTTGCAAAGACCAGTGGATAGATGACCAGTTAGAAGAGATAATGTGACGAGAGAGAGAGAGCAAGAGAGTGTGTATGAGAGAGAGAGAGAGAGAGAGAGAGAGAGATACAGACATGAGAGTGGGACAGATCTAATTTCTACACAGGCTCCCGAGAATAAGACAGATGGGGAAAGGAAAGTGGCTACGAGTGTAATTTATTTTCTAATATTTTCCCTCCACTCTTTTTGGGAAGCCAATCCAATTAATCCACAGGAAGACAGAGCAAGGAATGCTGTAACGGAGACAAAGATGAGGCCTGTTTGATTTCAGATCAGAGTAAACTGAAACATTTGTCTTCTCAACACTCAGCCTGTCTTCCTATTTCTCCCCTTTACAATACTATCTTGCTGATTAAATCTTATGTGACAAAATCTCAAAGACAAAGTGAGGCTTTTAAGCATTGCTGAAAAACATATTTTCCTGGCAGCTGTTTATTGCTTATTTCCAAAGACCAAATATTTCCATCTGGGTCAGCCTTTCCCACCTTTAGGAGGAAGCAGGGCTTGGCGTAAGTGGGTACTGAAGGGAGGTGGGATTCATCAAAGCCTGTATTTCAAGACTTATTATGACATTAATATATAATAATATTTTTGCATTTATTAAATTTATTAACAGAATATGTATAAGTAATATGAAGTCTGTCAGCATTCTTAGACACTCTAAAGCTTACACAACACTTTAAGTTCACAACCTTATAATCAAGAGCTTCTGAAAAAAATATAAAATAAACACACAGCACAGTGAAAATATATAACTTATTTATTCAAAAACAAAATGCATTTCTTTGCTAAATATGTCACTATTGATATGGAAATTATATATTGTCAGGGAGCCACTGGCCACGCCTTCGCTCAGCACCCAGCACGCTCGCAGCACCTCACCCACTTACTAATCACCATTACCTGTTACCCATCATCTCTCCCCCTACTTAAGGCCCTCACTCTCATTTACTCATAGTCCGTTCTACAGTGCATTCTGGAGATCATTCATGTACTACCTATTCTATGGACTTTACCCGTTTCCTGGTTCTATTACGGACTACACCCGTTTTCCGGTATGGCTTCTCCCTGGCTGTTTGTATTCTGTTTAAAGACTATTAAAGCTCGTTATAGTTACTTCGGTTTCGTCTGCTTGATACCAGCCTGACAGAGGCCAGTCCCGTACCGCTTTCACCTTCCCGTCATCCATAAAGATTGCCGCTGAGCTAATTACATAACCCAGGAACTGCACTTCTGATTGATGGAACTCACACTTGGGAAGGTTGAGATAGAGGTGATGGTTCCGTAGTTGTTCCAAGACTTGGGTCACTTGCGGGTCTTGGAAGAAGATGAGAATGTCATCAATGTAGACGATTACAAGTTGGTGGAGGAACGGTCTGAACACCTCAGTCAGGAACGTCTAAAACACCGCGGGGGGGATGTTCAGAACGTACGGCACGACATAGTACTCATAGTGTCCAGTAGGGTTGATGAAGGCTGTCTTCCAGTCGTCTCCGTGGCGGATGCACACAAGGTTGTAAGCGCTACGCAGATCCACCTTTGTAAAGATCCTAGGTCTTACAGGGTGGCCGGGACCAGAGGGAGTGTATATGGGAGTGGAGCGATGCTGGTAGTCGATGCATGTAGTCGATATATAAACACGAGCTGGCCATTTAATGCCATTCTTACAACCTAGATAGAATCACTCTAAGTCTATTTTGCTGTTACAGTGGTTCCCCTCCAGGAACTCTCCTAGGGTTCAGAAGCATGCCTTTTGGCGGTTTCTTCCCCCTGTGAGGCGCCACGCTCCACCTCTCATCCCCCTGAAGAGGGGAAGGGAATGGACGCCCAGCTTGAGGAGCTGTTGGAGGTGGTGGCTCGGGCTGTAGCCAAGCTGGATAACGCCTGGCCAGCCAATATGCAGAAACAATGCCCCTAAGCAATCTGAACGTCTCAAGGTTACGAACGTAACCCTAGTTCCCCGAGGGAACGAGACGCTGCGTCGAAACGCTATGGGAACGCCCCTGCGTGACCACGCTCTGAACCACGTGTGAAATCTAGCCAATAGGCAAGCCGTGACATCATAGACAGGCGACGTCGCTTAAACCAGGAAGCTACAAGATGGCTGTGCAGTGGTAGCGACATTAGCTTCTGCAAAGAGAGAAGGTAAGCGCCGCAGGGATGCAGGGAGTGTGGCACGGAGACGCGGCGTCTCGTTCCCTCGGGGAACTAGGGTTACGTTCGTAACCTTGAGACGTTCCCCTTCAGGAACTCGAGCTGCGTCGAAACGCTATGGGAACGAGTGTCCAATCACGCCACACTGACCAGACCCTGCCGAAAGAGTGAGGGCCTCGGCACCAGCACGCAGGACAGAGGAGCCCGGGGTGGCTCTGAGGCCAAGGTCATAGAACCTGACAAAGGTCAGCGGGGTGGACCAACCCGCAGCGTCACAGACGTCCCGGAGTGACACCATGTGTACCTGGCCGCAGAGGCCGCCACACTCCGGCGGGGCGAGCCCTGACCGCGATCGGAGCGGGGACCAGGACTCGCAGCCGAACAACTGCACCGACCAGCTCCAAGGACTCGTTCTGTGGAGATAGGCACCCAGTGCTCGCACTGGACACAGCCGGGTCTCGTAACCCTTGGTTGGGGGCTATAAACGGAGGAGGGCAGAATGCCTGTAACACGACACATCGTGTGGGAGCACCCAGCCTCGTGCAAAGAACACTCTGGCCATGCCAGGGGGCAACTCCAGGCGGGACGAGGCAACTGCCAAGTCCCAGGCAGGCACTCCGAGTCGCGTCCCGGGCCACAGCCTCCGGGCACCGCGGAGGAAACGTGTCACCAATGGGACCTACCCAGCAAACACGGAAACCCTCAGGGTCGAAGGGGTCAACCCTGCGGCAAACTGTACCCGCAAAAACACCAGAACTGAACCGACCGGGCAGTTAACCGGGTCCAAGTCACGGTGCTCACACCGAGACGCGAACAGTCGCCATCGTGCGGCGTACGACCTCCTCATGGAGGGAGCTCTGGAGTGGAGAAAGGCCTCTGCTACCTCGGTAGAGAGAACAACCGCTACGAACCGTGCCCCCTCAGGGGCCACAGTCTCCACAACACCGGGCGGGGGTGAACCAGGGTTCCACCCGCCAACGAGGTGCTACCCGGAGGAGACAGACTCCCTACCGGCGAACCAATTCCAGAACTCCCGAGAGCAGCGCAATCGGGGAAAGGCGTACAGGCGTAGCCTCGGCCAAGACCGTCCCACGGCAGGCACACCGTGAGACCTTGATGTGACGATACAGACTCCCCCAGGGGGAGAACCCTTCTGCCCCGGAGCCACCACCGGAGGGGCCACAACCGGAGTAGAAATACACCGGACGCTGCCGACATGAGACCCAGCAGCCTCTGGAACTGCCTCACAGTGACTAGGTGGCCTTCCCCTACCCTCCCGACTGCAGTGAGGATGACTACAAACCGGGCGGGAGACAACCGTGCCCGCAACTCGGCCGAGTCCCACACCACGCCGAGAAAGTGGCCCTCCGCGCTGGGAAAAGTACACACTACCCGGCGTCTCAGTCTGAACCCCAGTACCTTCATGCAGGCGAGAACAGCATCTCAATGCCGAACCGCCAGCTGCTCTAACGAGCCAACATCAACCAATCGTTGATATAATACAGAATGCGGAAGCCCTGAAGCCGCAGCGGGGTCAGCGCCGCATCCACGCACTCTGAAGGCACGGGGTGAGGGCGCTAGGCCGCACGGAAGGACCGATATCGGTAAGCTCCGCCCCGAAAGCAACCTCAGGAACCTCCCGTGCGCGGTGAAGGACGGCTGCATGGGAGCATGCAACCACCAGATCTAGCGTATGACAAATCAGTCCTCGGACTTGACCCAAGACACGACCTCTCTAAACGAGAAACCCTGAACCCGAGCCTCAAAAGCGAGTGGTTCAAGTAGCGTAGATCCAAAATGGGATGCAACCCACCGTCCCTCTTCGGAACAACGAAGCACGGGCTGTAGCAGCCTGACTCTCCGAACAAGGAGGAGGGAACCACCTAGATAGCCCGATTCCTCAGGAGAGCACGCACCCCCTGTCCCAGGACCAGAGCCTGCACGGGTCCCGCCAGGGCGGGACACACCCCGTTGAGCCGGGGAGGAGAAGACGCGAACTAAATCGCGCAGCCCTTCACCACAGTACGCAGGACCCCCGAGAGACTCCAGGCAGCCCCCCAGACTGACAGAAAGTCTCCACAGGGAAAACCAACCCCTCGGGGCTGGCCCCTGACCCACTCAGAGCGGCCGGAGCGGTGCTCTGCAGCCGACTACACCTCCTGAGAGGCGGCGGAACCCCCCGTCCGCAGCGAACATACGGGCAGAATACGGAGAGCGAAGCGCCGGAGAAGCTGCGCCCTGAACACAACCCGTGGCAGGGCTAACAGACAGTCCTCCTGAACCTGAACGGCAGGAGCAGCGTACTGCGGCCGTTAAAACCCCCTGAGAGGCGGCGGATGACCCCCATCCGCAACAAACTGTCGGGCGGAAATAAGGGAGTTAACCGCTAAAGGGAGGCAGCGTCCTGAACACCCTGTGGCAGGGCCGACAGACCGGCCTCCCGGTGGTGCCAGGGAGGGACGAGCACCGTAGCATGAGGTGCGCACCGCCCTCCAAGATGCAAGCCATCAGGCCTACGCACCACAGCCCGTTCACCAGAGGCAAGGACGACCCTCAGGCCGTCCAGCCCCCCTTCGGGCCTAGAGAGTTGCCAGGGGCCCCTAGGACCTCCCCGCGGGAATCGGGTGGCAACACTCTCTCACCGGGCCATCTCGCAGCGCCTGGACGTACCAGGGCGAGGCTGCCGCCGAGCAGCCCCATCGGAGCAGCGAGGAACTACCACTGAAACGCCACCGCGGTCTCCTGAACCCGCCAGCAATCGCCCTTACCCACAGCGTTACCAGGTCAGGCCAGGAGGGGACGCCATGGCGCCCAGAAGGAAGCTCGCATCATCGTAGGCAAACCGATAGCCGTCACAGATGCAACACTCGGGGAGAGCTAGCTAGCTAGCGCCTCTACCACAAGCGGCATCATCCCGTAGCCGTGCCACTTAGCTCCAATAACATTCGCGCACAGCAAAGAATATCGGAAAAGCAAGCACGCTCACGGGCCCCCAGGACCCAGACACCTCGGTGCGCAGATCAGGGGAGGTGCTGAGGCTGCGACACAGCGCAGGAAACGCACGACCAGCTCACTGGGTGCGCGCTGCTACTGCCACACGACAGGCCAAGCTAAATCCAGCTCGGACCCGGCCCGTGCCACGACCTCAAGGAGCTCCATATACAGCACAGGCTGTGAGGAGCCCGCAGGCACGCTAGCACCCACCAGCTCATCCTCCTTGGAGAGAGAGACATGTAATGCTGCGCCGCCCGCACCGGGAGAAGAAGCAGCCGCCAGGCATGCTTCCCCTAATTTCCCGAAACTTCATCCACCTCGGAGGAAGAAATACGGAGCACCGCGTCACACACACCGGGAAAGAACCGATACCAAACGAGCTCACACCCCGGGGAACGGGAGCTCGGCTAGCAGCCGGGAGCGCATAGCCACACGGCTAAATGCTAACAGCCGATACCATCGAGAGCCGAAGCCTCGATGGGGAGCGCTCACCTCGGAGAGCGCTCACTGAAATTCTCCCACCTCGGAGGAAGAATACGGAGCACCGCGTCACACGCACCGGGAAAGGAACCGTTACCAAACGAGCACACTCCCCGGGGGACGGGAGCTCGGCTAGCATCCGGGAGCGCATAGCCACACGGCTAAATGCTAACAGCCGAAACCATCGAGAGCCGAAGCCGCGAGGGAGAGCGCTCACCTCGGAGAGCGCTCCCCGAAAATTCACCCACCTCGGAGGAAGAATACGGAGCACCGCGTCGCACTCCCCGGGGAACGGGAGCTCGCCTCGCAGCCGGGAGCGCATAGCCGCACGGCTAAAATGCTAACAACCGATACCCTCGAGAGCCGACTAAGCACGCTCCTAAGCTAAGCAAACAGCACGTCGGCTGCGTGTCACCCGAAATGAATCGGGGCAAGCAGGAGACACGCAGACGGAATCCTGCCTGCATATAAGCTCATGACTGCACAGATAACACACTCAAAGCGCTTACCTGAACGAGCAAAAGCTAATGTCGCTACCACCGCACAGCCATCTTGTAGCTTCCTGGTTTACGCGACGTCGCCTGTCTATGACGTCACGGCTTGCCTATTGGCTAGATTTCACACGTGGTTCAGAGCGTGGTCACGCAGGGGCGTTCCCATAGCGTTTCGACGCAGCTCGAGTTCCTGAAGGGGAACAAATGTTTCCTGCAACCGACGTTGCTGCCTCCACTCTGGGGTCTGCCTTTTTTCCCAGACCTGCATACTGGGGTGACCAGGTCATGGAATAACCCTTATTTGCCCAGCCTCTTCAGCTCCAATATTTCTCACTACGCTAATGTAGTAGGGCTGAAGGAGTGTGGTTGTGAAACGATGCCCCGGGTTGAAGTGACGCTGGCTGGCTATCTCACCCCAGGTGCTGCATCGTTCTTTAAGGCCCTGGTCCCATTCACCAAGCCTCTGAGGACTACCTTGGCTTTGGTGGGCAAGGCTTATATGGCGGCAGGTAAGGCTGCACACCATGGCTGTGTTACAGGCTTATCAGGCCGCCCTGCAGCTAGAGCTCGACAAGGGAATGCCTACGGGCAGCGACGAGGGAATGCCTATGGGCAGCAACAGGGTTAAAGAGTTGCATTGTGCAACAGACCTGGCTCTCAGGCCACAAAGGAGACCACTAGGGCCATTGGCTGGTTTAAGTCTGCCCTGGTCTCCATGGAGAGACACCTGTGGCTCACCCTTTCGGACCTATATTACAGGGTTAGAGCCATTTTGCTGTGGTCCCGACTGGCCTGTTCGTCGAGGCTGTAAATATGATTGGCGACAAGTTTCAGGAGGCCAAGGAACAGTCGGCAGCATTCCAATGGTTTCTTCCAGCGTGTATTCGCTTATTTTCACACATCCATCCTTCCTTTACAAAGGAAGTTCCTAAAGTTTGCTTTCGGGGCTGAAGCTTACCAATATCGGATCCTACCATTCGGCCTTGTTCTCTCACCCCGCACCCTCACAAAGTGTGTGGATGCGGCTCTGGATCTACTGAGACTTCGGGGCATCTGCAAACTGAACTTTATTGACGACTTTTGATATTAGCTCGATCAGAGCACCTGGTGACCCGGTATCGAAATATTATCTTGCCATATAAGGGAATTGGGGTTAAGATTGAACATGAAAAAAGTGTACTTTATCAGGTACAGAGAACCACCTATCTAGGTGTAGCATGGGATCAGGTGCTGGTCCATACGGACAACACATCAGTGGTTTAATACATCAACCATTAGGGAGGTCTGTGCTTTCGCCTCCTTTACAAGCTGGCATGACAGTTCCACCTGTGGGCCCATGGGAAGCTGCTCTCACTGACAGCACTATACATCCCAGTGTGATTGAATCAAGCAGCAGATGCATTTTGAGGCAAGCGCCAAGGCCAGAAGAATGGAGGCTCCACTGGAAAGATTTTACAGAGCACAAGTGGACCTGTTTGTGACTCAAGAGACGTTGCACTGTCCCCTCTAGTTTTCCCTTACTCACCCAGCCAATATTGGGCTGGACACCATAGTAAAGGCATGGCCAAGGCTCTGCCTGTATGCCTTTTCCCCTGTAGTGCTGCTCCCAGGAGTTTGCCTGGATGGAGTCAGTCTCCTCCTGGTAGCCCCGTGCTGGCCAGGCCAAGCCATGGTTTGCCGACCTGGTAAACCTTCTCGAACACCCTCCTCAGGAGTTTCCCCCCAGGAGCTACCTTCTCTTAGGCAGGGGGTACTTTGCTTCACCCCCGCCCTGAGCTATGGAGGCTGTGGTCCCTGAAGAGGCACAGCTCTTAGCCACTGGTCTATCTGCTGGGGTTGTAGAGACCATGCTCCAATCCTGAGCTCCCTCCACAAGGGGGTTGTATGCCACAAGGTGGTGCCTGTTCACTACATTGTGCGTAGGTCACCACTCAGTTAGCCCCAGTGCTGAGATTACTTCAAGAACAGTTTGCCAAGGGGTTGTCTCCTTCCACCCTAAAATTTTATTTGTCCACTATTGCGGCTTATCATGCTCTGCTTGCCGAGCAATCGCTAGGGAAAAAAACAATTAGTGACACATTTCCTCTGTGGTACCCTGAGGCTGAGGCCTCAGGTACGACCCAAAGTGCCTGTATGGGGCCTGGCCATTGTTCTGGAGGCCTTGTTTAAGCCTTCCTTTTAACCTCTGTCTGTTTTTTTACTGCCATCTCCTCTCTAAAGAGGTTTGGGGACCTTCCATGAAAGGGAACGTTCCTGAAAGGGAACGTCTCCAGGTTATGTATGTAACCCTGTTCCCCGAGGGAACAAGACATTAAGTCTCTATGCCAAACTGCCTGCATTCCTGTGGCGCTTCCTTCCCTTTTCAGAAGCTAGCGCCTGCTTCATTCCATGTGCTTTTATAGCTTCCTGGTTGTGACGTCACCCTACCAGTGACACCGTGCATTCTATAGGACTGATTACACACATGATTTAGAGCGTGGACAATGCGGAAGCATTCGTAAATCGTTGTTGATGCAGCATTTCGGTTCCTCTGGGAACCATGGTTACATACGTAACCTGGAAACAATCTGTTTTCTGTTTATATAACTCTTATATACTGTTAGTATAATTTTTTTTACTACCTGTGCTGCTGTAATATGTGAATTTTCTTCTGGGATAAAAGTGATCTATCCACCCATCCATCCATCTAAATTTGTGAATATTATCAATATATCATTTTGCACAACAAAACTAACTCAAAAATACAAAACAGAACAACAAAAACAAAATCATCTTTATGATTAATTATAAACCACACACCCACCTAGATGGTATTTTGTGTAGATAATTTACCTACCTGCATGCTTTTGGGAGATGGTCAGACATAGAGAGGCACAGACATTACCATGAGTTTAAGACTAAACCGCCTGCCCCTGTATGACCTACCTTTTAAAGGGAATAAGTTAAAAGCAGATGGGAAAATTAATAACGACACGCAAGATTGACAAAAAAAGGAGTAAAATCGAAATAACAAGAGATTCATTTAAAATTTAGCACTCTTCCTGTCTGGTAAAGAGAGACCTGCTGTCGCCCTCACTTTTCTTCTCTATCATCTTTAAGAATGCAAAACACCTCTGTTGAGTTCACTTGACCTTCACGAGCTCACAAGCAGATTCTGGTAAAAAAAAGTCTAAATTTTCTGACTAAAACAGACCTTATCTTTCCATTTTGACTTTCAAGCTTTAGTCTGCACCTATACCTATATTCATTTGCATTTTAATCTGATGCTTTGATGTTTACTCTTTCGTTGCTGTCTAACCAAATGGCCCGAAATGTCACATTAAGCTTCGACAAACTTTTTAACACAGGTGGATGAAATTAATGTTCTAAACAGTTGTTGTGTATTAATCATAGGCATTAATCACTCTTAATACTCACAGAATCAATTCACGATCAGAATGAAAGGAGAGGGATTCAGGACCAGATCTTGCCAGCAGCTCTGTCCACTAAATTAATCTTGTGTGTTCTGGGGAAATAATTAGAATTTGAGCCGATCGGTGTAGATTGAGATGGAACTGAGATAATACTAAAGCAACATTAGCTCCAGGGGGAGGGCAGTTGGTGTTAAGTCTTAAGGCTGCAGATGAGCAGCATACTCAGCACACCCGGAAACAAAACTCTTCAGTTTTATAGAAAAAGGACAAGCGCCACCCACGCTAAGGAACTTCTCTGCTAGTGTGCATCCCAAGGCCAGCAAATGCAGCCTTTGTGTCTGTGCACAGTCTATGAACAAGCCCCCTGCTATTCCTTAGCTGTGACCAGAGTGCATGCTGCTGAATATTGATTATGTACAAGCTCAGATCAATGGGACCAAAATTGGCCTTAGAGGAGAGCTGGAAAGGCAGGTGAACAGAACCAATTATGTCATTCATTATGTGCATGGCCACATACATCTAACTCGATTGTGAGCACAGAGGTATGTTTCAAAGCCATTAAAAATTGAGAAAGGCAGTTCTTCCAGGACTACTAGCCTCTCATAAACATCCTAAAGCTCCTAGGTTTTGCTAGGCTAGGCTTAACTGTGTTCTTCCGTTTGCTTTCCCGCTTCTTAGTAACATGTTTGAAGCAGTAGGCTCCCAAGGTACCCATGGCGCTTTTTGGCTTGTCACAAGATATCGCTTTGAAGCTTTAGTGGGAGTGTGATGGCTGGAAGGACTACACAGGGTGGCAGAAAGGAGTTTATGCTAAACACATTTACACTGTAAAATCACTTTTTCAGCAGGTGCTTTGCTTCCCTTGTGTCTGAGCATACCAAGGACATAGCTCTAAAGACAAATGTGTTAGAGGTGTAAACTAGGTGATGCGCTAAACTGGTTGCTAATGTTTCAAGGCATCTTAATTTATTTTATAAATTAAGGATGTGTGTTATCTTAGAGTACAGAATAAATACATGAATGAAACTGACTGATTAAAGTTTCAGTGTTTTAATTCATCCCAAAGATGTTCAGTAGATTTAAGGTTAGAATTCTATTGCTGGCCACTCAAAATCTTCCACTCCATCCACGAATAAAGGGAAAACTGAGTTCCACTAAATCCGAAGACATCTTACACAATTGTGTGCCTCCGAATGTATGTTAACAGTCTAAATTATGGTCTGTTACACTTATTCATTATAAACATTTAGTTAATTGTAAATAAACAAAATATTAAGCATGTTTTTTAATTAACATAGTTTATCAGATTATACATTCATAATTGTCAATTGGTCATTATTTTACAAAGTATGCACAGACTCTCCCCACCTTACCAACGAGTTATGTTCTGAACGACTGTTCGTACCCTAAATTTGTTCATAGGTTTTTACTGTGTTCGTTTTTAAATACATGCATATCTCCTAATAATGTAAGAGCTATAAATACTAACAAATAAACAATAAAATATACTAAAACAAATCGAAATAATTTAAATACTGAAAACAATATTTGTATTAAGTAATAAAAATAAAAAAAATGTACCTAAAAAAATATATTGGCCCTAGTCCAGTGCTCATCATGTAGCCTCGTTAGGGTCGACAACTAGCGGCGGCTCTCCTCCGTTTAGAAATTTTTTAGACTCCAAACTAACTTTACTTTGAGGACTGGTTTGTTTGTATCCGTGCAAGTTCGTAAAGTGAATGTTCGTAAAGTGGGAAGCTTCTGTATATTTATTTTAGCTGTTATTCATTTTTTATGTATTTTTATCTGATATATTGAGCATTTGCTATTTGGTGTGATGTTGATGTACACAATAAATGAATAAATGGACAAAAACCCAGAACTAATTAAAAATCCGGAATTTATTCACAGGTTTCTTTATTTTCAGTTTAAAGGTGTTTAAAGAATGTTTCTGTCCTGGCTGTTTGACAGATTTCAATGTTAAAATACACTCAGAAAGACAGACTGTAATTAACATCATGGATTGTATAAGTGGGAACTTAGGTCCTTAATCAACTCATGTATGAGCACTTGATCTGGACTTTGACATTTCTGAGTGTGCTTAGAAAACACATTATCTAAAGTGTCAAGCAATTCTGAATTGCTCTGTGTTTATTATCCGATATTACTTAAATACAACAGCTGTCAAATGTTTCTAATTAATTGTAAACCTGCTGGGATCAAGATTAAAACATTTAACAGGATGTCTCATCAACATATTGTGATGTATTTCTCTGAAAGACTACACAACTTTTACAGGCATAGTTATATACAAACAAGTATAACACAAACCTTTCAAATCATCTTCTCAGAAAAATCTCTGCATAGTTCAAGACTTAAAATCCAAGTTGTGCAAATGATTTACATGCTAAATGCCCCAATAGTCAAAAGCGATAATGGCATGTTTTCTGACACTGCATTTAAGCTCAGAACATTACAAATTAGCATCACAGCTTTTTGACAAGCCTTCTCCAGATCTTTTTAACTCTGATATATAAACATTTTTTTGGTGAAACACTGTAATCATCATGAATGTACAGACTCTCTAGGGAAAATAGCAAGGAAGGTCTAATTACCTTGGGCAGTGCAGTGCTCTGAGGCAGATTACCTGTAATTCAATTCAATTCAATATTTTTTTGTATAACGCTTTTAACAATGAACATTGTCTCAAAGCAGCATTACGCACATAATGTGGTAATAAAGAATTTAACAATTTCCTAAAGTGAATATGAATGAATAAGAATAAAAATAAAGAATTAACAATTTGCTATACAACACCAGAGCGGATTATTGTGTATTAGAACACACCTCCCCACCAACCAAACACACACACACACACACACACACACACACACACACACACACACACACACACACACACACACACACACACACACATATATTCTTGATACTCTTACTATATTAATGATTAACTTCCATTGGCTTAAATAAATTGCATGCTATTACCTATCTCTAACAGTGACCTAATAAGTCTAACTGTACATGAACACGCTCCATATAGAGGCTTTCAACTGCCACATTATAGCTATCTGGCAACTTCAAATTAGAGAATGAAGGTGCGTTTGGTCAGGCAGGGTGAAACTTAATTGAACTGTTTTACCTCCTTAACTGCAGCTAGTTGAAGCTGACAGGAACAACTGAAAGTGAGACACAATAAGAAGGAAAGAAAGAGATGGAGAGATATAGTCTCTTAAAAGGTCACCATGGCCTCCTCACCTGCATGCATTTTTCTTTCTGTGGAGATGGTAAACAACTCAAACAAAAGCTGCATTTGGTGCAAATGGCTCCTAATTTCAGGCTGGTATAGAAGGATAGGACATTTGAAAAGGAGATTTGATCCTAATTATCTGTCAGTAGGAATTCTAGTGATGTGATTAACTGCTATATTATGAGCTGCTTTGATAGTACTACAGTGTGGAACCACTTTAAATTAAGTGTCCTTAAACAGATGAACTTCATTAATCGTGAAGGGTTTACTTACTCAGTCAAAGAGGAAGCAAACTATTCAGCTTAACTGTATTCTGCAATGAAATATAGAATAAATGTATACAGTAAATGTATAGATCTGTTTAAAAATAGAGTGATGCTACTTAAGTTTACATATACATAAGCCCTATATTTAGGAACAGGAGTTACAAATGTAGTAAGAAGGCTGCTCCATACATTCTTTATCCTACTGCCATTTAATAAGGTGGAAAGGTGGATGCAAGTACAGAATGTTAAATTTACAGTGCAAACACTGAAAACTAGGACAGAGAAATCACAACCTAGACATGAAAACAATGAGCAACAATGACAAAGACAAACAGTAATGACAAGTGGTAGGAGTGGTAACAGTGGTTAAGGTGCTGGATTAATGATTGGAAAGTCAGGGTTTAAGCCCTGGTATCGCCAATCTGCCACTCTTGGGCCCTTGAGCAAGGCCCTTAACCCTCTGTGATCCAATGGTGCCGTATCATTGCTGACTCTACGCTCTGACTCCAGCTTCAAGCTGGGATATGCGAAGAAAAGAATTTCACTGTGCTGTAATGTATATATGATAAATAAAGGCTACACTACAAACATGAGACATGAGTGCAGTGCAAGGTGAGACACAGACACTAGAGCATTAGCATGAACATTACTTTATGATATACATATATTTTGTGGCAACTAAAATGTCATTAGTAATAATTACATAAATAAAAGTCATAATATACAAAAAACATACCAAAACTGATCACAGTAGGATACGTTTCTTTTTCACAATCAATAACTTAAATATTACTATTTAAAAATCTTATTAAAAAATTTTTGGCAGTAAATCGAGGAAACGTATTCTGCGAATTATATTACACAGTATTATATTTTATAGTAATGGTTTGCTTTTATTAAAAATTTTGCGGGCAACGTTGTTGTATCTTCAAGGCAACCTTAATAGTCACACTCAAAGACGAATGTCATTTTTCGAAAATAAGAGAAAAAAACAACTTCCTTAAAAAATGTGTTCAGGTAGCAGGAGTACTCAGATGTCAGTATGTAAAAAAGCACCTTGAGCACTGGCTTCACATTCAGAAGGCTGGATGTAAATAAACAACAAGATAATAAGAAAATAATTCGATTGCAAAGATGCAAAAATATGCTAAAATGTAAATAAAAATTATTTTGCCTGAGCAGAATATATATGTATATTTTTAGCATTAAGATACTTTACACACACTTCTAAATTCAATATAAGTAGTACTAGAACGCTAGAAGCTTTACATGCTTTAAGCTTTAAGCATGGTGTAGAATTAAGAACTAGATGCAAAATTTTTGGACACATGATGTATAAATAAGATTCATTACTTTATACAGTGCCCTCCACAATTATTGGCACCCCTGTTTAAGATGTGGTCGTGGACTTCTAAAAATTCTCCTTTTTTTTAAAACAACATAGAACCCAAATGCAAAAAAAGAGAAAAATCCAACCTTTCATTTAAGTACATAACTTTGGTGGTAAAAAAAATCATACATTTAGAAAAAAAAAAAAACTTGAAATCATGTGTCCCACAATTATTGGCACCCCTAACAATTCCTCTGAAAAATTTAATTGTTTTTTTTTTTATATATATTTTTCTGTAGTTGCTAAGGTTGGTCAGGGTATCTAGGGACTTTTAATTAGTAATTCATGATTTCCTGTTTCCCTGGGGTATAAATATGACGTGACACAGAGGCCTAATTCTCTTACCCATTTGTCAACATGGCAAAGACAAGAGAACACACCATTCAAGTAAGGCAGATGTGTGTCGACCTTCATAAGTCATGCAATGGCTACAAGAAAATAGCCACTCGCCTTAACTTGCCGGTATCTACAGTCAGAGGAATCATTAAGAAGTTTAAAACAACTGGAACAGTGACAAACAAGGCTGGAAGAGGTCCCAAGTTTATCTTGCCACAACGCACAGTGAGGAGGATGGTAAGAGAAGTAAAAACATTTCCCAAGCTCACCGTCACAGAATTGCATCAAAGAGTGGCATCTTGGGGTCACATAGTCTCCAAAACAACCATCAGACGCTCTCTACATGCCAACAAGCTGTTTGGGAGGCATGCAAGGAAAAAGCCTTTTCTCACTAACACTCACAAACATAAACGTCTGGAGTTTGCTAAGCGGTACTGGGACTTCAACTGGGATCGTATGCTTTGGTCAGATGAGACTAAGATTGAGCTTTTTGGCAACAAACACTCTAAGTGGGTCTGGCGTAAAACAAAAGATGAGTATGCCGAAAAGCACCTCATGCCCACCGTGAAGTATGGTGGAGGATCTGTGATGCTGTGGGCCTGTTTCTCTTCCAAAGGCCCTGGGAACCTTGTTAGGGTGCATGGCATTATGAACGCTTTGAAGTACCAGGATATTTTAAATAAAAACCTGATGGCCTCTGCCAGAAAGCTGAAGATGGGTCGTCATTGGGTCTTTCAGCAGGATAATGATCCAAAACATGTGGCAAAATCTACACAAAAGTGGTTCAGCAGTCACAAACTCAAGGTCCTCCCATGGCCATCTCAGTCCCCAGACCTCAACCCAATCGAAAACCTGTGGGGCGAGCCAAAGAGAAGAGTGCATAAGAGAGGACCCAGGACACTGGATGATCTAGAAAGATTGTGCAAAGAAGAATGGTCAAAAATCCCTCTCTCTGTGTTCTCCAATCTTGTGAAATGTTATAGGAGGAGATTAAGTGCTGTCTTGTTGGCAAAAGGAGGTTGTACAAAGTATTAACATCAGGGGTGCCAATAATTGTGGCACACATGATTTCAAGTTTTTTTTTTTTTTCTAAATGTGTGATTTTTTTACCACCAAAGTTATGTACTTAAATGAAAGGTTGGATTTTTCCTCTTTTTTTGCATTTGGGTTCTATGTTGTTTTAAAAAAAAGGAGAATTTTTAGAAGTCCACGACCACATCTTAAACAGGGGTGCCAATAATTGTGGAGGGCACTGTATGTATTTACATCAATATTAAATATTGTTATTTACCACCAAGGTCAGACTCTGAAGTGGCAATACATGAGAAGTCACAAATCGCTGGAGCTCTGCAAACAATTAATTATAAAATATTTTAGAAGGTGGCTTTGAAATTCTAGGACAGATTAATATGCCTAATTAATATTTTGACAGATTAAAAAAATAAATAAAAAAAACTGTCCTGTTAATAAAGAGTTAGTCCTCATTAGGAATTGGGAAGATTTATGCAGTTACTCAGACATGACTTGGGAGTTCATGAAGTTTTCCGTGAATGTCTGGCTCGAAAGAATGGATTTAAATGGCTTTGCTTGAATTGTCGGAGCAGCTCGGATGGAAAACAAATATGATTGCAAATGAAAGTCAAGGGGCAGGCCATAAAAATTTCATCTTTCATGAACATCATTTTATGTTGGTGCCCGAATCAGCTTCTATCACACTTTTTTGGAGTCCATATTGAAGGTTTTTTCTTTATATCCATTTTACTCATTTAATATCCATATGGAAAAACAATCAGCACTCTGACACACTGAAACATAGACATACATTTATATATGAATTACATGCTATTATTTCTGAGGCAGATAACAGAGCCAAAATTACACATTGATTACTGGTCTCTTGATGAAACCTAATATATAGAAGTAGTATAAACATATACATACAATGCTGTGTAAAAGTGCATGTGAAGAATTGCTGTTAAAAAGGATGCTTTGAAAAAGAATGAAAATAAATATTTTATACATAAAAACATGTATACTGTATTAAGAGTAGCAATAAAGGAAAGAAACTCAAGGAAATCAATATTCGGCTTGAGAACCTGCTGTTTTTAAACATGCAAAAAAAGGTCTCAGGCAAGTACAGTTTTCGCAGTTTTATAAGTAAATCGTCTGGTAGGTTATTTGCAAGCTTCTTGAAGGGATTGCTGCAGTTGATCTTGAGACTTTGACTGCTGCACTTGCTATTGTTTATGCAAAAAATATGCTTTACCAATGTTAAATAAATAATATATATAAACATATAAAATACAATATATAAAAAAAATTGGCAGCATTATTTTTGTTTCTGAAAAGTGGTTTATACTGTAATGTACTTAATGACCCAACAATTAAAAAGTCATAAAATAAACTTATAAGAAAAAATTAGAGTTTCTTTGAGACAAAATTAGGCTGTCTGAAACAGTTGCACTGCACATTGTCCAAAACATTTCCATTTTCATATTTTATAAAGGTTAAAATGTAATTTTATGAATCAAAACGTACAATAACAACTGAAGTCAAATATGGAAAATCTCAGTTTAACAAGTACAAGTACAAGAGGAATTTTGAAGAACAAAGCTTGACTTGAGGCAAAGCAAGGTAAGTAAAAAGCAAAGGATATGTGTTCTGTCATGATTAAAGTAAACCAAGAGTCTGGGATCTATTTCAAGATCAAGTACAGGCTGCACTAAAGACAGGAAGTGGGAAGGAAAATTGTTTAATAAAAAGACAGGTTAGGACTGACCAAATAAACTAAAAGTGCCATTTTACAATCGTTTTTTGCAGATTCTAGAGACATAAATAACAAAACGCTGCATCAACTAGTTTATATTATTTTAATTTTAGTTAATTTAGTAAAGACGTTTTCCATGGCTTTATTTTCCTGGTCATCTTTAGTGTAAATATAATAATAAAAGAAAAAGATAAATTGCCTTTATAGGACATTCTTTGTACACATTTAATAGCTTGATTGCAACACTTTTCTAGTTATTTAGAGCATGTAGGAAGCTAAAAGCTTTAAGGCAGTACTTTTATGTTTATGATCTGATTTGTTGGTGGAGCGGTACAGTCTGTACAGGTCTAGTTGTGTACTAAGAAATTCTTTGATAAACTATGACATGGCATTTTTCTGTGATTTCAATTTGTATTTATTTTATTTATTGTGCTCTTATGTGGCTTTCTAAAAGTGAAACCTGTTAAAAAATATTTTAGCAGATACAGATAAAAATTGCGAAACCTGTTAAAAAATATTTCAGCAGATACAGATAAAAATTGCTTTGTAAAAAACAAATCTCAGGTTAAACATATTCACTCTGTTGGTTATTTACACCTGTGTTGCTTTCTGTTAATTTTTCCTACAGTAAAACTTGGAAATGGGTTTGTGTGACACTGCCCCTAGAGGAAATGCCCACATTACATGCAAACATGAAGTCATCACCCTGTACTCACAGACACACACTCGCAGAACTACAAATCAGACCTTATACTATTGGGTATAAATTGCTAGCAGTTAATTTTAGATCTTGGATCAACAAATTACAGGACAATTTAGTTTTCATTAACATTTGTGGCTGGATTTTTGTCTAATAACATGTCCCTGATTAAAATGTTTTTCTTTGGTACAGATTATTTAAAAATAAATCCTTATGCTTACAAATGTGCTTGCCCTTGATATTATTATAACTAACAAAATAGTCATTGTAGATGAATATGCATTATTATTAATTAGAATAATTATGAATCCCTTAAATTCCTAAAACTAATATAAGTTAACTAATGATAAGTTCATTAGTTATTAGTAACTAATGATAAGTTAATATGAACCAATAGAAAAACTTAACAGAATCATTTATTAAGTAATAAATAGGATACAGAACAGAAATAAGTGTTAGACATTTTCCTTGCATTTTATTCACATTACCTTAATACCATAAATAAGATATGGGATGGTTATGATCAGATGATGGAATCTTGGCCAAGTCTTAAAAGAAAACTAGACATATAGTTATTTTGTTTATAAAGTTGGATTTTGGACATGAAATTAATGGTTATAAGAAGCTCTGTGTTTGTAAAAAAAGATGTTTGAAGTGGACTTGGTGGTGAATAATGGTTGTAAGAAACTGACTGCATAGGCTTGTTTTGCTACTCTTTTCATATCTAATAAATGTGCCCTTGTAAAGAAAAAACCCAGGGTTTTTCAACTCCAGAATAGTAATAGCTTTTGTTAAATCTGCAGTCAACAATACATGTATCTGCCAACAGCCAGTCGAGTGATTGTCACCAGTTAAGTTTAATGATGTTTAATAGATAAGCTGTACACATTCTAAAGACTTTGATTAGCATTTTGCTTTTAATTTAGTGATATAAAAATTAATAGTTTGTGAGAAATCTGAGTGGCAGAATGAACATCAGCAGAGCTAAAATCATTCATCTCTGACTGATACCTTATAACAAATTCATGCTCATAATTCTCCTTCCTGTGCTAAGGTTAAGCAGATTTAGTCATGACTATTGTAAATCGTCTAAAGAACATTTATATAATGCAGGAAAACTACTGTGCAATTTTAAAGTTGCAAACTGTTCATTAATTAAAATAGCTAGCCAACTTAAAACTACCCAACTCACAAAAAACTATGTGTGAGGCTACATTGTCAGTCTGTTTTATAATTTTATTTAGCAGTTAAATTTGCAGCTAATATTGGGGGTGAGGGTGGGGGTGGTCAATGACCACAGCAAAGCAGTAGGGTGAGGTGACATCCTCAGCCGAGAGGGCAGAGCAACCAGGCAGCATGGGGGAAGTGGAAACACCAGCTGGGCAAGAAGACCAAGTGATGCTCTCAGCTAAGCAGGTAGGCAGAGGTACATCCTCAGCAGAACAGGCTTTGAATGATGAATTTTCCTTGCTTGTTTTTGCCTGACTACTGCATGATACACAAAGCCTTTGCTTTATAAGGGCACAGCGACTCAGCATGAGACACATGAAATACTGCAGGAAAGTGACAGACTATGGCTTTTTAGGTGAAGTAAGGAAAAGCACACGTGTTGCAACTACTAAAGCCACTTCACCATCCATGAGCCCTGTTCTTATACTAAAGTGGAAATCTGGTTAACTATTGTGAACTATATTTTCAGTACAGATGATTTGTAGGATTACAGCCTACAAAAATATGTGGGTGTGCTGAGGTGTACTACCCTCAAATGTAGGTAGATACCAGTTCTCTTCTTTGTTTTGAGTGGAGGTGTTACCTCAGCATAAGTAGTTTTAAATATTATCCTCACAGATTAACAAATGTTGTCTCAGGTCGGATTTACACTGAAGCTAACAACATCGTGGCACCCTCAGTGCCAGTAAAGTCAACCAGCTGCTCTTGGCACAACTTTTATGGCCTCACTCTATTATCCTCATGAAGGAGATATATTTAATGTATGTAACAACCGTATCATTTGTTAACTGAAATACCGTGTGGCCTAATGTAGATAAGTCTTTATAATGACTGCACCACCTGTGAAAGTAGATTTTTAGCGACTAGTACAAGTTTTAATCATTCATCTTCTTGTTGTTTGTACTGTAAGTCTGTTGTGCTTGGCCCAAAATAGTGGGTCCAAACTATGAGTGAGATCAGTACTGTGGAAATGTAACATCTATAAATTTTATTAGACTAAAGTTGTCCTTTACAAAAGCTTTTTGTTCCTTTGCAGTTTTCTTTAAAAGAGCACAAAAGAATTTGTAGAGTATGAAGAAGACAATTTTGGTAGGGTCATTTTACTTACTTTTTTACTTTGCACTGAGCATAGCATCTGAATACATTCATTTTATATACCTTTGCCTGCTTTGTCTCCAAGTAGGTTTATACAATACTACTTGGATAATTTCTAATTTTTCTTTGCAAGCCCTCCGGCCTAGATGGCCTCTGTCTGCCCCAGTCACAGAGGGTGTCGCTCTGCCTCCTGTCTTTACAGAAAGTGTTGCTTGACCTTGTTTTATTGACCTGTGCCTTATGACTCCTGCTTTCAGAGAGGATGTCATTCTTGCTCTTCATCTGTCTTGAACTCCCTTTTTCTGCATGCAGTGCAGTTCCAAGCAGTGCATTCTTATTTTGTTCACATCACATGGTTTTATTTCGACATCACACATTTTAATTTGGTCTAAATGTAACCTAAATTAATGATTTCTTTTTGTACTATAATCAACATGGGCATAGACAAATATGGATGCCTTATGCAAATGCATGTTTATTATTAGTAAAACCAAACTCAACATAAAGCATGAAGACAAAATATTCTTGTAAATGTTTTAAAGTAATTATTATTAATATTATATTTATTATTATATTTATTATTATTATTATTATTATTATTATTATTATTATTATTATTATTATGTCTGTGAGGCCAGTATTCAATGAGATTCATTTTGTTTTATTTGTGTCTGTGAGGAAAGATGACAGGCAGAGACGGCAGAGTGTATAAAATAATAACCTACAATAAAAGTAGACCCTTTACAGATTCAAATGATGTGTTGCTCTTATCTGTACGATCAAAAAAGAGAGTAATTTTAGTTAGTTTTGGTGTTATGAGGAAAAAATGCCACAAAACGTGTCGGCGTGTTTGTTGACCCCAGAGGGTTAATTTTGTGCAACATTTTGGTGCTGATTTGAGACAAATGTTTACTGCTGAAAAAGTTTTTTTTGGTGGCATTTATTTATTTGTTCACAACTGAGTAAAGAAAGGACGTTGTGAAGATACGTGTTTAACTAAAGGCTCTAATTTTGCCACTTTTATATTTATTTATTTATATCTTTGATAAAAATGGTCTAACAGAAATGCACGCTGCATTAATCGGTTGTTAATAAATTAGTGTCGTTAAAATGAATTTGCGGTAACGTTAATAACCTAATTAATATATTAATACAAAACGAACATTTTTTATCTAATGAGTTTATTCAAGTTTAACATTCACCACATAAAACAAATGCAGAGAAAAGATGATGTTCATCAGGTGATCAGGAATGTCTATGTTCTCAGTCATGTTCATCACTGACTCCCTCTGACTCATCCACGGCAGCCCCATATTTCTTGTCCTTCTGCCACGCTCATTGTTAGCTTTGTAAACTAGCCTACGTCTGTGGTGTGTGAGAGACGGAAAATGATACAACAGTAGTAGATTGAAAAAGTCACGCAAAAAAGAAATATTGACATTTCACCAAATAGATTAAAACTAAAGTAACAAGCCTAGTAGTAGTAGAAGTAGTAGAAACTGCAGATAATTGAGTAAAAATGTAATGAGTGAGAGTAAAAAGTTGTCTGAATAATAAATAGTGAAGTAAAGTATTTATACTTTGTTACTTTCCACCTTTGTTGCCTACCTCACACAAGCAGCAGAGAGAGTCATGCCTTCAGATCCCAAAATACCATCTGAGTGCCCTTTGACACATGGCTGAGAACACCTTAGTTCCACTAGTGGTGTTTTGTCAAATGTTGTAAATGTGAATGTAAATGGGTTGGAACAGCCTGACAGCAGTCTACCTGAACAGATCTGCTGTCCCAGAGAGATTAGGTGGTCTAAGCAAGGCTAGTTTGCCAGTGGCTTCTAGCCCCTGTGTATTAATCACCAACTGAGGACTTTGACCCAGCAGTCCACTAAACACTGTTCACACAAGAAGCGATATAAACACAGATCTTGTATACCCTTATATGAAAGGTGTCCTGTTCTGTTCTGTAGCAGAGTCTCTCAGAAGCAAATATGGGCAGAGGTTTACCAATTCTCAAAAACTGTGAAAAAAAAATATTGTGGAATAATTTTAGAATAATGCCCCTCAACATTAAATTGCAGAGACTTTGAATATCTAATCATCTACAAGACATAATATCATCAAAAGATTCAAAGCTCCTGGAGAAATCTCTATGTGCAAAGAACAAGGAAGAAGTCAATATTGGATGCTTTTGATTTTCAAGTCCTCAAGTGGCACTACATTAAAAACAGGCATGATTTTGTAATAGAAATCATTGCATGGGCTCAAAAACACCTCCAGAAATCATTGTCTGTGAACACAGATTACCATGCCACAAATGCTTGGGTTAAAGCTTAATCATAAGAAAAAGTAAATGCAAATGTGGACATAATCCAGGAATGCCACCATCAAGGATCATTTAAAATAGACTGGGGCAAGGTGGAAAATTGTTCTGATTAATAAAATTTAATTTTTATTTTTTTAAACCAGGGACGCTGCATTCTCTGGACTAAAGAGAAGAAGTAGAGACCATCTTTCTCAGTTTAGAAGCCTGCATCTCTGATGGTATGGGGGTGCATTAGTGCATATGGGCAGCTTTAAAATCTGGTAAGGCACAATGCTAAAAAGTATATACTATACAAGGCAACAAATGCTATCCTCCAGATGACGTCTTTTCAGGGAAGCCCTTGCATATTTAAGCAAATGCTAAACAAATTCTAAATCACATACTGCATCTATTGCAGGAACAACAGATGGCTTTGTAGTAGAAACGTCCAGGTGCTAAACTGGCCTGCCTGCAGTTCAGACAGTTGAAAACATTTAGCACATCATGAAAAAGAATAATGTGACAAAAAGACCCAGGACTTTTTGTGCAGCTGCGCAAATGGGACAACATTCTTCAAAAACCCCAGCAACTGGTCTCCTCAGTTTCCAGATGTATAAAGACTGTTGTTAAAAGAAGAGAGGATGCTGCACAGTGTCATAAGTTTTTTTAGACATATTTCAGCCATCTAATTCAATATTACCTCATATTTTTTTCAAAAATGAACATTTCCTTAGTTTAAACATTATGCATGTTTTCTATGTTCTATTGTGAATAAAATACGGTTTATGAGATTTCCAAACTGTTGTATTTGTTGCATGATGTTTCCATAGGTGTGCAGGAACATTTGAAATGCGAACAGCATTGCTCAAACAGTCACCTTGGCTCTGATCTTATAAACATCCACAAGATTTAAAAACTGCCATTTATTTCCCACTATTTGAAAAGTGATCATTGTTAGTCCGCGGTTTTAATGTTATGGATGATAGTGAAAGTTAATGCTGAACACTTGCTCTAAAATTGATTTGCTTTAAAGGTAACATAGAGTTAAAACTGTAACTGTAATTGGAAGGCCAAATAATGATTTTATTATTATTATTATTATTATTATTATTATTATTATTATTATTATTGTTGTTGTTGTTTTTGTTTTGTTGTTAATATTATTGAGTCTGTTTATTTTACATGTCGAAATAGTGAAAAGAATATAGAAGATGTGTGTTAGTTTAAATCCTATTTTCATATTAATTAGTAAAAAAGAAAGATTTTGAGCTTCTCTCATGACCCCAAATATAACTCACAAATGTGACCCACTTGACCCCTAGTTTCGGAACATCTATTGTACCATTTAGTTATAATTTCCAAATGCAATTCCCACATGTATGCTTCTATAAGTTTCATATAAACACATCTTCAGAAAAAGCATTGTTATATGAATAGTTAGTTTTTTTAAATAGTTTTTCAATTAGTTATCGAACAGAAAATATTTTGCATGTAAATGAAGGAGCCTAGGTAATATGAATTAATGCTTGTGTTATTAATGTAATGTGTGTGCATGGCATCTCTCTTTAAATCGGTTCATTAAAATGCGCCTGAAATGTAGCAGTTATGTTGCCATGGTAATGAATGTCTGATGTATTAGCTAGTCTGGTGGACGACCTCATGTTAAAAGCAGCATCATACAGTTGGTCACTTCATTAGATGCTTTGCCCCTTGAAGAATGCATGCATGTTTTAATAAGAGATCAGGTGAAGTCACACACACACACACATACACACAGGTACACACCACTAACACACAATACTTAAAGGAGTCAGTG
The DNA here is from genome assembly GCA_039877035.1 of Silurus lanzhouensis. Classification (NCBI taxonomy): domain Eukaryota; kingdom Metazoa; phylum Chordata; class Actinopteri; order Siluriformes; family Siluridae; genus Silurus; species Silurus lanzhouensis. The sequence goes on along the minus strand of JBCEWE010000163.1, from coordinate 2,519,903 downwards.
TAGTGATCTGTCTAAAACCAGCTTTTAACAAATTATTATAAATATCCAATTAGGATATACTTCTTTGCCTTGTCCCTTCTTTTTCAAACACACAGTACATGTGCTCACCTACTGCAGCGACCAGAGTCCACTGAGACATCATGAAGTAATGCATAGAGGAATCTATAAAAGGTTCTAGTGTCATAGTAGTTTTGTTTTTGCCACTACGTTTGTCTCCATTTTACCCAAATGCAGTTTTTCACATATACACACACACACCAGGTAGTCAGACAAGCTCGGAAGCACACACACAGCCCTTCAGTAATAGCCTCTCATCCTCAGGTGGACAATTCTTATCAGAGATAATTACATTTGCTTGACAGGGATAATGCTCTTCTAACTTGACCTATCCCATCAATTTGAACATCTGAAGGAAACAGGAAAAAAAGAACAGAAATGATGAAAAATGAACCAGTGGATGGATGATGCCATTAGATAGAAGATAAATAGACAACAACAGTTTTATATTGTGATAAAAGGTTTACATGAAGTACAAATTAGATAAGTGATAATTAAACAGGATTAAATTGTCCCATTCATTAGAACAATCAACTGTTTTTAGTTGTATGAAAGTGAGTGTAGCTAACTTGTGAAGCTTTGAGTTCACTTGACACATTCTTAAAAATACTAAAAAACTAATCAAAGCATTTAAAAAAAGAATTTATAAACCTAGGTAGGAAATTAAACTATTCACTTTTTGCCATGTAAATTGGAGTGAAGAGGGTTGAGACAAATGTGAATGCAGTAACAGGTGTTTTATTGAGGAAACAGGCAAAGTGTAATCCAGAATCGCAATCATGAAAACAGGCAGAGGTCAGCAATAAATACACACAAGGAAAACAAGAACAACATCCAAATTAGCATTCCAAACATAAAACAAAGCTTTATTACATGGAGAGACAAATGCTACTCAAAGCAACACTTTCCAAAGTACAATAGAAATCTGAACACAGGGTATAAATAGACAAACTAATAAAAAAATATAAATAAAATAAACAGAAACAGACTTGTGAGGGAAACATACAATGACAGAACAGGGTTGGAGACCAAAACATGACTACATAATCACAACATGTAAACACGGATGCTTCGTGTTGACATGCACTCGGTGTGAAGGGGATAATTTCTGAAATGTATTCACTCTTAGTAACTGGGACATTTTTTTCTTAAACAGTGTGTACCCTGGGACAAATATGGGGAAAATGTACATAACCTCATAGAGACAGTCACTTGACAACTATGGAGCTGTATTTAATTAGTAGCCTAAAGTAATTATTGGTAATCATTGAGCAAATTTGATTTAAACACCTTTAGCCTGTATTGTTCACTCTTCTGTTTGTTAACTAAATGAATTGAAGTTAAACAAAGTTCCACAACATTGGAAGCAAAGAATTGAAAGAGTCTGTGACTAAGAGGAGGAATATATTACAGTAGCCAGCAAGTGAACATTTTGTCCTTAAAGTTAATGTGTTATAATCAGGAAAAAATGAGCAAGTATAAGGATTTGAGTTTGATTTCGTTGCTAGATGACTGGGTCAGAGAATCTCCAAAACTGCACCTTTGATCAGGTGTTATCAGGCTGCAGTATATATCAAAAGTGGTTTAAAGAAGTAACAGTGGTGAACCCACGACAAGGTCATGGCTGGCCATGGCTCATTGATACACGTGGGGAGCGAAGGCTGGCCTGTGAGGTCCAATTCAACAGACGAGTTGCTGTAGCTCAAACTGCTAATGAAGTTTATGCTGTTAATGCTTGACAGGTCAGAAATATTTTGGCCGCAAAAGGGGGACCAACACAATATTAGCATTAACATAATGATGGACTGTGCATGCAGGACATTTTGGAGACAAGGTGAGGGAGGCACAATTGACATGGCTTAGTCATGTGCAGAGGAGAAACGTGGGGTATATTGGTAAAACAATGCTGAGGAGGGAGCAACCAGGAAGGAGGAAAAGAGGACGACCAAGGAGGAGGTTTATGGATGTGGTGAGGTAAGACATGCAGGTAGTTGGTTTGAAAGAGGCAGATGTAGGGTACAGAGTAGTATAGAGACAGATGATCTGCTGTGGTGACCCATGATGGGAGAAGCCAAAGAAGATGAATAAGTTAATTTAAGCTTATCAGTGGATTTCCCTTTTTAAATAAAATTGTAATTCAAGTTTTTTTTTTATTAATAAGTGATTGTACTGCTTGTGTTTACACTACTGACAGGTCTGATGCAGAAGAACCGTGTAAGCAGGGACAAAATGTTTGCTGCTTTGATCAATGCTTTTAGGATTTAGCATTTATTCCAGAATGATTATGACAGCAGAGGAGTGGTATAAGCAGAGGTGGAAAAGTAGCAGTTTATTGTGATCTTTAGTTCAGTGGTTCATTGGATATAAAAAAAATATATTCTGATATTTTTTCTGATTATTTTGATTTTAGAAACTGTTCTTTGAAAGCAGACATAATGAAATCTTAACAAAATAAACAAACATAATACATCAGTTCAATGTGTATCTGCATACATATGCACACATAATATATGCTATGAAGTATTTTTCTTAATCTTATGTGCTTTAACAATTAGATTTATATCAATGAGGTGGTTACTATGGTTACATGCAATGATGTTTATATAATATTTGTCAATATCATGATAATAAAACTATCAGGATTAAAAAAAATGCATTATGTCACATGTGACCAAGGATTTTTACACTGCCCTCACACCACAACCACCCACCCACACACACTCACGGATTTGTGATATCAATAAAAAAGTGTTTCAAGTCCACTAACACTACCAACCAACTTAAATCTTGTGGTTTTGTCATTGTATGCTTTTGTCAATTTTTAGGCATTTTGGGCACAGAGGGTGATCGAGTAAATTACCCACTTTGTTTTTATTACACCTTTAACTGTATTTACAGTGATCGTTCTCAGTCATTGCTGATGATGTTACAAACATGTCCCTGAAGCAGGCTAAAAAAATTACTGCATACCAAATCTAAGAAGTGAATCACTCACCTGTAATACCCTGACCTTGAAAGTCTGCATGATCTACCGAACAATCTACCATAAAACATTTGTTAACTGCAAACAATGTAATGGTGATAGCAGACTTTTTAGCTTTGAAAGAAGGGAGCTTCTTAGCCTTGCTAGACCGTTTAAAAAAAACCATTGTTTGTCATGGGCAAGGCTAGTATGAGATGAGCACTGACTATAGACCTTTCTAAATAGTGCCCTTAACTCTTGTGCATGCATTATAGCACGGATAAGTTGGTCTCATTTACAAACTTATTTACACACTCATTAATTACTGCGATCAATCAGAAAGCTGAATTTCTTAACATGTATGAGCCAAGCTAGCTAGATAGCTCACAAACTACTACTCTGTAATATTAGCATTTTAAACAAAACTCACACTTTGCAGTAGCATCATTGAAGCAATATTCACATGCACTCAATTTACCTTAGTTTTAGCTTTGTTTAGTCAGAAAAATACTGAGAAACTAAAACTGCACATTTTGCCACAGCAGAGGTGGCCAACAGTTTATTTCCCACTCATCTTCTGTGCATGAGGTTGTGATAGAAACTATGTTGACTTGAATTTAACCCTTAGTAGTTATAATCATTGAAAATAATATATGTAAAAGTGAAGTGGGATGAGGGGTGCTATAAATGCTGTCCCTGCTTCCCACACCAAAAGTCAAAGCTACATTATTTTTATAAAAGGGTGATTTTTATTCCTATCACCAGTTACAGACATAAACTTAGCAGTTAAATGTACTGTGTGTCATATCCTCACCATGCAGACACACTGCTACTGCAAGAACCCGAAACTGCATCTTTCAATGCTTTGTAGCATCCTGCTCAATGTGTGATCCATGGTTATGATAATGTCGGTCTATTAAGGGCCTGCCATTTTAGGTATGCATCACACATAATATCAGGAGAGTACCTGGGGAGATATAAATAAGTGTATGTCGTGGTTTTTAGCATGCAGCTTGCAGCTGGTCTCCGATGAGTATTCACCATGCTTGTTTAAGCAATCAGTTCCACCGGGACAGATAAGGGATTTGGTATAAGTGTGGCGAATAAGGTACATATTGAAATGAATTTTATTATTCATTGATAACCCCCCTCAGGCATGTTTTCCTCTCATGCCTACTGCATATTATAAAGATAAAAATTAGTTCTGCACCACTTAGGTCTTGTGTGAGGTTACTGCCACTTGCAAAAGCCCAATCAATGTTGTTACGTGTGACTAATGCAGATGGCCATGTCTATATATCCAGTCATGCAATTATCCAGTAAAAGGTTAGAGCGAGGATTCTTTGACAAACTTTGCTGAAGCTAAGAGGTGAGTGGTTACATAAAATGTCAGACATTATAAATCCTTATAAATCGCCTGGTCTGAATTGATTGAGTATGCCTGTGAAATGAAAATTCCAGACCAGACCATCTGCTCATAGTTAGACATTGAAAAGCTTTATGGATCCAAAACTCTGCAAAACTTAAACACACCTGAGACCTTGATGTATATTTGTTTTCAGAAAAAAAAAACAACAATTGGGCTTATTCTGCACTTATCCATGTGAAAAAAGCATTATTACATCATGCAATGGGTGGGTGTTTTGTCAGCAGGGCTTTAATTATGCAGCTTTTAAGATGATTTTTTTCAATGATGAGAATGTTTTAACCCTACGTTTAAAAAGAAAAACAGCCAATTATCCAATCACAGTTCCAAATTATGAATCTTCAAGTCAGATAGTCGCAATCTTAAATGAGTTCTTGCCAATTCATTTTGCAAAGGAAGAGACATCAGAAATGGCTTTTGACAGTGTGATGACTTGTCAGAGTTGGAAAATAATAAGGGGGAGGGGGGCATTTTAGCATACTGCCATTATTGTGTGCTCACAGCAATTTCACATCTGTGTTAAAGATGTGTCAGAAGAAACATTACTTAATTTATTCATTTTATACTGTTCATTTTATTAATAGTCTTTGTGTTTCACTTAGTGTTTTGAACTTTTTCATGATCCTCAAATAGGAACAAACATCTCAGTAGTGACCACTGATCTCCAATTTATATTTACTCTATATTTATTTTATAACAAAAAAACCCCCTCTGAAAGTCCTAGAGCCGATCTATATGTACATACTGTATATAAAGTGTAAATTCTTGAAACCCCGTTGCTGAGATTGCATTTTTCTAAGTGACTCATTTTTCAACTTTTTTTTACAACACTGCTTATAATACAATTATTCTGTCTGATCAAAGGTTTGCCCTGTGGCCTGGTGCCAGACCTCCTTTTCCCCACTAGCTAATTGCTCACTTAAGCCTAATTTAAAAGATGTAAGATTGAATATGCTGGACATCATGTACAAGCTATAGATTAGCACTGCATGTACTGTATGCAAAAATGAGACCCAATTAAGGTTCAGGGTCACATATTTGGCAAAAACATGTAATGAGTACACCGTATTCTAAACGTATTATATTGTTTTTGCTTATATGCCACTCTGACCTGATCCATACCATATCTGAAAGACGTCACCACATTTCTAGTTCTTATAGTGGCAGAAACATGCTTTAATTCTATCGCAGGAGATTGCATGCAATAACCTTAACTCTTAAGGTATTTATTCACATGCAAACATTTTCACATTTGCTTCACTCTACTGTGTCACTTTACCAATCGTATGCTTTGTTTGTGCAGACTGGTCACAAAAATTAAGACTTATGCTGTTTCCGAGTGTGTGTACCTATCATTAGTTTTGTCTGTTGTCATGGTTTCACTGGTAACACCAGGCTAGAGTGAGATTTACACAAGCATTCCCACTTAAAACAAAAATTCTATAGGGAACTGTCTGTAGCAGTGATATCACTGTTTACTTGAATCAGGATGAGGAAAAAGCTAAAATGTACCATTATATTTCCCCTCCTTTCTGACAAGGTTTAAAGTCTTGATAAGCCAAAACTGAACAATTTTATGTGAATTAAAGTGAGACTCCTGAGCTAGTATTTGGATCAGGGTGGCTTGACAATCCTTTTTCTCTCTTCTTGTCACCCCTCTCTCTACTCTCCCTCTCTCTCTCTTTCTCCCTCTTTCTCTCTCTGTTGAGTTAAACATGTTAGAGGTACCAGTGACTAGCATTTCTGTCCTTTTCCTCTCTTCTGATCTACTCGAATCATCCCAATGCCTTACCTCTGGATGGAGTTTTCTACAATTAGAGACAACTCTCTGCAGCTGAAGATGGTTCCACCTCAACAGCTTAAATATTCATTTAGATACTAAGCAACCTTGGACTGTTATTAATATCAACAGTCTACTACAATGGCTCATGACCACAGGTGGTATGAACAGTTTTGCATTTAAATGTCTCACACCTTAACAATGACGGTCCTGTAATGAATGGATATTCAATGCCACCTAGATGAGGATTAGTTTCCTTTTGACTCTTTTATACAACTTTATACCTGTTTTATTTCTGTAAAGCTGCTTAGAGACAATGCCCATTGTTTAAAGCGCTATACAAATAAAAACTAATTGAATTGAATTATGTAAAGCGGTCAAAGCACTCAGCTTTGCTTTGTGTGTTCAGGTAAAGTATGATCAGACCTTTACATTATCAGGCCTGTTAGCTAACCTATGGGTTAATAGTTTGCACTTATACAAAAGTACTGATTGATGACTGGGGTTACCACAGGTTTCATTCACACTTATTGGTGACAATATTAAAGCAAGTTTAAACACACAAACTTTGAATTTTTAAAAGCAGAGTTGAGCAAGTCTTGTTGCACTCAAGCCTTTTCAAAACAGTCAACAGATGCTATAATAATGGAGGCCATTAACTCATTATATTTTCAACTATAAGCTAAAGTTGGAATATGCCACAATATGTATCTACACTCATATTGAGAAGCCTTTACTATTAGACAAGAAATATCTGCTCTTAACTCAGAAACCCAATTGCAAACCATGACCGTGCAACATGGCTCAAGTCTCACAGTTCTAGAACACTTAATAATGCACTTTTCGGATGCCATAACTAATTGAAGGTAAAGCGATTATGCGCAGAAGTGAACCTTCTTAAAAATTGTTACGTGCAGCAAGGGCAACAACAATCACAAAAACATCATATGTTACTCCTCCTGCCCTAGGCTTACAAAGGGAATGTAACACAAATAAATGCAGGGATCTGGAATTCAAAATGCATTGCTTGCCAGACTGAAAATTGACAAGATCATGACTGGTGGTCCTAGGTTAATTCCTGAGTTTAGCATCTGGCTGTGTGAACTTCTGTGTGTTCTGTCTGTGACCATGGAGATTTCCTCTTGGTTATCCGGTTTACTTCCACCTCCCAAAACATGCAAAGAGGGAAAGTGGCAGCAATAAATTACATTTACAACAAAGTTACCTGTGATAAACTGCCACCATCCACCCAGGGGGTACACAGGCTCTGGAGCTACCATGACCATGACCAGAATAAATTGATTACATATAAAAGTTACTTCGCTTTACTTTAATGCACAAATATTTAACATGTTAAAATATACTGGTGAATACATTATGCAATCCCTGCATTTTGAAAAAAATAACATAGTTTTAAATGTTTTCCCTGGATCTGCATTGCAGGGTGTTGTAATGACAGCTGCTTGGGGATGAAGGGGATGCCTGCCAGCTATAGCTGATGACCTCATATCCAAAGCCACATCCTGGACCTCTGAATCGATTTAATGTGACTCTCACTAAAACTAGGTTCAGAATAGAAATTACCTTTGGGATGCTGATGCTTCGCTTCAATTGTTTAAGGCTGTTAAGACCAGACCCTCACTGGGCTTGTAACATAACCGTAGTTTGTGCAAGGCCAGGCAGTGTAGTCATGATTAGGATGGAGAGAGTTTCTCCAATAGAAAACGCAACCCCCTGCTGTTGTAGAGGCAAAACCTACACAGCAGGGTTTTGAGACATCCTATTGCCAAACTGTTCTTCAGTACTTAAAATGATTTTAAAGATTACTTTTCAGAACCAGACACGAAATACTGCACACAGTCTTTGGAATGGTTTAGCATTGACCTTTTAGTTTCAACATCTTCAGTGACCTCATGTTTTCTGTAGAGGAAACAAAAGCGAATCTGAACATTTTTAATACTCCAGCTCATTCTTTGAGGTCTGTTTCTTGGAGATGGCCCTTACATGTCCTGTTCGATTGAAAAAACAAAACAAAACAAACTGCATAAAACATTGTACTGTCAGGGGGTGTATAATGAATGTTCTCCTATGAATTTAGCGTTCAACAGTCATTTAATAGGCTATGATTATTTTTTGGCCAGAAGATGTGTGAACTTCTATCATTTGGCAACACATAGAGCTGGCATGGAAATATTGACATTATAAAACATCATTGACTTTTAACACACTTCTAAATTTTAGGCATTGAAAGAGTGTTGAGCTTTCATAAAATGTGCACGAAGTGTTTACACACTTCAACCACTTATGTGACAATTATGTGAAAGCATTGAGTGCCTTTGTCTACAAAAGCCTCTCACACAAATATGGTGTCTTCCTCTAGGGCCACCAGCTGTTTAGAGTTTGTTCTTTTTCTAAAATTGGTTACAATAAATGCATTACAGCATACACAAGGCATATTATACCGACAGCCAGCTCTGTGTGGTAAAAATAATGTGTGATGATTTTAGTCTCTACCAGTCCAACCTGATCTTGTGAGAAATTCATATAAATTAAAATAAGGATAGTTATATGTTCCTTAATTTCTATGGTTGATTTGATTATATAAAAGAGAAACCACCATATTTATTGAAATAGTAATATAATAAATATATTTGCTAATGTGCAATTATATCTTTTATTGTTAAAAATTACTTTTCTTTACTACTTACAAAAGAAAATCATGTCTAAAATTGACAGTGATATCATATTACAAAAACCTTCTTGAATTGCTTATCCTTTAATGTTATTTTCTGACACATATCTTTATAGATTTTTAGGAAGCAGAAAGCACATTCGCTTTGTTGTGATTACTGTTCTACATTCCTCAAAACTATTATTACAATTATTTAAGCTTGTTCAGGCATTAAACATAGAAACATTTCATTTCCTGCCAATATTTTATAAATCCTTAATGTGTTAGCCTTGGCTGACTCTTAAACACATCTTTTACACTAAACCTGAATTTTATTTTGTCCTTGAGGTCTATTAAATTTTTTAGAGTTGTAGCAAGGACACATGTTGCCATAAATGGGAATCTCCACTCTTCCATAAGAACCCTAATGCTCTGCCCATGTTCATCTCAACAAGGTCATAGACTTGGAAAAAATATAAAGTGGTTTATTTAAAAAATGCTCAAAGGACTATTTTTTGCTTCCAATTATTCATTTTACCCTGATTCCTAAGTTAATTGTGCTGTTTTATAAATGATAAATGTGTAAATAATGAACATGGAAGGATGAAACTAATACAGTGGAACCCGGTTATCTCGCCCTCGGTTATCTCGACAACCCTATTAAGTCGACGTTTTTGAAGTGGAACCGCCAAATTCTCGCTTTTTCTTAGCATTTTTTATCGGTTATGTCGTCTTTTTTTATGTCGCAGAACCCTAATATCTCGAGCAAAAGGGGGGAAAATTTGAAATTTTAACGTCAGTTATGTCGATCGGCACTGTGCAACCGCATAAGAACTCGCGAAAGTGACGGAAAAATCAAACCTTACAGATACTACAGGTGTTTGTATTGTATACTGGTGAATCTCTGCTGTTAGTAAGTGCACATATTCATTTTTTTGTTGAATGTTATGCGATGAACGGGAGCGCGGCGCTCCCGGCTTCAACTCCTTACCGAGCGCGCGCGCGTCGGTCTCCTCTGATTCAAAAGGGGAAACAAAAAAATAATTAGCGGTAAGGAGCACGGCTCTCTCGGTAAGGAGTTGAAGCCAGGAGCTTCAGAGAAAGCGGCCGAGAAAGCACCTGCCACGCCCCCTTCGGCCGTTCACGTTTGAGACTTTTCTGTCCCTCGTTTTTGGTTTCGGGTTTGGTTTTGGATCTTCCGGGTTTTTTTTCCGGCTTCGCGCCGTGCCGCCGGTCCCGGTATTTTTGAATTTCCCTATTTTTCCATTCACAAACTCTCTCTCTCTCTCTCTCTCTCTCTCTCTCGCTCGGCTTATCTCCCCCTCGGCATCGCGGACGTAAGTTTTTTCAGACACTATGCTTTGTGTGTTTGTGCGGATTACTTCAGCCTGATGGTCATAAGTTTTCAGAAAATTAGTTACTGTTTATTTTTCTTTTTTTTCCACATGTGGACTAAATGTGAGACGGCACTGTGCAGCCGCTGTTTTTTTTTTTTTTGAGCGATCTGTGTGTTTATAATGTTGGAGAATATAATAAAGGTTTGTATGGAGAATGGACGGTGGTTTGTATTGTATACTGGTAAATCTCTGCTGTTAGTAGGTGCACTTATGCCTTTTGTTGTTAACAAACGTATGCACATTTTTATAGCATGTCTTCATCAAACAAATCGCGGCAACGCTGTTAAAACCCCTCCAAAAACACGTGCATGCACATTCTCATTTATTAACGCACATCATGTACATAAAGAAATTTCAAGCACGTTAATATATTGCCGCCATTTTGATTTTCGTTTATCTCGATCATCGGTTACCTCAATGCTTTTTGGCGACCCCCTAGGACATCGACATAACCGGGTTCCACTGTATTTAAAATAATAATAATAATAATAATAATAATAATAATAATAATAATAATAATAATAATAATTTTATAATAATAATAATACATTTACTTTTAACATCTAAATTAAACTTAAAGACTATTACAATTCTAATGGTTTCACTACAAATACTATTATAAGCATCAAAGCAAAGAACCCATTGTAGAAACATAATAGAATCTAGGTGTTGCCAAAAGTGTCCTATTGGTCCATACTGGCATCTTCTATTCATAACGTGCCTCCAATAGAAGGCAACAAATTACTAATAAAGATGCACAGCAATTATTACAAATTTCTATTTTAAATCCCACTATTACCATCTAAACCATTACAAATTTAATGATTTTTTTTACGTGTTTGACACTTTTGCAGAATATACAGTAATATATCTTGCTGAATGACCGTTCAACAACAACAAATCACTTTGTATGAATCCATGTTTTTTTTAGCAAGTGAGGTTATTATTATTATTATTATTATTATTATTATTATTATTATTTATAATAATAATAATAAAAATAATAATTATTATTATAAATGATTGAAGTAATCCAGCCTCATATAAAAATGCAGGCACCTACCGTCTTCTTCTTCTTCTTCTTCTTCTTCTTCTTCTTCTTCTTTTCTCTTTAGGGGTCACCACAGTGAATCATCCGTACCCCCTGTCCTCTAAATCTGCCTCTTTCAAACCAACTACCTGCATGTCTTCCCTCACCACATCCATAAACCTCCACCTTGGCCCTCCTCTTTTACTCCTTCCTGGTGGCTCCATCCTCAGCATTCTCCTACTGATATACCCCATGTCCCTCCTCTGCACATGTCCAAACCATCTCAATCCCCTCTCCCTCACCTTGTCTCCGAAACGTTCTTTGCTGTCCCTCTAATAAACTCATTTCTAATCCTGTCCATCCTCGTCACTCCCAACGAAAACCTTCACATCTTCAGCTCTGCTACCTCCAGCTTCACCTCCTGTCTTTTACTAAATGCCACTGTCTCTAAACCATACAACATTGCAGGTCTCACCACAGTTTTATAAACTTTCCCTTTCACTCTGCAGATACTCTTCTATCACAAATCACTCCTGCCACTCTTCTCCACCCACTCCACCCTGCCTGCACTCTTTTCTTCACTTCTCTAACACACTCTCCATTACTTTGCACTGTTGAATCCAGGTACCTGAACTCCTCCACCTTCTCCACCTCTTTTCCCTGCAACCGCACCACTCCACTGCCCTCCCTCTCATTCACACAAATGTACTCTGTCTTACTCCTACTGACTTTCATTCCCCTTCTCTCCAGCACATACCTCCACCTCTCCAGTCTCTTCTCAACCTGCTCCCCACTCTCACCCACTTACACTTATACTACTTATAGTATATTAATATTAATAAATTATTATTATGAAACTTATTTACATACTGTTTCATATACTTATCCTTTATACTTAAAAAAAATTTTTTTTATTATTTTTATCGATTTCTATTTTTCATGTTGGACAGTCATAAAAAAGCATTCCACAACATGTCGTACTCTGTATGAAAGTGTATGTCACAAATAAAATGTGAAGTTTAATTTGAAATAATTCCAGCGTTTTCTTTTTTCTTTTTTTTTAATCACTAAATTTGACTTAACCAGAAACTGAACTGCAACATCTGCCTTTATAATGAAATATTAAACCGCAACAATACCATCTAGTCTGAAAATGCACTGGACAAACATATTGATATTTTTTTTAATGATTTTTTTTTTAGCTATATATGGTTCTTCCCTTAAACAGTTATCACAAAGTTGGTGACAAAGAATTCTATTAAATGCCTTTGGTCCAGAATCACTACATTTTCCCTTTTCTAAACCTGTTCCAGCATGACAGTGACCCTGTGTCAACAGAACAAGATCCATGAAGAAATGGTTTACATGGTTTGGAGTGAAAGATCTTGAGTGGCCTGCTATACCTCAGCCCTACTAAACAGATTTGGAATGAATTGGAACATTGATGAAAAACCCAAGGTCAATTTATGAGGTTAATGCTGATGCTGACCTACATACAGACTTGTTGATTTTTGTTCATTGGGTTTCTTGCTTTATTAATGGTAATTTATGAGATATCTGTCTGTGATGCAGTGCTCTGTTATAGTGCGTTTCTTTATTAATATTGATGAATTCTTTAACCCCTTTGTCCTAATGATGGTATAAAGAGTTGAACTGATTTAGGTGTGAAATGCACAGCCTATCACTGGCAAATGCATATGATAGCAAATTTAAATTTCAGAAATTCACATTCAGAAACCACACCCCTACATTAGCAGGCAAACAAGTAAAACTTATTTCCTTATTTATGTAGATTTGTGATTTCTTGCTAAATAATATTTATTTAACCAAGTAGAGTTAATGTAATATAAACATTTTTGTCACTTTTTCAGCACCCAAAGTTTTTTCTGTAACACCGAATTGTTCTGGGTGCTAATTAAAGTTTAAATTTGTAAAATGATTAATGTTATACATGACTCATAAATATAATAAACAATAAAAGACAATATTCCTTTGTAAAAATGGGTTGAGCAGGACATTTGCACATCTCTGTATTTTTCAACCAATTCTGGATTTTATAATTTTTTTTCAGAGCATTTTTATGTAAATGATGTATGCAATCGATTTTTTAAATGTCATTAGTAAAGAACAAACAAACAACAACAAAAAAACAAACAAAAAAAACAACTATGTTTCATGACACACTCACCAAAGAAGCCCTGGCCTGGACATTTGCTTTGTAACCAATCCCTTTGCTGAAAGAGAATGAAAAATCAAACACATGGCTTCCCTCTGCATGGTGAGCCAGGCATGCTAAATAATTGAGAACCTACAAGAGCTGTGGCACACATTAGAGACCGACTCACTAAGGTTAAGATCTGACATATTCTGAGTGAGTCTTTCAACCACAACATGCGTAGCATCTTTTAATATACGTACATGCCTATATTACAGCACTAACCTCACCCTTTCCGGGTGTAAAAATATGTAAATGTACTGTTAACTGCCTTCATCTAGCTTACAAAGAGGGGAAAATGTATATTAAGTGATGAAATTTCACAGAAGAATGTTTACAATGTGGTGTTAATTATAAATGCATCTTGGACGATCACAGAAAGATTTGCTTTAAACTCTTTCAATAAGGAGTCAGCTGTATGTTTACTAACTTGAGTGTTTTTGCACTCCAGTCTTTTATTATTTATTACTATGCCTTGCTCATTTTCCTTTTATGACACGGTGTGTTCACTGATCTGCTTAATTTGAAGGAGTTTGCCTTCACATATTTTTGTGTATGCTGTGAACGAGTTCTACGATCTACAGTATACAAAAGTATTGTGGAACAAACTGAATACCATTTAAAACACATAGCTATCACAAACTACAATTGGCTTGAGCTGAAAACAGATTTGTGATACACCACACACAGGTGAGTTTGATGTCTTATATTCTGTTTGTACTTTATTATATTATTTATGTCTCTTATTAAATTAATTACTTATTGGCCCACAAGGGTACAACCAGGAGCATATTGGTATAAGCACCAAAGTAAGTCCTCTTATCAAGTGTAACAATAAAGACACTCTGCAAAAACTTTTTTGCTTTTACTGCAGAAATGTGCTAGCTGGAAATTTATTTGCTTATAAAGTAAGTGCTGGATAGTTGCACTTTTAGAGTGAAGTACATATAACTTTTTATATTTTTACTTAAAATACCCAAGTTGATTTTCTAGTGATGAACATCTATCATAAGATTATGGATACAATTTTCACTTGTTGGTTAAATAGCACTAATAGCATCTCCCCCTTTCTGACCCCTCTTACAATGTAGATTTTCTGAGTCACTCCCCTCTGGCAGGAGACTGCGGTCTATCAAGCACAAAACCTCACTCCACAAAAATAGTTGTGAAGTCCCCTTAAGAAACTCGAGCTGCATCAACAACGCTTTGGAAACAATTCCACGTTGTCCATGCTCTGAATCATGTGTTAATCAGTCCAATGGAAAGCTATTAAAGCACATGGACTAAAACTAGTGTTAGCTTCTGTTAGTTCAGGAAACTCTCTATGTGTGTATGTCTTTTGAAGAGAGTTCGGGTTCTACAGCCAGTACTTCATAGTTCCCAAAAAGGATGAAGGGTTGCATCCTATACTGGATCTACGTCAGCTGAACCGCTCACTTTTGAGACTCAGGTTCAAAATGTTGACCCTGAATCAGGTCATGTCCCAAATTAAGTTCGAGGACTGGCTTGTCACAATAGATCTGAAGGATGCATAGTTTCATGTATCCATCCTTTCAGCTTAGTGCCTGAGGTTTGCTTTCGTGGCCGAAGCTTACCAATACCGCGTCCTTCCGTTTGGTGTTTGCCCTCTTACCCTACACCTTCTTGTTTGTGGCTGTGGCACTGGTCCTGCTAAGATTTTGTGGTGTCCACATTCTAAATTATATTGACGATTGGTTGATATTGGCTCAATTGGAGCAGCTGGTGGTCCAGCATCGAAATTACGTTCCTGCCCACATGAAGGAGCTGGGGTTTAGGCTGAATGCCAAAAAAATTTGCTTTTTCCATCACAAAGAACAACCTATTTAGCATAGTATGGGATTCGACCCTAATGCGGGCACAGTTGTCCCCTGCTTGTGTCGAATCAATCCTCACAGCCGTCAAGAGAGTTAGAGAAGGCTATTCACTCACTGTGAAGCAGTTTTAAAGACTGCTGGGTCTGATGGCAACAGTGTCCAATGTGGTCCCACATTGCCTTCTACAAATGAGACTTCTCCAGTGGTGGCTCAGGGCCCGAGGGTTCTCTCTGAGGGGCAATCCACTCCATACGCTCAAGGTCACATTGCGAGCCCTATGTACATTAGATGTGTGAAGAGATCCGGGGTTCCTGTCTCAGGGCCCCGTGCTGGGAGTTCCTGGTCATCGCATAATGCTTACGACAGACGCGTCCCACGGTGTGGGGGGTGGTCATGAGTGGCCACTCCACCCAAGGTCTCTAGGGAAGGCTCCATCAGATGTGGCATATCAATTGCCTAGAGATGCTGGCCGAGCTTCGAGCTCTAAAGCATTTTCTTCCAGACCTTAGAGGCCACTATGTGTTATTCTGTACGGACATGTAGCAAATTTTGCTTGCAAAAAGGAAAATATCTATGAGTAATTATAATGGCCAAGAAAGAAACAACTCCCTACTTTATACTGTACTAGTTGTAATTTAGCATGTAGCAAAATCAAAAGTATTCAGTGACTTTGAATTGAGAGCAGCACTCAGACAATCACTCGTGAACATAGGCCATTTAATGAATGGGACAACACGTAAAACAGGACTAAATAAACAAAAACATACATATAAGAAAAGAAGAAAAGGAATGGCAAGTTTAACCTCAATTGGCCACAACATAACAAAAATCATTAAACAACATCAAGGAATCAATATTCACCTAAATAAAGAAGCTTGAACTTAAACGCGTATCTAGATAGTTGGTAAGCGGTTACTTGCATTGGCTTTGTTGCTGAACAAGAATCCTGATGCTGTAGACAAAGGAGATTCTTAATGAGTCCATTAGGAGGAATTTCTTGGAAGATGTTCTTGAAGGTAAAGCTGTAAGACCTGTCTCAAAGGGTTTGAGGCCCATCTTAAAAGAGGGTTTGAGCAATGTCCTTGAAGTTAGGTGGAGAGACCAGAGAATGTTTTTAGGTTACGTATGTAACCTTAATTCCCTGAGGAAACGGGACGCTGCATCACAACACTTTGGAAATGCTTATGTGTTGCTCACGCTTTGAATTTCGTGTGAAATCCGGCCAATGGCAAGGCGCGGCATCACTGGTGGGGTGACGTCACGACCATGTGCATGCAGTGGAGCCTATGCTAGCTTCTGAAAAATAAGAAGGGAAGCGCGGCAGGGATACAGGGAGTGTGGCTTGGAGATGTGGCTTGGAGATGACTCGAGCTGCATCACAACGCTTTGGGAACAAGTGTCCAATCATGCCACACTGACCAGTCCTTGCCTAGTGTGTGTGAGCACAACCAGAACACAGGACAGACGAGCCGAGAGTGGCTCTAAGGTCGAGGTTATACAAAGGTCAGTGGGGTGGACCAGCCCGCAGCATTGCAAATGTGCTGGAGTGGGACTCCAGCGGACCAGGCTGTAGAGGAGTGAAAAGGAGTAAAAGGAGTGGGGAGACCAAAGAACTCATATGAGGACAAGATTGCATCCACAATCCACCTACTAAAAGTCTGCTTGTTGGCAGGAAAAACTATAGAGGCCACGTGGGGGAACTGCAGGCACCTTAGGTACGTACCCTGGTTTAGAGTAAAGGAAGGCACTGGCCATGCCAGGGGTAAACTACAGGAGAAATGGTGCCACAGAGAGAGACTGTAGGTCCCCGACCCTCTTCAGGGAGCATATCGCCAAAAAAAAAGCAGTCTTAATAGACGGGTACCTAAGGGCCACGTCGGCCAAGGGCTCGAAGGAGGGCTCAGACAGAGCCGCCAGCACAATGGCCAAGTCCCACACAGGCACTCTGGGTCACGTCCTGGGCTTTAGCCTCCAGGTGCCACACAGGAAACGTGTCACCAAGGAGTGTTTACCCAGCGACTGCCCCACAGGCGGGGTACACTAAGACGTGATAGCAGACACGTAACCTTCAGGGTTGAAGGAGCCAACCCTGTGGCACTGAACCAACAAGGCAGTTAACTGGGTCTGATTGGTGGTGCTTGCACCACGCAAGACAGGAGGGGCCATCAGGAATATCCAACAGGGTGAGCCACAGATGCCTTTCTTTGGCTACTAGGGCTGACAAGGACCGACCTACAGCCTTAGTGTCTCTTCAAACTGTGGCATCGCCCCATAGCCACACTCCTTGAACCCAACATCGTTCATATACAGCAAGGTTTGTTGGGAAAAGAGGCGAGCTGCATATGGGCTCTCCCAGGACCTGGACATCTCAGTGTGCAGATATGGGAAAAAAGGCGGGTCCCAGCATGGAGGCTGTGGCGCAGGGCACGTTAATCCAGCTTACTGGGTGTTCGCTGCTTCTGCTTCTTGTCCGGCCAATCTTACTCGAGCTTGGACATGTCCTGCGTCACTACCTCCAGGAGCTCCTCATACAGCACAGGCTGGGAGGAGTCCGTGGGTTTGCTAGCCTCCAAAATCTCTTCCTCCTCAGAGGAAGAAATGTGGAGCGCACCGGGGGAGGAAGCCACCACCATCAACTATCAGGGAGGCTTGCCATCTCGCCTCCTTTACAGGCTAGCATGTCAAAACCATGTGTGGGCCCAGTGGGTCCACGTAAACGAGGAAGCAGACACCCTTGCGAGACAAGGGCTGTGGCCCGGGGAATGGCAACTCCGGATATGGTGGAGCAAATCTGGTAGAGATTTTACAGTGTACAGTTAGACCGGTTTGCTCAAGAAGCATCGCACTGTCCCCTCTGGCTCTCCCTCACTCCCTCACAACCCTTCTAGGGCTGGATACCATGGATGCCATGGTCCATGCATTGGTGACACATTTCGCCATAGTACCCGGAGGCTGAGGCCTCTGGTATGATCTAGAGTGCCTGCGTAGGACTTGCCAATTGTCTTGGAGGCCCTGTTGGAGCCTCCCTTTGAACCATTGTCTGAAGTGCCTTTGAGGTTCCTCACAGTCAAGACTGTGTTCCTCTTGGCCATCTCCTCTCTCAAGAGAGTAGGGATCTACTGGCCCTCTATATGGCCCTTTTCTTCTGGAATTTACTCCAAGCATGGCCAGTGCCTTTCTCTACCCTAAATTAAGGTATGTTTCCAAGATACCCTTGGTTGTCCCACAACCTGTTATGATCCAGGCATTCTTCCCTCCTCCTTTTTAGGCCCCAGACCAGGAGAAGCCTAACCAACTGTGTCCAGTGTGAGCACTGGAAATATATGTCTATGGAATGGAACTGTGGAGGAAGTCGGAGCTGCTGTTCATCTGCTATGGCCCTCCAAAGAGAGGTTTACCTGCGAACAAGCAAACGCTCAGCAAATGGATTGTGGATGCTATCTTATTCTCTTTGAGCCTCTAAGCTTTGTTCTCTGGAGTTTCCTTCCAAGACATCTGCAACATCATTGTTGACACAGCTCGAGTTCCTAAATGGGAACGTCTCCAGGTTACATAAGTAACAATGGTTCCCTGAGGGCATGAGATGCTGCGTCTCCATGCCACACTGCCTGCATCCCTGCAGCACTTCCTTCTCTTTTCAGAAGCTAGCGCTTGTTTCACTCCATGTGCTTTTATAGCTCCCTGGTCATGACATCACCCCACCGGTGATGCCACGCTTTCCATTAGACTGATTACACACGTGATGCTTACCGTGGACAATCCAGAAGCGTTCCCAAAGCGTTGTTGACGTAGCATCTCGTTCCCTCGGGGAACCTTGGTTACATACATAACCTGGAGACGCTTCTTTCCAACCATGTACAAGGACCTGCAAGCATCTCTGATCTGCCTCGACAAACTCAACCAATAATGCAAACCTCACACTGTCATCACATATGCCTTACATTATTGTAATCAATACAGGAGTACTAACTGCCTCACTTTTTACATTATTATTTCCACTGCCTCACTTTACATACCATGCACAAATTTTATAGATAATGTCTTTATCTTCATCTATTACTTTTATTTATTTTTATTATTCTCGTTTTAATAGCACTAGCAGACCATGACAGTGTACATGCAACCCATTATATTTGCTAATTTAATGATTATGAATACTACTGTATATTCCCTCATATAGATAAATTATGAAATAAAGGAACATCTGTCCTAACAAAGACATCATACAGACTGTGGATTATGTAATCTTTTTTTTAATGGTTAAATGCTTGATTCTCATTGGTCAGATGGTATTCATTATTTTTGTATAACAGCACAGCTTGGAAAGTTCTGGCTCTAACCACTAGTATACACTAATGTGAACAGACTAATAAAGTGACTACAAAAAGCCTGGTGTTGTTTATTTAACATATGAGATATATAATTCTTGTGGTGATAAAGTGGTGTCATACGATTTAACTTTTATGGTGTTAAAAGTGGTACTTTGTACCATCAACGTTTCTTAGTTTAGGTAAGTCTTCAGTAGGAAAACAAAAGTTAGAGAGAGGGAAAGTAAGAGAGGTGACCCCCAATTATCTACTAAATTTCCACAAAAGAAAAATATGATATCTCATACTTGGGAAAGGATGTTTCATTGTCTAGTGTGGATTTTTTAAAGTAATGCAAGCATGGCAAAAGGAATTATGGATTACTAGACAAACTATCATACTTTTCTTCAGCAATGTGATTATATCTTGCTTAGAAAAGCTTGTCATGTCATAAGGTTCATAAGGTTCTTTACCTGTAGGAAGCTAGTGTATATTTAATTAGATTTCAAGATTATGAAATCTTGAATCTTGTGGCCAGTACATATAACTGCTCTTTTAAAAGACCTTGGTGTGCTCCAAAATTCATATTAAACTCTAGTTTCATAAAAGCCCTGGCAAAAAAATAGATAGCCTAATTAAAGTGCAAAATTAAACACCTAATAGAAAATAAACGTGTTTTATGTTTATTAATATATACTTAAAATCTATAATATTAAGTAGAAATACTTTAATAAATCCAAATCAACTACAAATGCATGATTTTGAAAGAATGAGATTTTTGGCTACTTTTCCTTATTCTTTCTATAGACAAGGTTTTTGCAGTTAGAAATAAAGGAAGATGGACAGACTTTCAAATAAATTACAAAGAATGCCACAGAGGAACAGGCATTCAGAAGATCCATGATTTCCTTGGTTTTGAGGGAAAAAATAATATTCATAGGTTTTCAAGTGTAATTTTCTTCTGCTGTAAGAACGCCTCTTCTGCTACCAAATTGTTATAGGCATGGCCCAGTGCCTTTTATTTAGATAGAGGAGTATTCTGTATCCCTTAATAACAAGAAAGAATTTATAGAGGCAAGTCTCAGATAGAAAAAAAGGTCAAGCATTTTACTGACGTTATTAGCATAAACAGCTTTCAAGAAAAAAACAAAGACTTCATCAAGACAATATAAAAAAATTCTTTTTTACATATATTTGATTTAATTTGATTTTTATTTTTAAAACAGTATACACACACACACACACACACACACACACACACACACACACACACACACACACACACACACACACACACACACTAACTGTATTTACAAGTGTTTGAGCATCCCATTCCACATTTAGTCATTAAGTCTCCATATACTAATGCAGCTCTATAGCAGGCTACTCGAGATCTTCCTCCTTCAATCCATGTAAACCGTATCTTCATGAAGCTTGGTTTGCACACAGGGGCATTGTCATGCTGGAACAGATTTGACTCTCCTAGTTCAAGTGATTGAAAAATTGAATGCTACCACATACAAATATATTCTAAACAATTGTGTGTCCAGCTTTGTGTTAACAGTTTGGGAAAGAAACATGGCTGGAAAATATAATATAAAATCAGGCTTATTACGAAGAACTAGACTGAATGTAAAAGCATAGACACTTAAAACCATTGCATTATGAAGCTGTAAAGTAAAGGAAAACAATGACACTGAATTAAATGAGTGTAATCTTTTATTCAATAACAAGTCTGTACTATTTTACTCAGAATGTTAATTCTTGTCCTGTGACAGGGGCCATTGCAATCTGTTTTATGAAGAGAGGTACAGGGAAAAGTGGAACCATTAAAACCAAGAGAGCAAAGACTCATCCGAGGCTAATTAAAGCAGAAGAGCTCAGATGAGCGACATACAGTGTAATCTACCTCTCCATTTTCAAAAGGGTCTGTCAGCAGCCTTCAGACCTGCCTTACTTTTGATTAGAACATTAAAAATCATTTGAAATAATTATGATAACCGTTAGAGAAGCATCTCTGAGAGCAGTGGGGGTCTTTTTCTTCAGTTAAATTTTTTTTTTTGTATGGCAGAAAGAAGGGTCATCCTTCAGGAGGGATTTCTTTTCTTGCAATTATGAATATGTCAGATTTGAGGAAGAGTTCAGAGAGGATGTGCTTTAAACCTACCAGCCCTTTTCAGTCATTTCTATTTGGTCAACGAGAAGACAATTTAATGATTCCTGGCAGGAAGGTGGAAGGGGATAGGAGTGTGAGAAATAGGTTTTCCACTTAAATATGTTTTGGAGATGACCTTGAGCTATTGGGGCTGCATACTGTACTGCTTCACTTATTTGTTCGGGCAGGAAACCTCCAGTGCAACTAGTACCGCAAAGCCTATGCCTCTGTTATCTTGGTAAAATATACAAATATCAAAGCAAATAATTCTTATTTATAAATCTATATATATAAATATATATATAAATCATTTATAAAGTATTTAAATGCATACAGTGAGGATTGTTATAGGATATCCATGGCTGGCATTGTATCTTTAAGATGGATATTGCTGAGGCACTGAGCACATGCAGTATCTGCTGCCCTTCTTCAGTATTCAGGTGATTTATTTAAAAAAAAAAAAGATCTCGGAGATTAGAAGGGGTTTTATTTAATCTAAACGTTATAAGAATTTGCTATATAAGTAGTCTTCAGTAAGCTTGTAGTAGCTTAACTGCTTAATTACTCTTCCTATTATTCAGTTATTAATCTTAAAGCATGAATATTGTAAATCTGTCCCTGCAGATAAATCCTGGGTCTTATCTGGACAAGCACTTTCTACATATTTAGTCTGGTGTTCCACATGCCATTGAGACCAATGATTAATTGAGTTCCCTCTTATTTCATCTTGCAATAAAGAGAACAACTATATTTACAGCACAACAAAGTGATCTTTTATGGACCTTTCCTCATACCAATCACCAAACAAATCAAATGCACAGTCTTGGCAGCAATGGACCAGGGCTTGGGAATTATCACTAAGCAGGTGTTGGAGGGTAGTGTATGTAAAAGCATTAATAATCCTCAGAGTCACATTATGGGTAAAATAGTACAGTAGTCCAGAGTAGTAAAACAGAAAAAAACTCCTAGTGTTAGTTATTGAAGGCCCGAACTGTTCTCAGACCTTATGTTTCATTCTTTGACAGCTTGGTTAATTATTTACACGGTCTATTATGTCGTAAAATAATATTAAGACCTTTTAAACTATGTGACAAAGCTTAATTAGAAATAACTATATCTGCTGTTAAATGCGATTGCCTGATGCAATTGGAATTTAAGGACTCTGTTCACTCTGTTCTATCATTAACAACAGTGTGTTTTCGCATGTGTTTTGTGAATATGTGTATGCGTTTGTGTGTTGTAGATCATGTAAATTTGATTGATGTGTTAACCTGAGTGGGTTTCAAAGGGATTACTGTTTAAACTATATTATTAGAGTTGACCTCTTGTATTACACAAATAGCAGAAGTAATTGAGTGCAATAATTGAGACTGGCATTCTAAAGAGTACTAACTCAACCTAGCTGTTAATTTTCTTGAGCATTTTTCTTGAGCAATTCTTTATTTAGTTTTGTGAAAATGTTAAGATTTGCTGCACAACTATTGGCACAGTCTGGGGCACTGGAGTCAAGATAAACTTAATGCAAGTCAATTTCAAGCAATAAAAAACCTATAACATTTTCTGTCACTCTAATGCTACACAGTCTTTCTAAAATGTAGTGGGAACAATGCCATTTAGAATTAGTCATTTAAAAAAACGTATTGTCCGTTTAATAAAATGAAACGGATGAATAAAAGGATTTTTCTTTTCTTTAAAAATAACAAATGACATTTTTTCCTTTGATATTGATTTCAATATAAAAGTTATACATGTTTTTAAACAGTAATAATGAAAAAGGGCAATAACAAAGTAAAAGATAGATTGAATCTTCTTAACTTTTCCCCAGCTGCAACAATGAGGGGGTTGCATAATCCAACCTTCTTCTCTGAGCGGATGCTAAACTACTTGCGATCTTTGCACACACACACATTTAATCCACTCAACAGCAGTTTTCTTGTTTTGGATCTTTCTTTCCGCAGCTGATGAGCCTTTCTCCCCTCCCCCTGCTTTAGAAATACACAGAGCCCATCGCAGTAGGTCTGCATCCATACCAATGTCCTCCCCAAGGAAGGATTCAAGGAAATTTCACAAAGCCAGCTTTGACAAATCTCAGATGAGCCTCAGGTTGGTCCTGCCAAAGCACACACATTTCACACACTGGCAAACAGGAAGAGAGAAAAAAAAGAGTGTGAGTGAGAGAGTGAACTACCCTTCTGGCCCTGTTTAATAGTCTACATGATCCCTATCTGTTCCTCATCTTCAATCCTCTTATGGCCAATAAATCATCCAAACTATATATACAGAACAAGTGGTGAACATTTTTGGGTGACTTTTCTTGGACTTTATACCATTAGGAACCCATATTGAGATTCTTGGTTTGTGAAATATTGTAGCATGCAGCTATAAAGTACAAAGATAATGCTGTTGGTTGGTAACCTTTTTTTCAAACCAATAATTTTGTTTCTTGGCAAGAAACAGCATGTTATTGGCACCCATCCGTTGTTTCCCTTGATGTTGTCTTGCCACACACACACACACACACACACACACACACACACACACACACACACACACACACACACACAGACACACACACACACAGACACACACACACACACACACAGACACACACACACACACACACACACACACACACACACACACACACACACACACACACATGCACCAACTGGCCAGCAGAATCTTAGTGTGGGCGTCATACCTTGATCATGATAAATATGAATGTGTGGGCTGTGCTTAGCACAGCTACATGTCCTCTGCCTGTTGACCAAACCCAGCAACTTACCAAAGGAGACAAAGAACACCCGACAATTTATCAAAGCTAATAGGTCATAGTTTACTCACTGACACACAACATACATCAAAAAGTATGACAATGGTGAAGAGAAACAGGAAAAAACAGGCTCTTATATACTGATGATGGCAGCTATTTCTCTATGCCCACAGCAACCATATTTCAGCCTGATAATTGCTGGTTTCTTGCCGGACTGTCAAGGTGCAGCGCAAATGCAAGCCAGGGTTCTTCTGATAGAACAAGAAAATCTTATTTGCGTTTCTCCGCAGGTAATCAGTAGTCGCATATGTAAAGGCACGCTTCAGAAAATGACACTCAGCCTCCTGGGTTTACTTAGTGGAATTTACCTGGAGGTGTACAATCCATAAAAAAATTGTGATTTTACACACAGTTCTTACAGTTGTTTAATGGACATGTTCTCCTCCTTGTCTCTGCCAGGTCCATAAGGAGTGGAATTGAAATAGGTTGTACAAATCCCAAAGAAAACAAAACCCTTTTAGTATTGCCAAAAACTTGATTAGCTGTGCCAAATGTGACAACAATTCACAACGTGTAAAAGGTATTTTTTCATATTTATTATACCCATTTGAGCTGCATGGTCTTCTAAGAGATCTAATAATACATTATCACAGGTACAAAGGTCCCTGGGAGGAACTAATAAAAAGTAATACATATATTCAGAATGCTGCAGTAACCCTGTATCTCTATAAAAAGGACTTTAGTCACTATCACAGTTTGTTATAATTGTGTCTTAAATAATATCTTAGGAACTTTGGCCAAATGTTTTCATTTAATGGGTCTTTAAGCCTCATGGTCCACTCCGTGAAATGGGTTCTTTGCATATGTTGATTTCTAAAGGGACACTACCTCTAACTCTTTGCTGCAGAGCTCTGTGATGAGCCTTGAATGGGTTCACACAGAGAGACACACTGTAAAAGCCTGAGGGCATCTTAAAGCCTGATTTAATCTTTTATGCTTCATGTAATTGTAGATTAATACTGGCTCTCATTTTGTGGCAGTTTACTAAACAGCGAAGACAATTTAGTACATGTTGCTAAAATTAAATTGAATCACACATGAAAAAGTAAATAAATTATTTTGCATAATACTTTGACACAACAGTTCATCACTTTCATTGTTTGTTGTCTTTTTCTGTTGCGTTATGCACAGGGTTGAATGGTATACACTAGCTAGCAGGGCTAAGCAGTCCTTCTTTAGGAATTGATTTGTTCTTAACAAATAGCATAAAGTGGATCACATTAAAGTTTTGTGGGGAAGGAACAACGAAACCACAAAAAAGAATGTTATGGACTAGAGGCTGTAGCTGATTTAATCCTAGACCTAAGTGTAGATTTATGCAGCCTATCATTAACAATCATGTCAAGGGATTATGTGTAGTGAAACACCTTCTTCTTCTTCTTCTTCTTCTTCTTCTTTCAGCTGCTCCCATAAGGGGTCGCCACAGCAGATCATTCATCTCCATACCCCCCTGTCCTCTACATCTGCCTCTTTCACACCAAATACCTGGATGTCTTCCCTCACCATATCTATTAACCTCCTCCTTGGCCTTCTTTTTTTCCTCCTTCCTGGTGGCTCCATCCTCAGCATTCTCCTACTGATATACCCCATGTCCCTCCTCTGCACATGTCCAAACCATCTCAATTGGACCTAAATCATCATCCAACTTTCTCCCTTTCTCATTTTCCTCATTCATCAGCTGCTCAAAATATTTCCTCCATCTTCTCAACACACTCTCCTCAGTAGTCAACACATTTCCATCTCCATCCTTTATTGCTCCAACTTACAGCACGTCCTTCCCAGCTTTGTCCCTCTGCCTGGCCAATCTGTATAAATCCTTTTCTCCTTCCTTAGTGTCTAATTTCTCATACAGCTCCTCATATGCCTTTTCCTTTGCCTTTGCAACATCCCTCTTTCCCTGCTGCTGCATCTCCTTTTACTCCTGCCCACTTTTCTCAGCACTCTGTCGAACCCAATTCTGTTTCTTCAACCTCTTTTTCCTTATGCTCTCCTGCACTTCCTCATTCCACCACCACGTCTCTTTCGCTTCCTTTTTTATTTCCAGATGTCACACCAAGTACCACTCTAGCTGTCTCCCTTATCACGTCTGCAGTAGTTGCCCAATCATCCAAAACCTCTTCACCACCACCGAGCCCCTGTCTGACCTCTTTCCTGAATCTCACACTACAGTCTTCCTCATTCAGTTTCCACCATCTTATTCTTTTTTATTCCCTTTTTCCTCCTCTTCTTCTTCACCTCCATAACCATTATACAGACCACCACTCAATACTGTTTAGCTACACTGCCAACAACAGTCTCCAATCTCCTTCAGGTTGCATCTCTTACATAGAACATAGTCCACCTGTTTGCAACCTCCTCCACTCTTATAGGTCACCCTATGCTCCTTCGTGATCCGTATTTTTGATTTGGCGCATGTTTTACGCTGGATGCCCTTCCTAATGCAACCCTCCCCATTTATCTGGGCTTGGGACTGCCACTAAGACTGCACTGGCTTGTGCAACCCTAATGGCTGGGTTACGTGTAGTGAAAAACCTACATTTCATAAACATTTGGAGTGTACATATTACTTATTTTTAAATTGACACATCAGTAATGCTTTATCAGCATTATGCATATAAAATACATACAGTTTGGAAGTTTGGTACTTCTCTATGTACCATACTGACTATTTGGAAAAATGGTATAAAATCTGAATGATGAAATCTATTTGTCTTTTAGTGAGTGTGCTCCTCTGTGTATACATGATAGTGTTATGCCTGTGATGAGACATCATATTATACAGCTCAATAGTAATGGTAAAAAAGAACTTTCAAGACTCCTCTTTCAATGTTATGACCAGCCATCACTGATTATGCATGAGCTTTTGGCTAGTACATGAAACTGACCAAACAAATATATTCTCTAGCCTTCTGAAAGCTATAAAAAGATTGTATCCATTCTATTAGCACCGATTCATTTCTTGCAAATATCTGTACCTTCCCTCTAGTCTTGAATCCAATTACAATTAAGCGCAAAGATCCTAAGTGCTAATACAAGACATTCTTCATTTATTCCCATTATAATGGCATGCTTAATTAGACTGTGGTGTCCTGCTGACAGAAAGAAAGGGGGGGGGGGGGAGTTTGACCTTCAGCCTGGCTCCCTGCAGCTCATAATGGCCTCTGTGCTTACGGGTCCAGCACATAAACAGGATTGATTTTGTAATTAATGATCTATGCTCACCGTGGCAGGTCCAGAAAATGGTACTGATTTCAGAGGTTAGGATGTGGCTTTGAAACCTTGGGAGAATATTTGGTTGTTGTGTCCCTATGGCAACAACTTTACACCCTTTCAGACAGCTTAAAGTGAAAAATAGTTCCATGGCAAGATAGGAATTTGAATCAACAAATAATTAAACCAAGATATTGACTGAAGGAAAAGGCGATTTGTCAATAGGATCTCATAGATTTAACTTTACAGCAATTAGGACTAATTCATTAACCACACAAAGTGTTAGAGCTTCAGGATTTAGAAAAGTATAGAAGTGTACAGTTTTCCGCCATATGAAATCTACTGAAATGATATTGTTTTCTAAGCTACACTTCTACCTTGTTTACTATCTTATTCTATGACAATCATGAATTATTTCGTAACTATATTGAAAATACACTGCCAAAACAATCTAATCACTAAAATTACCTTAAATATATTCAGATATATTGTATCTAGCATTTCTTCTAATAAGATAATAATAAATGAAATAAAAAAAAACATTAAACCTATTTCAGAACATTATTATCATTTTTTGTTCTAATGGCAGACCACTTTGCTTCTTTCTACAAATAAGTGAAAATAATTAAAAACAATTTTTCATGTACTAAGATGTCTTACAAATAAGAAAGATATGTAGTGCAAGGATGTGAAACATAACTCTAAACATGTCTGAACTCCTTTGAACATGATTTGTAAGGGCATCAATATTAAAATGGACAGAGTGCACTGTGGTCAAAGATTTGAATCTTTCCGACTGTTATCTCATTCATACTTCATTTGGATAATGAGCGAGCAGTGGTGCGGCTCATTTACTTGGGTTGCAGGTAATTGATGGAGGAGAGGACCAGGTGACATTAAGTTTTAATCACTTTGCTACATGGCTTTCCACTAACAGTAGCCCACAGGGCAGGTCTCTGACTTTTATGGTCAAAGGAGACAGGTCACTTTTATATTCACAAAACACAAGACACAAAACAGAAAGGGAGGGAGGGAAAGACAGTGGGTGGGTAGGAGAAAGTGCGAGTAAATGAAAGAAAGAGAGCAAATGGATCCTGTGAGAAATAGTATACCCTGTTTTATTTCTTAGTTTTACAAGCCCCCAATTTTGGTTTGCCCCCACAAATGGCAAAACACAAACAATGAGAAGGTGTTTATAATCAGTATTAGCATTCATCTAAGATGTTCTATTCACAAATGGACAACTGCGAAGGATGGTCCATCACTCATTTCAAAGCAAAGCTAAAATCTATACATAACTACAACGTAAACCTCACACTGTCTATTCACCAATCAGTTATTATTTATTTATTACATTTTCAAGGCATCTTTATTTATAGGCCTCAAACTGACATCTGACCATATGGCATTCTAACTGCAAACTATGTTTCATGTTTTACACAAATGAATAGAAAAGTAAATAAAAACAAAAAAAGCATCATTTGCCAGTATAAATGTAATGACTGCCTTCTTTGAGAATTAAAAGAAAGAAAAAAACCAGTCTCTTACAAACACAGCTCTAATGAATGTGACACCAGTGCACAGAAACTCAAATATCTACTGACAAATATTAAATATATAATAACAGTGTGCCCCTAGGCATACATTTTATGTTTCCAGAACATGTCCAAAAGACATGTTTCATGCTCAGGTGTCAAGCTCTTGTCTGAAGATTTATTTGTTGTGCATTAGCTGCCTATTTGCACACATGGCTCCTTTATTATTCTGTCCAACAGTAAGATAATATTTACTTTACCAATGCATTCAGATGACTGAACATTTCCCCTCCATAAACAATACATTGCTTCAGCGTTTCATTGCTTAAATGAGTCATAATATACAAAATAACACCATGAAGTAGGCAGATTTCTTAATTAAGTATTAACAGCATGCCACTGATTATAACATGCCTTCAATTATCATTGTACAAACTGATAAAAATGGTTTTGTTTCATTGGTATGAATACAGCATAGTGGTGAAAATGAGTGGGCCAACTTATTGACAAAAGTAGACTACATTCGCTGAGGAATTCCAGTGTATGAGAGGTGACTGTGCATGACCATAAATACAGCCAAGATGCAACTTTATTCAATTTCAGATACAAAATAAATATTGTAATTCAAGTCTTTTTTTGCAAGTCTTAAAGACATGCAAACAAACAAAACAACAGTTTCTATATGAGCAGCATTTCTGAGCACTTCAAAGGACTAAGCAGAATTTTAATCAGAAAATCTTGCCATTCCCAAATGTAACGTAGTCACATGGGTCCACTTCCCCAATTAATGCTGAGTGTTTAGATCGAACGCATTTAACCCCGCTCACACATGTATTTAGAACTGTCCAATTGTGATCCCATCACCCGAGACAGATGTAAATACAGGTCAAGTCAAGTCAAGTGCCTTTTATTGTGAATTCAACCATATACAGTACACTGAGAAAAGAAACAACATTCCTCCAGGACCAAGGTGCCACACAGGACAACATAAATTAACACTAAATGACACAAAACACTATAGAATGTACAGAAAACAACACAATGAAACAATTTATAAAAGTCTTACCATGGTCTTGAAATGCGCAGTGTACTCAATAAAATTGACAGCTGAACAAGTTAAACTAAAAAAAAAAAAAAGTAAAGAGATAGATGTGACTGAGAGAAGTGAACAGAAGGATATGTTTAATAAGAGATTCTCTTATCTACATACACAGTGGTTGTGCACATTTGCTTTTTTCACAGCATTCGTTTACTGGGCTCACTATACCGTTTCGAGGCTTGTGCAAATTAGCTTAATCCAATAAAAAAGAGATAGATATATTAAAGGAGCTGGAAAAGACAGTAATACAAAAATGATGAAAAATCATATTTATGCACCATAAAAAAAACCATTTCATCAGCCCTGTTTAAAACTTAAAAAAAAAAAACTTTTGAAAAACCTTAGGTCATCTATATATTATATAGGGGAACTGGTAGCTCAGTGGTTAAGAATTTGGATTTATGATCAGAAGCTATTTAATTCAAATCCCACCAGCAAGACCCTTAACCATCAGCTGCTAAGTTCTAAGTCGCTCTGGACATGGGTGTCTGTCATTTCTGTAAATGTATTAAAATATTGTCTTGATGACTTGATTACTATTGTCTTAATTCTCTTCATTAAAAAAAAATGAATTACTTCTTTTTAGGTCATGCCTTTTCATCCATACTTCAATCAAAGAACATGGATGGCATACATGACAAAAGATGTGCTCTTTAACAATTTATGTATTAAAATATATATGTATTATTTAAGAAAATGACTCATTGAACTGCAAATATATGACTAGTATGTATTATGCATACCTAAGAAATACAAAATTATGTTTGCTCTGTTTGACCAGGCAAATTTGCAGATATTTATGCATGCAAGCCAGCACATGTAAACACACAGTCACAGATCATCTACAGATGACAGCAGCAATGACGAGTCAGGAATATTAATGAGGTGCTTTTCACAGTACATTACTCTGCCTGTGTTTAGGAAGACTGGATTTTTGGTTGTGGTATAGGATAAACTGATGATTACAATAGCCATTTTTGTTAGGATTTATTCTTTCTAATCTTCTAAATACTGATGCTAAGCTATTTTTCTTAGCTAAAGAACATGTAAAGGAAGTTATTTAAGAGTCTGGAGGCAAATAACTGAAAATTTCTATTAAAAAAGGCAAGGTATAAAACATAGATAGTCAAAATCACAAGACATCCATTAATGCATTATGCATCCATTAAATCTTGTTTAATTGCTTTATTCTGGACCTGGTACCAAAGTGGGAATACCAGTTAGGACACAAGTTCACTACAAAAGAGTTATGTTGGAGAATCTGAGTCTTTCATGATTGTCATGATGCTTAACGCTGTGTCACTTGACTGGTTAATTCTCAGCTTGTCATTCTGGTATGTGAAACTCCATGACTTTGACATTCACTGCCATAAATTATAATATGCACTCAATTTAGAAATTCTGCCTTTCAGTCACTTTTTTTTCTATTATTTTTTTCCCTATATCAAAAAGGGTCGTAGAAAATTATGGAGTGAAACAAAATTAAATCTTTGTATTAAATCGGCCGCTATGCAAGCGGCTCAATCGATATGTGCTTCTCTCTATCTGTTCCAGCTGAGTGCACAGGCCAGTGGCAAACTATTAGGTTATTACAAAAGCAAATCAGTCACCAGAATTAATTTTCTTGAAAATATGACTCTTGCTTTGAAGAATTAATGACTATAAAGAAGAGAGATGTGATGTTGAATTTTCATTAGGCCAGTTGCATGTTTTAAGAGATGCCCCCCCCCAACACACACAAATGGCATTCATCTTACAGCAAACACATTTAGCATAACCAGTCATTTTTTAAATACGTGTCTATATTTGACAAACCAAACAAAGACCGTTAGTTTATCTTTGATTCTTTTTTTTATTATTCTATTCTACATTAGAACAAATACTCCTTTTAGGGCTTTATATGAATTTTCAGGCTGGAAAAAAAAGCCATTCTTTACTTACAAATAAATAAATCTTTACTTATGAAGATACACATTGCTTGAGCCATTGTTGTAAAATGGTCCAGGACAGATATATTGCTTTGTCATGCAAGTCTGATTAGAGGTTTTTTTTAGGTCTGACAAATAGCAAGCATTGAATTCTCATTGCATCACTCTCAACCCAAAATCATCCTTATTTATGTGTAACATTCAAAATTATAATCACCATTAATTATTTACAGATCAAAATAAAAGTTAACTATGCAAAATCTGTTTCAAATTAGTTTGCTTAAATGATCTTATTATATATTTTTAGAGGTATAATAAAGTGACTTGTGTATGAAGCAGGGTTTACAAAATTCTTTTAGGATCACAAGCAGGCAGCCTAACCTAACCAGCACAGGCAGAATTGCTATAATTGGAATGAAACAAATCTCATTTGCAGCCTGAAGTGACATTTTGACCCGATCAGACACTTGAGGTAGAAAACTCATGAGTCAATCAGTTTCAAGGCTTTCTAAGGTTCTTCTCATGAGAATTTAGCTCTTGTAATCTAGAATGGGATCTTTTTGCTCCAGTACTTTGGCAATAGTGTGAAATATTGGAGTGCGTGCTAAGGACAAAACAAGTCACATTTCACCTCCGGACAACCGAATTTGCACATTGATCATATTTACATTGGAGCAGACGTTGTTTTTGCTAGAGGATATTTAGAGACTTGATTGAGCATTGCGGTTATATGCGACAGTGTAATATAATATTACGATGAAGGCACACTTTCAATTTCCATGTGTAGTGTTATCGAAATGAAAATATCATAGATGGTGTATTTTTTTCCCATTTGTTTGTTGGATTTTCTGTAGACTCAGATTACCTTGAAGTAATGTGTTTACTTGGTATCTCATACTGCTACTGAATTTAATCTGAAAATACCCAGTAGGCATCCCAAAGTACAAAGAAAAGCAACTCACTCGCTCTTACAAGGTTACAAACCCAATTTCCTATCTCTCTTGCTCAGTGTTTCCTGCTTTAAATCACATGCCCTTAGACTATCTGTTATTAATCTGAATCATTTACCTTAATCAAAATAAACAGCAATGGCAATATTCACAGAGCCAGAGATCTCTAATTGATTTAGTATCAAGTTGGCAAAGTTGCAATGGAGTAGTGGGAGTGTGATCAAGTGTCAGTCCTGAAAGGGAGAAGCAATCACTGAGAACGGGCAAGTAATAAGTGAGTGGTTACACATGTGTACAGTTAATAATAATATTCTGCATTGTGCACCAAACATTGTGACCTAAAAGACAAAGAACTAAGATTGGCCGTGACAGTTAACAGAGCATTGACAACAGGAATGTACATATTTTTTAGTGGTTATCTAATTTTTCTAGCCATAGAGTTGAAACATGCAGAAAAAAAGACAATCATTCTCACATAGCTTACCTCATGTGTCCTGATTACCCTCACTGCCTACCAAAGATTTCAAGTAGTTTCAGTACTTGTTATTGAGAAAGATATATCACCATAGAGGACCTGTAGAATGACCCTAGCATGCTCTAAATACATTGTGGCAGTATGGGGCCAAATCAGAATGGGCTTTCTTTTTGCTTTGTCTACTGTTGGCAAAAAACAAGCTAATGTCGAAGTAGCAAACAACAAGAATACAGTTATCTGAGCAAAGCCATCTTGCAGTGTGCTAGTTGAAGCCTGATACAAGGTTGCCAGTATTCATGCTCGATAATCCTCAGCAGGTTGGCTGCTTATTTGCATTCACACAACAGTTCCAAAGCACTTGTTGGAGGTTGTTGTTGGTGCTGGAGCAGTTCATTACGCAGCTTCCAGAAATGACATCATCCATACACAACACACAAATGCAGAGTAGCACTCTAGACTAAGTGAAAGAAACTGATGGACAGTTGGTTTTTCCATATTATAGATACATTGTATGACACAGGGCACCCAAGCTAATTAAAAGACTATTCAAGTGCTGGTACAGAAGAGTGATAAAAATACTTATACCTAATACTTAAAATACTTATTCTCAAAGCAAAACATTTAGGGCAGAGCAAAACACTAAAGTGTCTAATGACACAATCAGTGTTTTCTTAGAAAGACTTGAACTGGAGCCGATCAGACTATAAGGGCTTGTGCATGTTGAATGCTTTGTGTTACTTCGGGTGGGTTATGCAAAAATGGTACTCAGAAGCACAGATGCTCTGCAACATCTCTGCATGAAGTACCGTATAGGTATTCTCCTGAGTGGTCCCTCGAGTTGGAATCCTGATGAAAGTGACTATGGTGCATTTTTGTCTCAAACACACACATACACACATATACAAAATCAACACTATGGATTACAGATTCAGGAATGGCATTCGTACTCAGTTGTGTGAGAAAGATCATTTTACTGCCAAGCTTTCAATTACTTGTCAAGCTGGAAGGGCTGTTTGTGGTCACGTGGATAGTCTGGAAAGTTGATTATTAGGAAGTCAGTGAGGCAAACAGACAAACAACATACTTACTTACTGAAACCAGGGGGGTAGTCCTGGTTACTTTGTGGTTCCAGAAAAGGAGGAGATGAGAATAAAGGGAAACCTGAAAAACACAGCTGTGTAAACCACCTCTCCTCATCCCAGAAAACAGAGGTTGCTCAGTTGCTACCAAAGTTTTTTTTTTTTTTTTTTTTTAGATGTTTTCTCCCCTGCCTGGTCACATTTTCATCCAGACTAAACAAGGCCTTTTTTCCTTTGTCTTTGTCCAACCCTCTCTCTGGGATGTACAACATACCTATGAGGATCTAAGGGGATTATACTATGCTTTGGCAGAGCTGGGTTTAAACAGACTTCAAGCTATCTTGTTGCTATACCTTGCCATAGTGTAGTGAGGTGCCAGAATCCCACTGTGATTAGTCAAGGCCTGTTTTTTTGTGGTCAAGGCAGACATAACAGCAACATACTGCAAGAAAATGCAATGAAATGTTATCTGTGTTTCAAGAAAATATTTTTGCAGTGAAGACGAAAATGACCACCGAATTCTTTGAAACTTGCCACCTGTGTCCACATTCCTATGAGGGTTTTAGAAGCAAGTAATAAAAAACACCTTAAATGATTAGATATCTGGCATAACTCATCACTATGAAATAAGAATAATAATGTTGCATTTCAGTCTTGGGCTCAATTTGCCTTTTGCCTTGATTTCTTGTTTCACACCTTTTTTTAAAATTACCCACCTCTCAGTGTCTTAATTTGATTCTTTGTACTGTTAACTTGCATTTTGCAACATGTTCATGCTTTTTTATTTCCATTAGGATACCTAGCTTTTAGCCCTGCTCTGGATGACATAGCTGTGGTTTTGGGCTTGATATTAGTCTAGAGCTGTTAGCTTAGGCATTAGCTGGGACCATAGATTAGCCTTAGCAGGTGTTTTGAGTTGCTATATATATATATATATATATATATATATATATATATATATATATATATATATATATATATATATATATATATAAGCAACTTAAGCAATTAAGCAGCTTAATTAATAGCTGGCTGTATAACACAGACTTGGCATTCGATTCTTTGACCAAGCTTGACCAAAAGCAGCAGTTGTTTCTAGCAGCATTGTCAGAACTCAATAACCTTAATTTACAAATTACTCTAAATGTTCATTACTTTTGCCAATTTAATTATAATTGTTTTGGAGGAAATAATATCCAAATCAAACAGTAGGCTTTACAAATCCAAACCTAAAAAACAATTGTATTGAGTCAGAAAAGTCAATACCAGACAGACAGACAAATTGTTTTTGTTTTATTGTTCAATGTATAAATCAGACAGGAAGAAAATTATTCTCTGTTTCCTTTCATAGTTTAAATGAACAATCCTAAATGTATTAACAATCATCATAGAAGGACAAAAGAGAAAATGAATTTGATGACATGCTTGCTTATCATATCTTTTTTGCTCTTCAGATTTTTTTTGTCTCTCTCTCCTACTACTTCTGGCAATATTAATGTGTAGCATTGGGACCTCACATCTATACAGCCACCCAGTTTTTTACTAATCAGATCCAATTTCTGTTTCATTTTAGTGTGTGGTGGAAAGGACACACAGCACCTCTCTTTGATAGGTGACCTTGTCTAATTTTTTCCACTGACTACTAACCAGAAGAAAAGCATTCTTAAGAACTGTCAAAAGTTAGCCTCTAACCTGGTAGTGGCTAGCGGCTAACTTTTGACAGTTCTTAAGAATGCTTTTCTTCTGGTTAGTAGTCAGTGGAAAAAATTAGACAAGGTCACCTATCAAAGAGAGGTGCTGTGTGTCCTTGTACAATGTCCTTGTACAATTGTACAATGGATTCTTTTATACCCCTGGCATTGTTGTGTATGTTTTCAAGTTTAATAATAATAATAATAATAATAATAATAATAATAATAATAATAATAATAATAATAAATGCACTCATGTGCGAGGTGGAGACTAAACGAACTTTAACCTAACTGTAACACTGGATAACCTAAGCATTTTCCTGTAGCAGCACATGAATCTTGTCACACTATTATTATTATTATTATTATTATTATTATTATTATTATTATTATTATTATTATTATTATTATTATTATGTCACATTATATCATCATAAATTTTCCACAACAATCACCTTAGCACTTATTAACTGCAACAAGCCTTCTGTAATGTTAATCCTGACACATTTACTAGACATAGGCTATAAATCCTAATGAAGTAGCTACCTGTTATCTCTGCTGCAATTAGGCTAATTTATTTTAGCATTTTATTTGGTAATTCATATCTCGGTTTAGTTATTATATTTGTTACAATTATTTGTATTTAAATATACAAGAACGTTTGTTATTAGATACTGGGGATACTGAATAAAAGAGATCTCTCCATAGCTGCATCAGGAGTGTCTATCAAACTCACACTGATTAAGGAAGGTACAGTATTTAAAGTTTATTGTGTGTGTATCTGTCTTTTTCATTCTCTCTCTCTCTCTCTCTCTCTCTCTCTCTCTCTCTCTCTCTCTCTCTCTCTCTCTCTCTCTCTCTTACTCTTTGTAGACAGAGTAATGGTGGTGATGTTCTGAGTGAGAGATAGAAAAATGGTGTTAAGTGTAAATGTTGAGCTGAACTGAATGAATAAGCCTCCAGCAGAGCTCTTTTGAGATCCTGTGCAGGGAAAACAATTCTTCCCTTTGCCTCTGTACAGTTCATTCAAAGTACTTTTATGTCTTGTTCTTTATACTGAACTATATTTGAACTGGAAGAAACAAATTTTTTTTTTTCTAGGTGATATACAGTATTTTACAAAAGTGAGTACACCCCTTACATTTCAGCAACCATTTTAGTCTTATTTTAGTCTTCATCTTCTCAAGAGACAATAGTATACAAATAAAACTTATATTTTAAAGTAGTAAAAGTGCAGTTTGTAAAGCAGTACATATCTCTAAAAATAACTCAACATACAGTCCAGCCATTGGCTTCCATCAAAATAGCTGGCAACAAAAGTGAGTACACCCTAAGTGATAACAGCTGTACGTCATGTAACCATGCAAAGTCACATGTCCTATTCATCATGCTCATGTTTTTGTCTGATTGACAGGACCATACAAATTTGTGTATCTTGTATTAGAGCAGTTAAAATTTGGTGCTTTGAGTACAATTCTCTCATACTGACCATTGGATGTTCAACATGGAACCTCACAGCAAAGAGTCTCAAAGATTAGAATTCTTGCTCTGCACAAAGATGGCCTAGGCTATAAGAAAAGTTACAGTACAGTGGCAAGGGTCATACAAAGGTTTTCCAAGACGGGTTCCACTCGGAACAGGCCTCGCAAGGGTTGATCAAAGAAATTGAGTCCTTGTGCTGTGCGCCAGGTCCAGAAGCTGGCTTAAAAAAACTTGTGAGACTTGTGAGTGCAGCCATCATTGCTTTAGAGGTTGCAAGAGAGAAAGAACCACTTGTCAGTGCTCAGACCATATGGTGCATACTGCAACCCGAACTATTGAGCACCTGTGGTGGCATCCTCAAGCTGAAGGTGGAGATGTGCCATGTGTCTAACATCCAGCAGCTCCGTGATGCCATTATGAAGGAGTGGAAGAGGATACCAGCAACAACCTGTGCAGGTCTGGTAAATTCCATGCTCAGGAGGTTTAAGACAGTTTTAGATAACAATTATGCTCACACAA
Organism: Silurus lanzhouensis; assembly: GCA_039877035.1. Lineage (NCBI taxonomy): Eukaryota > Metazoa > Chordata > Actinopteri > Siluriformes > Siluridae > Silurus > Silurus lanzhouensis. The sequence goes on along the minus strand of JBCEWE010000163.1, from coordinate 2,481,267 downwards.
AATATTGACACTTATTGGATACAGTTTTGACATGTTCACTTAGGTTGTACTCACTTTTGTTTATTATTTTGACAATAATGGCTGTATGTTAAGTTATTTTTTAGAGGACAGTAAATCCATACTGCTATACAAGCTGCACTTTGACAATTTTAAATAACTTTCAAGGTTTATTTCTATATAATTGTCTCTTGAGAACATAAAATGAAACAATAAATTTGTTGCTAAAATGTACAGGGTGTACTCACTTTTGTCAGATACTGTGCATACAAACCTTTATTTGCAATCAAGTATGTGCATTAAATCTTGCAGGAATATGTGAACTTGCATAAATTCTATATGAGAAATTTTTAATGATGCTATATTGTACATTCAGATACCTTTTATGATTTTGTCACAAATGGATAGTGAATGAATAGAACTGAGGGTTGAGCTCTTTCACTATATCTTAATTCCTCCATTTAGTAGTAGGATTTATGTCTTTGTATTACATTTAAGTGCTTCTTAATGGTGCCGGTTAAAGATGGAGAGTTTGACAGTATGCTAGAGTCCTAAGTGTCTGCAGCAAACAAGAACCATGCAGCAGGTGGAATGAGCATCTTTTTGTGCAACAAAATGTGCTACAAACCAGAAAGGAAACATCCCCCTCATCTTCGGTGTTGCCTGTTTCTCACAGCATGTTGACTCGTCTTGTTTTTTCTCAGAACAGAGAAGTGAGAGATTGCAATGTTATTTTTTGCCAAATATTATATAAGGCCTTGTTCAGTTCATACTGTTCCTGTTATTGGTATATTTTTCATAGCACAGTAATGAACTCTTTGTATTTTTTTTTCCTCTGTTAATTCCACTATTTCAGAATTTTAAAGTTCAAGTGCAGAGAAACGACCCCTTCCACCATGTGTCAGTGAGCAACTGTGTAATCTTTTTCAGATATAAAACACAGGCAACAAAAAGTGCTCAAAAATGATTCATTTGTTCATGTAGCATTCTGGTGGTCTTTAACTCATCACTAATGTTCCTTTTTCTCCAGCTCAGATAAAAAAAAAAAAAAACCATTTATTCAAAGCCTCAATGGATTTGTTTTCTTCAGTTTATTTTACAAGATTATATGCACACTTTTACTGCAGAAGTTTTTTTTCCCTTTTTCACAACCCTCCAGCTGCTAACACCCACCATTTGTGAGTTAACATATTGTCAGTGTGAAAACAAAGTACAATCACTGCCAGACTATTAATGAGGAAATCAATAAAAGAGCAATGATATGCGCCTTGTCAGTGCCTAACCTGGCAAAAACTCCAGTTATGGACTTCTGTTCATTGGCGAAACCTCCTGTGACCCTAGTTCTGATTTACTTATTTATTTATTTAGATGTCAGAATAGACTCTGGCATTGCAGTGAAACTTGTGCATTTTAAAGGGTACTAGCAAGAAAATAACATTAGGAATAACTGTACCACCGAAACCAATAATGGTTGGTTTTTATATAGCATTGCAATATTGGTTTCCCTTTTGGTCCTGCTAAAACTCTCACTTTTGCGAGCCAATATGAATGCAGATGATGATCTTTGTGGACATTTCTTAACAGTATGCCTTTGTTCTAGAGAGCCACACATTTGTCTACCTCTGACAGAGGCCAAACCTGTTTAACTAAAGGAGTGTGAAAACCCACAATAAATTGGCTTTCATGTTCAGCCACCAATGTACATAATGCACTGCCCTCCTAATATTATGTGACTAAAGGAACTTTCTGCTGAAGATAACCAAATTGTCTTTCCCCTGCATTGAGGTTCCTGGTGAAGAGGGGGAGAGATTAATGTAGTAAATAAGCAGAACCTATATTTAGGCATATGAACTGTTAGGAAATGACTCATTGCCTTCTCTGGGTGTAATTTGCAGTGTTATTAGAACAGTATAGGAAATAAATTACAACTGCACTATTGCTGTGTTACTTTTCCATCCAGCTGTAATGCCATGGATAAGTGAATGTTTCTGAAGGCTGCGGTGTTTAGCTGCAATGAAGCTCCTAAGCCAGTTCAGTTCAGGAGGGTACCAGTGCTGTATGGGTAATATAATTTAAGGGGAAGATAATCAGCTCAGCTAACACAAAGGTAAACCCACTCTATGTGTTTCACAGTAACATCAGCAGCGTTGTAGCTGTAGGGGGAAGTGTCTGAGCGGGTTTCTCATGATTCCCAAATATAATGTGACATCCGACCTAAAAGTCTAATCAGCACTACACATGTCTGCGTAGGTTAGTGTTTACAGATAACCCCTCACACTTGCACTCACTCTGTTTCTTTACTGATATTTGTCAAGTATGTGTGTTTAATAAGATATTACTTGCATACTATAAGAGTGGGCCGCAAATGCAGGAAATCATGGAAAACAAACTCCAGAGGAAGAAATGCAAATTTATTTTCTTGCACAGACAATTCCTTAACCTTAGCTCTACCACTCATACTCATGGTTTCAACTTAAGATATGCATGAAGCTGTTTTTTTATTGTACCTGCATGCAATTTGTTAAAATACTCTGAAAAAACATAAGCATACTTTGAACAGCAAAAAAAACTATTGTGACTCTGATCAAGCGGTTACTAAGGATGAACAAATGAAGGCTCATGTTAGAAAAGTCATCTTTTGGAGATTTTGGATGGAGTCTGTTTTACTAGGGACTGCTTCATTTCAGTTTCTTATGGATTTAAATATAAATCAGGAATTCAAACAATGCATTTACATTCTGCACACGCAGGATATTTTTTTTAATTATAAACACTACATCAAGACTACAAGAGGACAGCTAAAACATTATTTATACATGCAAATAAAAATATAATATACTAATGCTGACTTTCCAAATTAAGGTTTTATTCTGGGTCATGAGGGTAAAGGGTAGGGGCAGATCACATAAGAAACATTGTTCTTTCTGAGTACAGCTGGAATACTATACAATGGACAGGGGCAAATAGACAGCTCAGCTTCTTTCTACTGAGCACCAGAGAGCAAGATCCTTTAGTGAACGCTACTGCTGCGAATGAGTTTGGACTACTTATAACAACTCTAGTCTCTCACTTTATAAATTCAGTAAACTAAAATATTCATCACACAATTGCATTGGGTTTTGGCAACAGAGGTCAGAGGTCTATCTGTCTGTTTGCGGCTTAAACAACGAAGCGGCTAATTTATGAATTTTTCCCGGTTTTACAAACTTCAAGCCAAAAAACTGAACCCCATAACATTAGACCAATGAAATTTCTGAACGGAAATGAAAAAACGCTCCTTACCTGTGTTCTGAGCTGCACGGCATCGGGAAAAAACCCTCCATCGGGTGATTTTTAAATGCACCACGATGCCAAAAGATAAACTCCCGAGAAAAATAGTTGTGAAAGGAGGGAGGAAGACAGTGAACAATGAATATATATATATATATATATATATATATATATATATATATATATATATATATATATATATATATATATATATGTGTGTGTGTGTGTGTGTGTGTCTATCGTTTTTATAGGTAGAATTGGATTGCGAATATAACCTTATTTCAATAAAAGGGTCTTTATTTTAAGTATTTTAAATGTTTAATACTGAATTACAGCTTTCCTAAAGCTAATGTGATCTAATCTAATGTTCAAGATATCATTATCACTCTTACAGGGTAAATGACAACAATCACAGACTGCTCAGGTAAGATAAGTAATATCCAGTTTAAGTATTAAATTAAGCCAGTGTAAACTTTGATTAATGTCATTCACACAGCTTGTAGCATCTGATGATGCACAATTAATTTGCAGATCACAGAGTCATCGTTTATGGTGGTTAATGCAACACTAGAGGAAGCATTTGTTGTAGGGAAAAACATGGAATAACTGTTTTAATAATAAATTCTCTGCAGAATCCTAAGCCATGACAACGAACAGATGGGACACAGCAAATAAAAGCCTTTTGGTTAAGAAAAGCAATGACTTACTGATTTGGGCCTAGATATATTTTGTGAATAGAGAAAGAATATATAGTTAATGATAACAAAAGATACATCAGTGTATGGAATGTCATAATGAAATGTGCAAGGAAAACAATATACAACAGCATTTTTGAGCATTTTTCATGTGATTAAATGACATACTGTAAACATGTAAAAATTAAACACAATAATAAATTTGATCAAAAATCACAGTACAGCTCAGCTTCTTTTTGTGGTTTTTATGCAGCAAAATATACAATATGACACCAGACATATGTGTTTCTTTCCCAAACTAAACCAAACAGTTGTATAAGACATCTTTGGATGCAGTAGCGTTACACTTTTCCTTCACTTGACCTAGTAGACCCAATGCTGTTCCAGCATGGCAATGCCCCTCTGCACAAAAAAAAAACTCCATAAAGATATGGTTCACTTTGTTTAAAGTAAAGGTCTTCAGCTATCGAGCTTTGCCCTCAACCCTATCAAACAATTTTGGAATCAAATGGAACTCTGACTGCACCCCAGGCCTCCTCACCTTACATCAGTGCCTGACTTTAACAACACCCTTGTGGCTAAATGAGAATAAATCTCCACAAACACACTCCAAAATCACCCCAAACCCAAACCAACATTTTTATACTGATGTGTATCTAAATGTATCATTATTATAAGCATTATTGTGTACAACATTTCTGTTCCATGTGCAATGCATATGTAAAGACCTGATTAGAGTAGTCCATTATTGAAATTCAAATCCATTGCATGAGAGTCTGAAGCAGTTGGATGTAAGTCTGTGAATATTTATTTGGACTTATCCTGTAACCTCAGTCAGAACAGTGAGAATAGGTCAAAACAAAGCACATGTAGTTATAAAAGATTAGTGACAACAGCAGCTAAGAAATACCAACTAAGACTCTAAAGAATACACAGAAAATGGGGATAATAAAAGGATCTGTAGGGATAAAGGAACTGGCAAGACAGAGTAGTCAGGGATAATTGGGGTGAGGGTAAAAACAGTAGGCTTCTGGTCTCTGGACCTTCCTGATCTATCCCGATGCCCTACTTCTGGTTAGAGGCCGCATCACTTGCAAACCAGCCACTGTTGTGGAGGATAGCTCTACATGGACAGCCTAAAGATATATGAGATTGCTATGTATAGTTTCACTTAGAAACCATGAATATGGGTTTTGGACTGCAATTGATATGAACAATTTTGCCTTCAGCTGCAATAGTAGCTTAATTCTCTATCAATGAACAGCTGATAACTGTATCAAAGACAAAGCATAGACTTATGAAAGGTTCTCTTTTAAGTCTGGTTCCTCTTAAGGTGTTTCTTTACTTCCGTGTTTGCTGGTTTCATCATTATGTTTATTGTATACTACGAAATATAAATGTCAGATCCTGAATTTGGGTATATGTTGCTTTGTGAACATGTCTATTGTTAAAAATACTGTACAAATAAAATGTAACTAAATTGAATTAAACAAGGACTACAGTATTACACTGTTGGAGCAGGATGTATGCAAAATCATTCATCAGGAGAGCACGGTAGGATTTTTAAATGGGTAGAGTAACTTAGACAGAGGCAAAGGAACATCATAAAAAATAGCCAGAGCACATCTTTGGTCATCAAAGGGTTTTACATTATGCGTAGAGGTGGTGTGCATGGAACCGATCTATTAATATGCTTGGGTGTGAGTTTGGCAGTGATGTTAAGGTGCCACCCATCTGACACTATGCATTGTACACATGGTAAAGACTTATAAAATGCAGATCCCAGTTCATTAACGGCAACAACACAGGAGCAGGAGATTGTGTGGACTGACGGACATGGGCCAGTGATGCAGATTGGCAAAAATGGGTCAGTGATGGAGGCTGGGGGAGCTGCATCATTAATGATGCAGGAAATGGATTAGTGATGGAGACTGGAGGGAATGGATTAGTTATGGAGACTGGAGGAGATGAACCATTGATGGACTGATGTAGACTGGATGAATTGCCTCAGTGATAGAGGTTGGAGTATTTGGACCAGTGATAGGGATTGAAAGGTCTGGATCAGTAATGGAGACTGAAAGAGCTGTGCCAGTGATAGACTTTAGAGAATTTGGAGACCAGCAGGGGGTGCAGAAAATGCAGAAGATGGTGGAATATGAGATTGATGAGCTGGAGAGCAGGCTCACAATTTAAATAAAGCCGAGGGTGCAGGCCGACAGACTATAGGGACTGCAGATATTTTGCAACACCATTTCAGTTCATTATACAGCAGATGTGCAGGTTCGAGCAGATCTCCACTGTAATTCTGCTTTCTCCAGTTTTTGAACCTGCTCTTTCATACCCTTCCACATCACTGAGTGAAATGCCTGGGATTGACTGAAAATTTTAACCCAACCTCCTTTTTTTATAGGCTTCAGCACAAGACAATGAAATAATGCATTGAGAGATAAAAGTTTCTGCAAATCTATTTTTTCCTCTATGGTTATTGTTTCCACTGTCATAATAGAAGAATGTAATTTCAATTTCAGTTATGTAAGGGCAAGTTAATGCAAATTTTCATGCTAGCCGAATGTAAAAAAAAATCAGATAAATTGTAGGCCCTGCAGAAATTATTTATAAAGCACATGTAATAAATTGTACCATACAATATGTATTTGTCTTAGGCAAACAATCTGCTATAGATGTAGAATATTCAGGATTGAGTTACATGCACATAATACTCATATTCAGGAGTTGTGTACCTGAGATTTGGCAAAAAAAATACAATAAAATAAAAACAGCAGCATGTCAATTGTGTATTAGTTATAAAAAATTTAATAGATTTTTCTTTGATCATATTGGCTCAGTTTAACAATTATTCATTAATCACACCATCCTTATAAAGCCAGTGGAATTTATTTGCTGATGGAGGAGCACAGAGGAGACAGCTTCTTAATCGGAGACAAGCTTATCTCAAAGACTGAATTTCATATGAATAAAATTATGAATTACAATTTAAAGTGGCCTGTAATCATAGCATATGAATTCTTGGGCAGCTTATCCTTACTACCACGGCCACATATTCTTTGCACAAATGCTTAAAAAAATGAACACATTCAACTTTACACTCCATTTACCATCAGGATATGATAGAAGTGTTTTGTGTGTGTGTGTGTGTGTGTGTGTGTGTGTGTGTGTGTGTGTGTGTGTGTGTGTGTGTGTGTGTGTGTGTGTGTGTGAATGTGTGAATGTGAAATGTCCAGTCACAAGCTGCAACTCTCAATGGTATATACATCTTTTTTATCCATGCCTAGGTTTCACAGTTTCTGCAGCTGTAATTTTGTTTTATCATGTAGCCATATATTAGCTATAGACTAGTCTGTATTATACACTTCTAGACTCATATGTTTGTTTAAATACCTGTAGTTCTTAATTATACTCTTTGTAGCATAATTCTACTAATAGTTAATGTTTTAACCATGTCTTAAGTATATCTGACATATTGCAGAGAATGTTCCGCATGTCAATATTGACATAAAAGTCACCAGCTCTGAATGAGGCTCATATTTTAATTTATTTTCTTTTATGTGTGTTGTGAACGTATCCTGCTTCACTGACATGGTTTTGTGTCTGTGGTGGACAGTGTCATTTTAATTCATCTTCCTCTCTTGGCCATGGTTATGCATCCTGTCTGGGGTTTACCTGCTACTCAGTTTGAGAGATTACTTGCTGCACTGTCTTGCCAACTTTCCAAAACAGAATATGCTAAATATTCATTGTCCATTCCCCCAGTCAGCAGATCTCATGAAAAGACTTTTATAATGTGTGTATGACTGTGTGTGTGCTTGTGTGTGAGACAGAACAAGTAGCATGACAGACCATGATGGATTAAAAGCATCTCTCTACATTGTGTTAGGTTTATAACAATTTAATTTAAGTATTAAATAACACAACACAGAGAGAGTGAGACAGAGGGGGGATGGGAAAAGAAAGAGAGACATCAAGTGTGCATGCCAAGTCATGGTGGATTAAATATACGTATATCGCAGCACCATGGTGTTTTAGGTTGGTTATGCTTTTTTAAGCTTACCGCCATAGATATGAGATTGTAGATGCTTCATTAGCCAGACATGTTGTGAGTAAGGAAAACAAGATATTGCGTTTGCAAGTGAATTTTATGAAAATATCTCTATATTTTGTTTGGGGACTTGGGCAGAAGTTAAGATAGGGATTAACTAAAATGCTGGCTAGGCAGTTTAAAATTTTAAATACTATATTTTTTACTGTTTATCTTTGTATTATTTTATCAAATGTGTGAGATTATATATAGCTCCAGGGTCATAGTTACTGTCTGTGTGGGGTTTTGCATGTTCTCCCAGTTTGTGTGTCTGTGTCAAACTGTGTTTTCTCTAGCTTTCCTTCCACCTCCCAAATACATGCTGCTAGGTGTGAGTATATGTTTATGGTATATACTGGCGATGTACTGGCATACCATTTAGAGTGTATTCTATAAAACAGAGGTGCCCAAGCTATTTTAGATGCAGGGCCAAAATTCAAACTTGATTGAGGGCTGTGGGCTGGCAGTAACTGTTTCCTTATACCAAACTGTATTGTATTAAACTGAAAGTTGCTGTGGTTCCCCTCATTTAATATTTCATCAAATTGAGAAATGAATAAATAGAAAGCATTGCTCCGCAATCCGTGTAACTAATGCAGTTTTATTTTCAAAGTGTTCTAGTTCAGTGAAACGTATAATACAGTGAAAACATAATAGCAATCCCATTTATAGTACCCCAGTGTTCAATGCCTAATACAGCTATTCAAGCTATAAGCTATACAGCCATATACTTGAACTATCAGTGACCTCTAAAGAGAAACATGAAGATGGCACTAATTTATTTTAAGGTTTACCCAAATTGTGTGTCAAATTCACTTATATTCTTTACATTTCATTTCAATTTACAACTTTGCAGCTTGAAAATAAAACTTTCTTTTTTATAAATATCAAATGTTCAAATTTGAAATAAAGATTTGTGTTAATAGGATTTTCCCCTTTTTTTTCTGCCTCTGGTTTAATATAACATGGCAGGCCACATGAAAGGTCATCATGGGCCAGATTTGGCCCTAGTTTGGGCATCTCAGCCATAAATCAATAGGATAAATCAATTTCCAGGATAAAGCAATTACTAAATTTGATTGAATAAATGTCGTTCGAAGGCTATTTTATATAAACACACAAACATTGCAGTTTATTTGTAGTTTAATACATTTTGTGAAATCTAATCATCATGCTGACATTCTGGTCATGCCCATTGCTTTCTTTTATATATACAGTGAGGACAATAAGTATTTGAACACCCTGCTATTTTGCAAGTTCTCCCACTTAGAAATCATGGAGGGGTCTGAAATTGTCATCGTAGGTGCATGTCCACTGTGAGAGACATAATCTAAAAAAAAAATCCAGAAATAACAAAGTATGATTTTTTAACTATTTATTTGTTTGATACAGCTGCAAATAAGTATTTGAACACCTGAGAAAGTCAATGTTAATATTTGGTACAGTAGCCTTTGTTTGCAATTACAGAGGTCAAACGTTTCCTGTAGTTTTTCACCAGGTTTGCACACACTGCAGGAGGGATTTTGGCCCACTCCTCCACACAGATCTTCTCTAGATCAGTCAGGTTTCTTGCCTGTCGCTGAGAAACACGGAGTTTGAGCTCCCTCCAAAGATTCTCTATTGGGTTTAGGTCTGGAGACTGGCTATGCCAGAACCTTGATATGCTTCTTACAGAGCCACTCCTTGGTTATCCTGGCTGTGTGCTTCGGGTCATTGTCATGTTGGAAGACCCAGCCTCAACCCATCTTCAATGCTCTAACTGAGGGAAGGAGGTTGTTTCCCAAAATCTTGCAATACATGGCCCCAGTCATCCTCTCCTTAATACAGTGCAGTCGCCCTGTCCCATGTGCAGAAACACACCCCCAAAGCATGATGCTACCACCCCCATGCTTCACAGTAGGGATAGTGTTCTTGGGATGGTACTCATCATTCTTCTTCCTCCAAACATGTTTAGTGGAATTGTGACCCAAAAGTTCTATTTTGGTCTCATCTGACCACATGACTTTCTCCCATGACAGCTCTGGATCATCCAAATGGTCATTGGCAAACTTAAGACATGCCTGGACATGTGCTGGTTTAAGCAGGGGAACCTTCCGTGCCATGCATGATTTCAAATGATGACGTCTTAGTGTATTACCAACAGTAACCTTGGAAACAGTGGTCCCAGCTCTTTTCAGGTCATTGACCAGCTCCTTCCGTGTAGTTCTTGGCTGATTTCTCACCTTTCTTAGGATCATTGAGACCCCACGGGGTGAGATCTTGCATGGAGCCCCAGTCCGAGGAAGATTGACAGTCATCTTCTTCCATTTTCTAATGATTGCTCCAACAGTAGACCTTTTTTCACCAAGCTGCTTGGCAATTTCCCCATAGCCCTTTCCAGCCTTGTGGAGGTGTACAATTTTGTCTCTAGTGTCTTTGGACAGCTCTTTGGTCTTGACCATGTTAGTAGTTGGATTCTTACTGATTGTATGGGGTGGACAGGTGTCTTTGTGCAGCTAACGACCTCAAACAGGTGCATCTAATTTAGGATAATAAATGTAGTGGAGGTGGACATTTTAAAGGCAGACTAACAGGTCTTTGAGGGTCAGAATTCTAGCTGATAGACAGGTGTTCAAATACTTATTTGCAGCTGTATCATACAAATAAATAGTTTAAAAATCATACATTGTGATTTCTGGATTTTTTTTTTTAGATTATGTCTCTTACAGTGGACATGCACCTACGATGACAATTTCAGACCCCTCCATGATTTCTAAGTGGGAGAACTTGCAAAATAGCAGGGTGTTCAAATACTTATTTTCCTCACTGTGTATATATATATATATCATATATACAGTACAGACCAAAAGTTTATATATATTATATATACAGTACAGACCAAAAGTCTGGACAAACCTGTTCATTCGAAGATTTTTCTTTATTTTCATGACTATGAAAATTGTAGAGTCACACTGAAGGCATCAAAACTATAAATTAACACATGTGGAATTATATACATAACAAAAAAGTGAACTGAAAATATGTCATATTGTAGGTTCTTCAAAGTAGGCATCAAGAAAATGCCAAGAGTGTGCAAAGCAGTAATCTAAGCAAAAGGTGGCTACTTTGAAGAACCTACAATATGACATATTTTCAGTTGTTTATGTATATAATTCCACATGTGTTAATTCATAGTTTTGATGCCTGCAGTGTGACTCTACAATTTTCATAGTCATAAAAATAAAGAAAACTCTTTGAATGAGAAGGTGTGTCCAAACTTTTGGTCTGTACTATATATATATATATATATATATATATATATATATATATTATATATATATATATATATATATATATATATATATATATGAAAGAAAGCCATAGCAGCGAATGCACAAATTAACTCCTAATATTTAGGCTTAACTCACGTTTCATGTTACAGACATTGACACTACGATCCTAAAGAAAGAAAGATTTTATACAGAATAATATACAAATATAAACATTTTCTATTCGCTGCATTCCTTATATCAAATATGACCAGAGTTATGCAATGAATACATAATAGAGTCTCAATTAGGATGTACCTAATACTAATAATAAGATTAAATATAATGAATTGTTGTGTCAAAATGTATAGTAATATAGTAAATATGATTATTGCCGGCATAAGTAGTTGTGATACCACTGGGGATTGAACCTCCACCATCACCAACCCCATCGTCTTTCTGGACACGCGCACGCGTAATCACGCCGATTTAGAAATCAGCATCACTTAAAAGTAACTTCCGGAGAAACCGGCGATTTTTTTGGAGGCGGTATTTTAAGTAAGTCACCTTTCGTCTCTCTATCATTCCACATGTGTCCCTCGACCCCCCGCCCTCTCTCTCTCTCTCTCTCTCTCTCTCTCTCTCTCTCTCTCTCTCTCTCTCTCTCTCTCTCTCTCTCTCTTTCTCTCTCTCGTTTCTCTGCGCCGCCACCAGAGGCTCCGCGGTTCGCACGCAGTCTGAGCGCTGGTCAGTGGAGCGGGAGCGGGACCGCGCCGCGCGCACACGCATCGCACTCGCGCCTTATTCGAGGAGCAGCCCGGCACCGCGCGGAGGAACTCTCTCCAAAAAAACGCGCTCCAGCTCGGCTTCTTCTTGGCAGGTAAGCGTCCTCATCCTTACCTCCCGATTGCGTTTTCTTCTTCGCAACCCGTCTCTACCACTACCTATAGCCTTTATTCTTCAATAGAAAAAAAAGAATTTTTTTTTCTTCCTTTTCTTTTGAATATATGTATCACAAGTAGCGCGTTTACCACGTTACGCGCGGAAAGACAGTATCCCGATAACGAGCCATGTCTAAAGAATTGGGGAATGCAAAAAAAAAAAGTTCATAAAACGATTTTGATATATATTAGTATAATATCTCTTACACTTCCTGAACTTTCTTCGTTTGAACCTGGTGTATAATTGGGAGCAGTTTAGAGCTGAAACATGTGAAAAGACTTTGCACGGTTGTTCCTTCGTGCCAGAGCGCGCGCGTTCCAAAACTCACAGCTATGCATGCATGTTAAGAGAGTATTAATTTGTGTGCGTGTGCGTGTGTGTGCGTGTGTATGATGTGGCTGATGAGGCGATCTGGAGCTGATCAGCACCAAACCACCATGCGTGATTTATTTGTAAAGTCGGGTGTCGGTGCGCATGTTGCAATAGACGTCGATTCCGACAGCATCACAAGCCGTGCAGGATGCAATACATGTGAAATGAAGCCCTTCTTCTTTCTTTTTTTTTTTGCTGGTCGATAAAGTGCATTTTAAATCTGGTGATAAAGTGGAGTGTGAGATTGTTGATTGTACAGTGAGGAGCTCTGTAGGCTGTACTGATGATCTAGGGTGTCAGGTCTGAAGAACACACATGCACTGCAGAATTATGTGTGAACTGGACACTTTTAAAATCACTGGTGAACTTTGGACACACTGTATGCATGATGTTGTGAGGGTAAAGGTTTGTGAGATCTGAGCACTGAACGCTGTTGGGAAGCAAACGAGGAATGCTCCTCTGTCAAAACAAACAAACAAAACAAAAAAACAAACAAACAAACAGACAAATCATTTTTGATAACAGATGAATTCTATAGCTATGTATCTTCAAAAACGATATTTGTCAGTTTTCAAATGCTTCACTTTATTCTATGTATTTTCCTTCATAGTTAGGCTATTAACCATCTAATGACAGCCATCATTTATAGTCACACTAAATTGCTTTTGCTATATCATATTTTCTTCCAGAACGATATTATGACAGCGATTATTTGAATCATGGCATCTCTGCTCTCCATCCCCAGAAGAATACGTGAACTCTGTGTATAATATACCTGGTGATGAAGAAACAGGTGCCAGTAGGCCAATTAAAGCTTATAGAAATTAAAGTTGACATTTGCTCCGAGAGAGATTTTGGCATGAGATGGAAAAGGCATAATGGCAATGTGGTTATGAACTGTTAAGAGCGATTATATATACATATAAGTATGCTTAGATTCTTTTTGAGTCTCACTGGACATAAATGACCAGCGTAGGTGTTAATTCAGCATAGTCGTGTAGGTGGAAAGGGTGCAGCAGGCAGTTTTATGTAAAGTGGTTTATTGGCCGTGTGCTGCAGAAACCTCGTAAATCAGATCTTTTTTCTTATTTTAATGTTTTGCATCATTTGGGAATTTGTGTTCACCTTCTTTGTGGAAAAAAAAATCCCAAGCATTAAAATTTCCAAGCACACCAGTTATCTTTATTGTGAAAAAACCAAACTGTTTTGTTTCTGCTATTGGAGATAAGATGTTTTTAGAGCGCAGTGTCTATCTAGGTACAGTATGCCTCTTTTTTTACTCCATGCAAAAAAAATAGCAAACGTTGGTTAGTGTATGACTTCTTTGAACTTGTCAATTCCTAAGTCACTTGTGGTAGTTGGAGGTTAAAGGATTTTTCTTTTGCAAAATAAAGAAAATATGTAGAGAATTGACTTTTTAATTGCCTTTCTTTCAAAGTCGACTAGATTATCCGCTTAGGAGAGTGAAGTGTGACCAGGGTGGAACAAAACACTAATTGTCTAAATTGTTGTTTTATTTCACATCAGAAATCGAGAAATGAGAATAAACTCCTTGGTGGAGAAGGCAGCCTGATATGGTGATATGAAGCAGTGGATGAAGATAAGGAGATTTTTTTCCCCTTTCCTCCCCCTCCACATATTTCCTCTGTAAATACGGGGCAGGACACGGCTGGCGTGACAGTAAATTACAGACATACTAACAAATGCGTTATGGATTGGTTGTGATTTATGTCTGACGACTACAACCGCGAGGGCACCTACAGTCTGAGCCCCAGCTTTGATAAATTGATTGGATGAAACATCAAGCCCGGGACATTGATTAGCGTTTACCGTGTCCAAGAGCAAACCACAGCGCGGGATTTTGGAAGGGATTGTGTTGGAAATAATGAAAGTGGTATGGGTTATAAATGGACGATGGAGGGCATTATGGTTTGCGGGAATAAAATCATTAGGGTTTTTTTGTAAATGATGCCGACTCAGTGGTTGGAGTTCAGGGCTCCCTTCTGTAGTTCTGCACCTGCTGCAGGAGCCTCCGGTGCAGAACTTTAGCTTAAATTAGCCACTGTGTATCTCACACCTGCTCCGAGAGCCATCGCGTGCCAACGGAGCTTACCCTTCATCTTCCGTCCAGCACTCCGTGGGTGTGTGAGCGAAAATGTGTGCGTGTGTGTGTGTGTGTGTGTGGGTGTGTGTGTGTGTGTGTGTGTGTGTGTGTGTATGTGTGTGTGTGTGCACGCGTTCATTCGGGGTGCAATGCAATTCTTATTTTGGCTATTAGGAACATGACAGTAATACTCATACATTTTTTCAATTGCATATATAAAGTTTAACAGTGTGGTACACTGTCATTAAGGCATGGCTTTAGACTTACACACTAATTGAAAGAGTATGATCGATTATTTTTACATTTATTGTCACTGGAATTCTTCGCAGAGATGGGGGGGGGGTTGCAAATACAGCTTTGTTGCTATGCATGAGTTTTGCGAGTTATAGCATTTATAGAGTAAAAAAAGCACTGGCATTCAAATTTATATATTTAATATTTAATCACAACTCTCCAACACTAGGCCATATAGGCATAATGCTTTCCAGATTGGTTGTCGAATCAGTTCGGAATTTAGCCCCCTGCTATCGGGGCTTTGTTTTTATTTTTTTTTCCAGCTGCTTGAACAATCACTAATCAGACTATTATTCAGTGGCAATGCTAATAACGAATTAAGACTGCTTTATGATTACAGCAGTTATGCTTGTCTGCAAGTTTAGCGACTCAAATTTTTTGTAGTGAGTGTGAGAGAGAGAGGGCATATTCAATTACTGCAGTTTTTAATGTTTTAACCTCTAACCTCTGCAGCTGTCACTCAAAGCGGTGCCCCTGCAATTTAAATTCACGCGGAAAACACAAATTCTTACACGCCACATCCTAATTGAGCTTTATTAGTTATTCACATTTAAAATGACAGTGAGCACAAAGGTGAAAAAAAAGTAATTGCTCTTTCTTCTGCACGGCTGTCTTTGCTCTTTGTTAGTTTCGTCCAATTACACTACATTTTGAAATAAGTGAGAAAAAGGTAAGAATTTAAACAAGGCCTGTGGAAAGCCTGCTTTTACCTTCTGAACAGATTTACTAAAACCATTTGGCCTTACCTACCTTTTTTTCCTCTAGAGTTTTAGAGAATTTATCAGATGTCTCAGCTGGTATTTTAATAAAAACTACAGAGAAGGATTTATTTAAATTATTGAAAAATTTCACAGGAAAAAGGCACAACACTGAAACAGTTTGGATACAATGAGTTTTAAATAAGCTGTTTTATGCTTTTTGACAAAGTTATGTCATAAGCACTATATGAAATGAGTTTTCTCTTTGCAGTCTGAGTGTTGTAAAGGCCTTGTGTGTGTGTTTTTTTTTTCCCCACTGGCAGTCATCAAGTAGCGTGTTACCATGGCAATTTAGCTTGGCGGAAGACATTGGCATTTTTTGAGAGGGAACAGACAGAAAATCTGTGCCATTGTACAGTACGCTATCTCACTTTTGTACTCTTTGCAGGTGGGAAGCGATAATCGACAGTTTTTGTGTTTGCTTTTCTTTTTCTTTTTTTTAATGAAGGAGAGAACCAGTCGTTCCTTTGCCAGCGGTCCATACTTCACGTAGCGTGCTCCCTGGCAGGCACGAAGAACTTTATTTTTTCTCACAGTGCAATCAGTGGAGTTTTGACTGTATAACACCTGGCTCACAAACAGTCTTGCTGTGATTGTTGTAAAGCTTCACATTTCAGATCTATTCGAAATTCAACTTTATTGTGCGAGACTTGAATTTGAAGGAGTAAACAAAAAAAACAAAAAAAAAACTCAACCAAAAAAAACAAAAAAAACACGTATCTTCCTCTCAATGTGGCATGCTTTCTCTGAAAGCAATGTGCATCTCTTTTTCTCTGAAGCACATGAGCATGGTGTACTCTCTTACCAACAGAAATGGAGTTAAAACATTAAGTGCTACTGAATAATGTATGGGTTCCAGGTTCTGGCAGTCAGGAAATGCTCTGAAGTCTTGAGGAATTGCTCTGGGTGGGAGTGTGGATAAAAGGAGTTTGGAGTGACCTTTAACCCAGCTAGTAAACTTGATGTGTTTGGGTGTCATTGTTAATGGCAGCATGGTGATTGTTTGGGTTTACCCCAGCGTAATTTTCACCAGACTGACACTGCTGGAAAAATACACCAAGAAAACAAATGCATCAAACAAATGTATTTTACAGCATATAGTAAATAAGTAAGATGCTATGATTAAAATAGAAGCAGAAAAAAGATTCTAGAAATGTTTTTGGTGTAAACTGACCTTCGGTGTTAGCATGCTGGAATGTCAAAAAAAAAGAATGCTTTTGTTTCTGCTAGAAAAAATTACCTTCAAACAGGTATTTGTAATAATGTGATGACAGACGTGTTCGATTTTTCTTCTCTAGTTTTAAATAGTTTTTATTTTTAATGATGTCAATTGTCTATTCAATGCAATTCATATTCAATGCATTTTTATGTGTTTTACAAAAGCACATTTTTGAGCATTTTTTTAAATATTATAATTGCATTAGATGCAATCTATTTGTAAATAAATGGCCTTGGAAACTTATGTTGTGTAGAGATACCCTTTAACTGTGTATGCTGCTGTTCCCCTTACAGATGTGAGTCTTGTCCAATAATATCAAAATCAAGTCTAGACCTAGACAGGCACAAACAGTGTAGGTCACAGCCTTGATCGGAATGTGCACCCTGCTGTCAGCAAGCCATCATAGTAGGCTGTCAGTTCTGCCGTAAAAGAGTTCATTGGGGTGAATTATTGCTGTTCACTCACTTCAAAATTTCTATAGAGGCAAAGCATTACAGGACAATTCATATTCGATTATGGAGGCTGCCGACAGTTGGGAGAGGCTTATAGAATCGAAATCTTGGGTAATATGTGTGTGTATAGAGTGAGCGGGTACAGCCAGCTGCTGACATCACGAGGGCAGCTGACACTTTCGGTCCTTTCTGACCAGTTTTGATCAGCTCCACTGTTCCCCAGAGTCTCTCTGACTTGTTTTGTCTTTCCCTCTCTGCTTCTTTAGTCTAATTAAAGGTATTGTATTGGGTAAAGACAGGCACCTGTAAAATGTTTAAACCAAACATATGCTGTGCTTTAAACCCAGATTAACTTTCATCATGCAGTAAAGCTGCTCATATGAACTTATTAGGCTAATGAATGCAAATGTTCACAGACTATCATAATCATTCATCACTCCTAATTATTCTGTTGTTTATTACCCTAATGTCAGGTGCTTCTACCACAGGCATTAATCTAGACTTTGACTATTAGCTAAACTGCAGTAGATAAGGTATGTTGTTCATGTTCATGATCCCTTTCCACATTCAGTTTGCGTGTGCAGTGATATTAACTTCCACTCTCTTGGGAAGATGTTTTACTAGATTTTGGATTGTGGTTATGGAGATGTGTGCTCATTCAGCCCCAAGGGCGTTAGTGAAGTCAAGTACCGATGTAGTGTGAGGAAGCCGGGAGTTTAGTCAGCGTTCTAGATCTTCTCAAAGGTATTTAATAAGATTGAGATCAGAGTTTTGTAGCAGGCAACTCAAAATCTTCTACTCAACCCATATAAAGCATATCTCATGGGACTGGCTTTGTGCGAAGCGGCATTGTCATGCTGAAACAGGTTCGGGCCTCCTAGTTCAAGTGAAGGGGATATTTAATGCTACAGCATCCAAAAACATCCCATACAATTGTGAGCCCCTAACTTTGTGGTAACAGTTTGGAAATAAATAAAAAATCAAATGGCTGGGAAAGTATTTTATGAGGATTATAGAACTCACTTCAGTATATCGGTATCAGGTATTATTTGAATGACAACACATTCTGGACCACTATTTGTATTCCTGATTGAGTGCAGGTGCCACTTTTCCTTTTTTTCCCCTCATTCTTCCTTCCAACATGTAACAGGTATTCAGGTAAATATTTTTTGAGGTAATAACTTGATAGGCACAAGCAGTAAAATAATAATCAAAAGAATGACTCTTGATTTGATGTTTGACGTTTATTAATGGTCAGATGGAAGGATTTTAGCACAAGTGTGCCAATGCTTTAATCATTTGTGAACATACTGTACAGATGAGGGACTTTATGGTGTAAAGTCACAAGCAGTCACAGGCAAGTGTGATAAAATATAAATCTTTTGTGAAATTTTATGTGAGATTGAATAGGAACATGATTTGGGATTTGCTCAAACTGTAAGATTTTCAGATTTAAATTTTTCACAGATAAAGGTCAAACTAAAGTTATCAGAAAAAATGACTTTGAAAAAAGATTTTGCCAACACACAATATGGTAGCATTCTACTTAAGATATTTTTTGTTCCAGGGGAGAAGTGCCTCAGGAAGAATCAGGAAACTTCTGTTATAGTTGAGTTTGATGAGTCAGTGGTCTGCACTATTTTTTAGCTTCGTTCTTATGTCGTGTCATGGCTTTTATGGTACCATGGGGAGCAGGGTAATTCAATTTGTCACAGTTATTTACATATCGTATGGTTTGCATAGCAGTTCAAAGAGCAACAACTGTTAATTGAACATTTGTCACTATTTCCACCATTAATTTGCGAAACTGTTGATGTACTGCACCATGCAGTAACCCTTTAATATTTAAAAAAATATTTTAAAATAGATATAATTTTGTCAGGGTTCCTAAAGACTAATGCATATTGTATGTAACTAATGGTATTGTGGCTTTATGAATAATTTGTGATTGTTGTTGTTGGAGGCAGTGGAACTTGTTCTCAAAAATAATCTCACCTGCCTCTTTGTGTCGGTTCCAGGTTGGAACAATCTGGATCCAGGTTGGAACAATCTGAAAAAGACTTTGGTGATGAAAGGGAGGGCTGAGAAAGAAAGAGAGAGAAAGAGAGAGAGAGAGAGAGAGAGAGAGAGAGAGAGAGAGAGAGAGAGAGAGAGAAAGAGAGAGTACAGAGCAGTGGCTCTTGGTGGGGTGATTGGTTCTGGATTTTGTTACCAGGCTGAGCACAAAAGAGGAAAAAAGTGTATAGACCAGCTTTTAAATGTTGCAGTTTTTTTGGCTTTGCAGCACATATTGACTGAAATTAAATGATCAGGCCTGGATCTTAAATCAGCAGTCCAACAGAGTGAATAGCCGCTTCAGCGTTAGTAACGAGAGACTTGAGAATCGTCCATCATGTTTGACATTGTGAAGATGGACTGCGGATGCATATGCATAGATTTTGGTGAATTTACGAGGGTGGTAACAGAATGACTGCCCAGATGTGAATGACTTAAATTGCTTTACGTAAATCTCATGAATGATAGCGGGGGCCATGTAAGTGTGTGTGGAAGGATTAGTGAAAACTACAAATTGTAAAAAAAAAAAAAACACGGTGTTGAAATGCTAAATAAGGGTTACAATTATGAAAGCATTTTATAGCACACATTAAGTAACTGATCATATCTTATATTGAGTTAGAATTCGGAAGAGATGCTAATTTGTTTGCCACAGAATCGTTCATTGTTCCATTTCAATGACAATGATGGGGAGAAAAAGACATATATCATTGGATTATATGTATATATCATATATATATTATATATAAGGACATGTTCATAGTGAACATGCGGCAGTGCATCCAGTCTGGCAACCCTTTATTGTAGGCAGGTCATTACCCGAGCTGCCTGATTTGCACCTCACATGTGTCCCATTTCACATATAGTGTAAAACTCTGTTACATTTTCACCACCAAATCTTTACTGTGCATTCATAAAAGTTTTATAGCGTCTATAGCAGAACATGTTGCTAGTTGCTATAAAAAAATGATCAGTGATTTCTCATTACTGTCATTTATTTGTCAAAGGACAAATAAAACACAGAACACGTGAACACAATTTTTTGCAATAGTACAGGTACATATGAATAGGTATAGGCCTAAATAAATACATAAATAATTAAACATCATTAATGTACTCAAAAAAAAAAAAAAAAAACATTGATTGCACCAATACCACTTGTTCTCTCCCTTCGTTGTCGGTTTGTGTAAATATAACATATCTTGAGGATATTTTTTATTGGCTGATATTTTCCATATTATCATATTTGAAATTTGCCCATGTGGTTCTTAGAATATAAGACTAAGGAATGATTGCTTTTATTATGCAAGTGCTTCTAAGTAGGCACATCGCTATTACAATCTATGACTGATAATAGTTACATTATTTTATCTATATGAATTTTATCTATAGGTACATATTAGGATTTGCCCTGATGATGCAGATCTTGTGGCATAATGTGACAAGTCAGCACACTACTCTGTGTATCATCCTTTTGTTTCAGTGGCATAACAGGCTTTGCAAGTTTAGACCTGAGAGACACAACAGTTCTTCTGACCATGTGTGAGCTGTCACACTGCCCACTTCTGAGGACATTGTTTTTCGTTCGCTTATTCCCCACCACGTGTTCCTGCTTTACTTTTCATCATTTTTTCACTCTTATATTTATTGGTACATGACAGCCTTTAGCTATCATCTAATATACTAAGTAAAATGTAAAAAGGCTTACGGAGGCATGAGATCTTCAATCATAGAGCTGTTTGTTTGCTTTTGTGCTAATCAGACTGGCTTGATATGTCTGGTATTCTCTGGGAGATCTCATTGGTGAAATGCACTGGCCTTTGCAAGCCTAATTTCAGCCAGATGCCCATTTGCTGTGTCCAATCTCATGACCTTTACGTCAATCACAGATGAATAGTCGAAGGCGCCGGGAGGCTGGCCATGGCTCCGTAATGAACATGTCCAAGCCTGGACATGATTCACTTTGTCAGATGGAAATTTGAAATTTGGATCCCAATTGTGAACAGCCTCAGACACACATTCAGAAATGAAGGCTTTGGCTTGGCCATCTGACTAAGAATGGGTCCTTGGGCCGTTTTAATTGCAAATGACAAATCTTTTAACATTAGGATATGTCAAGTGCTTATTGTTATTCATTCAATTTCCCATTTTATTCCTTTTACAAGGATTTTTATGTAATATTTTTTTTTCTTTGTTAAGATGGATAATTGCTGGATTCATGGGATTGATGATATATCAGGATCGTTTTCAGGAACCTTCATATAAAAATAGGTTGTGGAATGAGTATCAGCATAGGTATGCTCTGATTCTACAACAGATTAAGTGGGTGCATATTGTGATCATAGAGCAAATGTGGATTTCGACAGGTAACACTATGACAGCATAGCTAAAAAGGAGAGCTGGAAGGCAAAACAGGCACTCTGGGACATGACTGACTGTATGTGTCTGGTGGCGGTGGTGGGTGACCATGTCAAAATATTCCAGTTTACTTCAAGCCTTAATGTCCACAAGCCTAATGGGAATGATTAAATGTATTAAATGAAATGGCAGATTAAACAAATCGGTTCAGGCTGTTCTTTTGTCCAATTATTAGTAATCGACTGAATTGTTATAAAAGCAGACCATGATCAGGCTTCTGGTTGTCAAATACCCAAGACATTCACCTCAGGTGATCATAGAGAAATGTATAATGAAACAAGCCTTTCAAAAAGCTATAATCAATAAAACAAGCAGCGATTTTTCATAAATTTGTTTTATGTAAAGTATTTAGCGGCAGGTGGGGATTTTGCTTCCTATATATTGTCAGCTCAGAACAATAATACATATCTACATGATATTAAATCGTCATGACTACATAATTGACAAATCCAAAACCAAGTCAAAATGTAAATGTAATGATAATCTTTAACGGTTATTTTTTTATTGAAAATAATATACAAATAAATAAAATAAAGTTGACCTGGAATCACTGTTGAATGACCAGATTATAATAGCGTACACACCTGCACCTGCAATAAAGGTTCCTATAAAGATATTATGAGATATTATATTTAATTTTTTAAATGTACTAATAATAGCCACTCTTGGGCAATTCATGTTTTGGTGTCTTTTAGAGGAAATGGGATTTTTAAATGCAATACGAGATTTAAAAAAATGCTGTAACTTTAATTGTGATTAATGTATGTGCAAAAGAGTTTTGTAATATGACAACCATCACTACTCTTCAAAAATTATGATACGAATTAAAGCCCATATAAATAAACAGACAAATGCAATATGTACATAAACTGTTAGCTACAAAGTAAATATCCTTATTTAATAATAATAAAAAAATAATATTCTTTTCTCAAAGCAAGTAATTGCAAAAAAATTTACATTGTTTAATTGCCTAATTCAACTTTGTTTGCCAGTGACTGGTGCCATGAGATATGGTGAGTTAAACAATTCTCTGTCTTCTCGTATCCAGTAACATATCCAGTACTTTGTCTAAATGGATTTACCTATTTAAATATATGAGACAATAATTTTGCTCTATAAAGAGAAGAGACGTTGCTTAATCATGTTGTTATTTGACAGGGTGCAGTGTAACTAAACGAGTCCAGTCTGTTTACTGCAGATAACTTACTCCTAAATCTGTCTGTTCTACACTGATAAACTAGTCATCACTTAAGACTAAATAATTTCGCAATGACAAATAGCAGAATGCAGTCTGAAGATTAGCGCTTTATGGCTCTCAGCATTGAGTCATGATTGCATATTCCTATGAGTTAAGGTTAGCGTGGCAGGCAAGGATGACAGCCAGCTTCCAACAAAATTACTTTCATTTAAAAGTTCCTGTGACTTTTCTGTAAAGATTGTGTTGTGTAGCACTAAGCAAGCATTAGCTCCTAAAACAGATGGTGGTAAACAAGTTGTGATTGTACAGCCCATGCTTTTTCTTATTTTTTTCATTTTTATGTACTTTTTTTTTATTTTACTCACCATTATTCTCTCTCTCTCTCTCTCTCTCTCTCTCTCTCTCTCTCTCTCTCTCTCTCTATATATATATATATATATATATATATATATATATATATATATATATATATATATATATATATACAGTTGTGTTCAAAATTATTCAACCCCCAATGCTGTAAATGGTTTTAGGGAATTTAGTGTACATTTGTAATTGTATTCAGAATGAAATCCTACAAGGACTTCTTAAAGAACCATATGCAACTAAAATGACATCAATTAGTTTTGTAATACAGTAGTAAATGTTTCTTTTGTGAATTCTTCATTGACATAATTATTCAACCCCTTAAAGACTACCACTCTGAAGAACAGAGGTTCAATGAAGTGTTTTCAATCAGGTATTGAAAACACCTGTGGATATCAGGGAGCAGCAATAAAGCCTAATAAGCACCAATTAGGCAGCTTTAAAATGACTGTGATACTCAGCTCCTTCTAGACATTTACTGGTGTGGTTACAAACATGGTGAGGTCAAGAGAATGGTCCAGGAAGACAAGAGAACAGGTGATTACTCTTCACAGGAAGGGCAATGGCTATAAGAAGATTGCAAAGATGTTAAACATACCAAGAGACACCATAGAAAGCATCATTCGCAAATTCAAGGCAAAGGGCACTGTTGAAACGCTACCTGGTCGTGGCAGAAAGAAGATGCTGACTTCGACTGCTGTGCGCTACCTGAAGAGTGGAGAAAAGTCCCCGTGTGACTGCTGAGGAACTGAGAAAAGATTTGTCAGATGTGGGTACTGATGTTTCTGCTCAGACAATACGGCGCACCCTGCGTAATGAAGGCCTCCATGCCAGAACTCCCAGGCGCACCCCCTTGCTGTCCCCAAAGAATAAGAAGAGTCGACTGCAGTATGCCAAAAGTCATGTGGACAAACCACAGAAGTTTTGGGATAGTGTTCTGTGGACTGATGAAACAAAATTAGAACTGTTTGGGCCCATGGATCAACGCTATGTTTGGAGGAGGAAGAACAAGGCCTATGAAGAAAAGAACACCTTGCCTACTGTGAAGCATGGCGGGGGGTCAATCATGCTTTGGGGCTGTTTTGCTTCTGCAGGTACTGGGAAGCTTCAGCGTGTGCAAGGTACCATGAATTCTCTTCAGTACCAGGAGATATTGGATGACAATGTGATGCAGTCCGTCACAAACCTGAGGCTTGGAAGACGTTGAACCTTTCAACAGGACAATGATCCCAAGCATACCTCCAAGTCCACTAGAGCATGGTTGCAGATTAAAGGCTGGAACATTTTGAAGTGGCCATCGCAGTCACCAGACTTAAATCCGATTGAGAACCTCTGGTGGGACTTAAAGAAAGCAGTTGCAGTGCGCAAGCCTAAGAATGTGACTGAACTGGAGGCTTTTGCCCATGATGAATGGGCGAAGATACCCGTAGATCGCTGCAAGACACTTGTGTCAAGCTATGCTTCACGTTTAAAAGCTGTTATAACTGTAAAAGGATGTTGTACTAAGTACTAAGATTGAATGTCACTTGGGGGTTGAATAAAACTGATAATGATGTGAGCTCAGAAAAGACATTTGTGGTTATTTCATTATAAATGTTATGTTATATTTGTCCGACCTACACGTGCCTCTTTGATTTAATTGTAAGCAGGATGACTGAATAATCATAATCAATGTCAAACCGACCAAAACAATCAATTTCAGTGGGGGTTGAATAATTTTGAACACAACTGTATATATATATATATATATATATATATATATATATATATATATATATATATATATATATATATATATATATATATTTGTAAAAGTCTGTATAAACTCTAGACTGTTTTGTCTCAAGTCTTGCCATATCCTAGACAAAATCTGAGGGATCATATTTTGTCCATTTCAGTTTGTAGATGCAGTGTATCCAAATCAAAATTGTAATTTCTACCTGTGCTTTTTTTTTTTTGTGCCGGCTCAGTGCACTATCAATCTGTGCTTTCCAAAAAAACCCAGTTTTAATTGTTTTTAAGGCAGCTTCATAGGAAAGCTAATAAAACAGAAGTTTAATTAAGTGCATGAAATTAGTATATAGTCATGCAGTGTGATAAAAGAAAAGGCACACTGACTTTTGCTTAATCTGTGTGCTGTAGAGATTGAATTCCACACTGCACTGAACAGGTGTGACTAAGCTTGATTATGTCAAACGCAACCACAAAGAGAGGCTTTATTTCCCGAATAACGCATTCAGGCAAAACTCCACATCTCTGAGTATATTGTGCATTTGAGCAGATAATTATCAGCATAAACACTTAATCATAGTTAGATACATCTGCCATTATGATATAATAACTGTGCCACAGATGTGGCAAACTTGAAAGCATAAATAAAAAGTTTCCTGTTTCCTGCTACAATTTTAGACACCCAGTCATTGCTCATCAATACAACTAATGCAATAAAAGCACTGTAAATATCAGAATATTGGTGTCTCATCCACTATTTGTGCTGCATGTGTTTTTAAAGTTGCCATGTTCATGGCTCCCTCACTGCCTCTCAGCTGAAATATTACGTTGGCGAATGGATAGTTTCTCCCACAATTGCACCATTGGGAGAGAGTCATGGACAAATTGCTAACAAGAGCAGCCAGGACCATAAAGAGAAGGGCACTCATCAGAGAGATCTCTGTGACTAAGAAGAATGAGAAAAAAGGGATGCTTTGTGGGCTATTTGTTGAGCCTGGTGACCATGTTACAATCGAGGCATCTGTGACACTTTTGGAGGCTTATTTTTTTTTCTTCTATTCAGTTTGTTTTTTAAGTTGTTATTACAGTATGTATTGCTTAGTGCTTTTGTCTGAATAATGAGATCAAAGCATTCAACTATCCATTTTTTATTTCTTTCTTGTACTATTGAAGTCCATTCTAATTATAAGATAATTTATAATAATTATCGCAGATGAACAGTTCTCTTGTTTTACAAGAGTATTCCCGAATTCCTCTCCCTAAAAATAAATTTTTACTTCATGTTACTTGACAGCATCCATTTACTCTAGTGCTCTGTCTTAACATGCAATTTGTGCCCAGTTAGCTAATGGTGCTGTATGTCAAGGCTGCCAGCTGTATGAATCAGGGCCTATTAATGGTCCATCAGTGTGGCTCATACTGGACTTAACCTCTCTCACTGTCCCAGGGGCATGGGCTTTGTGGAACCTTTATTATTTCTATGGCAGGCAGGGAAAATCCATCAGACATCACTATGCCTAAATTCTGCCAAATAGCCAAAAAACGTTCCTCTTGCCAAAAAAGCCTTTAAGCTTGTTGTTTCTTATTATAATATCTATCTATCTATCTATCTATCTATCTATCTATCTATCTATCTATCTATCTGTCTGTCTGTCTGTCTGTCTGTCTGTCTGTCTGTCTGTCTGTCTATCTATCTATCTATCTATCTATCTATCTATCTATCTATCTATCTATCTATCTATCTAATCTAAAAATAGACAACAAACTAAAAAAAAATATTATGGAAAATGTTTTAATTTATCTTTTTAATCGTACATACTGCAAACATTACTTCATTATTTAACAAATACATTGGTAATGACAATCATTTTGCCCATACATGTGTAAGCATTAGCCTAGGTGTAATTTCCTCACACAATGAATGTCAAAGTTTTATTAAATTGTTGGACAACTATGAGCCATGAACTGAAGGTTAGGGGTTAAAGCCACAGCTCTGCCAAGCTGCCACTGTCAGGCGATTCACTTAGCCTTAACCTTACCTGTTCGAGGGGCACTGGTTTGTATTTTCTAACAAGCTGGGAAATGCAAAAAAAAAAGAATCTCACTGTGTTAGGTGATATACTGGCAAAAGAAAGACATCTTCTTAGATCGGGAGAACCTGTCATTGTTCATAACCATTAGGGCTGTCAAAATTAACTCGTTAATAACGTGTTAACGCAAATTAATTTAACCAATTTTATTAACAATATAAATAAATTATAATAAAAGAGGCGAAATTAAAACCTTCAACGCAACACACTTTTATTTATGGCACCTTTTTTTTACACAGATATATATAAAAATTATGAACAAAATTTTTTTACATTTTTAATCACAAAGATTTGTTTTACTGATGCGCCAAGTCTCAAATCAATTACCAGAATCCGCCATGATGCATACATCCGGCAATTAATACCA
This sequence comes from Silurus lanzhouensis, assembly GCA_039877035.1. NCBI lineage: Eukaryota > Metazoa > Chordata > Actinopteri > Siluriformes > Siluridae > Silurus > Silurus lanzhouensis. Next base: position 2,453,595 of record JBCEWE010000163.1, on the reverse strand, counting down.
TTTGTGTGTCTGTGTGGAAACAGTAAAAGTTCCAAATGGTGTCATGATTCATGTAATTTAAAACACCATAATTACTTTAAAACATTTACAAGAATATTTTGTGTTTATGCTCTATGTCGAGAATGGTTTCACTAGTAATAAATATTTGCATAAAGCATCCATATTTGTCCATGCCCATGTTGATTAGAGTAATAAAAACTTGAAAAAAAATAATTTAAGGTACATTTAGAACAGATAAAAATGGGTGATTGAGTTACGATTAATCATGAGTGAACTCATGACAATCATGCGATTAATCACACTTCAATATTTCATTCGGTTGACAGCCCTAATAACCATACGTAAAGAAAAAAATGTCAACATATTTCACCACACAAAAGGGTATTCTGTGTCTGCCACATGCCACATCGCATAGTGAAATTAGTGAAAAATAATAGACTAACACACACACACACACACACACACACACACACACACATATAGACCTTGTACAGATCTCAAACTGTCTCCTAAGGTCCCTTGACTATGCAGTTTCAGATGCAGGAATATACAGCCATACCTCAACATATATATATATATTTATATACATTACTTTAGAGTTTTGACAAATCTAGGACACCTTTTTGCACACAGAACAAAATGAACTGAAGTGTATTGCCATATGGTGCCTGTATAAGACTCAAGTATTGTGCCTTGGGTGTCCACCAGCGAGAATATGCATTATAATATGTACTGAGATAAGATGGTCAGCCATCCATTGTATGTATATTCTACTCTAGTGTTCAATTTTAAAAGATGTAAACCACCTCCAGTTAACCTTGTAGATCCCAATGACACTGGTTGCTAGATAATGCCCTCTTCAGGTACAGCCCAGTTTCTGCAAACAAATACATTCAACAAGTAGAGTGAATAGTCCTGCAAAATTCGAATCTAGATGTATAAAGTGATTGTTGAGACTGTCAGGTAACAAGGGGGCAGATGCTCTTTTTTACCCAGCAGAGCCTGGTACAGCATGCAGGATCTATAGTGTTCATCAGCAGTTGTTTAAAGTGAATTTGAATGAAGGTATGAGTGTCTGGTTGTTTTTGTAACAAAGCATTGATTGTTCAGGGTATTTCTTAAGCATCATTTGAGTCTTGTGGAGTTAATCTAAGCATACTGAGCGTGCGTCTTCTGTCCGTGCTTTAATTCTTCTTTTTAAAACACCCAAATATTCTGTATTAAATGATCTCGGATATGAAAGGATTTTAAAGACCTGAGATAAAGTATTACAGAAATAAATCGAAAATATTTCGAAACAATTGCATTATTAATGCCCTATTCCAGTGAAGTCACAACAAACAATAAATCATGCCGAGGACCATCACCTTTCGCATTAATTTCATGTTCTGGGTCACTGAACTGGAAAAGAAGAAGACGAAAAAAATATATAACCCTTAGTGTGTCTCCCAGATCAATCATCAGCTGTGGCTTCTACCCAGGCAGAGCCACTATGATGCTGATGACCATAATTGGTCCTTGAGTGAGTTTGACTATCTGTATGTGACGTGTATGTGTGTGTGTGTGTGTGTGTGTGTGTGCGTGTGAGAGTGAGACACACACACTTCATCCAGACAAATCTTCTAACAAGCTTTTCTGTACAGCATATGCAAGTTGTGTGGTGTCTGCTATATTTTAATAGAAAATAAAACAATAAATAGTAAAAATGGAAAATTTTCCCTGCCGCTCAAAACTAACCCCCCTCCCACCAAACACATACACACACACATACTTATTCGTACTTTCTCTCCCCCACTCTCTTTCCTCTCCAGAGACTAGTCCTTGTTTTCTGTTATTTATCTGAAGCGATGAAGGAATGATATTTCTGTCTTAGAGTTGATACTTTTTGGTTTTGATGTCTCCTGTTGCTTTTAATGAAGACGTCTTCAGGAGTAGGGAACAGATCCTTTGGGATTCGCCTGCAAAAACCAAGCAAGGGATTAATTCGTTTATCAAGCGTCCTTGGTGTGTTGCATTTTGCTGTGTACAGGTATTTGTGCATAAAGGCTAAAATAATGCTTAGTGGGTTGGAAACAAGCCAAAAAAAAAGAACATGATAACTTTAATCACATTTGAACAGATATACAGTGAGAGGAAATATAAGGCATTTGGACTTATTTTTGTTTCTATTATTTATTGTACTTCAAGTACGTATATCCACTGAAAATGTACATGTTTAATATGTTTTGACCTTTCTACTTATAAAGATGAACGAAATACTGTAAATACATTCATAAGCATTAACAGCTTACATAAAAAGAAATTGTGTTTCTGGATATAAATGCCGTGTCATTATAAAAGATGCTATTGAATGGGAAGAATTGATATAAGCACACTATATGGCCAACAGTTTGCGTACACCTTTCTGTATCCCTCATATAAGCAATTGCTTCCAAGTCTAAAGTATACACTTGTCTTTGATGTCTTAAAATGCTTTTGCATTAAAATTTTCCGGCACGGGAACTGAGAGGGTCAAACAGGCTTCAGCATGACAGTGTACCTGTGCTCATCAGATGCCAATGTTGGAAAGAAAGAACTCTACTGATCCCTGATCTCAACCCCAGTAAACACCTTTCACTGTCCTCACATCACACATCACTAATCTCCACAGCCACACTCTAACATGCCCTCCCATAAGAGTGGAGTTTTTTATAACAACAGCAGGGGGAACTCTGGAATTGGATGAACATAAAGCACATGGGTATGATGGTCAGAAGTCCAAAAACTTTTGGTATATAGAGTAGCAATTACGGCAATCACGGATTTCGAAAGTTCTCACTTGACAACACTCTCATTAAACAAGACTTGGAATGAAAAGGGCTACAGAGCCAAAGCAATGATCTTAAACATCCCTGTCGGTATAATTGGTGTGATAATATGCAGGTGGAAAGTTCATGGAACCACCACTAATCGTCCTCAGACAGGTTTCACAACACACTCTCAGACTAATGATAAGGGAAAAGGGGGAGAGGAGCCAGCAGTCATTTGAAAAAGAGGTGATATAAGAACAACAAATATATAGAGAACAATAAGCAATGCACTTCATCTCTGCAATCATGTCCATTATTGCATTCTCAAAAATTATTTGCCTAAAATGAAGCACAGAGATGCACATCCAAAAGCATTCAGACAACAGAACTATTTCAGAACAAGATCGTCTTGTTAGATGGAAAAAAAATGAATATCTTGTCATTTTTTGGAAAAGAAAGACTTATTCATACATTACATGCATTACTTATCATTGATAGAAAAAAAGGAGCGATGTTCCAGGATATATTAGAAGACAATTGAATAGGCCTGAATTTGGGGAGAATTTGCACATTTCCGCATCAGCCAGCCAACAATCCCATGCATACAACTTAAATAAATCAAGAAGGCCTTGAATGACCTAGTCAATCTCCTGACTTTATGCCAGTAAAAATTTATGGTGGATTTTGAAATTGCAAGTGGATTAGAGGAAGCTTTGTAGCCATGGGGAATTGAATATAATTTGCCAAGTGAAATGGGCCACAAGTGAACACTGATGCTGCAAAATCAATTCTTTCTATATGTCTCAAAGCTGTTAGAAAGTATTAACAAAGTAGTGATGTTAATTTGTTTTGGCTGAATTCTTGTTTCCCTATTCATTTTTAAACATTTTATTTTTGATTATTAATGCATTTTCTTCTTCATGTTTATAAGTATAAATGGCATTATGTATGAGAACAAAATCATTATTAACAATTATCAATAATAATCATGTAGTAATTTTTTTGCTAACTGAAATATGTAACACTGGTTTACAGATAGGGGAAAGACCTGTTTTCGAAAATGCCTCTAACTGCCTTCATAGAAACGAGCAGGATTGAACAAGTTGTAAAATACCACAATCGGAGCGAGTCTTTCTCTTTCATGAATCACCTGCCAAAAATAGTTTGAAGTGGAATTTAATTCTGTGTCCAGGAGCTGTAATAGCAAGTGTCCTTAGCTGAAAGACAAAATGTGTTGTCCCTTGTGGTGAATTCAGGAACCATCTTGTCATTAATAGATCTCTTTCCTCTTTCCTTATATGACTTATATATCTTTCCTTATTTTCATTCCCTTTTTTTAGCATCTCCTTGCTGGCTCTTGTCCATTTGGCTAAGCTTATTTGGTCTTTTGTGGCAAATTGATGTAAAAGCCCAAGCTGCCAGGCATAATTTGATATTCCTCTCTTCTATAATTCTTTACTAAACAGTGCCTCAGCACCAGGCTGCAGAAATATCATGATATGCTGGGTAATGTCTCTCTATCACCTTTCATTAATTGGTGATTTCATAATTAAATGACAGAAATATGAACATATATGTCCAGGGAAATTCTAAGGGTTATTTAGATTTCTCTGAGTTTGGGTGTTTATATTTTTTATATATGTGTGTTTGATGTGTTATGATATATAGTCTATGTCTGCTGTACAGTGAGAAATCGCAGTACACTATTATGACATTCAATAACTTATGAAAGTAGGTGTTTACTGCTGTGCTTCATTCACAGCCCCAATTCACTGTATGAAATAAAGCTCAGGTATGTGCCATATCAATCTCACAGAGGTCATCGATCTCATCTTTGACATTCCCAATGTTCATAGTAAAGTGACTTTTACATAATTTACAGAAAATCTACTGCTGCACTTTGGAACACATTAACGATAATGGGATGCATGGTGCAGATGTGAATTTTCACTGCACTGAGCTCAGCAATGGGCGCATCGCCAAATGGAGTTCGAGAGGTCCATGCTTAGGGTCATCAACTTTTGCACACCAATCTACAAGCAAAATCTCCTTTTGACCCAAAGAAGATGCATTAAAAGCACAGAAGGAAAGCACAGTGAAGCAATGGAAACACTCTGTCAGTGTTTATTGGTTCCATTTGTGTTTTTATGTACACATATTTTTAAATTAAACAGTGGACCTGGATGGAAACTAGCTGCAAATAATCACCGTCCTTTTGGTATACACATTATAACTGGGAGGTCACTGGGCCTTGGTATCCGTGGATCAGCACAGGAATATTTTACTTCCTACCTGAATGGTCGCTTGTACCAGCTAACATAGAGAGGATCTACATCTGCCCCACTCAAACTCTCCAATGGCGTCCCACAAGGCTCACTAGTTGGTCCTCTGCTTTTCTTTCTCTATACATCCTCTCTTGGTAAAGTCATATTCTCACATGGGTTTTCTTACCACTGCTATGCTGATGACACTCAACCCATCTCCTCTCTCAAATACTACAGCTTCTGCTCAGATCTCAGCATGCCTCACGAACATATCTTCATGGATCAGTGCTTCTTAACTGAAACACAACCCCAGCAAAACTGAACTGTTGGTCATCCCAGGTGCTTTCTCTCCAGGTCAGAATCTTAGAATAACTTTTCACAACTCTCTGAACCTCTCCTACAGCCACTGCTCGGAACCTATAGGTAACTACGGACAATCAACTGTCCTTTTCCTCATATGTTGCTAATGCGAGCTAATATGTTGCTAATGTGTCACACTTGTTGAATTCTTCTTTACAACATTAGAAGGATTTGACCGTTTCCATCCACACAAGCTGCTCAGGTGCTTGTTCAGTTTGTTATAATTTCGAGACTGGACTACTGCAACTCTCTGCTGGGAGGTCTTCCTCTAAATGCTATTCGTCCACTGCAAATGATCCAAAACACAGCTGCACGACTTGTGTTCAACCTGCCCAAGTTCAACCACACCACCCCACTGCTGTGCTCACCTCCACTGGCTTCTGGCAGCTGCACACTTCAGATTCAAAACACTCCTGCTTGCCTACAAAGACAAAAATGGAACCTCACCTTCTAACCTTAGAGACCTCATCAATCCGTGCACCACGCTGCATGAGATCAGCTAGCATTGCTCAACTAGTCGCACCTTTTCTCAGGGGAACGGGGGAAGTATACTTTAAGGCTCTTCTCTGTTTTGGCACCGGGGTGGTGGAATGAACTTCCGCGAGATGTCCAGACAGCGGAGCCACTGGCTACCTTCCAACGACGGGTGAACACCTACCTTTTCATGAAACACTTACACTAGCACTTCCCCCACTCTGAGTTGTAGGTTGATGGTCCTTAAATTTGTAATCTATACTAATCTTTTCTAATCTACACTATATGTTTAGATGATTAACAAGACTGGATTATGACAGCAGTGGTCTTTTAACTCATTAATGATTTTTTTTTCAATGATATCTATTGTTATTAATAAGACACATTTTTGGTTGCGTTTTGTTTCACTAGTGCTTCATGTTTGGTTCATGACTGGCATCTTAGACTGCACATGTTCACTTCATGCACCAAGTCACATGATCACAAGCACCTGAACTGTTTGTGCACAGTGAACACCAGTATAGTGCTAAAAGTGTATCACATTCTTTGTCTAATGTCTAAAGTAGTAGTAGTTTTGTTGTTTTGTTTTTGTTTTGTTCTTCTGTTGTCTTGTTTTCTAGCATGCTAGTTTTAAATTTGATGTGGGTGTATATATGCATACTTCTCGGTTTTGTTATTGTTTTTTCGGAATTTTTACAGACAACCCATGCTGTCTACACCAGAGGAGGTAAAAGCAAAAAACTAAAAAATAAAAGTCTATAAATCCTCTTTTCTAGCTTAATGTCTCAAGCTCTGTACCTTGAAAACCATTGAATCTTAGACCTTTTTTTATATGTTTGTAGGCTGGGCTAAACTATATTTTTCATGTACTAGGTTTGGTCAGCTGAATCACTTTGCTGAGGTCTGTGTCCACAGACAGCTGTTTGTTTTATATTGCCCTTTTTGTCTACTCAGTTTTTACCCGAGGTGACAGAAAACTGCAGCTACAGTACGTATAGACAGCAGGTCACAGGCCATTGATCAAAGACCAGATGGAATCCCAAAACGGACCAAGTGTGAAATTATCCGTAGTGTGGCATTGGAATGTGGAAAACTAGAACAGAAATCATATACAGTAGTGCAAAGCAAAGTCCAGAGTTTATACCATCGTAATCATATGACAGGTTTAGACGATATACGTGTTTTTATCATAGATATTTCTCTTATATTGAGAGGAACATGTGTAGGGGTAAAGTATTGTGCAAGTTTTTACAAAAGAAAATACTCCTCCAGACTGTTACATTGTGTCAGTTTCATCCTGCCAAAGTCTTAGACTTTTTAGTGACATTTGTTAAGCTTAAAAATGATTGTGGTTTGTTTGCATTGTACAAATAATGTAGAAATACACCGATCCTCTATCAAACCTTCACTTCCTCTCTCTCTCTCTCTCTCTCTCTCTCTCTCTCTCTCTCTCTCTCTCTCTCTCTCTCTCTCTCTCTTTCTCCCTCCCTTGCCACAGATTAATGTGTTTGACAAGCCACTGAGCAAGAAAACACATTAATTGCTACTCAAAGTGGAGAGCTATCATGGGAGCCCTTGTTCAGAGAACAGGCGGGTTTTAATTCTTCTTTTCCAAGCACAGGCAGGCGGAACTTGGGGTGAGCACAGAGGCAAATGTGATCGTGGCAGGGCTTGGCAGACTTTGAGAGAGAGCCATGTGCTCTGGATCGGAGGGAGCCACAGTCAATCTACAAAGGCCTAATCAGCAAATGAGATGCAGCTTACCGCCACAGCCCGACAAAGCTACTCTGCCTAAATCTGCTCCAAAGGCACTGCAGCTCATTCCACAAAATGCCCATTTGCTTTACTCATACTTATTGTGTACAGGCCAAAAACAGCGTACACTCTGGTGTTTAAAAAAAAACTGTTGCCGGTTGTTTGTTTTGGAGCCAATGCAACATACAGTAATCTGCTGTCCAAAAAACGGTTCTCGTTGTGATCAGCACAACGTATACAGATTCCCAAAACCAATTCTCGACTACAGTGACTGAGTGGAGCTTCTTTCAGGGGTCTGACACTGCACTGTATTTGGATCCAGTATAAATGCAAGTACATCCCAAATTTCTTCACTCAGAGCTCTGAGCTAAAACAAAACATACAAATAGACCCATTAAATGGCAATAAAATAGCAAAAGAAACATCATTAATAAATTCTTTTTTTTTTTCTAGTCATTTTTAAAATAATAATGCATATAATATAAATATAATATCAACTATGCTTATTACAAAATAAAAGAAATTGAAAACAAACAAAAAATAATTCTGTGTATTCTTTGCAAAACAGTACACAAGCTTTTATGTGAATTTTTCAACACATTCCAAATTAATTATTATTTTGGAATGTGTTACAAAAAAATGACCTTGCCTCAGTTTTTGAACATTTTGACAACAGGCAAACTGGTGATTTTAGTGTTTTGAAAGTTGTGTGGAGTTCTGCATAATTTACTCTTGCTCATGGTCCTGCTTGTGCTGCATGACCATTTAGACATATTGGCAAATATCAGTCCTAGTGTGTAATTACAGGAGGGCAAAGCAATAGAAAAGAGGATTATGGGAGATAAATGGAGAAGGTAGGAAAGGGCTGCCGTTAACTCTGTCCCTCCTCTTGGCCGAGCAGCTACAGCTGATAAGGTGAAATGCAATTTTCTCCTCCTTGATTGAATATTTGAGTACCCACTTTTGGGTAAATACGGCTGCATTGACTGAAAGACGCCCCTTCCCATCCCAAGACTACATGAGTATTGGCTCAGTAACAAACGCATACTCAGAAAACGGAAATCTAATGGGTTGCACAAGCCTACGTAGAGGACGAGATCATTGGCAGTTGTTATTATTCTGTCAGAAGTGTATAACTACACAGCGCCTCCCAAAGATTTACAAAGTGTGTGTGTGCTTTAGTGGATGCGTGTTGGGAGGCATGTGCTCTGTGTGTATGTGTGTCTGAGTGATATGGAATCATAGTCAGAGCCAAAGCAAAATCTGTGTGCATATGCGTCTGTGTTTGTATGTTAGTCTGTTAGTGTGCCTTAAAGCACACTTGTAAAAAAAAACAAAAACCTTCAGTCAGATGACAAAGTGGAGCCGATAACATTTGAAAATATCGAGCTTTCTAACATCAGCAGCCAGCAGGCACACCCATCTGGCCTCGAATAGCACCATCATTAGTAAATCTGCCAAATCAGAATCAATATGCCGTGCCGCACCATGTAAATGTTTAGGTGAGGTTTTATGACACACATCTGCTATGAGGAAGGTTACTAATCAGTTAAAAGAATCTGATGATGCAGCACGCTAAAACAGCTGTCAGACTGAAGGCACATAAAATTTTCCTCATCGAACAGCAAATTCACTTTACCATGAAATCAAAAAGTCCCACATGCTTTAATGGTAAATTCACTTTACCATGAAAGCATGTGGGACTTTTTGATTTCCAGTAAAGGTTCATTTCAGTTTGTGTTGTGATTCAGCTTTACACCTACAAATTCTAACTTCGGAAGAACAACGTAATTAAAAAAACAAAAAAGTGAGTCAGCTAATCATAAGTACAGTAGTTATCATGGCAGTCTTTTGCCCTGCTTTCTTTTTCTTTTTTCTTTTTTTTTGTTTGTTTAAATTTGAAAAAAGAAAAAGACAATCATGACACCTGGACTGTCTATAATTGCCTGATATTTCTGATGAAAATAGGGAGGTTAAAAATCCAGATCGAACAGAGGAACAGTTTAAAATAAAACTATTGCTAAGAGTTCAGATAGGTGAGTGAGGAAAAAGAAATAATCCTCATGCCTATTCAAACTGAGTGGACTTTCCACTTCACTGTCTTTTTGAGCTGGTAATAATAAATGACTTTATAGTGAGTAACACCACTTTAGCTTAAATAAACTTCCCACGTTAATTACCTATCAAAACAACTGTGTTTGAACACAATGGCAAAACAGTTATCATTTTATTGAGCATCTGTGACACATTGTTACAGGACCACAATTTGTATGTGGGCTGCTGGTATAGCTGGGAGCATAGAAGACTAAAAACTATTACCACTTCTAAAAATCATTCCTAACAATATCCTTAGTAAGACATACAGCAAATGTACAGATGTTGACTTGGTATTTGATGAAATCAATGCATGCTCGGGTTTTGTTGGCTTGCTAAAGCGGCATTTCTCCAAATCCAGGAGTCAGTGAAGTGTAGCACAGCAATGGAATTCAATCCACTGTTACAAAAGGTGTTTTATTATTTTATTATGCAACTTCTACTTAAAGTAAAAATTACTGGTCATTTAAATGAAATGAATTGAACACAGACCTCATTAACTAAAGGATATTTGAGCTATAAATTATGTTTACTTTAACCCACTGTCCAGTTTTGTCTGTGGAAATTTCAGGAACAGAAAGCCATGCTGTGTTGGTTACTAGCAAAACACAAATGTACTGTATACATTTAAATAATGAGCCTTATAAATCATTCGATGGATTACATTGATGAAATACATGCATCGTATTGTGGTGATGGAGATACAGTATGTCTAACACTCTAAAAGGTTCGATCCTTTTAGTCTGAATTTGCTTAGTATATATATATATATATATATATATATATATATATATATATATATATATATATATATATATATAATATATATATATATTGAGCTATTATTTAAAGAACAACTATTCTGGCACAGAATTTTAGCCTTTCTCCTAGAATACATTTTAATAATCAAATCTCTTCATTTATCTCTGTCACATTTGCCTTCTCTCTTGTGCTCTTATGGTGGATCATTATGCAGTAGAGAAAGGGGCCAAACATCGGGCTGCTTAAAATGCCGTTGCATTTATATTTTTTTTCTCCCCCACTTTGATGTTTAACTGTCTTGACCTAATGGATTTCTTTTATAAAGCTTTAACCGGTTCACCCTTTAGATGAGCTGTGGCAACAATCTGCATTTAAGCAAAGAAAAACAATTGCTATCATGGACTGCCATGCAAAGTGGGAATGGTGTGAGCAGGACCATGCAAAGTTCCCTGTGTGTGATAAGGTCACACTGTGTTTTTGGCTGCAGGCGCAATGCTGACGATATTTCAGGGCTTGTAAATGTAAATCATCAAAGTTTTCTTTGCCGCTTGGCACAACGCATTTTTCACACCTGTTTTTCGCACATAGTCCCACATTTTCACACTAAGTCTGTACCAGGAGTTGAAGTTTTTTTATTATCTTTCTCATTTCGTTTTCATTTATTTGGTGTTAAGTGCACCAGATTTACACTTTATGGAGAAAAATATTGGGATACTATACTATGTTTTTTTCCCTAAACTGTACACAATTTCATTGGATGTCTTAGCATGGAAGTGGTGGCATGTACAAAGCGAGCTTTATGAAAATATGGTTTACATGTGTTGAAATGGAAGATCTTGAGTGACCTACTACAGCGCCTACTACATCCTTTTGGATGAATTGGAACAATGACAGCACCCAGGCCTCCTCACCCTACATCAGTAAAGCCTTTGTAGCCGAACACACATCTTTTTGAGCTATTTTATGAGTTGCTCAGTAGCTACTGGTTTCATAATCTCAAATGACTGCAAAAGACTGTAGAAAGGACATTACTTATAATCTTACATTCCAGTGCTCATGTTCTCCAGTGTTTTGGATTGTTTAAAGACTATAATCACACTCTTGATGTCACCCAAATGAGGATGGGTTGCCCTTATGAGTCTGGTTCCTCTCAAGCTTTCTTCCTCATAACATCTAAGGGAGTTTTTCCTTGCCACAGTCGCCATGGCTGCTCAACAGGGATAAACACACATTGCTCACCTTAACTGTTCAATTCTGTAAAGCTGCTTTTGTGAAAAGCGCTATAGAAATAAACTTAACTTGACTTGACACTCCACAGTCTTCCCCGAAACGTGAAGGTTATTATAATAACAAATGGGGACTAAATGCGTAATTGGATTTTTAGAACTGACATACGAATCTTGTGGATAGATGTCCACAAACCTTTGTCCATATAGGATAACAACAGTAACAATTTCAGACATCTTAATAAATATATTCATCGAGCAGTTTTATAGCCATTTTTATTGGTCATTAAGATTACATATTCTTTGAAACATGTTTCATAAATATTTAAAACATATTTCAGCTATATAAAGGAAAACAAATGTTCAGGGTGAGATGGTTTTTATTTTTTGGTATATATCGCATATAACGTACAATGTACATTATTTTTATGCATATACTGCAAATCAGGCCGAGCTTATAGAGTTTCAAATTGCTAATAGAGTGGGAAAAGCAAATGCCGAAATTTATTATTTTATTGCAAATATACACACACTTTATTTGGATGATGAAGACAGGGACCCGTGAGCAGGTTGCTTGGTGGGAAAATGAGTTTAGGTGGTCTTCACATGTCAGTATGGACTGAACAAGCTGCTCTCCATCATGGACAAGTCACCCCACCCCCCTCCATGACATATTATAAAGACAGAATAGCTCTTTTTCTAACAGACTCATTCAGCTCTGCTGCCGTAAAGAACGCTTGGGGAAATCATTCATAACCTTCACCATGGTACTGAATAAGAGCTCATTTCTGTGTGATAGAGGAACACACTACTGCACAGCAATCTGTTAATAGCATAATGTTGTATTTATTATTCACTGTCATTTTTACATACCTGAATTGTATTGCTTTTTAATTTTTTTTCAGCTTTTTTTCTTTTGTTCATTACTACTCTTTCTGAAAGCTTTATTAGTATTATTAATATTTAGTTTTTGTAGACTAATAATTATGATAATTATTAATATTTATGTAAACTATTTTTCCTTAACGATTATCTATCTATCTATCTATCTATCTATCTATCTATCTATCTATCTATCTATCTATCTATCTATCTATCTGTTTAACTGTCTGTCTGTCTGTCTGTTTGAATACCTGAATATGTATATTTAATTTTTTTAATAATAATGAATAAGAATAAGAATAATAATAACAATAATAATAATATTATTATAATAAGAACAAGAATATAAAGAATGATAATATTTATTATTATTATTATTATTATTATTATTATTATTATTATTAATTATTAAAGGTGTGTGGTTTATAAAAATGGATTCTTAATAAACAACTCTGTACATTTCATTTAAATCAGTTAAATAAAAATTCCTTTGAAACTTTTATCTTGTTTTAATGGTAATGAAGTATGTTTGAAAGTGCACTCGCTTTCATGCGTTGCCTTTGTTAAATATGTAAAAAAAAAAAAAAAAGATTAAATGATTTTTTTTTTAACACTACATGAAATCAAAAAGAAAGTTTTTTTTTGCACCCCTGAGTAAAGCCGGAAAATCTCTATACAAATAATTTAGATCAGGATGCTAGATTTATCCATTGTAGTTTTATTGTTTTTTCGTACATTGTTAAGCCAGTTCAATAATGTTGCTATCTGGTAGTAGATGATAGATTACCTTTTAGTATGAGTAACCTGCTTAGCAGCCAGATAAGTTGCATGTTGGTTGAATATGTACAGAAACAACAGGACAAAATGATTAGATTAGAGACACTGCTACAAATGAATTCCGCACAATGTATCTAATGACATGAAATACCATGGCATAGTAGGGTATGATTTCAGGGGTCTTTAAATCACTGCCTTCTAATTGATTTTAATGCAAGTTAAATCCAAGCCACATTTGTTGGAAAATAATTTCCCTGAAGTAAACCCACAGTCTACTGTCATGTTTTGGCTGTGGAGAGCAATTCAGTAAGGCTGAGGAGATCTATAGTTCAGTAGTAGTAATATTTTAGAAAGGATGGATGGAAATGGTGGAGAAGGAAGGGGATGAGGGCTATGGGATCTTTATTGTCTCTCTTTTTTGGATTCTGTTGTGACTCTTTGCACCAGTCCTCAAAGTAGAAAGGGATCAATATCTGTCTTTGTCTCACTTTGGATGACTTACTGTCTTTGCTCTGTGGTGTCTCTGCTGTCTCTCATCTCTTTTCCTATGCTTTTTCTGTCTTTTCTGAGTCTTGCCCAACAAACTAAAAATATTGCAGCATGTTTGATGCCTAATAAAACCCCTTTCCTCTGATTTAACTCATCAGCCACCTCACCAGATTGCTCACGACTCATCCTTATATACACCAGGGATAAATACTGCACTCGATAGTGCTGGATCATTAGGTCAATAGAACTGAGAAAGCATTTTTAGGGAAAGATTGTCAATGTTCCTTTTTTAGATGTCAAGTTCACTAAGTGCAGCATTCTCTCTCTGAAGCTGGAGCTACTAATGCCAGGAGCTGCTGAACTTCATCTTAGGTTTTGTGCAAGAGACATACACCTATATATACAGACACCTCTGCACACACTTGTAAATAATTATAACTTTCTCATGCCTTATTATTACTTTTCTTAGTTTTTTCTTTTGTTTAATGTTTAATATTTAATATTGCTTTAGTTTGCCTGGAGCCTCATATAAGATTTTTATTGTACAAACTGTCACTGACATCTGTACATATGACACATAAAACTTGAAAATTGAAACCTAAAACTATAGAGGACACTCAAGATCAGCCACTCCAACCCTGTAAACCTTACCGTTAAGGAATTTGCTTAGCCCACAGAGCCATTGTCATGCTGGAATAAGTTTAGGTCTCCTAGTTCAAGTAAAAGGAAGATTTGAATGCATCAAAAACATCTCATACAGTTGTGTGCCCTTATATTAGTGGTATCAATCTGGCAGGGAATGTCTGGTATCTCAATCCTTTTATCCATACAGTGTATCAATATAACATAAGTGTTCACTTAATTATGCAATTGAGGTTTTGTTTAATTGAAGTTGCTCAATTTGCATATTTAGTGAAACAAACAAACATTCAATTATTTATTTAAGATGCTCTTAACGGAAAGACAAAAGGCTTAATTACTGTTTTAACAAGAAGTTTAACTAATACAATAGATTACTATTATATACACTAAAGTTATCTAACAGCAACATTTAATTCATATACAGAACAGAACAGAAGGACAGAAATGGGATTTTATAGAAAAAAATTTTTTCACTCTAGTAAGTGTGATTTTCAAGACTTATAAAGGAACCTGATGTGTACTGTATATTATAATGACACAAACATTGACATATACATGTCAGGTAACAAGCTCCGTAGGGATCTCTGTTCTGTATATGATAAAGCAAGTAGAGCTTGAAGCTTGAAGTTTCAAGGACAAAAACATTATTTTCTTTGTTTTAAGTTTTGAGACTTTTTACTACTACAGCTTATAAGAAGACATGATGGAGATGCCGTTCAGATACCAAAAATCTGTACTGTCTCCATTAAAGTGCACAGAGCCTTCGTTGGCATTATCTTTTTAGACATCTGGTTTAATGCTGTAGGCGATGTACATTGATTTTTCAAACCTTACCAACACACCTGTTGTTGACCTGCTTTGATTAGAATTTGAAGTGCCTCAGCTCTTATCAGAAATGCTGATTTAAATAAAACATTTGCAGCTATCAAAACCTTTGGCTACAGCAATCACACCACATTCATTAATTCAACACTAATAACAGTCATACATGGCTTGTCCTTTTTAGTTTCTTCCTGCAGTCATGGGGGAACAATAGATGACCAGCTACATTGAATAGCAGCGATCATGTGACTTTTTGAGAGTTTGCAGATTTGCGACTAGTACTCCTGAGCAGGGCTGCACAAGCAATCATAAAGTGATGTAAGTTTCCACAATGATCCTATTGTAAAGGGCTTCAATAAAAGAACAGCTTAAAAAACTGGGAATAAGGATGACACTGAAATTGCTTTACCCATGAATAGCAGCAGTCTCTCGCTCTGTAGACTTGAGTGGGTGTGCACAGAGGTGACATCACTAAAGTAAGACTGAGGAGCGGAAACACAGAATGTGAAAAGCCAAAAAATACTTCTGTTAGTAGCTATTTAAGTGGAAAAATGTGCTGTTAAGCCAAGCATTAGGAGAACAATGAGGAGTTAGAAAGTATGGAATGAAACCATTGGGATTATAAAGCAGAGACACATTTTTGGTGAAAATTCAGATGGCCATCCCTGCCCTAAATTTTGTATTACACTGTAGATACAGTCTACAAAATACAGTATATGCACTATACAGTGAAGTAAAAAAATGTACTGTCTTGCACTGAGACTTTCATCTGGTCACAAGTTTTTGCACAAAAGCTGCACTAAAGCGTTCCTTAAGCACAGTGGTCTCCATAAATCTTAAAAGGTCAAAGTCTGAAACAACCAGGATTCCTCATAGAGCTGGCTGCCCAGCCGAACTGAGCAATCAGGAGAGAAGGTCCTTTGTAAAAGAGGAGACCAGGAACCGGATGGTCACTCTTGTTAAACTGCAGAGGCCTTGTATGGAGATGGGAAAAACTTGCACAAAAACAAATCTTATCAATAACCATATCACACCATCTTTTGTAAAATGCAAACTGTGTGTGTACACCATTTTATAATTGGAAATGTTCCTGTGCTCATAATTAACCCATAACAAGTAACAAATAATCGGAACTAAGTTGTAAGGAAAGGGCTGAGACACATTCGCATTCTGTTGCTTCCTATGCTAATGAAACGTCTGATAAGCAAGCCACACAGGTATTGCTGAATTCAATGCAGCATGTCTGCTTCTGAAAATGTTTACCTAAACCGGGGTTCATGGATCAATAGCCTTAAGGTTAGGTACAAAGGAATTATCTTTTGCCTAGGTAGTGGTAGTCAGGTGTCATGTTGACAGAATTTCGATCTCTAGAGAACAGATTTAACAGCACATACGTGACTGGAGTTATAAGAACGAAGTAAATATTAGAACGTGTACCCCCTTGCACAACAATATGTCTGGAGCCCCGTTGAGCTAATGCAGCTATGCAAGTTGATTAGCTAAATGAGTGCAGCAAGTACGTTTTGTTTGCATGTTGCCACTCTTTTTGCCTGCTATTCTTGAATTAGTCAATAACAGCAGTTCCAGACCTAAAGCAATCGAGCTGCTAGTCGAACAGGAGGTGCCGTGAGATGAGAATCGGAGAGTGATGAGAAGAATGGACAATTCTTCACACATTGCCTCTGTATGAAATAAGAATTAGAATTTTAAAATGCGATTTGCATTCAATGAATGTGGCTAATTGAGTATTTTCATGTTTCTTATGCTCCATTCTTAGGCATTTTACCTAAATTATGTTTTAGGGACATTCAGGAACATTCAGTGAACAGGTGGAGGGTGGTTTTTTTCCTGTTTCTTTTTTGATCCCAAAAGATAATGGTAAACAGTATAAAAACTATATTTCGGCTGAGCATATTTCACCTAAAAAAAGAAATAAATACACATTAGAAAAAATGCTGAAATGTAAGTGCCACACAATCCTATTACACACAATTAAATGCTTCTCCAGCATGTTTAGGACAAGTAATGCTTATGTTCTCATAGTGTGAACTGACGGTATGATGGTATTCACTGTGTCACAATAAATGACGTTTATTTGACTCTAGCATTCAGATTACTCACTCTTGGCAGTATATATACATTTTGTCTACACCGTGTACTGAAACATTGGGGCATGAAACACACACGCACTCACATTCACACCTAGGGCAATTTAGAGTAATACTGCTACAAGCAGTTTTGAGAAGTTGTCGGAAACCCATACGGAGAAAAGAAGAACTCCGGATCAAACCAGAGGACCAAAGCAGGAATGATACCTGCTTGTAACAAGGTGCGCGTGCTATGCACTGCATAATGTCGAAATGTGACTGTTTGTCTTTGTCACAATGGCTGGTTGAATGGACTTGGCCTTTAGTATTGTCATAAGAATTTGCACAAGAATATTTGAGTGTTGTTTTCGGATTTTTTTTTCCTCTACCACCCAAGAGGCAAGGAAAGTGGTGTAGAGAAAATTGTATTTTGTGGAAAATGTCAGCAGGCGTGCGGTGCAGTGGATAAATGCAGTGAGTTATGTTATGTAGTAGTCGCCTTTTCCCCCATTTAGTAGTAGCAACACGTCTGTAGAAACTCAATCTATTTCTTCTTTTTTTGCCACCAAGCTGAGCTGGTCCTATAATGCCCACATCTACTTAAACAGAACATGTATCTAAATCAAAAATCCTGTTTTTGAATTTATGAATTATGTATGCCGTGTGCAGTAATATCCACGTTTTTGGTATTGCTTTTCTCTGTTTGTTTGTTTTATTTATTTATTTTTTAAATCGGCTGAGGGGGACGTTGTCTTGATATCGGTTCAGCTGTATTAGAGTTGAGGGCTGTACATCGAAGATAACACAAGCACATCACTCCTGAATAGTGACATCATGATTAGTTCGTAGTCATAGTTATTCAGCAGAGAAACAGTTGCATAATCCGCCGTTCCTTCTAACAAATATTGACCCAAAATAAGACTGGCCAATAGTTGCACTAATTGTGTGTGTTCTTAATGAAAACAAAAAATCATAAACATAATAAAAATAAACATACTATCACATCGTATAGCCAATTGGACATATTAATGAGTTTATGATTCGTTGCATGTACAGTCAGTAAACAGTGTAGAAAAAACTAGCTTGTTTATCACCAGCATTACAGTTATGCATTTTAATATAATTAATAATGCAGCTTAATTTGGTAATAATAATAAAAAAAGAATAATAGTAATAATTGCTAATAAAAATAATATTCTACAAAGAAAACGTGTATTTCACCCATTTTAAAACTACAAAAACTACATGGGAAAAGGTTTGGGAATACCCAGATGCTTTTTAATAATCTAAATTCAACATTTAGTCCCCATTTGTTGTTATAATTAACCTGCACTCTTCTGGAAAGATGTTCCACTAGATTTTGGAATGTGCTTGTGGAGATTTTACTCATCAGCCTCAAAGACGTTTGTAACGTCAGGTAGTGATGTAGGATGAGTTCATCCCAAAGATGTTCAATAGAGTTTAGTTCAGAGCTCTATAGCAGGCCAGTCAAGAGCTTTTACTCCGAGCCATGCAAACTATATATTCATGGCGTGTATAGAGCTTTGTGTGCAGGGGCATTGCCATGCTGAAACCGGTTCAGGTCTCTTAATTTAATTGAAGGGAAGTTTTCATGTTAACACATCCACAGACATCCTATACAATTATGTGCATCTATGGTGAGAAACGTCAGTTGTCCAAATACCTTTGTCCATATAGTATACATTGAACTATCTGGGCAATTAAGACATGTATTATAAAATAAACACTGCAATTAATCAGAACTCTAAGGGGAATATTTGTCAGCTCTCTTTTAATGATGGCTCAGATGATTTTTGCAGAATTATGACATAGCAACAACAATTCTTGCAAGGGCCAGTCACCTCAGTGAACACTAAAGTTTCCACCATGCCACAAGGTTAAAGTTAATTTCAAGTTAATTAATTAAAAAGTAAAACGAGATGGCATTTTTTACTGTAGGGAATTGAATAATTGGACTCCTGCCACACTATTTGAGAGATTTCAGGATTTGTTTGATTATAATGAATTATTTGACAAACATTATAGCATAACATATTCAGTCTCCTAAAATTTGGAATAGGATGAAACAGGGGACTTACAAATACCATATTTATTTTCTTTTACATTGTTTTTTTTTTTTTTTTTTTTTTAATAAATATCCAGAGCTCCACTGTATGGAACAACAACAACAAAAAAAAAGCTATGGCCACTTTCGCTGTATCTTAAATTGCTTCCTCTCTCACTCATTTATTATTTACTATTTAGACTGTTGTACACAGAGCACTACATAAGGCAGCAGACAGCAAACTGAATCTAGACAAGTCTGAATACAGAAATGCATCATCATGACCTGTCATGACATAATCAATACAAATGTTAAATAAATTATATAATAAACTTAAAGCACTGGAAAGAAAATTTACAACAATAACAAGTGTTTGTTGGCTTTTTTGGCAATTCTGAATTTTATTGAAGCATCAGTTTGCAAAATCTGATGATGGTATGCTGTTACACCTGTACTTTTTCTAGGTGCCTGGTCAGTACTGTTAGCTCATTATACCTTAATAAATAACCAATATTAGATTTCATGACCGTAACACTTTACACACCTGTAAAGTTTGCATCATGATTGACAAGGTAAAGGTCTGCCAGCTTTTTTATGTTTATCATAAAATTTTGGCGACAGCCACGTCAGTCATAAAGCAGCTTGTGTAAATGACGGGAAGATTGTAACTGTAACTAATAGAATGCATTTTTATAATAAACACTATACATGTAGCCATAAAAAATACATTTCTTGGAATTTTGAACCTATTTTTACTGCATGAAATCATGAGTTAAAAATGTGAAAACATGAGTTCAAAATGTCTATCCATGTAAAGATAATTGAGCCAATGTAGATTATGCCACTGTTTTTAGCATCCTGACCCAACAAATACTGTGAAATCATCAAGAAATTCATGTGCTCTCATTCATGTGTTTTTAAAATCATTTGTGATACTGTGCACAAACACAGTTCTTTTTTTCTTTCTTTTATCATCTTCTTTCAGCTTCTCCCATTGGGGTCACCACAGCGGATCATCTGTCTCCATACCCTTCTGTCCCCTACATCAGCCTCTTTCAAACCAACTACCTGCATGTCTTCCCTCACCTCAGCATTCTCCTACCGATATACCTCATGTCCCTCCTCCGCACATGTCAAAACCATCTCAATTGATCTTCTTTCACTTTGTCTCCAAAACGTCCTACATGCGCTGTCCATCTAAAAAACTTATTTCTAATCCTGTCCATCCTCATCACTTCCAACGAAAATCTCAGCATCTTCAGCTCTGCTACCTCCAGCTCCACCTCCTGTCTTTTACTCAATGCCACTGTCTCCAAACCATACAACATCACAGGTCTCACCACAGTCCTCTAAATTTTCCCTTTTACTCTTGCAGAGACCCTTCTATCAAATAACGTCTCCAAATTCCGTACCTTTTTGTGTTTATTTCGTTACAGCTGAAACAAGATGACTGCCTTTGTTTTTTTTTTTCATTTTCCATAGTGTAGGATGTTTTGATATTGGATATAAAAGCTGCAAACCTCGATTCTCAAGTACTAATCCCGGGGACACTATGCTCTGCACAGTTTTTGGTTTTCTCAACTCTCGACGCACCTCGGCTAGTTAATCTGTTAATTAGCACGCTTTGCATGAAACAGTTCACTGTGCACGGCAGCGGGTCTCCGAGACAATAAGGAATCACTGCTGTAGGTGAAACCTTTTAAGAATCACTACAGGTGTTATAAGCTGAATGGGTGGAAGTTCTCCATGACTACAAAGGATTTTGCAGATGTCACATGTCAGCATGAACTATTCCATTAATGCATGTTGTCTGACTATAGTAAAATGAAGAAGAAAATTGGATAAAGCAAGCCAAACTAACAATACAATGGCACTTTACTATTGTACCTTAGAGATATTAAGCATTATATCACTTGGGCATTTTATGCTGACCTCAGGTTAACCTTTTTAGAAGGGTAAACCACTGTGCTTATAGTTCTAACAATAGCAAAACAGCATCTATATCTCCCAAAAATCTTTAGCTTTATTAAAAAAATGTGTCTATATTTGGATTTGATCCTGAAGTGGGTGTGGCCTAAAACCTGTGTTATTTTAAATTATCATCACTATTATTAATAAATATGTATCATATCACTGTACCCATAAAACATTGGGAACAGTCGGAGATTGAAATGCCACCAGCCCAGCATTGTTTATGAATCCTGGCCCTGACAATTCCTTGTTCCTTCAATTAGATATGAGCTCAAAATTGTTTATTCTGTATTTTTTTACAATCCCATATTTTGTAGAAATTTTATTTTGTCTTTCCCAAAATATAGGCGCTTAATTTAAAGCACTGTGACCCTGAGCAGGCAATTGTAAATATATCATACAGTGATGCAGAAGCTTTATATATAACCTCTTGAGACTGCGGAAAAGTTAATACGGAAAGTCAGGTGACTTTTTTGTCGCATCCCGATGCACCGGCATCTGGCAGGCTTTCTATAAAAGATTGTATGTTCCCTGTTTGTATCTGTACTTGCATCCATTTAAAATCTGTTTAATTCTATTATAACACTGTTATCTGTTCAATCATACAGTACATAAATAAATGACTAAATTCAATTACCAATTATAATATAGGCATCGCTCTAGTGGACGCACAATAAGACACTGCAGCGGGCACTGCAGCACGGTTTGTAATGCTTTCTCATTCTCTCATTTGTTGACATTCCCTTTCAGTCCAATTACCTCATATAAATGCAATATGATGCAATCTATATTCACATACATTAAAAAAAAAAGGAAGATGCAGTGCAAGGAAGTCCTTTCTCTCCACTTGTCGCTAAACTACACAGAGCCTTCAGATTATTCTGTCTGTTCTCAGCTACTGTCATGTATCTCTGTTCGTCTTGTGCTTTCTCTGCCTGTGCTCATTCTCCATCTTCTAAGAACCGCAAAAGGGAATTTGTTTTTATCCTCCCGTGCTTGCGTTCCTTTATGCTGGTAAATAATGCTTTTTCATCTCAAACTCCACTGCTGCCCTGTGTGTAAGAAAGTGCTTTATGAAAATCAGGCACGTGTTTGAAGTCAGCGAAGTATCTCGTACTTTGTATCTCGTGCCTTTCAGCTCCGATATTCACAATTAATACATCTCAAACTAAATATGCGGCCGCTTCCTTTTTTCACTTCCCTTCTTGACATAGTAGGGCACGCGTATTAACCGTATTAAATGGATTTCCGTGGATCATATTCTATCTTCCAGAGCGTTAACCAAGGTGACTTTACAAAAGTGGTATTGAAGTAGAACTTTGCAAGGGAATAAGAGTACACTGATACACTGGTTGTTTCAAATCTGGCTTTTGGCATACACTAGAGAATTCTCTGAGAACTTCAGTTGTTTTAACTTTGAATATTGCTATCATGCCTAGTTTATATTAGATATTCTTCAGGATATTTGCAAAGCAAAGTTGATGCCAAGTCTGTACTCGCAAGACAAAGGCATTCTTAAGGTATATCTCCTGTAAAAATTGTTAGTGGGCTATAAAAAGGCTGATGGGATGAGACCCAGATACTGTAAAAGAGCTCACAGTAAGCAGAATATCATTTATTAATCTTTACTAAACACTTTTTGCTTTTCTCAAATGTGGTCGGCCGCAAAGTAAATCTTTGGATCACTGGGCATGAGGCAGGAACGCACCTAATATATATCATTAAGTTTTTGGAAGTTGCTGAGAGTTACCAACATCAATAAAAAGTGTATTAATTTGTATTCTTTTGTATACTTTTGCAAGCTTGGGTGATGGTAGCTCACTGTTATATCATTGGACGTTTGATGGAAAGTATTCAATCAAAACCCAGTACCACCAAGCTGCCACTGCTAGTCCTCTGACCCTTAACTATAAATGAGCTCAGTTTACATTACTCTGAATAATGGGATTTGCCAAATTCCATAATGCAAGTTTACTGGAATGGTTAAGAAGCTGTTCTCATTTAAATTTTAGTTTGTATCAGACTGCATAGTAAGACTGTACAGCATTCATATTTTAAAACCTCTTCCTTTTTTTTCCTATTCGGTAAATATGGTGCCATCAAAGACTCTGCAGGCATTGTGGTGGTCCTATTTAGATTGGTGTATACGCATTTACTTTTGCAGTGCATTGTTGAATACACAAGCCAACTGTGTGTGGTTAGAATCTGCTCAGCTGTCAGGAAACAGACTGAATGTATAAACGAGAAAGCTACAGTAATGTCTGTTCACTGGGACCAACACATTCTCCAACCTGTTGCCATGAGCAACTCCTCGACAGTCCAGAGAAAGAGAGAAAGAGAGAGAAAGAGAGAGAGAAAGGAAGAGTAAAAAAAGAAGGGACAGACTGACAATGACAAGATGTTAGAAGAGGAAATCAGGAGTGACATTGTGATGGAAGGAGGAAGAGTTGAAAAAACCTAGAGCCGAGGAATGGGTGGTCTCTAACAGAAAGCATCGCAGTATTAAAGTAAGCTCTGCTCTTCTACTGCTAACTCTTTCTTTCAGACACACACACACACACACACACACACACACACACACACACACACACACACACACACACACACACAGGAGTTAAAGACCTGGGGATCCTATTGACTGTTGTTTACAAATCCTCTCCAGCAGTGACTCGCTCACTGCCTCGATTAGAAGATTAAATCACTCCTCATCTGCACATTATTTTGTATGAGGGTCAGCCGGAGACCTAAAAACAAGCAAAGCAGATTGTATTTAAATGTTATTGAAAAAAAAACTAAAAAAAAACCAATTCAGTTTCTCAGAGATTTTGATTAGTTGTTTATTTCAGTTCTCTCAAAACAAACACAAAAACGTTCTGAAGAAAAGAATTGCTCTGTCTCAGACTCCGAGGCTGTTCCCATGAATTACAGAGCATCAGATATCCTTTCTATACTTTTCTGGCCACAAGCTTCAGGAGCCTCGAGGTTGCAATCTGATTGACTTACCATTTTTTTGTCATATACCATGCGTTGGGAAAACCTTTGAACAGAAAATATTAAAAAAGCAAGATACAGTCAAGGAGAATGTATATGGTTTTGGTGGGGTTTTTTGTGACTTTTTTTTAGCGATAAAAAACTTGTAAGACTAGTGTTTACCTGACATTGCATTGTGACAGGTCTGTTGCATTGGGTGAGTTAAAAGCTACTGGAAATAAAACAGTTTGTGAGTAACACAGAGAAAAATGCCATAAAATGTGTTTAGCATAGTTTTCTGTGTGGAGATGATTATTTAATATTTATTTAGAAAGGAGATTTAAGTGTCTGTGCTTTGAATGTGTGAGTGGTATAATTGTTCTTTTTCCTAATTTGCTTTGTATGGTCATAAGGGGGTGGTATTAAAGGGAATGAGGTTTTATAACAGCATGTACTATCAAGGTTAATTCTTTTCTTGAAGACGATTCACATTAGATGCTAGCATGTTCAACTAAAAGACACTTGCCACCCCTGATCAACCAAATGCACCTTTCTCTGTCTTGCTGTACGTGTGCTCCGACTACAAGGCAACAGCACAGTGCTCACCATAACTAGAAGTCAAAATGTTCCTTCCCGCAATGATAACATCACAAGCCTTGTCAAATATGATTTCACATTACCTATGTTCAGTTCCTGTGCACTCATTATTAGTATTATTAGTAACAGCGAGTTCTCACACACCCGCTGATTTTACGAGGAACGTCTTAGATAGGGCACGTCGTAGAAAAGTCCTACCTGCTGCGTGAAAAGCCGTGCTGCTGATCAGAACCCAAATGCTGTTTTGTTGAAAAAAAGGAAGTCGGAACTTCATTAAGGCGAGGCCCGAGCTGTGCATGTCTGGATCCCTGCAAACCAGATCTGTCGTGTTTATCTGATTTTTTTTTAGCTTGAATCCGTCGAAAGATTACCATGGCCTTTTTCCTAGTCATTTCATCAAAGCCCTCTTCATAAGCGCATGAATTAGTAATGAAAAGCAAACCTGATATCAAACCTCCTCTAATGTGTAGTGTTTTGAAAAGCTCGGTAGGGTCTCACCAGGGTTTGCTAGCTGATGCCTTTTAATTAAAAGAGGCATATGTTTGAGTTGTAAATGCAGGGATAAGGGAGGTGATATTACCTTCAAATACAGCACAAACCTTTTAGCAGCTTCCAGACTCTGTGTGTGTGTGTGTGTGTGTGTGTGTGTGTGTGTGTGTTTACTAAAATGCATCCTGCTCAGTATTTGAATAAAATCCAAGCTGCTTTGTGCACACACACAGAAAAAAAGCTATAAATAAATGTTTATTATAAATAAATAAAAAAATGTCATGTTTATTTTAGGATTTAATGCCATTATTTTTCACATTTTATTCTTTAATTCTGTTGACTGATGATCTTTCTATAAATACAAAAAATACAATAAATAAACCTGTTTTTATCAATTAAAACACACTAGAAGTAAACAAAACACTCAATAAAGTAAGGATAAGACTCTAAAACTTGAAATTAGTGAAACAATATATAGAAGTAGGATAAATGTTATATTTAAGTTCTTTTGAACTTATTTTTAAATTTACTAGATTTAATAAATACTAAATTTTTCTACGTTCATGATATTTCCATTTACTAAGATTACTTTTTTAAATGTTTGTTGTCATTCAGTATTTATTCGTTTTTCTCGGAGTTTCGCTCTGCTCTCTCGCTCTATTGATTCTGTAAGAAGGTCATTCGTGGGAATATTAGTGCATGTTTTTCTGAGGCACTGCGACTAACTGAGCGAATGTGAGCAGCACACCACAGCTGTACTCATGACAGATTTTATTTCTATGCAGCAGGTGATACTGCTGGACTGCTGGTGAAATGAAGCTCATTAATTCCAAGCTGTTGTAACAGTTCTAATGCTGTGTGTGTGTGTGTGTGTGTGTGTGTGTGTGTGTGTGTGTGTGTGTGTGTGTGTGTGTGTGTGTGTGTGTGTGGTGGTGGTGGGGTGATGATGACGATTTATTTATTTATTAAAATTAAACCAACAACCAAGGTATTTTTAAAACATACTATTTATATGTTAATAGTATGTTTATATGTAATATACAATATGTCTAAAATTATTCAAATGTTGCAGCAACTATTCTACATTTAATAAAAAATGAAAGTACATGGATTGCATTTCTACATGCATGAGTAATGGTTAATATGCACATGGAAAAAAAAATATTTATTTACTATATTTTATTAAGAAATTCTATATTTTTTACAGTATTAGTATATTTAAAGTATATATTTTTTTGTCACATAATCCTATTTATTTGTTTATGTTTGTTATTTTTCAGAAATTTCTGAGAACACAAATCATGTTTTATAATCTCCATGTTTTATAATCAAAATGAAAAGGAATAATTTGTCCATACCAGTGTTTCGTCTCATTATGAAACCTTGTATAATGTGAGCAATGTGCCATTTGGTTGAAATTTTTGTGCACCTTTTATTCAGCCCTTTATCATTATACACTCAGAGGCAGCCCCTCAGATTAAAGCAGAACTGAACTCGTGCGCTTGCCTTTGGTGCCTCTCATTGCTACAGAACAGATCCCTGTGACTTCAGTCTCCATGGTGACTTTGAGGGAAGGTCCTCTCCGCAGGCGCAAGCTAGCCTTGCTTTTGAAACTAAGGCAGTCACCTATTAGCACTTAGCTTAAGCACGGGGCGATGGTACTCTGTGCTGGTGTGTGTAAGTGTGAGAAGGGGGACACTGCGTGCACGACATGGCCGCACAATTAATTTTTCCCTCAGCGCCGCCTGTTCCACAGCCAAGAGGCGATAGTGAGATAGGGTGGAGCTCTCCTCCATTTATGTGATTAGGTCACAGTTAAAGCGTAATTAAAAGCGTTTAAGTAGAGATGAATCTGTGTCAGGGGATGTAGGGAGCATCCTGACGAGCGAAGCGATGGTAATTAAATGCACTTGCAGGTTATTCAGTGTGTTGGGTGAATAAAGTACTTGCTTTCTGTTTTTCATCCTGTCAGTTTCGTAACCCTGAGAGCAAAAGACAATGAGTCTGCTTGTTTAAAACCTACTTCAGCCTGTCTGTATATAGACAGCTGATGTGTGTGTGATGCAAAAATCATCTGAGAGAAAGATGGAGTGAGAGAAAGGGAGTGACAGAATGAAAGAGAGAGAAAAAGAAAGAGAGAGAAAGAGAGAGAGAGCCCATCCCACAATTTCTCTTTGGTCCATTAGCAAATTACCTCCCATTCCAACATTGCGATTAGATATACATCTTGAGAATTAATTTGCCGCTTACTTTGAATACAATTAAGTTCACTGTGTGTGTGTGTGTGTGTGTGTGTGTTTGTGTGTGTGTGTGTGTGTGTGTGTGTGTGTGTGTGTGTGTCTGTGTGTGTGTGTGTGTGTGTGTGTGTGTGTGTGTGTGTGTGTCTGTGTGTGTGTGGCAATAATAGAAATATCTGACCTTGTGGGACAGCTGGATGGACAAAAGATTTTTTTGTTGGTAGTTCGCAATACAGTAAAAGCTTAAAAAAGCAAAAGCTTTCCTGTTTGTTACTGAGGTTAGGTTTTTAATGTAGCCTTGCATTTACTCGCTATATTATTAATGATTTCAATAGAATTATGTCATCAGAAGAAAGGTAAGTATTTGTATGATTTTATTTGTATTAATAATAATCTCAAGAAAGAGAAAATACGTAAACAAAGAACAAAAAAACCCACAAAGCTTTCTGTGAACTCAGGGTGGACTCCAGCAGTGACAGGGTCCGCTAGAGTTGTATTGTAGGGGTCTTTGTAGGTTCGTTTGATGGTGCTTATGGTGGTACTTCTGAAAGAGAGTCAGAAAACAGATAAGATGCATTCAGTCCACTCACTCGTTATCATGTTGACAATGCAAGGCATTTATTTTTCTGTTCTGAGCGTTCTCACCTGTGTGAGTTAGCCGTGTGCTATTATCCAGTGTCTTTCTGGCCAGCCCGTCAGTACGATCCAAAAATCTGGGTGTTGCCTAATCTCATAAAAATCAGCATTTTATTCATTTATAATAATTATTATTTTGTTATTTAGTTTAAGCTTGTTTCTGCTCTCAGGTCATTTTACTATTGGTAAATTATCTTGGAAAATTCACGATATATATCTATTAGATGATTATAGACAATAAACCACTTATAAGCTGATTCTAGGCATTTTTACACTAATTTCAGGCTTTATTACTTATTCTATTTCAAGCGGTTAATTTTGCTTTCTGTTTAACTCCAAACTCTTTTCACTCACTAAAGCAGTTTGCAGAGTGACTGTTGTCTGAAGCTGTTGCTTGCACCCGAACCCCTCAGTTGTGACTCTTAAAAGCTTCACTGTAAAAGACAGTGGTCAAAGGTCATTAGATAGTGCTTATTCCCTTTTAAATCTAACAACAGTGCTAGTCCTGGGTCAAGGGCCACTAGCACCCAGAGTCATTTATTTACTGGTTAACAGCTTCTGTAGAGTCTGATGATCAGCATTCCAGTCATTCCCCGGCAACAGCGAACGCATCTTATTAATGACACAATTAAATATTGAACCACAAACTGTCATTTGCAATCGAGCATTTAAATTATAGTTGAGGATTAATATGCATGAGCTGCATGATTTAAGCGACTGCATGCATTATTTCTACAATGGATCAGATCTTGTTAGAGAAAAAAAAACTGAACAAAACAACACAATGAAAGAAAACAGAGTATGCCACAGGTGGTAGAGTGTAGGATAAAGTTAAGTTCTTCATTAAACTAATTTCTGATGCTTCAATAAGCAAAAGGTGCTCAAAATGCTGATTACCATAATAAGGCAAGTCAGGGGATAGATAGATGGGGGCAGAGGGCTGAGTGGCTTACTGCTGGAAAATCCCATTGTTGCTATAGCTATATCTTCTGTCATTATGTGTGCACAGCATACACACATTTCAGACTAAGCACAAGACCAAATTCTGCTGACGCAAAGGGGATTATGGCCCTAACCCCATTAATATGGCTTAATATGTATGCCAATAAATCTGATTTTTTAATATAATATGGTATATACTGTCCTGCTTAAAGATTATGCTCAAAGATTATGCATGGGAATTTGCTTGCACCATCTGTCAGTTTGCTAAGATGGATTGCACATTGATAATGTGATGGCTCCTAGCAACACTGCATCTTGACATAAGGGTTATTTTATTTTGTTCATTCGTTGTTGTTTTTTTTTTGTCCTGACCACTGTAATGTAATGAAACAATATAACAAAATAGGAAAAAAAAATTATATTTTTTTGCTGTAGATAAGATTTGCACAGAATTTATATTTATTTATTTATTTTTTGTTATGTATCACTGCTAGGATGGGATCAGATGCGACCTCACATGGTTGCTTGTCTAGTATTTAAAAGCAATTTTTTTATAGCGCTGGATAAATTGTACAGTATACATGTGCAGCTTTTGAACTATAATAATTATAATCGAAATTATTATTATTTCCCAACAGTCTACACATCTATTTTTTATATCTATCTATCTATCTATCTATCTATCTATCTATCTATCTATCTATCTATCTATCTATCTATCTATCTATCTATCATCATTAGGGAATTATTTAAGTCCTATTTAATGTGGAATGGTTGTTGGTGCAACCTAGGCTTCTTTGATCACTTCAGGAACTGGTTATCTCCTTGGATTTCCATCAGTAAATAACGAAAACTGTCATTTCCATAGGGAAGTAGTAGCTCAGGAAGGTCAGGGGATCGAGCCCCAATATGTTCAAGCTGCCACTCTTGGGGCTTGAACATGGCCCTTAACCCTCTATGCTCCATGGGCACTGTATCCTGTCTGACCCCAGCTTCTTAACATTGCTGGGATCTGCAAAGATCTACGAAGATCCCTGTGCTGTAATGTATATGTGACCTTAGGCTCTTTTACCCTTTCAAAAATGTAAAACTTAATGGATATGTTTAAAGTCCTGAATGTCCACTTCAGAAATTGACGAATGAAAAAGTTGACATGTGGACAGGAAAGCACACTGCCTCGTCGAACCCGGGACTGCCTTGAATCTACCCTGATCTACATTGTCTTATACTGGGCTGCAATTCATGTGAATGCGAACACAACTCATACTCGAATCCACACTTAGTTAAAAAGTATTTTCCAGCAGAAAATATGTGTATTATGTACAGGGCAGGGGAATGTTGTGGAACACTGATGATGTAGAAGAATGTATTTTTGTATTGTTGAGCAAAAATATCACTCTGTTGCACATAAAAGCACTATAATAATAACAATAATAATATTATTGCTATTATTATTGTTATTATTATAGTGCTTTTATGTGCAACAGAGTGATATTTTTGCTCAACAATACAAAAATACATTCTTCTACATCATCAGTGTAGGTTCAAGGTAGTCCCGGGTTCGATGAGGCAGTGTGCTTTCCTGTCCACATGTCAACTTTTTCATTCGTTCAATTATTATTATTATTATTATTATTATTATTATTATTATTATTATTATTATTATTATACCAATAAAAAAAAAACAATGTTGAGTCATATTGTGTTCTCCAGGCACATTTGTGAGCGAAGATGAACACAATCAGTTCAATTCAATGTAATTTGTATAACAATGGATGTCCCAAAGCAGAAATAAATAGATTGATGTATGATAGATGTACTTTATATACATTTTAGCATCATAAATGAGTCTTCATTTATTAATTTTTTATAAGCAAGCCAGTGGTAGGAGTGGCAAAGCAAACTCCCTGTCATATCCACCAGGGTTCAATAGTCAAATCAAGTCAAGTCAGCTTTTATTGTCAATTTAAGTGAAACACAGTGAAACAAATCAACCTTCCCACAAGATCAAAGAGCTACATAAGACAACGTAAATTAAAAGAAAGATGATAAAACACAAAACTATACAATAAAATCAAGAAAAATCCAAAGGTTGCATAACTTTTGGGCTCATCATAGTGTACAATGTTAGCTAGTTTTATGTGTCATTCTTATAGAATAATCTGTTGTTTTACATGTCATTGTGTCTGTCATTATTTATAATAAGAATTGAGTCATACCATCACATTATATGAACTATAGTTGAAAAAATAGATCTCTTCTTTTCTCTCCTCGCATGCAGCTCTCCCATTTAGATTAAGCGCTAATACTGTGTTATTGCTTTAACTAGATGCAAAATGGATGTGACGGTCATTATAATACATACTCAGTGAGGTTCAGACGTTAACATAGCATATTAATAAGTACTGTCATGACCTGGCATCTGGCACTTTACACAATAGCAATTATTATCCCTAAAAGAACAAAAAAAGTCATATATTACCCACCTTAAGCTTTGAGGCAATCCATTCCCCTGACGCTGGGATTTACAAGTAAGTTTTTCATGTGCCATTAAATTAGCTTTCTTTACCAGGTAATGATGATCATTATGCTCTTTTTGTAGCATTTGCGAAATACAGTTCAGGTCAACAGGATTCATCTCCTTACCTTTGTGTACAGCAACTGCAGCTTTTTGTCTTTTCTTTGGTGCGGATGCAATTTCATACGATAATTACACAATATAAAGCTCTTTGACATGAAGCCCAGGATTGAAAGCTTATGCAGAGCAGTTTAACAAAAAAAAGGGGGGGGAATTTACAGTAGTTTACGATGTAAACATTAAAACACAAGAACAGTGCAGGGAGCTGAAAGGCTCCCAAATGGTACATCAGGGAATCCATTTGCAGGCCTGAACCAGACGGAATGTTTGTAAATTGGTTTTGAAAAATTGTTCAGCAGGCATATAAAAGATGACGTTCCAATTCTGAATTAGATATAATAACACAAAGGGGCTGTAATTTAAGGAGGAAAATTCCCAACAGGGCCACAAGCAAAATTCAGTGCATAGTGACACAAGAATTGATACAATAGCTGACACAGAAGAGAGATTTTACTCATTTAGATCATGCATGCTTTACAGCAGGATGCACAATGCTGACTGGAAGAGACACTGATATGAATTGATACACTAAACAAAATATATATTAACAAAGAAAGTAGGGATTGAGGATATATGATTGAAGTTAAGAAGTGTGTATTGCTATTAGGGATTTGCATCAGCGCTGGGATTCGACAGGGCACAATAAACAGTTGCGTGAGCGTGAGATTTTTTACTTTACTTTTACTTGTGCTAGCTTGAGCAAGCGGATATTTATGAAGCTTTTGCCCCAAAGCAAGTCAACATCATTGCCATGAATGTGCGGCACTATGCATGCATTTACGGAATCTTTAGTAACTGCCTGTTCAGCATTGCAATGAATTATATTACTTGAGAAGTTTGTATATGTTTGGGAACTGAATTAATTTTCAAAATTAGTTTGACCCCTGACCTCAACATGATGACGTAGTAATCGGTTTAACTCGTTTATATGGCAAAATTTTTATTTTGTTCGGTTTATAGAAAGGTTTATCCCACCCCTCTTAAAACGATTATTATAATAATTTCATTCGGTTTGGGCATTTTTATTCCGATTTTTTATATGGAGTATTTTCATTCAAATTGGACTTTTAAACCGATTACAGTGCTCCATGTAAACACACCAACTGTAAGGTCTGACAGTCAATCTGATTACTTTATCCCAGTTTCATACGTAACAGCAATAATTACAAGAAGGTCAATGAAACACTCGAAAGATTTTCCTTCCCAGACCAAACCCCCGACCTTTCACCACACCGGTCATGCTGGATGATGTTGCAGGAAGCAAAACATTCCCCACAGCATTTCTGGACTCTTTTACTAAAAACTTCCACTGTGAATAGAACTGGGTGCCAGTGGTGGACGTGCCAATTCTGATGTTTTCTGGCAAATGCGAATTGAGCTGCATGGTGCTGGACTGTGAGCACAGTTCCCACTTGAGTATGTTGGATCCTCATGCTTTTACTTTCATAGAGTCTGTTAATGATAGTTGGGCAGAAACATCAAGAGTCAGGAACCTGTTATTGTCATTTCAACCATGTATAGCTGACACAGTACACAGTGAAATGAGACATGTTTTTCTGCAGAACCCTGGTGCTACATAAAACAACAAAGAGCTACATCACACAACATAGAGCTACATAACAGGTCACAGAGCAAATGACTAAAGTAAGTTGTTCTACCACATAAAGTGCAAAGACAAAAGACAGTGCAAACTGAAAACACATGACAGTGTGGGACAAATACACAAAACACAAAATAGCGCCATCAAAATGGCATTAATCCGTTCCAACCCTCAAATTGGCACCCCGTTTTTATGTTTCAAGTAATTAAATTGGAAAATAAATTTCTAAAAAAACAAATCTTCTATAGAAACATAATAGAAAGAGTATGTAAAGATATAAAAGGTTTTATTCAGTGTATTTTCCTTGGAGATAAGACATCTTGAGCTAACGAAAGCGCCGGTGGGGTGTGTGTGTGTGTGTGTGTGTGTGTGTGTGTGTGTGTGTGTGTGTGTGTGTGTGTGTGTGTGTGTGTGTGTGTGTGTGGAGGGGGGTAGAGGCGATAAACGGAGGCGGAGGGAAAACTAGTTTTTTACTATCACTCCTGTACACTACGTATCCCTAAACTTAAAATTTGTAACTTTTTCTTCTTAGTTTATTTTAATTTTCGTCACAGTCTTCGCTTTCTGGCTTTGCTACACCATCTAGCAGCGGCGTCTCGAGCTCGTACCTAAATCTTTTGCTCACGTAATAAAGCAAAAAAATCGACCGAGTGACCGCTCGTATGTCGGAAAACTCGTACATTAATGCACTAGAAGGTCAAGGTACCACCGTAGTTGTGAAAGGAAGGAGGAAGACAGTGAACAATGACTTACTTGGTAGGCTACTGTTTAGATACAAGCCGTTGTAACGCGTTGAGTCTGGGTGAAGGGAGAGCTCACTAAAACTCCAGTTGCAACAAAAATCATATAAGCACAGACAGGTTTCCAAAACTCGTGCTTTTTTTTTTTTCTTGGCAACAGCGTTATGGGTTAGTCAAAGAAACTTAGAAATGAGCATCAGAAAATAAAAAGGACATAATTCTCGGTCTCCACACACGCAGTATTAGCGGAAGAATGCAGTGGCATGCTGTATTCCCAAAATATGCTCCTAATAGAAGCGCAACATATTGCATTTAGTGTCTTTCGTTAAAGCCTGTGTAAAGTTCATTAGTTTCAGTGTAGACACTATAGACAGGTTATAGACAGGTGCGGCTTATTTATGTTTAAAATAAAAATCTTTGTCAAAGCGGCTTATATAAGGGTGCGCTTTATAGTCCGGAAATTACGGTACATAGATTATGCCACTGTCCAGTGCTCCTCATGTAACAGCCTACTTTCTTGACATGCATAGATTTGTCATCTGGAGGAGCTGGACTATCTGTGCAACCTGATCAGGGAGCAGGTACTGCCTCATGCTACAGGGGGTGACAAGGATCGTAAAACATAAAACTAGAGACGAATCAGTCAGTAGTGATAATGAGAATGCAATTGTTTGTGGCCACCACCTAACAACCACTTGCTTTTTGTCTCGTTGTCTTCCCTCTCCAGTGCACCAGTTATTACTGTCATTTGGACCAAAGCTGGTGGAAATAATTCATAATTATTTATGCTTCCTTACTGGACAGACGGCTTAAACTGTAATGACTGAATGTTTCCTTAATTCTTTTTAAAAGCAATCTTAGTGCACTTCTAAGATCATGATCTTTTCTTTGACAGTGATCAGCCAATGTTAGTGTTGTTCAAGGATACTTGTCAAGGAGGCTAGGGATTACAAAGTAAAAAAAAAAAAAACATTTTTATACCCAGTGCTTAGCTAATATTTATGAACCGTCCTTGGCAGCTTAGGTGTTGACAGTTGTATTTACTGTTCGTTGCTTGCTCATGCATAAAATATTCTTTGTCAGTCCAAGAACATCCATAAATTAGAGCTTCTATGTATAAGGTACTGTATGTATGTCTAAACAAAAGCGTGTTAATATTCTAGGTATAGTACCACAATCCCCTTCATTCGGCTGCTCTTTTAAAGCTGATGGACAGCAGAGTGTGTTTATGTATTATAAAGGGACTGTCCTGCAGTTATTAATGTCATAGTAACTGTATTATGTCTCTCTTTGTCTCTTTGTTTTCTATAATCTATAACATTTTTTGCTTATATTCAGAATTGTATTCTGCACAAGCAGTTTTTTTTTTGTAGCTACAAAATATCATTAAAGACATTTATATCATTAAAGAAATTTGCCAGAGGTTTATGGTGGCCAAAATAAACAACAAAAAAAAAATGAAGGGACTTTCAGTGAATTACTTTTCATTGATCTGTAGACAAAACAACTGTTAATTACGGGAGAGCAGGCATTAATTGAAGCAATGAAATAGTGAAAGGCCCACGCTCACCTCCTACGCAAAGAAGGATGCAAAAGATTTTATCGAGTTTTGAGCCTGTAGGGCAGAGCTGTGGGTGTGTTTTCTTGTGATTTTTATTTTTTACCCCCTGACCTGTCTGTTTTATGACATATATAAATAAAGGCTATGGATGAGTGGCTACACGGCTCGGGTCTTCGGGCTGCAAGGTTGACTTTAGCCGCACACTCGGGATCAGCAGATGCCTGTGACACTACGGACGACGTAGTGATTTATTCTGTGTTGTGTTTGCCTTTAATTTTCTGTTGTCAGTCATCTGTCGGCGATATCGAGAGACGGCAGCCTGAGTGATTTAATGGAGATGAATGCGCCTTTTTCTTTCAACTTGCACACACAAAAACAAACGCACACACCTATATGCCACACTAGGGTCTGTACATCAATCCGGGAAAATCATCTTTAGAGGTCGATAACAGTGATTAAAGGTAATGCACACACACTTGAGCATTTGGGAGTTCATGTTAGAAATCTATTTGAGTCCCAGGGATCCTGTGTAAATGCTAAAGATGAGTGTCTTAGTAAGGTCTAGGCCGTCAAAGCCTCCCGAACAGCACCCTTGTGGATTGACAGATTGTACATGGGTCAGGAATTGTACTGGCAGGATAAAAAAAATTCCCCAAAATATTTTGTGATAGTGGTGGAGAGTGCTGTCCTTCCACAATCTCCCATAGGCTGTTCATATGTTGCTCTGGTAATGCAAAAATGATATATATGTTTATACTGGCCAATGACTAATATTCTCGAAATACATTTAAACATATATAGCTATTAAATAATGTCAGCATAGCATGTCTTTATTAGCATTATGTCCAAGATGAATGCAAGCCATGAAAATTTAAGTATCTTGAAAGTGCTTGTATTGTGATGAGAGAAAATTTCCTGTGCTTGTACACTGTTTCAACAGTATATATTAATGAAATAGTGTTCCTTTGCCTGTCCAAAGTTATATTTATGACAGGCACTTCAATAGCATGGTCACTGGCTTCCTAAGTGGTACAATAGAAAAGCTTTAGCCCTGTCATCAGGAGATAGCAAGTAAACAGAAAAATGTTCCAGGGATCATCAGTTTGAATCTCGATAATAGCATGGCCAATGTTCCCTCATTAAAATAAAAGAATGGCTTTACTCCACTTGTAAATCAAAGATACACGAGCTAATCGTAGGTATCTATAATTTTGCTTATCTGGAATAGAACAGTTAGCACTTTCCTTTCAGTGTGTTTAGCAGTTTGAAATCATTTAATATCGCAGAGGAAGCATGTTAGCATGTTAGCCTTTTGTAGCTGTTGAGTATGCCTGGTTGGCCTGGGTACATAGGGATTTGCAACTAACCAAAAAGATTTAAGAAAATTACCAGAATCCTTTCTTTTTCTTAATGCCAAATATTTAAACAAGTGATCATTGCCAACCATGTTCTTGGAGTTGTTCTGGCATATTTCAGAATTCCCCTCCAGGTCTAGTACCATGGATCCTAATCCAATTTAGGTCTGGAGGTTCCAGTGAAATCTTTTTATCAAGCAGATTTCCATGAAACTTTCATGAAAAATTCTAAATCTAAACTTGTACCTAACTTTAAATCAAGCGTGTTGTTTTGTTCCAGAGAGAAAAGCATTTTTAAGTGCACAAGGTATATGTAGGACGTCTGCCTCGACATACATTTCACTGTTTTGAATTATAGCCAGGATGCGGAAAAGACTGAGCCAAACTGATTATAGCAGCAAAGTGAAGATACATGGGAAATGCCTCAAGGCTTATGTTGTCTCCCAAACAAAACATACGAGTAGTTCTAAGACAACACTTGTGCTTTTTATGCTCAGAAATGGTCTTGCTTTGTTGATGTGCATAATAATGTTTTTTTTTTTTTTCTGGGTAGGGGTGGGGGAACTTGGGTTCCCATTGTTTTGTTTATCATTCATATTGTTCCATATGCATTAATGGAGAAGGAAAATGAGGAGGGAATACATAAAAGTAATGGTAAATATAGCGAATTTGGCACAGAGTAATATGACTTTACTGAGGCTTTGACAAAATGTGATTCTCAACATGTTACTGTCTGTTTTTTTTTTTATCATATTTGAATACAAATTATAACATTAATCAGCAAAAGTGTTTTATTGTGGCAATAATGTTCCCATAAAATGAGTAATATGATGGCTTTCTGCCAAACATGAAGTCAAGCTTTTGTCTAAGTAAGAAAAAATGCAAGAACCATCTTCAAATTATTATTACTATATAAATATTTGTATTCCTTTTTATCCACATGCTTACATTTTTGCTTTGCTAGAAATGAATTCATGTTCACATGCACACTACCTAGACCTTGGGCTGAAAGATATTTCTGTTTATATGATGTCTGTAATTTTATCCTTCCACAGTCAAGCCTAAGCTTAAACATTCATAACATTCATATTGCATCTTCTACAGTCTCGGCCACAAATGCATCAGTACTAAACTGAGCCACATTCACTTTTTACTGTATTGCAGTCGAGACAACTGCTTAGGGAGCACAGGAGTGAATGTTGGTGCTAAAAAC
The DNA here is from genome assembly GCA_039877035.1 of Silurus lanzhouensis. Classification (NCBI taxonomy): domain Eukaryota; kingdom Metazoa; phylum Chordata; class Actinopteri; order Siluriformes; family Siluridae; genus Silurus; species Silurus lanzhouensis. The sequence goes on along the minus strand of JBCEWE010000163.1, from coordinate 2,415,158 downwards.
ACATCGCTCTGGTCTCATTCAAGGATCTAGTTTCTAGTAGCAGCTGACAGTTCAAACTCCGTCGTGACCTACATGGTCTACCCTTTGCCTTGTTGAGTATAAATTCATTTTGCTTAATATTTAATGGAAACAGCTGAACTTTTTGAGTCAGTTTATAAATTTATGAGTCGAGATCTGCTGTATAATGTTGCTCTCACTGTCTAGTGTTAAACACTGGTACAGGTCATTGTCGTTCTTTTTTTAAATATACTCATATATTGATAGCTCTGTGAAAACTTTCGCTTACATAATGTTACACCACTCATACACACACACGCACAAAAGACATCAGTCTGGTGAATGTTCTTAAAAGTGGGATGTCAGAACTTGTCAGAACATTTTTGACCTCTGTGCATTCAAAATACAAAGTGGGGAAAAAAAACGCTTTAAACGCCCCCATGTTCGTCTCTAGTTGGCAACAAGCGAGATAATGTGTGATGTGTGATGCACAGTTACCTCCTCGAAACAGCAAACAGTATCAAGTGTTATTGATTTAACAAGTTAATATATATGTATGTTGATTGATCTAAAGCAAGTACTTATATATAGCATAATGATTTTACAGCAAAGAAGTGCTACTTTACTGTTCATGCTGTGAGCAGCCGTGTTGATCGGATAGCACTTGGCGAACTTGGTGTTGCAGAGACTATACAGAGTTCTGTATTGTTTTCAAAAGGTTGGAGGTAGAGAATGGAATATAATTATATGCCCCATCTCCCCCCCCCCCCCTCGCTCTTTCTCTTTCTCTCTTAATTTATTTATTACAGGTTAGAAATAAACACATGGGGACACCTTTCCATCAATAAGTATTGTTTCCCAAACCGTTACCACAAAGTCAGAGGCACACAATTGACACAATTGTATAGGATGTGGTAGCATAGAATTTTCCCTTCATTTGAACTAGGAGCCCCAAACCTGTTCCAATACGACATATACATACATATATATTATAGGAATGAGAGAAAGAGATTTATATGCGTTTAATATGTTTGTTTGTGCCTAGATATTTTACTCTGTACCACACTATATTCATTGCCCACCTACATAAACACTATGATATTCTGAAATAGACAAGTGTAAATGAAAGACAGACACGAAGCAACTTTTCCACTAGTCATGAATTATATGTTACAAAGAAGACAGTTGTGTCTGGCTTATCAATAAATGCTGCACGTATCTCTTTGGTGATAAGCTGTCTTGTATTGCTTCTTGATCACCCTGGTAGCATCCTCTCTTCCTCTTCCTCTCCCTCTGGCTCTTTTGCTTGGCAGTTATTCAGTTCACTAAACATGCTACTCGGCTTCATCCCTGTATTTACAGTAAACTGAAATGCTTTATAGCTTTGTGTGAACGCTTGAAAGTGCTTAAACCATGACACCTATGTGGTAATCACTGCACTGTGATAAAGAAGGGTTGTGTATTGAATTGCAGTGTTTTCGGCATGATAACATATAGTGAGGTAAATGACCGTAAAGGTTTGTTAAGTATTGTTCCATTTAAGCAAATATAAGAAAGTGTGAATGTAACAAACAACAAAAATCACATACACATATTTTATACGTTCTTATATTTCTTAAACTAAAATTACTGGGATTATTTTTCCTGTTATACATTGTTAAAGACAAAATCTTTAGATTCAGACATACAGAAACATGGAAGTAAGTAGCAGCTCTTATTAAGGTTAACACAGGGCAGGTGTGAGGGCTCAGAGGTATGACAAAGTGATATAGCTAAAAGCTGATTCTATTATAACCGTGACATACTGTAGAGTAGGCAGTAGTTTTGTTACCTGACTCACAAAGCTGGAGATGCGTAAGTCCTGGCATTTTCCCAAAGTATTGTACCGCAGAAACTTTATGTTTTCCTGCTGTGCAAAACTTAAAATATTTTTTCATTTTGCCGTATCACTATCGTCATTGTGGGATCAAAAATTCGGAAATCGAACCGTCGTAACTTGAGGACTACCTTTATTACTGTATATCTGACAGTCTAATGGAAATTAACTATTGGACGATGTATTTAAAACTAAACTAGCGTTCACTAAAAATGTATTTGTTCTGTGTTTCAATGGCAAATTATGAAAAAAATAAAGCTACATTTGAAGTCCCCATACACTTAAAAAAAATTATTTTATAAAAATATTTGTTGCATTCACAGCCTGTAAAGTAATTGCATAGTTGCTGTACTCATGCCAAGCTGTTTTTTGGATTGTGATATTTTGTTTTGAATTGTGATATTGCTTCTGTCCTGTTTCTGTGTTCCACCTTCATGTTTATAGTTTAGTCCAGTGTTGTTACCATAGTTTAAAGATTGCCCTACCCTGTTCCATTTTCAGACTGGGTGTGCATCATGTTTTAAATTTCCCTGTCTTGGATTTAACAAAGGATGTTTTTATCTGTACTTGCATCTGTCTGTATTCTCATAGCATGAAGCACACACACACACACAAAAAAATTAAAATAAAAAAGCTGTAATAAATCCATCATTTTAGTATACATTAAACTTGCAATTTACATTTCTGGTTTTCGACAGATACTATTATCCAGAGCAACTTATATTTGTCTTATTTTTTTATACAACTTTGGTTCGCTCAGGGGTCCAGCAGTGGCAACTTGGTGGTGCTGGGATTTTCAACTCACAACCTTCCGATCAGAAGTTTAACTTAGTTCAGCTTAACCACTGAGCTACAGTACCACTTCCCAAGCACAATTTAAAAAAAAAAAGAAGGTAAACATTTTTTTATTTTTGAATGCAAAGGATTTTAATTATAACCTTCACTGCTTCAAAAACATTTTAATCTGTGTACCAGTAGTAATATTGACTTGTTCCTAGATGTGTAGCTTCTGCTTCTTTCGACTGCTCCCATTAGGGGTCACCACAGCAGATCATCTGTCTCCATACCCCCCTGTCCTCTACATCTGCCTCTTTTAAACCAACTACCTGCATGTCTTCCCTCATTACATCCATAAACCTCCTCCTTGGCCTTCCTCTTTTCCTCCTTCCTGATTTCTCCATCCTCAGCATTCTCCTACCGATATACTCCATGTCCCTCCTCTGCACATGTCCAAACCATTTCCTACATATGTAGCTACATTTGTTATTCAATCCCCCTTTAACACAGGCAGAATTCTGAAATGGCTTTCTTTTTACTTTGGGTAAAATCAACAATTGATTTTTTCCATTTGGTTTCTTTAAACATTATGGGGTTTATGAATGTATTTAAATGATCATACACCGATATCCGATTCCTTCAAATAATTGTATTACAGATTTCATGGCATGTAAAGAGCTGAGTATAGCATGACTGGCTTGACTAGTCATGACTAATTGACCGATGAATCAATTTCACACCTTTTACCTTGGTATTATTCAGAATATAACCTGACGTACTTTGAGCCATATAAACACACAAAACTTAGAATAATATTTGATGGAAACTTTTAAAAACAAAAAATGGCCTATTCATTAAATAAATGTCATAAATCGTCTACACATCTCCTACAGCTCAACAGAAGGCACGGTGGTTTTCGCACAGCATACCGCCACTGCATGTTTCACACTCTCTGTGTGGTGTTTAAATAATGTCCTTAACAGAATGCATTAGGACCTGTGAAATGAGCATGTCGAATAATATCTCTGTGTGTGCTCATTACAAAAGAATTAGGCTTTTGCAATAACCTGTGCCCCAGAATGCTCTCTGGAAAGAGTGCTGTTGCAGTACCCACAAACACCTCCAGAATGTTTGGTGTCCTTATTAAGATGGGTTAAAAAGGTTAAAATTCCAGCTGTTTAGCTGCATCTCAATCAGTTCTTTAGTTCAGTAGTCGGTGCAGTGGAATGTTTTACCTATAAAAACTCAATGCACTGCAAAAACCAGTGAGCATCCATGCAGACTATGATCCTTTTCTGGAAATGGCTTGTTATCTTGTTATCATTGTATTTATTTTTTTGACATTTTATATACTGTTAGTTGAAGTCTAATGGCTTTTAAGTGTTAAATGATCCATAGTTAGAATTACAATCCTGCTTGAATTGCCAGGACAGAAATGCATTTTATTAAAACTATTACATAGTCTGAGATGATATATTACATTTCCATTTTTTATGTTTTGGGCTTTTTCAGTAATAGATTAGGAAATTAGAAAGGCCATCTTGACTGTTGATGAGAGAGGCCAGTGGTGATGTTTTACAATGAGTCAAAAATTGGGTCATCACTGTCCCAATTGTAGTGAGCATCCTTACCAGCTGATTGAGGCATACTAGAAGTTAAAAATATAACATAGTAGATTCCCATTTCTATCTTCATTCTGGAAAAACACTATTAGATGACAGGATATGGGAAATAAGGTGAGGAAGAATAATATAAATAATGTAGGTTTAACCTGGAACCTAGTATAGAGCTGTCTTGAGAATTTTAACTGTAAGGATCAGTCATTTAGTTTACGATTGGCCTGAGCAGCTTGGTAAAAGAAATGAGTGAAGACACTACTTTCATCACAATTAGCATTAAAAAAAATTCAAATAACCGAAGAGTGAAACAAAGTGTTTGTGTGAATGGAGTTTTCATGTTCAGTATAAATCCAGCAGAAGATGCAGGCTGGTTAATGACAGCAATTTACTGGTGCTGTTTGAACGTGTCAGTAATGAGCAGTGCTGGAGAGCAAAGGAACAGCTTTTGTGAAGATCATTAAAAAAAAATAAATGAAAGGGTTTGTATAGTGGTGTATTTTAATAGGTTGTACTTAATCTCGAAAAGAAACGAAAGTGTAAATGTCCCAGTCACACATTTAATGCATTTAAATAATGTGGTCGTTAATTATTTTTTTTCCCCCTAGTTTTCACCATAGTACAATACTCAAACAATACTTCCTACATCTATTTTACCAATGCTTGTTCAAACCCACCTAGATCTGCACAGCATTCATGAAGACATTAGCGGCAAGCATGCGAAAAGATTTGGTGAAATCTTTGGTGTGAAAGATTGTGTGAAAAGAGTGCGATGCTGAAATGAGTTTGTTAGGTTTGTAAAAACATTTTCACTAGGAGAAGAAGTGGGATTGTTATTTTCTGCTTTACTATTTCTTGTACTTCTGCAACTTTATAATGTTTTAACTTTTGCTTGTTTAAGACTTCTCCAAACGGGGGAAAGTAAACAGGAAAAAAGAGCATGCACGCAAAACAATTTGCCCATTCCTGTGGAATGACACAGCAAATCTCCATCACGTAGGCTGAGGTGCTCAGCAGGACCACAATACCGAGAATACGTGACTCCATCTGCACAGGGTGAGGCATGTGCTGGCTTTTCCCCCTCTACTACTATAAGGTTGCTTCTATGCAATATTGGGAATGGGGCAATGGGCAAAATAATTTATAGATTCATTAAAAAAAGTGCTGCTCTTTCTTGTTAGGGAGGGAGCTTACTAAAATATTTATTAATATATACAGCACACACTACTGCCCACATGGGTTCATTGGTAAGGGTTCTGCACTGTATATTTGCTGTTCTTTTACTGGACTGAGATTGACGCTGCCAATCCTAAAGCCAGAGCTATTCTTCCGAATAAAGGCGGCACAGGCTGAGAAAAACCAATGAGAAAACATTAGTTTAAATCACCCTTCTGCTTTTTGATTTTTCTTATAGCGGATGTAATTTATTGTCTTTAATTCTTTCTTTTGCTTGTCCTTATTTTGCATTCCTGTCTCTGAATTGTTTGCTCTTAGTTCTATATGTGGCTGCTCCAAATAATTGTTTGTAGTTAGTTTGCTTTTAAGCTTGTCTAACCCATATTCAGCAAATATACCTACATAATTCTGGTGGCTTTATTTAGTTTCTTTGGGTGGTGCCTGTTTTTGCACTCTTAACCAAGCTCTAATTGATCTTGTGCTGACTGCATTATTTGTGCTATAACATTCAGTGCTGCCTTTTCTGCACTGAAAAAGCTCATTGAATTTACCTAATTTAAATGCGTACCACGTGATTAAATTTCAAAATCCAGAGTCAAACCCTGTGCTTTCACTGGAATTGAGGAGCAAATGGGCTGCTGGTGTAACAGCCACACTGCTGCTGTAATATTCTACCGCATGTGGTAATTGTGGTTAATTCTTGGTATTCAAGTTCATGTTGGTGCCGAATGTTTTTGCAAGATTTCATGAATGTTTTCTTTCTTATATATATATATATATATTTAGCTAGCAACTAGAAGCTTGCTTAATTTTAGTAATAATAATAAATAATTAACAATTAATTCACTTTTTGGTAAGAAAATATTGGTAGTGTGTTCTCAGAAATCTGACCGACCATATATTCCTTTATTTATTTACTGGTGTGATTTTCCCATGTCATCCATCCCTATTAATTGCTAATTTTTGCGGAAAAAAAAACTTGATGAATCTTATTTTTTTAATGATCGCACAGTAAGACAGGTTTTTTTTCTGCCGTTGTTGCTAATTTCGTAACTACACAAAACAACCATGTGTTCACATGAACAGGACAAGTGAAACAAAAATTGCTAGCGGAGAAACAGAATAACTTGAAAAGCTTCCCGCATCGTTTAAATCGCATGTATGGGAGCATTTCTTTGCAAATTATATTTGTCCTCCTTTTTTTTTTGCTGAGCAGAACAATGATCCCATTCGTGACTCAAAAAAAAATAATTTGATCTGTGAGTTTTGTGTTCCAATGCACCACTACAGAGAGAGAGTGAGATTGAGGTAAATGCAATTTGTTTAAGGCATTTTACTTCGCCAACTTCTGGGTTAATTTTTCTCTAATTTAAGTGTCTAATCTTCTGGTTTTTATTCGAGTTAAAGTGCTCCACATGTTTATTCCTCTATCGGGCTGTTTAAACTTTTAATATACATTCATTTATTTTTAGTATTTTTAGTAAGTGCTTTTTCAGTAATCTACAAGCAGACACAGAGAACATGCAAAACTCCATTCAGGACATAAATAGATTAAATAGATACAATTTTATTGTCATTGCATAGTACAGGTACACAGCAACGAAATGCAGTTTAGCATCTGCCAGAAGTGCAAATAATAGAAATTGTCCAAATTGACAAGTGCAGATAAATATGCAAATATATAGTAGGTACAGCATGTAATATATGTGGATAAATGTAGAGCAAATGAATATAAAGGATATGGCAAAGAAAACTGTGCATGAGCTGCTGAGTTAGTACAACACATGAATATAAAGGCTCTGGACAGAGTAAAAATGTGCAGACGCTGGTAAGCAAGTACACTGAAAATAAATATAAGATTATATATATGAACTAATTTTTGAGAGGTTATATTAGTGCAAGATGTGTGTAAGGCACAATACGTGTATAGAATGTGGGATATAAAAATGTACAATATTGAGAGACACTGGAACTGTGAGGTAGCAATGCTCTGTGCTCCTACAGTATAATATTTTGTTGTTAAAAAAAACCCCAAATAAAACAAATAAACAAATAAATAAATAATATGGTTGATTTTCCAAATCCACTTTTAATCCACTGTGTTCGGTCAAGAAGAGAGAGAAAAAGACGAAGAAGAAATCTTGAAATGAAATGCAGCACACGAAAGCCCATAATTCAAACAATGTGTATTTTATAAACAATGTTTGCTTGTACCTGGGCTAATTGGTTTGAACACCTGCTCGAGAGTCAATCACAGTTTACACTGCAATAGTTAGAGCCGTGTTTAATGCATTGGTGCAATATTTAGCTCTAACTTGTTTTCAAAGCAGCGTTTCTTTAGTTGTGCCCCAGCAAGAGTAATAATGAGGCTCACAGTGGGGTGGACAGTATTCTTTATTTTGCACTTTGATCAATAGACCAGGCTCGCTTGCTCATTCAATGTTAACACATGAGCATCAATATAGTCCCTCTTTTTTTCTCCCCCTCTATCGCTCTCATTTTCCTTTCCATTTACCTGTTACCCCAACAGGGGCCTTGGTGCTGGATAACATCAATTACAAACAGAGTGATTTATGTTATTTTGATAATAAAAAGCTAGCCATTCTTGCAACATCATTAACATACACCCACATACCAGTGTAACTCATAATTTCTTAAATATTTAGAGCATTATTATACCTTAAATGAAATAGTAAATGGGACATGTGCCATGTCGGCTTATCTAACGTCAGCGTGGTTTAATGCATAATGCCAGTTAGAGTGGCCTAAAACTTGTGTGAGTGTAGGGTAACCCACCCAATGGCCCAACGACGGAATCCACTGCTGTGGGCTACACGCTGTTGTAAAAGATTACTAAAATGGGTTTGAAATTTGTTACTTATTTTTCAACTCATATCTGACCTAAATTTGTAATAAAGATTTAACTTGAATATATCTAATTAAAGCTGATCACCTTATTGTTAGTATTTCTTCTTTAATTTTAATAGATTATTCTACGCATTCCATCTTTTTAAAATTAATCATTCATTATGGACCTGGAGTCGCTTAGGGCCTTGTGCTTGGCTAACTATACCTGCTCGCGTAGGCAAATTAGCCATTCTGAATCTTAGTCAAAAGATATAACCGTAAACTAATGTTCTTTAAGTAGGCCGCTCAATGCATAAAGAGTAGTTCATTTAGCCACTTTGTTATGACATGCTAGGTCAGCGATAGTTAGAAATCAGAAGGTCCCAGACGATGTGCCCTATGCTCCATCCGTTGGGACAGGAGCTGATCTAAAACCAAATACAACATAGGGTAAAACCAACAACTAATAAAGATCATCTCCGGGACAACCGTCACATCAGTAGGAAGAGATCTTCATTTTTAGTCTGGTCTACTGATATTAGACTGAGATCATATTTCCAATCGCACTGAAACCTTTAAAATAATACCAAACATGTAAAGGTAAAATTCATACATTCTTAAAATGTCATTATTACAGTATGCAACTATAGTAGCTGGAATTCAGGGAATTTCAAAGTCATCTTTCCTTGACCCAGCCATATCCCCAAGAGGGAAAGAGGGGGGCTCAATGATGGGTGAGAGGGCAGCTGAACAAATGGCTTTCTCTGCTCAGATTAAAGAGATTCTCTACTCAGATTGGAAAGTTAATTGTTTTGTTGCATTGCATTTCTAGCCTCAGTCTGGCCTCATGAAGTTGCATGGCAGTTCTCAGGGTCTGACCTCGTGGAGAGATCTGACCATCCTTACATGAGTGTACGAAAAACAGGTGAGCGCTGATCCTGCTAATCTGTGCTTTTTGTCTCCCTGCACGTCAGTGTTAGTGCTTTGTTAATTGCTTGTGCCTGGAAAGCTAATGCCTTTGTTAAGGTGGCTTGGTTGTCTAATCCCTGCAGGAGCCATGAGGTGCCGAAGCTGTCGGCGTAAATTTTTTTTGAGGGCGTCTCCGCTGATGTGGAGCTCAGTAGGAAGGCGTCTTAAATTGCATTAGTGCCCTGACAAACCTTTAGACATGCTCATTGGGTAAACGGCCACTGTTGTAATGTGCTTCACCTTGACCCAGTAAAGATTAATGTAACAAGACAGAGCAGCACAGAGAGTGACTCTTTCTGATGCAGTACACAGAGAGTATCGTACACACACACACACACACACACACACACACACACACACACACACACACACACACACACACACACACACAAACACAAATCAGTGTGTAATGGACCAGACAGGGACATCAGTAACACGGCAGAGGGATTTCTGGCTCGTATAGGACATGCTGACCAGAAGTTCTGCTCTGTTGGCAAGGTGTTAAACAAAATAACGTTAAGTTTGATGTTTGATTTTTTTGTTTTATTAGATAGTGTGGATTGGAACATTATTAATTTCTGTAAAGAATTTAGGGGGAAACCTACCAGTAACTCATGTAACTACATACCATTTGCTATTAGTTTCACTTTATCTAACATATAGCTCATAGAACTATATGCTATAAGATGAAGACTTCAAGTGCTTAACAATAATTTATATTTAGCACTTGTAATATTAAGCTGGACCTTGCCAACCACAGTCCCTATAATTTCACAAGCTAATTTATCTGATTAATTTTTTCTCTTAAACAAGTGCAATTCAGGACACCTCGCATTGTTCATGCTCTGAATCACGTGTAAAATCTGGCCAATAGGCAGTCGTGACGTCATTGGCGGGCGAAGTGACGCAAACCAGGAAACTACAAAATGGGAGCATGATGGGAGTGACATCAGCTTCTGGAAAAGAGAAGGTAAGCACTGCAGGGATGCAGGGAGTATGGCACGTTGACGCAGCTTGCGTTCCCTCAGGGAACTAGGGTTACCTACGTAACCTAGTGATGTTCCCTTTCAGGAACTTGAGCTGCGTTGAAAATGCTTTGGGAATGGGTGTTCAATCACGCCATACTGACCAGTCCCTGCCTAGTGTGTCTGAGCACAACCTGCATGCAGGACAGAGGAGCAGGGAGTGGCTCTGATGTCGAGGTCGTAGAACCTGACAAAGGTCAGCGGGGTGGACCAACCCGTAGGCTTACAAATGTCCTGGAGGGACACTCCAGCGGACCAGGTCGTAGAGGCTCTGAAGAGAGTGGGAAGACACTAGACACAGTCGATTTTGCTTTTCCTGGTTAGGGGCTAGGAAAGAAGGAGGGCAGAATGCCTGCAAAACGACAGTTCGTGAGGGAGCCGCAGGCACCTTAGGAACATACTCCGGTTTGGGGTAAAGAATAGCATTTGGCCATGCCAGGGGCAAACTCCTGGAGAGACGGGGCCACAGATAGAGCCTGTAGGTCCCCTACCCTCTTAAGGGAGGATATTGCCAGGAGAAAGGCGGTCTTAACCGTCAGATACCTAAGGGCCACGTCGGCCAAGTGCTCGAAGGGGGGCTCAGTTAGAGCCGCCAGCACAACGAAGTCCCACACAGGCACTCTGGGTTGGAGCCTCCTGAGAGGCAGCGGGTTTCCTCCATCCGCAGCGATCTTTCCGCCGTCACACGCACCAGAAGAAAGGCCCGCTGCAGCGAAAGCTTTCCCTGGGGAATGGGAGCTCAGCCCAGCTGGGGAGGTTGGAGAGGATTCATCCTTCTCCCTGCCTTCTGCTAGTTTAGCCTGCTAACTCCACGACATTCAGCGCCGCTTCACTTCGCCTCGGCGAGAGCAGGGCATAAGCCGCTAGGGATATCACTCTCCTCGAAGAGTGATCTCCAGGAGCGGAGCATGCTAATAGCCATACGGATACAGCACGGACAGTCTCTCTCTCTCTCTCTCTCTCAAGAGCCGATTGAGCATGCTTTAATCCCAAACAAACAACACAAATCTTATGTGTGTGTCCCCCGTAATGAAACGAGGGCAAGGAGGGACACACATGCAAAAGTTTGTTTAATTCTTAGTCATGCTGCACAGATTCACACACAAAGCGCTTACCTGAACAACAGAAACTGATGTCGCTTCCATCGCGCTCCCATTTTGTAGTTTCCTAGTTTGCGCAGCGTCGCCCGTGATTCAGAGCATGAACAACATGAGGTGTTTCCAAAGAGTTTTCTCGACGCAGCACAAGTTCCTGAAAGGGAACTGCGCTATAACTTCTGTTGGGTCACCTGGAAGCTCACCTATATATAATATATAACATATATAAACTCACAGAAGCCCAAGATTGGCTAATGTTACTTGGATTGACAGAGGCCTGTTGTGATGGACTTGCCTCCTGGGTATGGAAGGCTATTGTATTGTAGGGATTCAATCTTGTGGTTAGAAATAAAACAAATGCACCATTTAGAAGAGCATTTAACAAATCCAACACAATCATAGTCAGGGCAAAGAGAATTTAAAATGAGAAGCAAACAAATAAAATAAAAAAGTGCAGATATACATGTTGCGTAAACACAATAAAGAACGCACATATGTACAGCATAAACACAATGTCAAGACTTTGCAGGGTTAGTGTATAAAACTTGTAGTCAAGGTATATAGAATGTCAAATTTCTATAATGAGAAACAGCTGTTCTGTTTAGTAGATCAGTGACTTGGAGTGAGCTAATGCAAGGACTGGAGTGGGCATAGGACTCGTGAGTCAGGGCTGGAACTGATGAGGGTTTCAGCGTGACATTTGTAAAGAGGTAAAGGGTACTGAGTCTAGCAACTATGGCCTTTTTATGATCACAATTTGTCCTATAGATGTGTTTTAATTAGACAAGAAAATGGTAACATCTAGATATGTTGGGTCAGGGAAGCTATGGAAACTCTGAAATGACATTTTTAATAATTGTATTAATTATCCTTTAAACCATGAGAGTCTGTGCAGCTGGAGTAAAAATAGAATCAGGCAGATGTGTCTGCAAATCTGAGGTGAAGGTCAGAGGAATTTCACAGGCTGTTATCTGAAAATTTTCAAGCAAATCCCAAATACAGTATACTTTGATTCTAGACCTCTGGTGTTACTGTAGTTGTAAACTGTAATTCATTAAAACAAGACAGGAACAAAATACTAGAATCTACAAACTTTGTGGCTAGGCAGCAGAGAGGTCTAAGCCTGGTTTGTCACTTGTTGCTGGTTCCTGAGTGCTCCGGTCTCTCCCTCTCTCTTGTGGGTTGATGGGCATTTTGAGTGCCTGTATTGGACAAGAGGGTGGTCCTCCAGAAGCCAGGATGTACTCAAGTATGTGGATGATTTGAAGTGGGTAGAATACAGGCAAACAAGATAATGGCAGAGAAATTACAGTTTAGAAGTGTAGGTCTGAATCTTTCAAATGAGATGAGACAATTTAAGCAAGGGAGGCCCAGTTCTACTGATTTAAAGGAATGTAACATATAATAAGCTAAGCTTCAATGGGCTAACAGGGCTAAGCCAAGACAACAGTGTTTTTTGCAGAATAAAATGAAGAAGAGAAGCAGGGTCTGATTTCTTGCTAGCCTAAACTGTAGATTCAGTGACAGTGTGTCAGATGATTGCAGACTATGAAATGACCCAGAGTTTTGCCTTTCGTGTTGGCTTGTATTTCTTTGACACCTTCATAACGTCATCCTAAGAAGATCTGAAACTCAGGTTTACAGTTAAAATTTTGAGAGAAAAGTGGACAGGCTAAGTAATTTAACAAAATGACGGGTGACAGAACAGAAGGGAAGAGATAAATGTGTTTTTTAATTGAACGGTTACAACTTTTCTGTTTCGTATGTTTCTTCATTAAGTGAAGGAAACACTGCATGAAGCCATTAACGGCTTTAAATCACAAATGCAGTGGTTTGCCAAATGGCTAGTTATGTTTAAGTGTGTCATAGTTCACATTATTCTTATCGTTTCATCAAGTAGACCTCATAATATAATACATTGCTCATTCCTAATAGTTCCACTGTCAAGCTATTGACAGATATTTGATTTTAGCACTCCCATTAAACAGCATAGCCAGCCATTACAATTTTATATATATAAAAAAATTTCAGCCCTATCTTATATTATTTCTCGTTTTAGGCTTTTTTGTTCTTCTCTATTCTGACCAAATGTAAGACCTTGTCACAGGGAACGTAGTGATTTCTATTGCCTCATCCGGCAAAGGACTTGAATCTTTTACTGAAACCAACAGTTCCGCTAAATGTATTATTTTTGCTCCAGTCTGCCTCTAAATCCCTCTATCTTCCCCCTGACATCAGTAACTGCTCAACAAAGGAGCTAATGAAGCATAGGAGAGAAGATTTTTTCCTGGTAATTAAGAAAAATGAATGGAGGTGACATAGAGGCTGCTGCATGCTTCATAATTGTCCTCTCCTCTATATCTTCCTCCTCCATTCTTCCTTTCTCCATCTGTATCTGTCGTCTCTGTTACCTGTTGTATCATACGTGTGATGAATGCAATATGAATTTTGTAGCTAGGAAAAGAAAAAAATTAAATATACTGTACACTTCATCAGATTTCTATTATTGTGACCACTGACTTGCTACTAAAGAAAAAGAAAAACATTATAATGGACTTTGTTTTTGCTCCTGATTGGCAAGAATTGATTCTAATCAGCTTGCTCTACCTTCACATTGATGGCCCCTACAAAAGGTAATAGTCAGCTACAAATTGCAATTTGGGCTTTTACTCCTTTCAAGATGAGTTTGCAGCATATTGATTGTGCTTACAAGAGATCTCAAAGGATTTCTGGTCAACAAAATGAAGTGATGTTCTCAGACAAAACAATGCCTGTTAAAGAGTGCTACTCAGCCTACATATCTGTCAGGAATCTTATAAAATATTTGCCAGTTTCAGATTTAGAATAGCAGAATGTGAATTATACAAATGTGCAAATAACAGGCACATTAAAATGTACAAGTGGTGGTTGGTATTTGTTATATGAGACCAATAGGAAACGAGCACTTGAACATGTGAAGCCTGTGGAAAAAAGCTAGCTAGCTATGTTGGATTGTTTCTTGTAAACAAAGAAAATGTAAACAAAAACTAATTGTTTTTACAATTATATTTAACAATGTGTGCAAAGATTATTTACTTCTAGTTTCTTCTTCCAAGACATACAAAACAGAGCTGAGATTGCAATATTTTCTTTATTGTGTATATTACACATGCTATTACACATGCTTGAGCTTCACATGTGTTGTGATAGCAGTGTTAGCTAAACAAACTAAAATGTATCAAGAATTTAAGAGACTTTTACTAAGTGTAATCCTTTCACTTGGCAAAAATTGATCAGGTGTGCGAGATAGGACTGAAATGATTCCTCGAGTAACTTGAGTAAATCGAATAAAATAGTCCTTTTAACTACACACAGAGTACTGTGTTTCCCGACAGACCATTATTACTGACACACCACCTGCTAATCTCTAAAGCGCTCTGGACAGGTAAACACTACAGTGAAGGAAAAAAATTATTTGATCCCCTGCTGATTTTGTGAGTTTACCCTCTTGAAATAAACATTCTACAATTGTTAAGGTAGGTTTATTTGAACAGAGAGAGACAGAATATACAAAATCCCTAAAAAAAACATTAAAGAAAGTTTATAAATTAATTTGTATTTGATCAAGTGAAATAAGTATTTGATCCAGAAACAAATTAGCAAGAATTCTGACTACCACAGACCAAAATTAGTACCGTCCCTTTGGAAACAACTCCTATTATCATCTCATTATGTGAATAAAAGACACCAGTCACAGACTCAACCTCTTCCATTCAAACCGCTCCACCACCATGGGCAAGACCAAAGAGCTGTCAAAGGGACAATATTGTAGACCTGCAAAATACTGGAATGGGCTACAAGACCATCAGATTGTTGTCTTGGCCGTATGTTTTGGGTCATTGTCTTGGTGATAGACTAATCCCCCACCCATCTTCAGTGTTTTGGCTGAGGCCAGGAGGTTTTCATCCAAGATTCTACAGTGCATGTCCAAGTTCATGTAGTAAAGTCTTCCTGTACCCTTAGCAGAGAAACAGAATGTTTCCTCCTCCATGTTTGACAGTAGAGATGGTGTTCTTGGGGTGATAGTCAGCATTTTTTTGCCTCCAAACATGGCTAGTCGAGTTGATGCCAAAGAGCAAAATTTTGGTCTCACCTGACCACATCCTATTCTCCCAAGCCTTCTCGGAATTATTCAGGTGTTCATTGGCAAACTTTAGACTTGCCTGTTCATGTGTATTCTTGAGTAGAGGGACGTTGGTGTGTTACTAATGGTTTTCTTGGTGACTGTGGTCCCAGCTCCCTTGAGATCGTTAACAAGCTCCTCCCATATAATTCTGATCCCTTACCTTTTTTTAAAATCACCCTTACCCCATGAGGTGAGATTTTGCATGGTGCTCCAGTGGTCTGATTTTGTCCCTGACATCCTTTGACAGCTCTTTGGTCTTGCCCATAGTGGTGGAGAGGTTTGAATGGAAGAGGTTGATTCTGTGATAGGTGACTTTTATACACATCTTCTTTCGGCTGCTCCCATTAGGGGTTGCCACAGCGGATCATCCGTCTCCATAATACTCTGTCCTCTACATCTGCCTCTTTCAAACCAACATGCAGTTGTCTTCCTTCACCACATCCATTAACCTCCTTTTTGGCCTTCCTCTTTTCCTCCTTTCTGGTGGCTCCATCTTCAGCATTCTCCTACCGATATACCCCATGTCCCTCCTCTGCACACGTCCAAACCATCTCAATCGGGCCTCTCTAACTTTGTCCCCAAAACGTCCTACATGCTCTGTCCCTCTAATAAACTAATTTCTAATCCTCTCCATGCTTGTCACTAACAATAAAAATCTCAACATCTTCAAATCTGCTACCTCCAGCTCCACCTTCTGTCTTTTACTTAATGCAACATAAACCATCTCTCCATCGACTCTAAACCATACAACATAGCAGGTCTTACAACAGTCCTATAACTCTTCTTAACCCATTCCACCCTGCCTGCACTCTTTTCCTCACTTCTTTAACACACTCTCCATTACTTTGCACTGTTGACCCCAGGTACCTGAACTCATCCACCTTCACCACCTCTTCTCCCTGCAAATGCACCACACCACTGCACTCCCTCTCATTCACACAAATGTACTCTGTCTTACTCCTACTGACTTTAATTTTCCTTCTCTACAGCGCATACCTCCACCTCTCCATGCTCTTCTCAGCCTGCTCCCTACTCTCACCACAAATCACAATATCATCCACACTCTTGTCTGAACTCGTCTGTCAACCTGTCCCTCACCACTGCAAGCAGGAAAGGGCTTAGAGCTGATCCTTGATGCAACCCAACCTCCACCATGAACCAGTCTGTCGTTTCTACTGCACACTTCACTGCTGTCACGCTGTCCTCATACATTTCTTACACCACCATTTCTTACACACCGCTTTTTCTAACAAGTACACTCCTACTCCATTTCTCAGGCATCCTCTCACCTTCCAAAATATTGTTAAACAATCTTGTTAAAAAACCTCTGCCATCTCTCCTAAACATCTCCATGCTTCTACTGGTATGCCATCTGGTCCTACTGACTTTCCACTCTTCATCTTCTTAATAGATGCTCTCACTTCCTCCTTACTAATCCTATCCACTTCCTGCTTCACCATCTCCACATCATCCACCCTACAGACCACCATCTCTCACCTCCAATACCTTAGAGTCTCCAATCTCCTTCAGGTTGCATCTCCTACATAGAACATAGTCCACCTGTGTGCACCTTTCTCCACTCTTATATGCCACCCTATGATCCTCCTTCTTCTTAAAATAAGTGTTTATCACTGTCAATTCCATCCTTTTAGCAAAATCCACCATCGTCTGACCTTCCACATTCCTCTCCTTAAGGCCATACCTACCAATCACATCTATTCCCTACATGGCCATTAAAGTCTGCCCCAATCACCAATCTTTCATTCCTAGTTTCACCTTCCACCACTTCATCTAACTTATTCCAGAATTTTTCATTCTCCTCCGTCTCACAACTTACTTGTGGAGCATAAGCACTGATGACATTTATCATCACCTTGTCAACTTCCTGCTTCATGTTCATCACCCTATCAGAAACTCTCTTTACCTCCACTACACTCCTACTGTACTCTTCCTTTAGGATCACCCCTACACCATTTCTCTTTCCATCCACACCGTGATAGAACAGCTTAAACACTGCACTGGCTTGTGCAACCCTAATGGCTGGGTTAGGTGACCTTTTTACACATAATGAGTTGATATTAGGGACAGGACTAATTTCGGTGTGTGGTGGTCAGAATACTTGCTCGTTGGTAGAAGATCAAATACTTATTACACTCGATCAAATACAAAATAATTTATATATAATAATAATTTATAATTTTTTTCTGGATTTATTTTTTTTCTCAATGTTAAAATAAACCTACTATAAAAAAAAATAATAATTCTTTGTAAGGGGGTAAATTTTCTAAACCAGCAGGGGATCAAATAATTATTTCCCCCTTTGTATGGAAGCCTGTTTGTGCTACATAAAAAATACTTTTTCCTCACTTCCTCTTTCCACAATTCTGACTTTATTTCTCTCAATTCTGAATTTATTTCTCTAATTTCAGAGTTTTATTTTATTTGCCAGAAACCGGCTTCCATACAGCACAGAAGAAGCTGAAAAATGGAAGAACAGGGAAGCAGTGAGGAGAGGATTTAGGCCAAAGAAAACGACAGAAAGTTTCCAAAGTTTGGGATAATTTCTAACTAAAGCAAAGAAAACACCATACAGTGCGTTTATCCTTTTTAAAGTAATTTAAAACGGATTAAATAGGTTTAGTTTGCACTTTCAGCAACAAAAATGTAAATTATTTTCAAAAGAAAACAAATAACTTGTTCGTTTTATTTGTATATGTAGTATTTCTCAATAATAAAGAAAATGTACTTTTTATCTGATTAATTGATGAAATAATTGGTAGAATGCTAGATTACTAAAATAACCGATAGTTGCAGCCCTGCTGTGAATAGGCCTCATGAGCTCGGAAGAATTCAGCCCCAGTGTCTTTTTCATATTTTTCTGTACTGCATATACTGTAAGTGGAGGTACTTTTGGTTTTGGTTCCACAAAAAAACAATCTACTTTAAGCCATGCACTGGCAATGATGTTATAGATTAGCCTTATTGCATGTATTTTTTTCACTTGTACTTTTTTAGGTCTATTTTATCTATCAATTCAATCTATTTACTCTATACAATACAAGAATCATTACTGTAAGAATTGATGTATATAATGTGCTGAAATTTGTGGATATTTATATTAACAGTAAGTAATACAGAAAAAAGTGAAGTATTGCACCAATTTGCACACCTCTTTTATATATACAGTTCATGTACCAATTCGTCAACAATTTGTCTTTGGCTACACAAATTTTAGGCTACTTTTATACATTTAATACCCACTTTATTAGGAACACCGGTACACCTTCACATTCATGTAGTACTCTAATCAGCCAATTATATGGCAACACCAATGCAAATGTTCACATAAAAAATAAGAAGGAAGATAAACTGTAATCTCAATGACTCTGATAGTGGAATGGAAGTTAAAAGGCTGGTTTGAGCATTTTAGAAACTAAAACTTTTAGTGAGCGATGGTTCTGTGTTTGGAAATGCCCTGTGAGGTCAAACTAAATTGGTCAGATTGGTTCAAGCTGCCATAGTGACTCAAATGATCACACTTCACCGTGGTGAGCAGTAACGCATCTCAGCAGGCACACAACATTGAACCTGGAGGTGGACATGTTAGAACAACAGACTGCATTGGGTTTTACTCTTGTCAGAAAAAAAGGATTCATGGCTAGCATGGGTATAAACTTATTGCATTTGAAAAAATTTTCTGGTCTTCAGCTGTCCAGTTTGGGTGTGCCTGTAATAGCCTAAGATTTCTGTTCGTGAAAGGAGTGAAAACCTGATGTGGTCTTGTATTATAGTACTCCTGTAGTAGTTTGATATGTTGTATGTTCTAAGATGCTTTCTGCTTACTATAGTTGTAAGTGATTATTTGGTTCACTATAGACTTCTTATCAGCTTAAACCAATCTGATTCTGCTCAAAACTTTTTTATCAACAAGGTGTTTTAGCCTGGAGTCCCGCTGCACACAGGATTTTTTTTTTCTTAACACCATTTTGTGTAAATTCTGTGTAAACTATTGTGCATGAAAACCACAGGATTGGAGGATATTCTAAAATACTCGAACCAGCCCATCTTTTATCAGCATTCGTGCCTCAATAGAAGTCACAGAGATAATTTTCTTTATTTTGATGTGAACATAAACTAAGATGTAGAATTCTATGCATTGTGCTTTTGGCATGTAATTGGGAGTTAAATAACTGTTTGAATGTGCATGTGTACAGGTGTTCCTCATAAAGTGGATGGTGTACGGTGAAACAGCTGCTGATTAATTTCTAGCACAGCTGAAACCTGAACTCAGTTTAGAGTCCATGCTGAGAACCATGTAATCCTTGTGCAGCATATTCCATCCGATTCAGTAATCAAGCAGTAAATAGAAAAATTTGAAGTTATGTTTAGTCAAACTTTGGTTATCACACATAATTGATGTAATCCATCCTGGCCTGACCTAGTTTCACCACAGTAATACTGATCATGTTGTTGCCTTGCAGTTACATATGCAGCACCATTGTGCGAGAACAACTATTTCCATCAAGCATAGCATCAGAAAGGTATAACGTAGCAGTCTGGCTATTATCCAGCAGTTTGACAGTCCCGTGCAGCTGTGTGAATCATCCTGCCTCTGAATTGAAATCTACAGGTCCAGAGGTGCCATTTGAGCACACCGAGGGAGGTCTAATGATGCCTGTAATGCTGTTTATGATGGTAATAATAGTAGTAATACTGAAATAATGACAGTGCTCTGTGTAATAGTAGTTCATCGTGTGTAGCGCAGAGGTCTTCTGCGTGCAAAGATTACTCTGTCATTGTCCCAGCGGGTTGCAAGACTCTCAATGTTCAGCTCTATGATTTGGCTCGCTCGAGTGTGGAATCCAATTGTGTGAGTGCGTTGTTGCCTGTGTGTGTGTGTGTGTGCGTGCGTGCGTGCGTGCGTGCGCGCATGCGCACGTGAGCGCTTGTGCATGTGAGAAAAGATCATGTGATATGTGCATGTGTGAATGTTCGTATGTTTTCTTTTTTGTCAACACTGAAATATCTTGCATATATTTTTCTGATCTTTAGTACTTATGTTCAATTGTTTTACTGAAATGGCTTTGCTTTTCTGCACAGTAGGTGTGTGTTTGTGTGTGTGTGTGATGTTCACTTACATAATTCCAGTGAAGCAAGGACATTCAGTCTGCTCTTTCATTCACACCAAACTTGGACTACTGGAGCTTCAAAATAGTAGACAAAATTACACAACCAACGCATTATAATCAAATGTATATATAGAACATACTATAATATGTCAAAGACCTTTTTATACTGTATTTAATGCAATTAATTAAAATTATATCCTGTTTTTATATCTAATAATAAACTGTTTGAAAATGGATTTCTATTTACCAGATAAAAATTGACATTTTTATGGTGTGCTGGAGTTTTCTGTAAAGCATTTATGGAATGCAAGTTTCTTTAGCATAAATAGAAAGAGTTTGAGAAATTGAAACTTTGAGAACAGACTGCTTACTTTCTGCCTAATAGTAATAGAGACACTGTGATGAAATATTAAACGTTCAATTCAGGATGCACTTGGAAGAAAAAACGAAAACAAAACTGAAAATAGCATATTTTAAATAATTTTGAAAGACTTTTAGTATAATTGATTGTATTAATATTAGACTTATTAATTTTGTGAAATTGTATTAATCTGAATTGAATAACTACAAACTAATAAAATATTTACACTTTGGATTTTTTATTAAATGTATCACAACAAATTGGAAAAAAATCAAATCAAGTAGTAAACAAAATATTTTAGAACAAATTTAAATACAGTGCCCTCCACAATTATTGGCACCCCTGTTTAAGATGTGGTCGTGGACTTCTAAAAATTTTCCTTTTTTTTAAAACAACATAGAACCCAAATGCAAAAAAAGAGAAAAATCCAACCTTTCATTTAAGTACATTACTTTGGTGGTAAAAAAATCACACATTTAGAAAAAAAAAAAAACCTTGAAATCATGTGTGCCACAATTATTGGCACCCCTAACAATTCCTCTGAAAAATTTATTTATTTATTTATTTTTTATATATTTTTCTGTAGTTGCTAAGGTTGGTCAGGGTATCTAGGGACTTTTAATTAGTAATTCATGATTTCCTGTTTCCCTGGGGTATAAATATGACATGACACAGAGGCCTAATTCTCTTACCCATTTGTCAACATGGCAAAGACAAGAGAACACACCATTCAAGTAAGGCAGATGTGTGTCGACCTTCATAAGTCAGGCAATGGCTACAAGAAAATAGCCACTCGCCTTAACTTGCCGGTATCTACAGTCAGAGGAATCATTAAGAAGATTAAAACAACTGGAACAGTGACAAACAAGGCTGGAAGAGGTCCCAAGTTTATCTTGCCACAACGCACAGTGAGGAGGATGGTAAGAGAAGTAAAAAAATTTCCCAAGCTCACCGTCACAGAATTGCATCAAAGAGTGGCATCTTGGGGTCACAGAGTCTCCAAAACAACCATCAGACGCTCTCTACATGCCAACAAGCTGTTTGGGAGGCATGCAAGGAAAAAGCCTTTTCTCACTAACACTCACAAACGTAAACGTCTGGAGTTTGCTAAGCGGTACTGGGACTTCAACTGGGATCGTGTGCTTTGGTCAGATGAGACTAAGATTGAGCTTTTTGGCAACAAACACTCTAAGTGGGTCTGGCGTAAAACAAAAGATGAGTATGCCGAAAAGCACCTCATGCCCACCGTGAAGTATGGTGGAGGATCTGTGATGCTGTGGGCCTGTTTCTCTTCCAAAGGCCCTGGGAACCTTGTTAGGGTGCATGGCATTATGAACGCTTTGAAGTACCAGGATATTTTAAATAAAAACCTGATGGCCTCTGCCAGAAAGCTGAAGATGGGTCGTCATTGGGTCTTTCAGCAGGATAATGATCCAAAACATGTGGCAAAATCTACACAAAAGTGGTTCAGCAGTCACAAACTCAAGGTCCTCCCATGGCCATCTCAGTCCCCAGACCTCAACCCAATCGAAAACCTGTGGGGCGAGCTAAAGAGCAGAGTGCATAAGAGAGGATCCAGGACACTGGATGATCTAGAAAGATTGTGCAAAGAAGAATGGTCAAAAATCCCTCTCTCTGTGTTCTCCAATCTTGTGAAATGTTATAGGAGGAGATTAAGTGCTGTCTTGTTGGCAAAAGGAGGTTGTACAAAGTATTAACATCAGGGGTGCCAATATTTGTGGCACACATGATTTCAAGTTTGTTTGTTTTTTTCTAAATGTGTGATTTTTTTACCACCAAAGTAATGTACTTAAATGAAAGGTTGGATTTTTCTCTATTTTTGCATTTGGGTTCTATGTTGTTTTAAAAAAAAGGAGAATTTTTAGAAGTCCACGACCACATCTTAAACAGGGGTGCCAATAATTGTGGAGGGCACTGTATATTATTCTCCATTGAGTTATTTTTAACAAAATAAAATGTAACAAGTATTGTGCAAAACAGCAGTAATACAAACTAGAACCAACCTCATACTGTAAACAACCGATGTAGCCATAAGTCGAGAACACATTTTTTAAGGCTACACAAATTTTAACTTAATTTTAACTGCACATACAGTAGCAAATTGGACAGCTTTCTATTTCAATAAAATGGCAGGTTTCTCTTCAAGGTTTCTCTTAAAGATGTCATGCTTTCAAGTGGTGAATAAAACCTGTATGGAAAAGTGCTTCGATATTGTACCCACTCTTGAAACTTTCACAGAACAGACACTGCATATTGCAAATTTGTTGTTGTCATCATAAACTTTAAAATGCTTCCATACCGCTGACATGACTGCCCTTTCCTACGTAGCACTTGTGATTACAGCTAGAGCAAGAGTGTAATCTGAGCGCTAAACGCAGGTGGCGGGGTGGCATATTTCCGGTTTGTATTTTCTTTTTTGTTTCCTTTTTTTTCTTTCACCGGCCGAAAGTCCAACAAATAAAACAAATTAAATTTGTTTAATTGTTTACTTTTTACAATCGCACAAAACACAAATAAGTGACATAGTATGAGCCGCATTTGGTCTTATATGTGGCATAAAGTGTGCAGTGAAACCTAAAACGTAAATGGTGTAGACATGACAACCCAAAAGCATCCAGGTGTGTAACAAATGGAAAATACTGGGACAAAAGCAAAGGCGCAGGCATCTTTAGCTTTACAGTTGATTCATTTCAGTGCCCCCTTACTGAACATGCTCTGTTATATATGCTCAGCCAGAGGCTGCTTTGTGTACTTCTCACCTTCCTTGTTCTGACAGTGCCTATGGGCTTGACACACTGCCACCCTGTAATATTGCACACCTCAACACACTGCCATCCTTTTACCTGACAAAACAAATATTCAAACAACACACTTCAGGATTCTAACATTACCCAAAGTCAGGATTTAAAGCTCTCAAGTTTCAAGAGGTGCTCGTGCATGTGCCTCAATGTATATACACTGATTAAAAAATTTTTTTTACCCTACACTAAAAGCTAGAAATGAGTATGTTGGTCAGCATCATTTAAACAAGCTGTTGCTGACATTGCATACCATATCTTTTTAGGTTAGAGAGAAGATAAAGAGAGATAGTAAACGATGAAGAGCTAATTGTGTATTCAGGGCAGAGTTACTATTTTATAACAGTGCTGCTATTTGTCCCATATTGCCTGTTAGGTTGTGTGGTTTCTAGTAGGAGCTTCCACATGTGGAGGCTCAAAAGTAATTAATGACGCGAAGGCCTGATTTATGAGATTGTTTTTCCTCACAACGAGGGACAAAAAGATAACACGATCCGCGTTATTTATAAAAATAGAAATCATGAAAGCGGAAAAAATGTATGCAAAATAGCAAGGATTCGCCTCCTGGTTCCTGTTTATGTATCAACCATAATGAATAGATTGCAATAATTTGCAATCAATAGTACACAAGTTAGTCCACAGTGTTAAAACACGGAAAGTGTCATTTCTATGTGGTTCGAAATGTTTCATGGACAGTTGATTCCATGAACCTCTCCTGCTTGACCTCCATCTATAACGTCCTGCTCCGCCTCATTCCAGTTTCCTTGTTATTTATTTATTTCCACTTACTGCTGTTAAGAGCGGTATATATTCCTGTCTGGGGTTGAATGCCTGCAAATAGATTTATCAGCCAATTTTGCAATCATGACAAGGGTAATGTGCATGTCGGTCAGCGTTGGGGAACGGGAGGCAACGGTGCGTGTGCTGCGTGGACGGACAATGCTGTTCGACGTTTTAAGAATGACTGTACCTACTCAGGCTGCAAATACGGTATTCAGAGATCAGGAAATCATTAATTTAAGTCATGCTGGTGTGGCACATGTGAGAGACCAAGGGGTAAATGAAAACGTAGTGCTTCATGGCCTCAACAGAAGGTGCGGCGTTAATGAAACAGAGTATATGCCATAGTGGCAATGCTGCAGCTTTGTTTTGGATTTGTCATCATATTGAGAGGTCATAAAGATGACAAACTTTCATGGACCAGATGCGTCCTTATCCGATGCCGACGCTCTGAGCATAGACGTTGCTTTCGGCCTTGCTGCCATCTGTATTTCTGCTCTTTCTGATATGACCCATATAGCCCCAGGGATTAAAAGAACACTGGGTTATAGCATTTTATAGCACAGTGCTTTTGAGTTTGCAAATCCGAATGTTAAGAAGGCGTTTTCTAGAACAGCACAGCTCTGAGAGTAGTGTTTACTTTAAGGTAAATCTTAGGTTTATATTGAAGTATATTCAAAGTTATCACTTTTATAGTGTGTTATTACTTTTATAGCAAAAATAAGCTAACTTGATGTTCAGCTTAATCAAATGAATTAACAAGCAGTGGATACCATTGTCTACTCACAGCTCCTTGGTTTAAGCCTATGTGTTTCTATGCATGTCCTCCGGTATCCTTGTGGGTTTCCTCCAGATTCTTTAGTTTCCTGTTAGTAAGTAGGTACTGTAGCCCCAAAGTGTGAATGGGTGCATGAATGTGTGTGTGTGTGTGTGTGTGTGTGTGTGTGTCCTGGAACGATGTATTCAAACTATTGACAAGGATAAATGCCTTACCTGAAAGCAAGTTATTTTTTAATGAAAAAACAAAAACAAAAAAAAAAAGCATATACCCATTGACATGGTGATGCTTTGTATAAGGATATGTTTAGTTCACCTTGTTTCCAATGTCAGCAATTTGTATGATTCAGAGGTGTCATTTTCTTGTTTTCTTTAATAGTAAAATAAAAGATAAATTTTGAGAGAGAAACAGAGAGGCTGGTAAAGGACGAGCTGCATCTATAAGAAGTATGGTCTTTTTATTAATCTTTTATAAATCAATTTGTGTAAAAAAAAAAAAAAAAAAAAAAGGATATAGAGGACAGAATACATGCTACTGGTTTTATGTTTTATTAGATTATTATTTTTTTTTTTTTTGAAAATAGCAGCACTCCTTCCGTTATTATTGAAGGCCTATCACCTTGTTGTTGGTTATTTTTCCAATGACAGCACACCCCATCAGGTTTGATTCCTTACTTATAATTTACAGGACATTTCCTGCAAGTTTTTCGTACGATCTCAGCAGAGGCCGCCACCAAATTGACTGGGTTGTATTGCTTTTTCTTGCAGTCAGCCACGGGTCTTGACCCGGTCAGAAACATATTAGCGTTTCTTTGAAAATACAGACTTTTGCTAGAACTATTCATCTCAGATCATACAATATCTGTACATTTCTTTCTTTCTTCTCTTTTTTTTATATTTCTTTTTTTTATTCTCAATTCTGGAGGAGATTTGTGGGTTTTTAAGGGTTGCCTGCAATCTCAACATTCTTGCGAGGTCCAAAGGGTCTTGTTAAAAGCAGGTTGGTGCTGTCAAAATATTTATAGGGTTTGAAAATGCTGGATAGGGACAAAAAAAGAAAACACACAGCACACTCTGGGGCCTCTCATGTGGATAGCAGTGTTGAAAAAAAAGGGGGATTTGGTATACAAGGCAACATCAAGTGGTAGGTGATTTATGTAATGGATCACTACGATGTTAAGGCATGGATGGTCATTACGCAGACTCTCTGGTAATGTTCTATTACACTGAGTAATATTAATTACAGTACTTTATGACATACACAGGTTTCAGAACACGCTCTCCAGTGGAATTAAACAGGACAATGTGGCTTACATAAGAGAAAGTGGGACAAAGACTTACGCTGTAATATCTAGTGCACTATAACTATGCTTATTAAACATGCAGGAAACTCATTTGCTTTCCCATGTAATATATATATATATATATATATATATATATATATATATATATATATATATATATACACACGCAAACACACGCGCACACACACACTAATATATTGTTGGACTGCCTGTAATCAGGGCATGCATTTGTCTTGACTTTGGTTCAATAAGCTTATGCAATGTCACAACATTTATTTTTGGAGAGTCAGACTGTTGCATAAAGTCTACTCCAGCAGATCCCAAAGATTCTAACTGGGGTTAAGGCCTGGACTCTGTGGAGGCCAATGCCTGTGATGTGACAATGATGTCTCCTGCTCCCTGAACCATTTTATTTTTAATTTGAGCCAGATGAATCCTGGCATTGTCAGCTTGTAATATGCCTGTACCATCAGAGGAGCAAAAATTCCTTTGATGAAAAACACTGGCCATTCATTATATTCAAGTAGTCAGCTGACCTCTTTTTTTTGGTATATAACATTGCTGAACCAAAGTAACCCTCGATCATAACACTTCCCCCACAGGCTTGTATGGTAGGCACTCTGGCAGAAATGGTGGGTGCATCATGGATAGCACATCTGCCAGCCTTATTACCCAATATCTCATACCCCCTTACTTACTCACACTCTCAGCCACATACTTGCTCACTCACTCATTGACTTACTCAATTAAATTCTTTATCTCCTCTCATTGGCCACTGCCTGTTTGGGCTTTGTTTGTGCCAGCACCCTATAAGATGAGAAATTGAATAATTGTGCATCTGGCAGAGTGCACAGTGAGCAGCACATTGTGTGGATTTGACCGTTGGGATTTGAATTTGACCATTGGGAATATAAAAAAATAGGTAGAAAATAATTTTCCTTGTACACTGAGAAAAAAACAAATTTAACCATGAGTATTTTTCAGATAGCATTTATGATTTTGAAGGCTAAATCTGACACAGTATGTGATTGTATATTTGATTTACATGGTCCAATTATACAACCATTTTTACATTACTATACAGTAGTATTTCATTTTTTAACTTTGAACTTATTTTTTTACATTATTTACAGGTTTTTTTTTTAATTGAGAAAGAAAATTAATCGCTACCATTTATAACAGAAAGGATATATCTCACACACATTTCACACAAATCATTTGGATAAACAGAATGCAATGTCCATGCAAAAATACAAAAATGTACTAAAATACACAGACACACAGATGCACGTTATGCAATGTCGATGTAGTAAGGATTTTTACCTTAGATTGTTTTGCAGTTGCTTACTTTATTGCCATACACAACTTGAAATGCAGTAGATTGATTTTATTTACTAGACTGTGACATATAAATAGAATGAAAAATAGATTGATTAGAAAAACTAAAAAAAAAAAATGTGGAATTGACATACATTTACATACACCAGAAAGAAAAAAAGGTTTCCAAAGGTATGTGGATCCATCATAAATCCATAAGTGCTTTTAGAACATCCTATTTTAGATATTGTTTTCTGTTGATGTTACAATAAAATTCACTATTCTATTCAAACATGCCTGTTGCACAGTCAGCATTCCAGGTCAGGTGTCTGTGCAAATCACACCAAACCAGATCAATACAGATCTCACTTTGTCCATAGGGGCATTGCCATGCTCGAAAATGTGTGGGGCTCCGTTTAGAAAAGGTGAATTCTTAATGCCACAGCATCCAGACAAATTCTTGTGCATTCAAATGCTTCAGACTTTGTAGATGGACAGCTAGATGGATTTGTGGAAAAGGAGACTAATATATGAGTGTAGTATTGTTTACATTAAGGAATACTTTATTAATGGTACTTAAAAAAACTCTGGGGTCTCTTAGTAGCCAATTGAACTATGTCTTTGAGCAGGCCAAACCACTTCAGGATCTGCTGGGTTCTTAACATTAATCCAATACAGTGCATCACAAAAGCACAATCTGTAACTATGGGAACTATTGTTTGGTTTCATTTATTTTTTGCTACATTTTACATTTGGTGACTCTCTGGTTGCAAAAGTAGTTGAAATTGGAGAGCATTGCACTGGTCTTCTGAAGTGAATGTGCTTTGCCCTAACCTTTTTTCTACTAGAGTTAACAGAGGAGAGCTTGCCCTAGTGATGACCGCCTGGCCTAATGGGAATCTTCTGGCTGAATGAGCCTCTCGGCAGGGATTCACAGATCTGTCCAGCCAGCACTCCAGCTGTGGCGCTGACATAGAGAAAATGAAGTGCTCTGATCAGGAAAGCCATGTTTGAGAGACGATGGGTAGAGGATGAGAGAGTGGAGAGAGAGGGAGGTAGTAATTGGGGGGGTTGCTGGATGGGAAGAATATAAATAGTGGTGAATAGCGCAGTATGGTCTCTGCTTTATGATGAAGAGATGAGGTGTTGCTCATCTCAAGGCTTTAATTCTGCATCCCTTCATGCTGGTGTCTTGGCACTGGCTTAGGATCGGGTGGTTTTCTCACAATTTTTCCCAAGTTTTCGCAGCTCAAGATCAGATTGTTGATCAGACACTTTTTTTCATCTTATTGTTTATATCAATGGTAACTACAAAAAAATTGTAAGATCTCAAAATATTTAAAATATGTTAAAATCACAGAAAATGGACAGCATCTTTAGGTGATCACAACATAAATGTTTAAATAATTGGTCAGCTGCAATCCTTCTTTTCTAGATTGTGATTGTGATGTTTGTGCTTTTCTTTTCTGTCAATATTCAAGTCAGTGCTAAGCACCATGCAGGTCTTCAGCTCAAGTATCCACTTATCAATAAAAGAAACCAAAACATGTCGATTGGATGTATGTAGCCAGCATTATAACTATTACCTCCTTCTTCCGCTTTTTCTTCCTTGTTATTAAAATTCCGATTTTAACATCCTGCACTGACTCTAAATGTTTTATCAGTGATCTATACATTTAAACAGACGATTAATCAGTGGCAGCTCTAAGATGGGTACGTCCATGCGCATGTCCTTAAATAACTTGTGTGTCTGGATCATGTTTATTCTACTGTTGGAAAACTTTGATCAGGCTCATACTATAGCTGTCAGGTGTCCAGCAGTCTTTTCCCCTCACTTAAATACTCATTTACTCACTCACTCAATCACTTATTTTCTCACTCGCTCATACTTGCTCACTCACTCACATACTCACTTACTCGCATTCATACTTACTCCTACTCACTCACTCACATTCATACTCACTCACTCACTCACTCACTCATTTACTCACTATCTCACTCACCCACTCACATTCATACTCACTCATTATCTCACTCACCCACTCACATTCATACTCACTCACTCGCTCACTCACTCACTCTTACTCACTCACTATCTTACTCACCCACTCACAATTATACTCACTCACTCACTCACTCACTCACTCACTCACTCACTCATTTACTCACTCACATTCATACTCACTCACTCACTTACTCACTCACTCACTCACTCATTCATACTCATTCATCATCTTTCTCACTCACTCACTCACTCACTCACTCACTCACTCACTCACTCACTCACTCACTCACTCAGACCAGGCTTATACTCTATCTCTCCGGTGTCCTGCAGTCTTTTTTTACATACTTATTCCCAATCAAACTCTTATTCTCATTCCCCTTTACTCATTCTCATATACTTGCTCATTTACTCATTTACTTACTCACTTATTTCTTAATCTCCTCTCCTGGTTTTCCAGACATCAGCCAGTGCCTGTATGGGCTATATTTGCACCGCATAAGGTGAGCAATTGAATAATTGTGCATCTGGCAGAGTGCACGGTGGGCAGCACATTGTGCAGTCCGGTGAGAGAAAACACAAAGTGAAAGCGCTGTGGGTACTGGAAAAAAAAGGTAAAATGTCAAAAGCAAATGGGAAACGGAGTGGCAAGAAAAGTTGACTAAAGAGAAACAGAGTGAGCACTAAAAAGAGCAGATCTGTCGTTAAGTACTCCTCAGTTGGCAAGAGGCTGCACCAGACAAGGACATGGAGAGAGCCAACATAAGTGAAAGGAGAGGGAAAGTGGGCAAAGCTGGCTGCAATTAGAATAATTAGACAACCTGCTCTTCTAAGGCAATGACAATATACGTCTTCCCTCATTACATCCTGTAAGCAAACACAACGCTTAATGTGAGGCACAGTGCTCTCTCCACGCTCCATCCATTACCAGAGACGTGGCTTTGCCAATCTACACTACTCCCCTCTGAGGCTCACTCACCCGAACCTCTCCACTCTGCCAAGATGAGAGTGTCTCCAACACAGGGGCTGCATTAAAACATTTCCTCATTCCAGATCATAATAGCTTATCTCAGGAGCTCCCATTCTGCAGCCAAAAGCAAGATTTGGGTGATGCTACAACACTGGCTTTTGATGCCAGTCCAGGTGTTTGGTTAATGTTGCCTAATTGACTTTGTATTCCAAATGTTTGGGTTGCCAAGCGTAAACAGTTTATAGGCCTGGAAATATTTTCCAAATCTGTGTGTTTGCTTCAGTACCCCTATTTATTTATTTATTTATTTATTTATTTATTTATTTATTTATTTATTGTCAGTGCTACATTGTACAAGTACACCGCATACATGGAAGCACCTTTTTTTAATTATTGTGCGTTCAGAACAATAATATAAATGCCATCAGACAATCTCATAATGATCATATATAAATCAACTGTAATAAAATTTTTCTTGTTTTTGTGGTTTTTTTTGTTTTTTAATGCCAAATAATCCCACTGGGTGTCACAGCCTGCCAGTCAGAAAATGAAAATGCACTGATGTTTTTGCCTCTTGCTTTCCATAACCATTTTTTGGCAAAAATTACATTCTGGTTTTTTTTCTGGTCATATAACCAGTACAGCATAATGATCTCTCTCGTTCAAACATCAAATAACAGTGTTATATTATAATTGTATTACAGCGCTATAAAATTATTTAATCTAAAATCTAATTATTAAATAAATTATAAAAGCAAGTTAATGAAGTTAAGTTGATGAATCAGTCATTACTACTCATTACTTATTTATCTTATCTTGGTCAAAACAGATTTTGCACCTGTAAAAGACTATAAAAATTTCAATAAATAGGAAAACGTGTTTTGGACACCTTAAAAGGGTAAAAATCATGGTAATGGAAATCCTTTTCCACCATTTACCTTTGCCTCATTGTACAGTTGAAAACTTTGTTCATGTGAATAAAAACCTATCTGCATCAGTCCATATTGACTCCATTTCCTGGTTATACTGACATACTTTTGGTGACCTTAAAATATATTTTTAAATTGATGTTTCAAGTTCAGGTGCCATTTTTCTCATAACTATAGGCAATTGTCATACCTATTACAGGCAAATGGCTTGAAATCTACATTCTACCCTGCACAATTTTAAATATAGGTCATTTAAAGAATTTACTTTTCCTATCTACATACATTGGGTATTAACATATATATGTGTGTATATTTAAAATTCTTACCAATAAAAAGGTTTAAATGACTATACCAGGGCTGGGCAATTCATTTCTATAGGGGGCCACATGAAAAGTCTGAACTGTGTTGGATTAACTTGAAATTAATTCTGCTCAATATTAATTTTCTTCCATTGTAAAAAGCAGTAAATGATATATTTGAATAAGCTGCTAGTAAGTAAAGTACTAACAAGTTTTTAACTTGTTGTTTTGCAGTATGTTAAAGATAAGCAACTAAACAACTTTATACAAAAAGCAATAAGTGCTTTAATGTTTTCACTTTAGTTTACTTGTTCAGTGAGAAAAATCCAGTCTTTCTTGGGCTTGAACAAGTGCACTGAAATCTGGCTGAATGTCTGAGGTGGCTATGCGAAGGACAGCTGAGAGGTGATCATCAGTTATAGAGTATTATATGTATCTGGATTTGCAAAGTTTTGTAAGAAGCGTTTGTTGAGTTTGCAGCTTGGCACTCCTTTGCGTGCTCTTCGTCAGATAAGCTCTTATATTTCTCCTCATGTTTGGTGACGTAGTGGTGATTCAGATTGTTATCCTTAAACTCAGCGACATGTGTACCACAAACTAAGCACACGGCTTTACCTTTGACTTCTGTAAAGAAATATTTAGCAGTCCATGTCTTGTTGAAAATGCGGCATTTGGAATCAACTTTTCTTTTTTTAATGTGAGCCGACATTTTTTTTGGAGGGGCAGGGGTAGCTGGCTAGCATCACCTGTCGCAGACAGACAAAGATACCCGCGGCGTAAATAATACGTCATGGTTTTTAAAATAAAAGCAACTCAGTTGTATTGCATGCACAGCATAAATACTTGTTCATTTGTGTTTATGACTGACATGCCCAGGTCTGGACTACACAATAAATTGACCTGCAGGCTCTACAGTTAGCGTCCACTTTATATTTTTTTGTGGGGCAGTTTTGATGTCTCAGTATCCAATTTGTAAGTGTTAAAGTGCATAATTCTTTGTGAACTGTACTAATTGAACCAATTCTTATTATTTTCCTTGATATGCCATAGTGAGGAAGTAAAGCAATTCATACCAAATGAGCAATATTAATTACTTAAAGAAACTGGGGCCAACCTTTTGTCTGGGAAAACTGTCTTTCCAATGAATGCAGCCTCATGACTGGATAAAGTGTTTGTATGAAAGCTTCTCCACCTGCTGCAGTACAAGCATGTCTCATAGGCTGCTTTGTCTGCGTCTCCACCTGGTCGGGTAGTGCATTGTGATGGATTTTAGTTGTTTTCTCAGGAACAATTGACCTGATTTCAAAGGAACATTTTTTGTTGCTTTTTCTAGACTGTTGTGCATTCATCAGCGTTGGTTGTGATAAGATTTCTAGGTGCCATAATTCTTCTAATTTAGCAATTGTATAAAATAATTAGAAAACCGTTAATGCAAGGTTTGTTGGTTACAGGAAATGTATATAATGCTTATGTTGACCAGAAATGTCAAATACTAAAACATAGCAAAAACACATAGCAGAAAGTATGTGAACCTTTAATTGTGGGAACTAGTGTGGCCCCATGCTACTCAGCAATTACTTCAACCAAACATCTTTGTAACTGGTGATCAATCTTGCACAATGGGTTTGAGATATTTTGGCTTTTTGTTCCTTATTAGAACTGCTTCAACTCAGTGATGTTGGTTGGCTTATTGGCATGAAATGCTTTTAAGGACTTTCCACAACATTTCTATTGGGTTTTAACTTTGTAGACTTATGTTTGCCCTTGTCTTCATTGATCATTGTCTTGCTGCATGACAGAATTAAGTTAAATTTCCAGACTGATACCATTGCTGTGTATGTAGATGATATTATTCTGTAAAAGTTGCTAGTTATTGTTTTGCAATTCAGAGTTTATAAGTCTGTCACTAGTGACAAGTCATCCTGAATCTGAAGCAGAAAAGCAGCTCCAATCAAAAAAATGCTACCACCCTTATGCTTCATTGGTGAAATGCAATGTTTAAACCTAATATATCTCTTTTTATTTAACCTAAAAGTATTAATTATTTTCGTATTCTTTCAGCAATCTTTAGATGGGTAGCAATGTTCGATTTAGAGTGTAATTGTTTCCTCCTTGCTAATCTATGGTGCACACTGTTCCGCGTTTGCTTCATGGTGGATTCGTAAACAGTATTACACAATGCACTAGTGGCCTATAGGCCCTTAGATGTTCCCCTGGGGTTATTTGTGACTTTCCATCATATTATTCGCTGTGCCCTTGGAGGGATTTTTTGCTAGACAATCACTCCTTGGGAGCGTGACAGTGTATATGTGCGCCATCTGTTTCATAGGATAAGCCCGGAATCATATAATCAAAGCCCAAATAGGGTGTCATAACACAGGAAGACACGGATGAGGTAAATCCAAAATCATATAAGTCGAGATCAGGGCAGTGATAAAAAAAAATAATAATAAATCACAACCAGGGACTTGCAAACCTCTGGAAAAACTTCTAATCGCTTACAGAAATCTGTTACTAAATGGTTGTTGCTACAGTGAGTAGGGAGTAAAAAAAAAAATAAGAGTGGACAATGAAAACACACCTGGCCCACAGACATCTAGTAACTCACATTAAACAGATTGATGCCGTACAGGTTGAAAAGTAGCCTGGAGTGTAAAACATCAAGATAGGTGGAGATAGAAGAGAGAGATGAGGGAGATTGACTAAAGGCTGTCAGTCTCTGGCTCTGGCTGTAAGCCCATCATTCTCTGGTGATCTGTCTCCTCTTAGCCCAAGGATTCAAGCTGTCATGGCCTCTGCTCCCTGACTAGCAATTGATGAGAAGAAGCAGCCATGTTTTCTAATCAATCTTTGACCTAATAGGTCACGAATGAGCAACCCAGGCTTGCCAATAATGCTTTGCGTGGAGAAAGTGAGGCTTTACATTTGTATCAGACCCTGCTGATGTCTTGCTAAACCCCCACCACCTCTTACATGTGATTCTTGCTAATTGACGGCATAATAATTAACTCAAGCCTGTGACTCTTCAATGCGTCCAACTGCACCAGCAACAACTGCTCTTTTTCCCAGTGCCAGTTCATTAACACGCCACATTCTCAGCCCTAATTAGAGACAAACTGTGCTCTCTTATAAAATTATTTTAAGGGAAGAGAGGATAGTTGAAAGTCTGAGCGTTTAAAAGTGAAAAAAAATCACACTGTGATTCTCTGTAAGATGTAAGAGAGCTCTTAGAGCAAATGCGAGCAAATGGTAAAGCATGAGGAAGGACTTCAGAGATACATTCACCCATAAAACTATTTGATGAAAATGGTTTCTAATTAATCATAAACACATGGTGAGGTCTAAAAAGAAAATATGTTTTAAGACATGCACAGAGGAACTGAAGATCCACTGAAATGAATGGATTTCTTTCCCATAAGCTGTTTTTTTTTCAGGCAAAGATGGAACAAACATGTGTTAACTTTGAAGCGAGCACTGTAGGGGGCAAAAATCTAAAAATCCAGCCTTATTGCAAACATGGAAAATGTTTGATCTAACATATGTAAAGTGAGTTTGTTTGGTGATTTTTGGTTGGCTTTGGTTCAAGTGATTACTACAAGTATTTTGGCACATACAGTATGTCGCGATAAGGGGACGTCATTATCTTCTGTACTTGTGATTTCTGTTTTTTTCTGTTAAGAAAAAAAAAGTTTGTGTTACTCTTTCATGTGTCATAACTTCTTTTTTATTAAACATAGCCTCTATTTAGAGCAACAAACCATAATCGCTGTCACCAAGGCCAATGGAATATAAAAGTAGATGATTAAAAAAAACAACTTTAAAATATATATTCTAGAAGCCTAACCAAGCAGATGAAGTAAAAATCAAGTGTTTATTTTTGGAATAAGTGATTGTAAAAAAAAAAACCCTTAGGAGGTGAATGAGTATTTAAACGAGATGCTTTGTCATTGTGTAAACCCAGTATTTCATTATTCACATACACTCCAACACTGATTGGGATAAAGTACTTGCTGAAGATAAATGAACGTAACAAGTAGTTAATTGTAAATACTATTTGCATGTGAATTTTTTTCTTTTCGAGCTTTCATAGTATCTCAGATCCTAAAACAGCTCGGTAAAAAAAAAATAAAAATCTTTTAACTACATATTCTAAAGGGCTAACCAAGCAGCTGAATTGTTTATTTTTGAAAATGAATACAATGGCCACAGTTTTTAAAGATGCCACCAGAAGATGCAGGTGCAAAAACGTTTAATATGGAGTGCACTCATAGAAATCATACAAAACGATTGCTGTGTCTAAAAACACACCCTATCTCTATTGCACTGTATGGAGTGTCGACTATTTTGTAGAGGGGTCCCAATCCTGAGGGGGACTGAGACAACTTCAGTCCCTATATTTGTTAATTTGTTTATACTAACAATGCACTCTGCTTTTGTGCACAGTCAATGTACACTCCCAACCCAATTTTCCATACTGCAATGTGACAAAGCCCAAAAGAAAATCTTCACCGAAATCTCAAAAGAAAAAAAAGAGAAACATTTCATTTTCTTCTAACCCTATCCTTACCCTATATTGTGAACTTAACTGCCATGCAATATATAGGGATTAGTGAATGAGCAAACAAGTGTGTGATTCCAGACACAGCACATGATTAAACACAAGAATTTAAAGAGCATGACCTGACCAAGAGCGAGACCAAATATAAAACGACATACTGTACGACAGACAAAAAGTGCAGTGAGCGGTGCAGTTATATATACACACAAGTGCTAACAGCATGAACATAAATCCGGTGTGCAAACAAACATGTGGCATCTTTCCTTGATTTGCACCGTCTGAAGGTTTATAGTTTATAACATAACCCTGACAAAATATATGAAACATATATATATATATATATATATATATATATATATGGAAAGGAGCTGACTAATTTATAGCACTTGGGGATGATCTTGTGACACGTAAACTGCTGTTTAAACTACATTAACTAGCTCACAGCTGCCCATGACTGGCTGGTATCTCTTTTCTATGACTGTCAAAGAAAAAAGTAAGAGAATCATACTTAGGGCTAATTATGTTTATTTTGGATTTTGAATTTGGAATTGGTGATTCTCAATTGGTCATCGTACAAAACCAGTTTTTTTCATTATTCACATCCACTCCAACCCTGCTTGGGATAAAGTACTACCTAAATATAAATGAATGTAGCAAGATTACAGAAGTGAATTATTAATTGTAAATATCATCTGCCTGTGATTTTTTTCTCTTTGAGTTTACTTATTATATCAGATACTTAATCCGGGCCTGAGGGTACCTACAGTCTGCAGATGTCATATACAGACAAAAGTTTGTGTTCACCTGACCATAAAATTCATCTAAGATATTTGCTGTTTTAATAACCTACATGCTTCTGTGAAGATGTTTGTGCTCATTCATCCACAAGAGCATTAGTAAAAACAGGTAATGATGTCCTTAAATATTTGATATATTGACTTGACTAGTTTTGTCTCTGCTTGATTTACTTTGCCTTTGAGTTTTTATTCTTACCTCCGCAATGCATTCTGTATGACTCCCACATAGCAGCTAAGCATTTACTCTCGCTGATGCCATGATCATTTAGCCTTGAGGTTGCGATACCTTAGCTGCAAAAAACATTGTTTTTCTTCACATTCAGAAAGCTTCAAAAGACCATTAATCAGTGTGTTTGTGCATGCAGCAGGGCTGTAGGTAATCTACACCTCCTGGCCCACTGTTTGTTTGAAGCATTAGGCCAACCTCCTTGATGGATAGAATTAATTGATGCATTTATCCAATTAGTGCTCCCTCATGCAATTAATCAGATACCCCTAGCGTAAATTCAATGCTGTTGGTCACAGTTAGGGAGTCAGAGGCTTCCAGACCAGGCCTGTGATGTATAACCCTCCCTTTGTCTCCCTTCACAGTTCTCGCCTTCACCACACCTGACTAACTTGCACATCAGGCTCCGGGGCTTATTGGGATTCTTGCCGAGTCTAAACATTCTTTCTTGGAAAAAAATTTTTGCAGGTAGATTATTTAGAGAAGAAAAAAAAACCTTTATTTTATTGTTTTTGCAGCCTGTTGTTTTAGAATAAGAACTGCAAATAGACTAATTAGCATTGCAACAAGGTGTGGAAGAACGGTTTTAAAAATACACTCAACAATCAAATTTGTTTGTACTTATATAGAATGAATAAATGAAACCTACCTTCTTATTGCTGTGCAGGAGTGGAAAGGGCCAGAATGACATTTGTAGGCAGGTCAAGCGAGGTCATGATAGCATGTAGGCAGGTCGAGGCAAAAAAAAAAAAATGCAGGGTAGCTTTCAAACGGTATAAAATTCGAATTCATAGTTTGATTTGCTTTGTCATAGAGAGCTAGAGTAGACAAAATGAAATATGTTAATGTTTGTCAATAAAACAATTTTTACTATAGTTAAACAGCCACTAAAAAAGGAACACCTGCTCGTTCATGCAGTTATCCACACAGTGTATTATATTCTAGCAGGTCTACGGATACATTATTGGAGTCAAAGTCTACAATTAATCTTCACATTATACATTAGAAAGCGAATGGTTACCTAAATAGAAACTGGAAAATGGTTACCTACATAGGTTAGTTTGAGTATTTTAGAAAGCGGTGATCTCCTGCCATTTTTAGGAACAACACTCTATATAGTTTGAACAGATTAGTTCAATAAGAAAAACAACAACAAAGACAATGCCCAGTGAACCGCAGTTTTGAGTGGAAATGCATTTTTGATTAAAAAAGTGAACACGCAAACTGGTTTGAGTAGCTCAATTATCCACTTTTTTTTACAAATATATTGAACAGAGAGGTATCTCAGAACACAGAACATTCTTATAGGTGAATGGGTTAAAAAAAAAAAAACATTATATGCCACTTATTTCAGTCAAGAAAAGGGCACAAGTTTACCAAAACTGGACAGTTGAAGATGGGGGGAAAAAAGCTGATTTTTTGGTAAACCTGTGCCCCCTGGAGCTTCAGATTCCTGTTGTTGTCTGACAGGAGTGGACCTCGATGTGATTTTCTGCAGTTGTAGTATACAGCATGTGCCTCGTGGCTTTGAGTGTGTTGTGCATTCTGAGATGTTTTTTTTTGCTCACTATAGCTGTAATGAGAGTGTTTTGATAATTACTTTAGATTTCCTGTCAACCCAAAAAAAAATCTGGTTATGCTCCTATGAGCCAGGGAAGCAAGTTACCTAACTCCTGTTAGGTAATAGGCCACATTTCAGTCAGTTTTTTTATGTTTATTAAATATATTATCATTAAGAATATAAAGCAAAAAAGTCTTGACAATGTTAAATGCAAAGATTAATATGCATGTAACCCTGTATTTTAATTTAAGGATCCCAATTTTTTTTTCTAGGAGTGTAGCCCATCATATGCAATTTATAGTTGTCAGCTTCTATCTTGTCCATCAGTGTGCAGCAGATGGTAACAGATATTATTTGGATGGTGGAACATTCTGGATCTTCCAGTAGAGAAAGTGACGATGTGGATGAAAGATGATGTGTCACATATAAATTACAGCAAAGAAAAAATATTTTTCCCCATATCCCAGCGTGTTAGGAAGCTAGGGTCAGAGTGCAGGCTTAGATATGATATAACACCTCTGGAGCAGGGTTAAGAGTCTTGCTCAAGGGCCCAGAGGTGGCAGCTTGGTGGTTGGCGAATCTTCAAATAAAAAATGTAGAACTGTTAAGCCTCTATTGCTCCTATATATATATATATATATATATATATATATATATATAGATATAATATAGATATAGATATAGATATAGATAGTGTGTTTACTATTACTCTTATAGGATTTTTGAAAAAATTCATAGTTAATGTTTTAAGATAAGCAACTAAACTGGTATATAATTATAATTACCTGCCACTGTATTTGGTTAGACAAGATTATTACTAATTATTATTTCTGCCTGTGTGTTCTATTTCAGATGCCCTTCTCATTTTCCATAATGTTCTCCTGGAGGCTGTAGGCGGTCCACTGTGGATGCAGTTTGCACCTTCTCAAAAACAGCTGTATCACAACACTAAACAAATACTGCTCTGTATTCAGTACACTACGTGTTTTCTGCAAACAGATTTTCTCCTCTCTCTTAGTTTGTATCAGAATTTCCTCAAACGATTATTTTCTATCAGGACAGAAACTGATTGTTTCTCTTTTTGAAGAGTGCGGTCCATATCTATATAGTATGGAACAACACAAATGGCCCATTCTGACCTATTTACCTTTTCAAAAATCACTTAAAAGTAAACCAACATTGCTATCAGTTCTGTTTGTGTGATTTGGAAGAGCCTCATCTGGATTATTGCGCTTCAGCCTGAAAAACCTCCTGAACTTTTCTGCTTTACTATCTTGATTTCCAAGCATGTCTTTGTGCTTTCATATCTCCCACTCCAAACCCTGCTTATCCCATACAGTGTTGGTAGCAGACTTTGCACCTGGCACAGCGGAATGAACTCTTCTTTCTGACACTTCATCTGAAATGATGCCTCAGTCTCTCTCCAGCATCTGCAAGTTTTAAAAAAGAAGTACTAGCTATTGGATTCAAGCACGTCTAATTAAAAAACTACTTGGAATTTTTTATTTTATTTTTACAATTACAATTTTTTGTGTTCTTGATTGTATGTACAATATTTGCCATATGTACAGCAGAAGATTGAGAGTTGTCTAAAATGGCTGCACAGTGGAGACAAAGGGCAAACGCTCTAGTTGTGACTCTCGGAGTGCTGCACTGCTGGGGATTGGGGTCCTGTTATGATGAGAGGACTAGCGTACTCACAGAGGACAAATCTCTGGAAAAGCACCCAGTGACCCATGAAAGAGTGAAGAGAGGATGGGTGTGGAACCAGTTCTTTGTGGTGGAAGAGTACACAGGAACAGAGCCTCTTTATGTTGGAAAGGTATGTTTTTTCAATTTATATACTTCTTGGTTGACTACCTAATATATAAATTGATACATGTACATTATTTGTTTTGCACTACAAAATGACACTTTAATGATCTTCAGTCTAAATGCAGTACCTGCTTTTAAAACTTCCTTCAGCATGGCTTTTGCGATGACTTCAATTTTGATGGAATGACTCTTTTGTTATTTGCCAGGATTGATTAGTGTATTGAGCCATAGATTTTTTTTATATACGTTTGCTAATTCGGTTTTGTCAAGATGCTGGAAGGTCAAGGGGTTTGAGCTCTGGTATTGCCAAGCTGCCACTCTTGGGGACTCTGAGCAGGGTCTTTAACCCTCAGTGATCCAGGCATGCTGTATTATGACTGACCCTGTTCTCTGATCCCAGCTTAATAACATCTCTGGGATATGCAAAGAAAGAATTAATTGTTCTGTAAAGTACATGTGACAAGTATAAAGCGCCTTTATCTTTTACCGTTATCTCTGTTTGTTCATCATCTCACATCATCTTTAGCTTGTCTCAAGTCTCAAGTTTCAAAGCATTGGTTAGCATTAAGTTTGTCTGCATATGAGTTTAAATAAAATCAGAATACTATTAGGCATCACTGTAATTGAAGGGAGTAGCATTGCCACATCACAGCTCCAGGATTTGTTTCGAAGATTGGATGACTGTGTTTGTGGAATTTCTATACATGTTCTGTCTCTATCCATGTGAGTTTCATCAACAGGGCTGTAGGTGGACTGGCTAAGATAAATTGCCTGTAAGTATAAATATCTCTGTGTGTGGTGTCCTGTGATGGACTGGTGTCCAGGGTGTGCTTTGGCTTTATACCCAGTGTTGCAGGATAATGACCAAGATAAAGTCTGTACTGAAATTGAGTGGAAAAACCTGTGCCTACATCTACTTATCTGCTTGATTGGCAACAACAACAAAAAATTCATCATCAAGAAAAAAATGGTACTATAATTAAAGGTATTTAAGAATTAAAAAGCAAATCATTTTACTGATGAAATGAAGTTAATGTAATGTTTCCATGTGAAAAGCCTGTAAGTTTTACAATCCTTGTAAGTTTTCAGTATTTAAAGTTAGACTTGTTGATTAGTGTTCAGCTACCGGAGTGTGATGCAGCCCTCTACTTTAAGTTTAAATTAGCTGTAATTTATGCCTTGAGGGAATTTTTTTGTTAGGTCCAAAATAAAATATTTTAGTAAGGTAGGGACAGACAGAACTTGAGCCGGGGGGTGCTCATCCTCACATTCCGCAATGCAGTCCACCCAGGCTTATCTCTCCCAAGATGTACACAGATACAGAATATTAACAAAGGTTTGTGGACACCTGACCGTACGAATTGCATGTGATTGAGACTAAATGTGGATTTTTTTTAATCAATATAATAGCCTCCACCCTTCTGGGAAGATGTTCCACATGATTTTGGGGCATGGTTGCAAAGAGTTGTGCTCATTCAGCCACAAAGATATTAGTAAAGCCAAGCACTGATGTTGGATGAGGACGCCTGGGGAGCAGTCAGTGTTCTATTTCATCCCAGAAGTGTTGAGTTCAGAAATGTATAGCAGGCAGAGGTGGGAAGTAACAAAGTACAAATACTTTGTTACTGTATTTAAGTAGATTTTTCTGGTATCAGTACTTTACTCCACTATTTATTTTTCGGACAACTTTTTACCATCACTCATACATTTTTACACAAATATCTGTACTTTTTACTTCTTACATTTCCAAACCAGCCTCGTTACTTTTAGTATTGTTTTTTCTTATTGAGCGCTGTTTCCAGCCTATCGACCTATCATTGCGTGGCTTTTTCACCATATCACTGGTGTATTATTTCCTGGCTATCAGACATAGACGTAGGCTAGCGGAGCAAACTATGAGCAAGGCAACAAGAAGAATGGTTAATGTGAATTCAGAGGGAGTCACCGATGTGAAAATAAATAAAAACAAAGACATTCCTCAACACCCATGGCCATATATAAGGGTGATGTCGAAATTATCGGTGTAAAAAAGTGCTGGCTTTCAAGAATTTGAGAAAGCACATACAGGTAATCTAACAATTTATTGTTATATCTTTCTTGTCATGAACCATTTTAATGTTTAAAGATTTTTTTTCCCTACAATTCTGTTTGTCTTTTATATAAGGGATGCTGCCACATGTTGCTATTTAAAAAAAAAATAAGGATGCTCTTAATGTTTTTAATTTCTGTAGAGTAGAGCTGTCATTTGAAATCTAAGGTTTAGTCATATATGTATATATATATATATATATATACACATATACATGTGTGTGTGTGTGTGTGTGTGTGTGTGTGAGAGAGAGAGAGAGAGAGAGAGAGAGAGAGAGAGAGAGAGAGAGAGAGAGAGAGAAGTAAGGCACATACATTTTGGATTGATTCATTATTTTGGAGTATGTGTGCACTGGACAAGATAGGAGCTGATGTCTAAATGGGAAATCAGGCAAGGGGGAAGAGGTGGGGTTTGGATGTCTGGAGAGAGATGATTTTATTAATAAAATTACCCAGAATTATTGCCCACCGTGAAGCCATAGAACATCCAAGACAATTAATAGAGGCTGCCGGTGTTGCTAGACCCATTTATCGCTGAAGGTATCAAATACTTTAATTAGGGCAGTATAGGATTAAATACGACCAGAATGCTTTTTATCACCAGTAACCATTTAAAACAAGGCATTTTTTTTACCCTTCACCATCGCCTTTCCCCATGTCTCTATCTTGTCGAACTTAGCAAGGATGCCAAGAATATAGGGCTATTATTCTTCTAATGAATTTTTTTTCTCCTCCTAAATGGTCTGTCTGTGCTATTAACTGGCAGTTTTGCAACATACATTTGTATAATGAATTTCCCTGCTTTTCTTTGAACTGCTCAACCCACATTATTTAAGCATTAATTTTTGCAGAAAGAAAATGCAGTGAATGTGATTTGATAATCTGTCTGTCTGCCTGCCTGTCTGTCTGTCTGTCTGTCTGTCTATCTATCTATCTATCTATCTATCTATCTATCTATCTATCTATCTATCTATCTATCTATCTATCTATCTATCTATCTATCTATCTGTTTATATTTTAGCAGGTCATCATAACTCTATGCCCCTTCTAAGTATTAAATCTATACCACAAAATCTAACAACATTGTTTTTGCTCACTTGGACAAGAACAAAAAAGTAAATCCTGGGAATTTTGATGTATATTTTAGTTTATATTCAATCACAGAGCAAAGTAAATCTTGTGTACAAATGTCAAACAAACATAGCTAATACTGCACTTAGAGAACACATTATTATCACCTTTCCATTATTTTTAATATTGTATTCATTGCTACTCCAGTCTCGGATATTGTGATTACTGTACTTAACATGAACATTTCCAAGATAGCTGCTAATAATACCAAGTCTTTCAAGTACATAAGCCATAAACTCAATAGTCGCAGGCT
The DNA here is from genome assembly GCA_039877035.1 of Silurus lanzhouensis. NCBI lineage: Eukaryota > Metazoa > Chordata > Actinopteri > Siluriformes > Siluridae > Silurus > Silurus lanzhouensis. The sequence continues at coordinate 2,370,497 of JBCEWE010000163.1, read as the reverse complement.
ACTTATCATAATTTAACATCAAGGACTCTAGTTCTGCAGGCACAATTGTAATTTTCTCACATAATGTGAGCTATTATACACTGTACATCGTATACTTAGTGGAGGCAATAGCATTTCCAACTAAATAACCACTGAGTGGACACACAACAAGGCACATGCAAAAACAGAAAATAGTCACTGTTCTGAGATGTTTTTAAATGAATGATGGAATCAAATTAATCGTATACATAATACGGTTGATTTGATAATTAATTCTTTGCGGTTCTTTTTATTTATTTTTTTATTTATTATTATTATTTTTTTTAGTTACAGTACTTTACTCTTTTTCATATAAAATTGCGACAAAGCACCAAACGTGAGTGTAGCAGATAATTATTTTCTTAGGCAGTAGCCTACTTTAGATTGGAGCAATTGAAAAAAATTAAAGTAAATTGGTGGGGAAATAATATTTTTATTTCATGGAGATATGTTCAATAAAGCACCAGGACCACATTGAATCTCTAGACAAGTGCTCTAGTCATGTGCTGATGAACCGGTGGTTCTTACTGCAAAAAAATTCCAACCTCTTCTAGTCTCTCACAATTGTTTCGACCTGCTTTATCATCCATCATTGTGCCACTACCCAAGACAACTGTAATCAGACCTCTAAATGACTGCTAGCTTACATCAAAACCAGCTCAACAGATTACACTGTTTCATTAGCATTACAGACCACCTTAAACCAGAGAAATCATGTTTATTACTACAACCTTTAGCACAATAGTCCCTGACAAATGGCTCTCCAATCCACACAACCAAAGCACATACATTTGTGACTTCAATATGGACTTTCTTACTAATGGAGCACAAATTTTTTTAGAATAGGCGCATACACTTCTAACACTCTCACTTTCAACACGAATATTGCACAAGTATTCTGTTCTGAGCCTGATACTGTATTCACTATTCACCCATGACTGTGTACCCATTCACAACACAGACACTGTTATTAAATTCACAGATGACACTACCATTCTCAGCCTAATCTCAGACAACAATGAGACCTAGCCAGGTGTTGTGGGGAAAACAATCTGGCCATGAATGGGAAACAAGACCAAGGGAATCATCGACTTCGGGAAATCGAACAGAAACAGCCTGCTCTCTATATAAACAATGTAGACATGCAGAGAGTGGCTGGATACTATTACTATGGGAGTCTGAGTGACCGAGAACATTGGCCAGTCTCTAAACACAGCCATAAAGAAAGCTGAAAAAAATCTCTCTTTTTCCTTAGAAAAGTAGAAAGGGCCAAACTACCACAAGAACTGTAACCAGTGTCCAAAATATCACTGAAATGTAGCTCCTGGACCTAAAAGAAATCAACATTAACTGCTGCTTGAAAAAAAGCCTTAGCATCATCAGGGACACATTCTTACCACCTTTCATTCGAAAACACTTCGTTTAGCAGTAGGACTCTGGTGGCTAATATACCAATCTCATTGTTGATGTATCATCCTACACAGTGGTATTTGCACTCGGCTGTCTACTTCCTACATCTTTCACAACATGTAAATAAGACACTACAGACATCAGTATGTTATTTAACAGGATTATCTCATTCTCTCACTGCCGTGAGCCTCATCTATGCATTGACACTTTTTGCAAGTTTTCTTTTGTATTATTTGATATAATGTATATTTATCTGTCTGTCTGTCTGTCCGTCTGTCTAGCTAGCTAGCTACCTAGTCTTCAATTCTTGACCTTTACAAAGACCCTTTAAACCTGAGATGTCTGTATGACTATCGGCACACGGTTAAGACAAATGGATTTTACTTTTTTAATACATGTGATTTAGTATAAATCAGTAACTGTAATATCACCACTGGCATTCTTATTGAAGCTTGTGTCTGTTGACATCAAACTGAATGTCAGCTAATCTCAGATTTGTACAATAAAAATTGCGACAGTGTCTCTTGTTTTCAGAGCATGCACAGAGAGCTGAGTAAAAGTAAATGTCACTATCCGGTCATGGAGCTGCTCTTTTCCCTACAGTGATCTTGTGCTTAATTTCTTTTCCTAAAGCCTTACCCACAAAATAATTTCACAACTTCATTTACAGTACATTTTCTATATAGAGAGTATAGTTTTATATTTATCTGCAGGTACATTTTAATGAATTAAAAAAAAAACATGTTACAGATTGGTTGTGCATGCTACTGAGTTTGTGTTATTAGCGTATATTTATGATGTCACTAATACAGTAATTGATTTGGTAATACACCATCCAGGTATAACATTAAAACCTGTAGCAAGTGAAAAGAATAGCATTTATTATCTGGTTACAGTGACACCTTTCAAAGAGTGGGATAAAGTAGGCAGCAAGTAAACAGTCAATTTTAGCTGTTGATACACCGATCAGGCATACCATTATGACATTGTGTTGGCATTAACTTCTTCAACAGTTTGAGCTACAGTAGCTCATCTGTTGGATCGTATAACACATAAGCCAGCCTTCGTGCTCCACATGTATCAGTGAGCTTCAGCCGCCCATGACTCTGTCTCCCGGTTCACCACTGTTCCTTCATTGGAACACTTTTGATAGATACTGACCACTGCAGACTAGGAACACCCCACAAGAGCTGCAGTTATGGAGATGCTCCGACCCAGTCGTCTAGACATCACAATTGTTGCCTGATATATCCCACCCACTAACAGGTGCCATGATAAAGAATTAGTGTTATTCACTAACCGGTAATAATGTTATAATGTTATAACGGAAAAATATGCAGGTGCAAGGAATTCAGGAACTTTGGCAAAGGTCAACAATATTATTAGGGGTGGGGGTTGGCAGTATATATCCATTGTCCTCAGTTTTGGCTCTGTCTAGAATTACTGTAATATAAAGAAATTATACAAAATTTAAGAAATTAATTTTTTTACCCTTGTCTATAATCTGCATTTTACTATAGAAATAGGGAAAATGTACATTATTTACAGTGCCTTCTGAAGCTGCCAGAAGTTTAATTACAGTGTGAATGTTTTTTTTGTTGTTGCTTAAAAATGGATAATAAACAGTGTTAAAAAATATTCAATAATATCTTATGATAGTAATTCACAGTCAGCACTGTGTCAAGGGTGGTGGGTCAAAATTAGCACCTCATATGCCAACTTATCATATCCAAACTGGGCATGGGGACAGACAAGAGATGATAGCTAATCAGGAGAGAGAGAGAGAGAGAGAGAGAGAGAGAGAGAGAGAGAGAGAGAGAGAGAGAGCATACATGAAAGAGTAAACAAATAGAAATAAGAGATTATTGTCTGATATACTATAAACTGAAAGAAATAGGATAATTGACAATTGCTGTTATTTAAAAAAAAAATGGGGTTACTGAATTAAGTTAATTTTTAGCTGATTTATCCTGATTGTAAAAATTCTATCATAACCTAGTTGGGCAGTTGTTTAGCTAGAAATGTCTGATAGCTAGTAGTGATTTTTTTTTTCTCAGCTGCTTTGAAACATTTCTCGCATTGTCCTTAATATTTGCAAACCAGTAAGTGCATTCTCAAAAAAAAAATTTACAAACTGCACAAAACGTTGAATTTCTAGCAAAAGCCTGTACTTTTCTCAGAATCCTAAATTCATCTCTCAAAAGTAAGTATTTGTGTCAATGAACATCTCATTCCCATCAGAATTATCAAAATGTTAAGTCATGTTGTCAGTATGATGGTGCACATTTTCAGTATTTCTTGATATAAACTACGGTTTGGATTACAATGATTGAAAATGTACTAAGTTTAATTTCTTCTGTACGGCATACGGCATCTATGAATTTCAGCAGCACAAATTAATTTATTTGATTGCATATTTGATTAATATTGATTGATTATATTGAGTCCGGAGACAGAATTCACACTTTTACTGTACTATACAAATGTTCGTTTGTTTGTTTCTTGGTTGTTTATCCATTTTCAGAATTTTTTATTCTGTCTGTCACCAACTGAAGGTTCACAAGATATACCTTTGACTTATTTTATAGAACAAGTTGATTATTGGTTGTTCTGATGTCATACACTTTCTTCATTAGTGACATTCAAGATTCATTCTTTTACAAACAATTTTAGATGACAGATGATGGCAACTGGTTTAACCAACTGGTTTAACCAACTGGTTTAACCAATGACTTATGCAATGAACTGATGCGGAGATGTTTTGAGGGTTAAGACTATTTAGGTGAAACCAGTATAATATATTTTATCAACAAGACATAAACAACTGATAAATGTAGGAAACAGCGGACAATTGTAGACAATCAAGTAAATAAATGTACCAAAGCATTCGCAATTTGATCAAAGCAACAAGAAATGTTTTTTATGATGAGTACAAGTGACAAATTCATGTGGAGGTTGAACAAGTAGTTTTGAGAATTTTATTTCTTATCGGAGAAACGCTCCAAAGCAAGGTCTCTAGGTTACGTATGTAACCCTAGTTCCCTAAAGGGGGACGAGATGCTGCGTCAGAACGCTGTGGGAACGCGACTGCATTGTCTATGCTTTGAGTAATGAGTCTAATCAATCAAAATTAAAGACAGGCTGTCACCGGCGGGCTGACGTCATGACCAGGGAGTATAAAGCACACCTGGACAGAAGACTGCTTCAGCTTCTGTAACCGTGAAGGTAGTGCTGAAGGGGTGCCGGAGGTGTGGCTAGAGACGCAGTGTCTCATTCCCTCAGGGAATTATGGTTACATATGTAACCAAGAGACGTTTCCTTTCAGGAACTCAAGTGGCACAGAGGTCACGATTGTAAAACCTGGTAAAGGTGAGCAGGGTGGACCACCTCGCAGCATCACAGTGGTCTTGGAGGGACACTCCAGAGGACCAAGCCTTAGAGGCTGCCACACTCCGGGTCGAGTGAGCTCTGACCCCAAATGGAGGGAGCAGACCAGAGGACCTGATAGCGTCGGTGGACAGTCCAGTTCTTGGACCGGGTACAGCTGGTTCAACCTCTCCTGGTCTGTGGTCAGGAACCTCAGCCTCCGGGTGCCATGGAAAAAAATACGTCAGGAATGGGTTTCTGCCCAGTAAATGCCCAGACACATGGGCGTAAACCGCCAAAACGGCGGATGCGTACACTTTAATGGTGGACAGAGCTGACCCTTTTGCAAACTGCGCCTGCAGAAACTCCAGCACTGAACCAACTGGGCAGTGGACTGTGTCCAATCGGTGCCAAGAGCACCATGCAGTGAAAGGATGCTATCTCGCGGCATACGACCTCCTTGTGGAGGGAGCTCTGGACTGGAGAAAGGTCTCGCTACCTTAGTGGAGAGACCCCCGCAGGGCTACCAGGGGGAGACAGACTCTGTCCCGGCGAATTCTCTCCAAAACTCCCGGAATCAGCCACAGCATCCAGTCCCAAAGGGGCTGGTGGATATAGGGAGAACCATAGGGCTTTTGCCAAAAAAGGTCTCGCCGTGTGACCTTGATTGTTCGGAGGGATTGCCCTTCCGAGAGAACCCCTGGGCTCTAAGCCACAATTGAAGGGGTCTCATGTAAAGGAGGCCAAGTGGAATGACACTGGACACTGCTGCCATGAGCCCGAGTAGTCTCTGGAACTGCTTGACAGTGAGTGACTGCCCTTCTCTGACCTTTCTGACCGCCGTGATGATGGATAATATGCGGGCAGGGGAAAACTGCGTTTGCATAGTCACTGAATCCCAAATGACGCCTTTTTTCTGTGATGGAGAAAGCACACTCTTCCCGGTATTCAGCCAAAACCCCAGCTCCTTTATGTGAGCGAGAACGACATCTCGATGCCGGACTGCTCTAAATCAGCTAATATCAACCAATCGTCGATATAATTGAGGATACAGATGCCCTGAAGTCTCATGGGGAGCCAGAGCCGCATTGACACACTTTGTGAAGGTGCGGGGTGACAGGGCAAGGCAGAATGGAAGAACCCGATATCGGAATGCTTTGACCCCAAAACTCTGAACCGAAGCCTCATCAAAGAGCGGTTCAGCTGAAGTAGATCTAGGATAGGATGCAACCCAGCGTCTTTTTTGGAAACTATGAAGTACCGGCTGTAGAACCCGGACTCTGTCTGACGGAGGGACCACCTCAATGGCCTTCTTCCTCAGGAGAGTATCTACTTCTTGTTCCAGGACCAAAACCTGCACTTGGCAGTACGAAGTGCTGGGTTGGGGTTGGGGCTGCGCCTGCCGAGCAGCCTCATGAGAGCGGCGCAGGAGATACCGCTGCAAGGCCGCCGATTGTCTCTTGGACTCCTGAAACCTGTTAACTACCGAATCAAGGACATCGCCGAACAGGCCTGAAGGAGAGAGTGGGGCGTCCAGCACCCTGTCCCTGTCTGGTTTCTAGGGTATTTTGGACAGGGTGGGCCAGAGATGTCTCTCAATGGCTATTAGGGCGGCCATAGACCGGCCGATGGCCTAAGCAGTCTCCTTTGTTGCCCGTAGGGCCTGATCTGCCATACAGCGAATCTCTGAAAACTGGCAGCAGTTCGGCTTGGTATGCCTGCAGTACCGACATGGTGTGCAAAACATCCAGCGGCCTGACCTGCTGAGGCGTAAGCTTTACCTACAGCGCCGAGTTAGTAAGCAGGAGCTTGGTGCTTGGTGGGTAATGTCGGGGGTTTTAGGGAAGATGCCAAAACCAGGGAGAGATAGCATGCTAGCATCTCTTCAACCCGTAGCATGACACATCGCCGACAGGCATGCCTCCGAAGCCGAATGAGAGTCAGACCAAGCGTAGGAGGAAGGAAAAAGGGACAAGCCCGTCTCCAAACCTTCTGCGAGATCCGTAAGCAAACCCTGGGAACGGGAGCGCCGCTCCGCCTCAGCAAGAGTGGGATCGGAACCGTGAGGCGTGGGGGCATTCTCCTCAAAAAGTGCACGCCGGGAGCGGAGCAGGCTTACGAGCGCAGTGCTGGCAATCGGCTCTTGAGAGAGCTAAAATCACATGGGCCGTTAAAAAACAAGCCACACCCACGCTTTGTGTATTCCTTCCAGAAATTAAACGAGGACAGGGAGAAGCACACGGCCGAAATGTGTGCTTGGTTTTCTCGGATGCCTTCATGATTTTGACAAAACAGACAGACAATCATTAAATTTTACACAGAGTGCTTCATGAACGAACCAAAGCTAAAGCAGTCTTCCCTCCAGGTGTGCTTTATACTCCCTGGTCGTGACGTCAGCCCACCGGTGACAGCCTGTCTTCAATTTTGACTGATCAGTCTCGTTACTCAGAGCATGGACAACGCAGTCGCTTCAGTTCCTGAAGTTTCATTCGAAGACATTGTGTTGGTATTGTCAACAGTACTAGTTTTTTGCTACTTGCAACCATTTTATTTTATATGTGTGGGTTTGTTGTTTTCATTGTGGGCAAAGTGTAAATCAAGTTTTTTGAGGTGATAACAGATCCACATCTGTCTCTTGACTTGAGGAGTGTTATAGAAAGTTCATATTTAGAATGCGATATGACGTTGAACAACAACAGACTTTCACTCAAAAAAAATGTTATGTGTCTTCATTGAGTGTGCAAAATTTTCTTCGGTGAAAGTTTACTTTTTGGGCTTTGCATTCAAAGCTGTTTTGGGGTAATGTATAGCTAATGCCACGTCAGTCATTTCCGCGGTCTCCCAACCTGAGCGTGACGCTGGCTACAACTGCTGTGTGCGGCAAAACATGATGCCTATTTATACTCTGTTATATCTTTAGGATATGATATACAGTAATTTTATACAGCATTACCTAGGTGGTTCATAGTGTTTTCTCTGTGAATGTGCAAAATAGAACTGTCCAAAATGGCACCACATTTCTTATTTCCTTTAAACTGTGGTAGATGGGCGCTTTGTCTTTTAGGCACAAATGCACTACACTGCTTTCAGGGCCTCAGGATATACTGTAATACACCATGCTCGATACTGTATATCAATAGCAGCAAACATTTGGTGCTTTTAGTAGGTTTTCTGTGGTAATCTTATGCCATGATTGGTATTTTGTCAGTTCTAAACAAATCACACTCTTGTAACCCAGCTCAAGCCATGTCTAATCAAATAACCTGTTGCACCCATGTGATCATACACCTGTGTTTCACAATTTAACTTCGGCGACTCATAGCTCAATGTTTTCCAAAATAGTCCACAGGTGTTCCACAGTATTCTTGATTCCTGGTCCTGAATTTAATTAAACAAAAAAAATAGAGTGTAAACTGGCTTTCCAAAATTACTCCCCTTAACCTGTATTAGAAACCACTGTGAAAAAATACTGTAATGTATTTTTTCATGTATTTTTGTTTTGCATTTAACTTTACTGAAAACTTTTTTTTCCCCCCCGCAAACAAGGACAGGAGACTGGTCTACCACGATGATGTTTCTTGTTTTTGTGTAATGATGTGTGTTGTATTCATTACCAGTCTACAACAAAATGTAAAAATGTATAAATAATGGGTAAATATGGGTCTAATCTTGGAGTCTAATCAATTAAGTGTGTGAAAAAAATATTATTTTTTTTTACAGGTAATGGGTTTGAACTGGTGCTATTAATACAGATAATGAGTGGAGGATAGGAGGGCTTCTTAAAGACAAACTAACAGGTCTGTGAGAGACAGAATTCTTGCTGGTTGGTAGGTGATCAAATACTTATTTCATGCAAGAAAATAAAAATTTATTATTTGAAAATCATACAAATGTGATTTTCTGGGGTTCTATTTTAGATTCTGCCTCTCACAGTTGAGGTGTACCTATGATAAAAATTACAGATGTCTCCGTTTTTTTGTAATTGGGAAAACAAAAAAAAATTGGCAGTGTATAAAATATTTATTTGCCCCCTGTATATACATACATACATACAGACATACATAAACACATTAGTGGAAACCTGACCTTGGGATCCTATCGAGTTCTAGGTGTTTATTCTTGTAGTAAGTAGTCTATGCAGACATTAGGTAAGATAAATGCAACTTTTCAAATAAAGTAAAATAAATCCGAATTAAATTCCACAATTCAATGTAGTACAGGAATTCAGTGTCAAGGGAATGGAGAAGCAGAAGAGTGTGCTAATGCAGGTAGATGACCTTGGACGAAGCATGGACCAAAATACAGGCCTAAAAACATTGTTTGAAGGTTGAGGAATTAAATTATTTTCATATTTAGGCTGTTTAGTCTGAACAGTGACACTAAATCTGCAGCTCAGTTTGATACTTTTTAGGCTATTGTGATCCCTTATGCACCAGTAAAATATTTTCTAGAACAAGAGCTGTAGTCACCTGTGGAGGAGATGATAGCTTTGATCAGTAGTAATATAATCATTGACATACACTGTGTTCCTATTCTGGCAGATTACTGGAGCACAGATAAATCAGTTAATATCTCCATTTCAATGTGGGTCGCCACCCTCTGAATGCGTGAAGAGACTGTGTACAGTGATGAACAAAATCCAACTTTTCTGTTTACTTACCTGATGGTGCTGAAACGAATGCATCCCTTTGGGGCTGCAAAGCTAAAAGCTAAACGGGCACGTAAAGAAAGAATGTGATTAATTATCATGTATTTTTATTATTTTTTTAACAATGTATTATTAAAATAAACGGAGCCTTATTCTGCCAATTCGAGTCAGCCCATTTGACGATGGATCATTATTTGCAGCCGGATGGATCATTATTTGCAACCGGAGTTTAAAACAGCACGAGCGCTGTGACGACTTTAAAAATACAAAAGAAAAAGCAAAAAAGTTTGTCAATTAAAACAGTAATTGCAGTAAGGCCACAGCATTGTTTATTATTTATATCTTACTTTAGATACTACAGCCTACTTCATACTTTTTTTTTTAATTTTCCAATACATTATGCTGTTGTATTTACTGAATAAATACAATTTAAGCATACAAATACAGTTGAAGAAGTTAGTAGTTTGTTTCACTTTCACTGTTGATTTGATTATATAGTGCCTTTTTAGGGATTTTTAAATGCAATAAATAATACAATATATAGTCAATATTGTTTCATTTTACTGTAAGAGAAAGCAAAACATTTTCACAATTTGTTTCAAGCACTCTTTATCCATTCTGAAATGCGGAGGAAAGGAGGCTGTGGGGCCTCCAATATAAATTTAGTCTAGGGCCTCCAAAAATCTATAATCAGCCCTACCTGTAAAAAATCAGAGCAATTGTACTTTAAGCACAAGTACCTACATTGCATTAATTCACAATTTAAAGTCACGGGAACAATAAAAAAAGTCCATATTTGAGGATGCAACAAATTTCCAAATGGACTTTGACCTTAGCTTACCTTAGCCAAACCTTAGAAAACCCTACACACACACCCCTAAATATAAAAAGAAATTGTACAGTAAAACGGGCAATCAAATAATACTGGTCCTAGTGTTCCCCTTGCCCTGAACATTTTAGTGTTTTCTCTGCTCCCAAGACCCATGATTAAATCTAATGAGCCTATTAACAGTCATTCCTGAGTTGAAGTGGGTGTATTTAAGCACTAAAAATATTAGAATTGTGCATGACAAGGGACTACTTCCAGATAAAGAACCATAAAACCCAATTTTACTTCGAAAAATAGCAGCTCAGTATTTGATGATATAGCAGCCTGATAAATATATGACCATATTTGTTCAGAATATAAAAAATTATTTTGAAACACCAAAGTTTGTCCCTTTTTACTAATAATTTGTTTATATTTTATGATTTATGAAAATGTATTTAGAATAATTGTTGCATCAATTTATTTTACCTGTTGCCTTTTCAAGTTATTTAATCATTACACCCTAATGAATTCAGTCTTCCCTTTGTTGTTTTGTCTTAGTTTTATAATATCTTTTAACCATACCAATGGTTAGACATGGCTAAAGTTAAATTATAGTTTGCAGCTAAATGGATAAAAGTAATATTTTCCTAGTTTCACCAAAAACATTTAAAGAAGCACATGGACAAATTCACAAATGGGTGGAATTGGTCACTTAAATAAGATGAAGAGACATTGATTTAGTGTGTCTAGGAAGATGGGATGGACATATGTTTTTTTTTGTGGAATACTCAACACTGTACTTATTTTGTTCCAGAAAAGTAGGAGAAGTTCATTCATGAGATATGTGAATAGCTAGACATGAAAGAAACAGGGGGCAAAGTGCATGTCAGAGGGACAAGTGAACAGAACTATAAAAGGCATTCATTGTGAAAGCCTAGACATTCTCTTGTTCAATTTATGGGTTGTAAAAGTGGTTGTGTGGCTGGCATCTGGTTTGGTTTCAAGAAAAGAGCAGCCAAGCAAGACAAGTTTTAATGTTTCACTTTGTAAACAAGATTTTTTTTTTTTTTGCTTGAAATAAATTTCTCAGTGTGATTGACACATTTATTTCTTATAGATATTAATGCAGTTGTCTAATCAACCAATCATTTGGCACAATAAACTAAATCATGCAAACACAGATCAAGAGCTTCAGTTATTGAGGTCTGGACCCAATCTAGTGACCAGGGTGCTGGTATACACCAATGAAAGGACACCAGTCTATCGAAATTCGCCATGTAGTTACATACATAAGGACCAATTGACAAATCTTGTCTGTGGTTTATTCATACATGCTTATGAATATTACAAGGAAATCTTTCTTAATATGTGGCTTTTTAAAAGTACACTATCGACAGTATTATAAACATGACTTTTCCAGTAATATGATTCTTCCACAAAGTTAAAGGTACACAATAGGAATAAAGTGTCTTTGGATGTGATAGAACTAAATTTTTCATTCACTTGAACTAGGAGACCCAAACCTGTTCCTGCATGACAACGCCATTGTACAGAAAGTGAGCTGCATGAAGATATCATTTACATGGATTGAAGTGGAAGATCTTGAGTGACCTGCAATAGAGCTCTTATCTTGAACCATTACTCAACATCTTTGGGATGGATTTAAACAGTGACTGCACCCCAGGCCTCCTCACCCCACATCTACTAACACTCTAGAAGCTGAATGAGCACCAATCTTCATGACCACATTCCAAAATCTTGTTCCCAGAGAAGTGCAAATTGGGACTAAATGTGGAATGGGATTTTCAAAGAGAACATAAAAATCTTACAGGCAGGTGTCCAAAAACCTTTGTATACATACTGTATGGGAAATTGGATCTCTCCCTCTCTCTCTCTCTCGCTCTATAATTTACAGCACTTCAACAATTTACAGCTGATTCAATACACGTAGGTGAGATTTATGGTGTGGTTCACTACAGCTTCAAAGCTAGCTCTATGTCTTCATGCATATACTATTATGTTCATCTTTGCAGAAGGAAATATCAGCTCTGAGTGTTTTGAGCAAAAAAGAGTCTCTCTTCTGTCTGGACTTTAACTCTTACAGCCTTAGAACCAATTACTCTATTACATGCTTAACTAGTACCAGTTGGAAGCAAAGAGTGCAATAGAAATAAATGTGTTAGTGCTTTACTCAGCAAACTGGGTCATAATGTCAGAATATAGTAAATAAATGATTGCAGAGATGAATATGAATTGAGATAAGTATTTTGTGGGGTGTGACTAGAAGCATTCCATGGGTGTAAAGTGTCTGAGGGTTGTACACTGGCTCTACCATTTTGTAAAAAAATTAAAAAAATTAAAAATAAAAAAAAAAAAGGGGGGGGGGGGGTTGTGGATGACCTTTAATTTTAAAGTCTGATGCTCAATCAAGAATTGTGTCCTTCCAGTAGCACACAAATGGCAGCCTGAAACAGAAAGAAGACAGAGAGATGATTAAGAGTTGCCTGAAATCCTGGCATTCCTGCTAAAAGCTAATTAACTCCATTTCATATATATATATAATGTATATACATAGCACTATTTGTAAACCAGGCTTCAGGAAAATACTTATTGGTTAAAGCCATTTGCTTGTGTATTAATGTCTATTAATATCATGTAAATGTGCTCTGTGCATTTTAGGTTTAAACAATACAATTTTCCTTTATTACATTGTGTGCATTCTGTCTTCTGGGAACTCATGGGATGTGACCTCTCTACCACTGTAGTCTGTACAACATGTACAGTATACATAACAGCTCATCACAGAAACTGATGAAACGACCTTCGCCCTGACAAATTCAAAGATACACAGTTGCTGAAGTATAACACAGGCCTTAACCTACATATAAAACATCTGCTATTAAAAAGCCCTCTTCAAGATCTGTTTGGGAGAATATTTTTTTTTAGGCTGATTTAAGTGCAGCTACTTCAAATTGACCATTTACATTGTTTACTAGTGTTAGATTTTGAGCTTGAAAGAACTAGCAACAAATAGCTACACTTTTTAAGAATAATGTGTTTATATTGTGTTAGTTTGCAAAGATCATCAATCCCAAAAAAATTTTTTTTTTGGTGAATAGTTATTAAGTATGATCTACCATCAAATCTACAACTACATAAATGTGCTCTCTTAAACTATAACTTGAGTGTGCATGGGGAAAATGTCAAACTGATGTGTTTTTCAAAACTAACTTGTAAGAAAAGATTGAAAGGGCTCCTTATTAATGCTACTTATGAAATACAGATTAAAATACACAATAATTGGCTCTAGATTTGGCTCTGAATTACTTGTACTTTTGAAAGAGAAACAAGCACTGCAGGGATGCCGGCAGTGTGGCCTGGATTTGCAGGGTCTCATTCCTTGGGGGAACTAGGGTTACATACAGTTGTGTTCAAAATTATTCAACCCCCACTGAAATTGATTGTTTTGGTCGGTTTGACATTGATTATGATCATTCAGTCATCCTGCTTACAATTAAAACAAAGAGGCACGTGTAGGTCGGACAAATATAACATAACATTTATAATGAAATAACCACAAATGTCTTTTCTGAGCTCACATCATTATCAGTTTTATTCAACCCCCAAGTGACATTCAATCTTAGTACTTAGTACAACATCCTTTTACAGTTATAACAGCTTTTAAACGTGAAGCATAGCTTGACACAAGTGTCTTGCAGCGATCTACGGGTATCTTCGCCCATTCATCATGGGCAAAAGCCTCCAGTTCAGTCACATTCTTAGGCTTGCGCACTGCAACTGCTTTCTTTAAGTCCCACCAGAGGTTCTCAATCGGATTTAAGTCTGGTGACTGCGATGGCCACTTCAAAATGTTCCAGCCTTTAATCTGCAACCATGCTCTAGTGGACTTGGAGGTATGCTTGGGATCATTGTCCTGTTGAAAGGTCCAACGTCTTCCAAGCCTCAGGTTTGTGACGGACTGCATCACATTGTCATCCAATATCTCCTGGTACTGAAGAGAATTCATGGTACCTTGCACACGCTGAAGCTTCCCAGTACCTGCAGAAGCAAAACAGCCCCAAAGCATGATTGACCCCCCGCCATGCTTCACAGTAGGCAAGGTGTTCTTTTCTTCATAGGCCTTGTTCTTCCTCCTCCAAACATAGCGTTGGTCCATGGGCCCAAACAGTTCTAATTTTGTTTCATCAGTCCACAGAACACTATCCCAAAACTTCTGTGGTTTGTCCACATGACTTTTGGCATACTGCAGTCGACTCTTCTTATTCTTTGGGGACAGCAAGGGGGTGCGCCTGGGAGTTCTGGCATGGAGGCCTTCATTACGCAGGGTGCGCCGTATTGTCTGAGCAGAAACTTCAGTACCCACATCTGACAAATCTTTTCTCAGTTCCTCAGCAGTCACACGGGGACTTTTCTCCACTCTACGCTTCAGGTAGCGCACAGCAGTCGAAGTCAGCATCTTCTTTCTGCCACGACCAGGTAGCGTTTTAACAGTGCCCTTTGCCTTGAATTTGCGAATGATGCTTTCTATGGTGTCTCTTGGTATGTTTAACATCTTTGCAATCTTCTTATAGCCATTGCCCTTCCTGTGAAGAGTAATCACCTGTTCTCTTGTCTTCCTGGACCATTCTCTTGACCTCACCATGTTTGTAACCACACCAGTAAATGTCTAGAAGGAGCTGAGTATCACAGTCATTTTAAAGCTGCCTAATTGGTGCTTATTAGGCTTTATTGCTGCTCCCTGATATCCACAGGTGTTTTCAATACCTGATTGAAAACACTTCATTGAACCTCTGTTCTTCAGAGTGGTAGTCTTTAAGGGGTTGAATAATTATGTCAATGAAGAATTCACAAAAGAAACATTTACTACTGTATTACAAAACTAATTGATGTCATTTTAGTTGCATATGGTTCTTTAAGAAGTCCTTGTAGGATTTCATTCTGAATACAATTACAAATGTACACTAAATTCCCTAAAACCATTTACAGCATTGGGGGTTGAATAATTTTGAACACAACTGTACGTAACCTGGAGACATTCCCGTTCAGGAACTCGAGCTGCGTCAACAATGCTTTGGGAACGAGAGTCTAATATCACCAGACTGATCCGTCTCTGCTTAATGTGTAAGAGCACAGCTAGGTCGAAGGACAGAAGGGCCAGGAGTGGCTCTGAGGTCAAGGGTATAAAACCTGACAAAGGTCAGTGGGGTGGATCAGCCTGCAGCGTTGCAGATGTCATGGATGGAAACTCCAGAGGACCAAGCCTTAGATGCTGCCACACTCGGGGTTAAGTGCGCTTTGACCCCGAAGGGAGCGGGGCGAGCAGAGGACTCATAGGAGGATGCTATCGCATCCACAATCCACCTGATAAGGGTCTGCTTGTTCGCAGGACGGCTTCTCCTCAGAGGGCCATTTCAGATGAATAGTTGTTCCGATTCCGGACTTGTTCTGTGGACGTAAATGTCCAGTGCCTGCACCGGACACAGCCGGGTTCAGCTTTTCCTGGTCTGGGGCCTGAAAAGAAGGAGGATAGAATGCCTGGGTCTAATGTGCAGGAGGCTAAGTGGAACTACATTGGATGCTGCTCCTATGGAACTGCTTGCCAGAGACTGACTGTCCTTTTCTGACTCTCCTGGATGGATGCTATGCAGGCAGGTGCCAGCTGTGCACGCATAAGGGTCGAATCCCATTTGATGCTAAGTAAGTGGTTCTCTAAATTGGAGAAAGCACACTCTTTTTGGCATTCAGCCATTACCCCATTTCCTTCATGGAAGGGAGAACGACATCTTGATGCCGGACCGCTAAGTGCTCTGGTTGAGCTAATATCAACCAATCGCTGAGATAGTTTAAGATGCAGATGCACTGAAGTCTCAGGGGGACTAAAGCCGCATTCACACAGTTTGTGAAAGTGCGGGGTGAAAGGACAAGACCAAATGAAAGGGCCCGATACTGGTAAGGTTTGGCCCTGAAAAACCTCAGGAACTTACTGTAAGAAGGAAGAATGGATACATGAAAATATGCCTTCTTTAGATCTATTGTGACAAACCAGTCCTCGGATTTGATTTGAGAAACAACCTGCTTGAGGGTCAGCATCTTGAACCTGAACCTCATTAGTGAGCAGTTTAGCTGACCTAGATGTAGGATAGGATGCAACCCTCTGTCCTTTTTGAGAACTATGAAGTGCCAGTTGTAGAATTCGGACTCTCTGTCTAATGGAGGGACCACCTCGATGGCTTCCTTCCTCAGTAGAGTGTTTACCTCTTGTTTCATGTCCAGAGCCTGCTCTGTTGAACCGGGGTGGACGAGACCTGAACTGAATCGTATATATGCCTCTGTCTGCAGTATGCAGGACCCACCGAGACACGTCTGGCAGAGTCTCCCAGGATGCCAGGTAGTCTTTTAAGGGTATCAGTCTCTGAGCCTTCATGGAGTCAGCGAGTTCTCCAGGTCCGCTACGACACCGGGTGGATATCAAGAAGGGTGCTCGCTGGAGTTGGCCGTTCCCTAAAGCACTGATTGTGGCAGGGTTAACGGACAAGGTCCCTGGGGGTGCCGGTGCGGGGTGGGCACTGTGTGATGAGGTGCACCATGCCCTTTCCCAGCGGAATCCCCATATCAGGACTTCTTGTCCGAGGCCCTCTTATTGAAAATGACAGACCTCAGATCTGTCATCTCACGGGGGGGTTCGGCCCAGTGAGCCGCCTCATATCCTGCCGACTACTTCTTAGCCTTCTAAACCTCTTGATGACCATATTTACGGAGTCACTAAACAGGCCAGTCAGTACTAGAGGGGTGTTGAACAGCAGGGCCCTGGCCCTTTTGGCCATTGGTGCCTCTCGGTGGAGACTAGGGCCGCCATAGACCGGCTAATGGCCACAGCGGTCTTTTTTGTGGCCCTAAGAGCTAAATCCACCGCATGACGGCGCTCCTGGACCTCCCATTCCCACGGGTGCCCACGAATGGGTACATGGTGCCTGCCGTGCCCACTCCCGTGCAGCAACACTAGCCAATTATGGGTATCTGTATTTCTAAGGAATGTGGACAGCACTTTCCGTAGATAGAAGCCGGCGCTAGCTTTTGTTTGTTCATAAAGCGCTCTATATGTTTGTCTTTGGTAAGTGGTAAATGTCCGAAGAAAAAATATATAAAAAGAAAATAAAGGCACGGCTGTGGGTGTGTGAGTGTGTGAGGCATGTGGCTTGCCTGGGAGCAGAGCATGCTAAGTCGTTTCTCCAGGGATCTACGGAGTCGGCTTTATGAACAAACAAAAGCTAGCGCCGGCTTCTATCTACGGAAAGTGCTGTCCACATTCCTTAGAAATACAGATACCCATAATTGGCTAGTGTTGCTGTGATAGTACACTACACCTCCAACCCAAAGGATAAGAGCAATTTTGATCTCTTTGTCAGCATGATTAAGATTCGACTGGCCTTCGACTTAGGTGTGCTCTTCGAAACTAAGCAGCGACTCTTCAGTCTGGCATTATTGGACACTCATTCACAAAGCGTTATTGACGCAAATTCGAGTTCCTGAAGGGAAACGTCTTTAGGTTAACTGTGTAAACATGGATCCCCGAAGGAACGAGACTCCGAGACGAAGGAGAACTTTGTCTCTATGCCAAACTGCCAGCAATCCCTGCGGTGCTTCCTTCCCTTTTTAGAAGCTAGCACCGACTTCACTCCATGTGCTTTTTATAGCTTGTGGGGCTTGACGTCGGTGATGTTGCACTTTTAATTGGACTTTTAATTACACACGTGATTCAGAGTATGGACAATACGAAAGTGCTCCTAAAGTGTTGTTGACTCAGCATCTCATTCCCTCTGGAAATCATGGTTACATACGTAACCTGGAGACGTTCAAAAGGGCTTCCATTGTTTCTCTCATTCTCTAGTAATAATAATAATAATAATAATAATAATAATAATAATAATAATACATGGAATCTGAAAAGTTTCTTTATGAGCTCAACAACTTTGGTAGTATTATTTTGTCTATTGTAACATGCACCGGCATTTTGATCAAATGCATTTGTCTAATTGAAGTTCAATAGCATGGCTTCATAGCAGCCCACCTAATCCTTAATTAAATTTGTAGTTGACTTTTTTTTTTATGAAATTCTATTGATTTTGTTCATTAGTTGTTGCGTTGCATAAAAATATGATATTATTTTCATTTTAATTAGCATTGTGAACACTGGGTGTGATGCAGTGCAGCAAGCAATTAAGAGTTAGCAGTATGAACAATGGACTGTGCTTGCCAATGCGTTGCAATGTTTATTTTGGGCGGAGGGCAGTGTTTAAGAGTAGTCTGGCTCAAACAGTATTTGCTCCAAGAGAATTTGGCCCTGGATCAAATCTAATTGATGAACCCTGCAGTATATCAACCGATTGTTGGTGAAATACATTACCAAGGCCGAGTGTGGGCTGCGTTGCACAGTTCCTTCTCAACATTCCTCCCATGTTATAGTTAAAACAGAACACGTCTTCAGACTAATCTCTCAGTAGTGTGAGAGAAAAGGTAGCTGAAAAATATGATTGGGATTTTCCAGATTTACTCCAGAGGATTTACTGTTGACACATTCTCGTTACAGCCAGAGTAAACTTATTTTTCAGACATGCGGAAAGAAGCAAGAATAATACTAGATTCTGATTTAAAGCTTGCATTATGGAACCAGGGGACAGAGAAAAAAACACACGCAGTGTGCTCTTGAGTTGCTGTGAGTCACCCTGACAAGCCTGTAATAGTAATTTACAGTCAGGTTGGCAGGTGTTTTCAGACACATACGTCATACACCATGTCAGATACGTCAAACGTCATCACTCTGCAGTCTTGAGGGAAAATAGAAATATGGCCTCATACATATCTCAAGATTGCGTGCTAGTTGGTTGATGTTAGCTATGCAAGTTTGCAAAAAGGGTCACAAATTGGGTTCCAAATGTAAACAAATCAGATCAAGAAACACACCAAAATAAAAATATACAATGGACGGCATAGACATTATTGAATTATTTGTATAGTTACACATTTATTTATCTCAATACAGCATATTAACAAAAGTATTGGGACATTCTAGACAAATATGCTTCTACCCCAAACAAAGTTGAAAGCACACAATTGTATAGGATGTCTCTGGACAACTAGGAGACCCAAACCCTTTAAAGCATGACTATGCACCTGTGCACAAAGCAAACTCTATGAAGATATGGTTTACATGGTATGAAGTGGAAGATCTTAAGTGACCTCTGTCCTCAACCCTATTGAGCATTTTTTTAGATAAATTACAACACTGAATCTTTTCCAGAACTTCTAACCCTACATCAATACCTGACTTTTAACAGCCTTGTGGCTGAATGAGCTCAAATCTCCACAAGCACACTCCAAAATATAGAGGAAATTCCGAGAAGAGTAAAGCTTGTGGCGACTGAAATTCTGTCTAAAGATCTGTCTATCTATTCTGACATTTTAATTATATTATCTTTTTTAACAAGTTTTTCCTTCACACTAAATGACAAAAACAGGGAAAATGCCTAATACCAAGCTTGATAACCCACGACATTTACAGTAATGTAGTTTAGGCTGCTTTCACTAGCTTACAAGATGCACAAAAACAAAAATTAATAAGTTTCACAAGAACAGACAGAAGCATTGTTCTTGCAAAGGGATTCTGTATAGCAGTCAATAATAAACCCTTTATATGCACAGGAATACAGAATATACATAATATAGTAATAGTAAAAGGGTTTCTGAAATAACATCAGCAGGAGATAGAGTAAATTACCCAGTATATTGTGGATCAGATGAAAAAAATAAAATGCTTTAGTTTTTACCTATATATATTGTGTATATAAAATTTGAACCTGCTAGCTTGTTCAATCTTGGAGTGGGTGATCATGATAAATGATTTTGCAACACACTTTTCTGAGATATTCGTGGTATAGTGTTTTTCATTTGTGGAGGAGAGTGGAGCCAGACTGAAACAGAGCGCACTGATTAGTCTAATCAGCTGCAGGTGTTTCTTACCACTTGTTCCGTCCGGCTTCGCCCTCCACTCGCTCACTGCTGGCACATACTCCCAGACTTAGGCCAGGGATCCGTCTGGCCTGAGCTGATTCCCCTTACGGCAAGAGAGGCAGAAGCTGATGGAAAGTGCTTCCAGACTCAGAGGAGCGGGTGGGTAGGTTGGGAAGGTCAGTGGAGAGGGGGAATAAAATAGAGAGAGAGAAGTCTTCGTTTGATGACACTTCCACTTGTCTTTCTGCTCGGTGGCTCTCTCTCCCTGATGCTGGTGTCTTGCTCCTCATTATTGGCATCGCCGGACTGAAACAGAGCGCATTGATGAGTCTGATCAGCTGCAGGTCTTTCTTACCGCTCATTCTTTCCGGCTCTGCCCTCCACTTGCTCACCGCTCGCACAAACTTCCTTAGTGTTTTTTTGCTAAATTTCATATATATGTATTGTGTATCACACAACTGTTTCCATGTGTCATATGATGATATTTTTGTCATGTAGCGCAGCCCTAATTTATCAACTCTTGGGCTGTGTTCTGTTCCCATAGCATGAGTACAGTTCAGGATTAAGATTGTCAATGCTTGACCACAATACAGGTAGATAAGAGCACAGAAAACACAACAAAGCGACCTCTCTATGTGAGGTGGCTACTCAAATCTTGTTATTCTGTGAATGTAAGAGTCACACTGATGTGCACAGTACAGTTTTTTCTTTATTCACATACATCCTTTTTTGTAACTTTGAGTAGAAGACAAACAGCGACAGATAATTACATCTTGTCAGTCTCAAGTACTTGGGCTGTGTTCCAATTGTACACTACCCTACTCAATAATAATTAGTATGTCAGTACACCATTGGTATCATTACTATTTAGATAGATCATTCAGTTAGAAGGTGCATTTTGAGATGCAACGTTGAACACTCACTTGCAACCATTAGATAACACTGAGCAGAGTAATCCCACACACGAAAATGTTTTACTGGGTGTGGCATTTATCAGTAATAGCTCTTCAGATCCAAAAGTTTTTATGCAATAGATTACTGAATAATCGATTAATTTATAAAACACAGATTAATAGCTTCAAAGCGCTCTCATACAATGATGGTTACTTGAAAAAAAATGCTGGTATAAGTAAGGGGCTAGTAAAGATCACTATGCTTAGGCAATAACCTAACTAGCCATGTTCAAGACTTCCAGTAAATCATGTTCTAAATACAACTATTTGACCTTTGATTTAACTGGGTTTCACAATAGATTTTTAAATGTGCCTGTTATGTCTTAGCTTTTGGAAAAATAATTTGGTCGAAAGCATTATTCTTAGGATAACAAGCATGAATCATGGATGATGCTTCAGATTGAGAAGTTTCTGATGTAGTGCTTTACATTTTAGTCAGTCCTCCATAGTGTCACAAAAAAGCGATTATTTCTTGGCCAAAATTTTTAACACACAAAAGTGAAAACAATACACTGTACCCCAACAGTATACTTTACAAAGAATAACAAATAGGGGCACAAATAAGCACACACACAAATAGTGAGAGAGAGGCAATACATGTACAGTATATGATGCGATATATGTATAAATATAATTAAAATGGATTAACATTTATAATACACAGTTACCATATGTCACTTTTTAATAAAACATAGTAGTAAATGTTAAGTAGGTGAATTTATTTTCTGCATTTATGACTTACGAGTTTTACAAAGCTTTGTGAATGATCAATGTCGTGAGGGTTAAACCTGCAATTGTGGAGGGTCGATTACTTTATTCATATCTGCTTACTCCAATTTTAAGGCAGAAGCAAGTGCAGATATTTAGATTTTTAGTAACAACATATACAAAACAAAGAAACAAAGGCAAAGAAACAAATCACTAATTTATATGAAAAATTTTAACCATACACCAAAATCAAAACCTAAGCAATGGCATCCATAAAAGCACAGAAACAGAACAATGATGAACACAAAATTTAAGAAATTAAATATTGACACTATAGTAATAACATGAAATAGAAATCAGGAGTGGATGATAAGTGTAGCATGTGTCTAGTGCCATGGAGTTGCAGTGGCTTGTATATTGGGAAATATATTCCAGGTCCTTCATCCTGAATAATTTAACACTAGACTTTCTCTTAGACTGCATTTTAATTCTTGATGCTTGTCTAACATTTGACTTTCATATCAGAAACACTCATAAAACCCTCTCTCCTTATGAATGAGAACACACCCACAGTAGTATATTATTTAGTCTTACAAGATATAGAAAGATTATTATACACATTTATTGAAACTCCAGAGCATGGCAGACTTTACCAAGTAAAGAAAGTCAGTGCATGTAGCAGCAGTAATATTTGTTTTACTTTAGCTTTCTGGTCTACATTAATTACACAGTTTTGCTTATGAAATTCAAATCCATTAATTCCTTAGAGCCTACATCTTATTACAGTATTGAAGCTCAGTTGATGCAACTTACTAAATACTTACAATGACTAGCATCTCAGGTGCTGCTGTCTTTAGCTTTATCTTTATAGAATAACACATTTACTGAAGTTGCTGTATAGATTGCAGAAGACAACATAAATAGGATTATAAATTATTGTTGTTAGATTCACTATTATAATGTTTTATCCTAAATGTTTGTTTAAAAATCTCTTTTTTATTTAGATAAATACACATATCAATTAGATTAAATCAATATTCACAGCGGGTTTTTATGACTGTACAAAGTTTTCTGCTGATCAGACTTCTGCCTTTAAGTGCTTCATATTGAAGAGTACTTTTTTATTCTTTATATCTTTATATGCCTTCTCTTCAGGTTTTTTTTCTGTTGCTACTAAAATATTAATGCACCAAAAATCATATATTTTCACTGTTCATTTTGTTTGACTTGAGGAAGATCCTCCATAGTAAGAGACAGACAGAGAGAAAGAAAGAGAGAGAGAGAGAGAGAGAGAGAGAAAGAGAAAGAGAGAGTGAAATGCAATATAGAGGGTTTTTCGCTTGCAGTTTTACGACAAATACTTAATGAAAAAACCCCATGGGGGTGATAGAATCCTATATTTAATTAAGGATTTATAAAATATTTAATATGGAAGAGAGAATTTTAGCTCTCTGTCCATGTCTATTGAGAAACTGGAGGCTGCAATAGAAGGTGAATAATAATGAAGAGAGAAAAAGAAGGGAGGAAGAGAGATGGCTGATGGTGCTATGGGGTGGTAGATCAAGGAAAATGGCTTTCAGTGACATTAGAAAAAAAAAGTCCTGGCAGATTTATAAGGGCTTTTGAAGTTCGCTCTTAAATTCCTATGTTTAGTCTTACCTTTAGAAAAGGGTCATGGGAAATTGAAAGGATAATTCCAGACTTTTTTTTTTTTTTTTTTAATTTACCAAAGTTCTGCTAGAAGTTTAGAGTCACTGATCACGAATCAATGCAAACAAGTTTTTGATAAAAAAAAAAAATTATAATAATTTCCAGTTGATGACATGCTGTAAAAAAACTGGTTCGATGATTTATTATACACTTCTTTTTATTTCTATAGCTCTTGAAATGTAGATCATGTGTGAACAAGATCAATGGTTTAATATGATATGTGCATTGTTATGCCCATGGGAAATCTTAAAAAAGTTACTTTCAGTAAGACTTAATTCTTCCATTAAGATTGTTGTGATAACAGATTTGTAAGTGCCTGCCCCCTTATACCAATTTCCCTTTTGACTGGCAGATTCACTCAGACTCAGACGAAGGTGATGGCTCCATCAAGTACACCATATCTGGTGAAGGCGCAGGGACTATCTTCATCATTGATGAGGTCACGGGGGACATTCATGCCACTGAGAGGTTGGACCGTGAGGAGAAAGCCTTCTACACGTTACGAGCACAGGCTCGAGATCGCCAGAGTGACGCGCCACTTGAACCCGAGTCTGAGTTTGTCATCAAGGTCCAGGATATCAACGACAGCGAACCCAAATTCCTGGAAGGGCCGTACATCGGAAGTGTGGCTGAGCTGTCCCCGATCGGTAAGAGAAAACCTGTTTTTTTTGTTTGTTTTTTTTAAGCCAAAAGTGAATTCATAAAGAAAATCACAGTTCTATTTTATTCAAACTGTATTACATGAAACTAGCAAATGTCATTTGGTTCATTTCATTTGAATGTTTTAATTTTATTTAAATACATTACATTATTGCTGTCAAATCTAAATAATTAAAAAAATCCTGTGTCAGTGAGACATTAATGAACAGAACATGCTGGTTAGTTTACAGGAATAAGAGAACTGTTGCTTCACTAATTCCTGACTGCTGTTTCATTGACAAGTGGAAATGTGCTCACTTGTGCTGAGTAAACTTTTACTGCAGACAGCCTCTTGTGTCTGTCTGTACAGACATATTTATTCATGGAATTCTGCTTTTCAATTTCCTACCGAATGCTATTTGTTTATTAGAATAAAATAGGGGCAGGTTACAGTCTTCCCATCTCTCTACAACAGTGAACGTACTGATTGGAATTAATTCCTGCTTCCTCAGCATAGCGGAGGCTGAGCCAGCGGCAGCACTTTTGTCTGATGAGGAGGAGAGAGAGAGTAAGACAAAGTGAGGGAGGGAGAGTAGTTAATGTTTGTGCCATCTTTACTTCTCCTCCCCCTTGTTTCTCCACCTCTTGCATTAGCCAAGCACACTGTTCATGTTTTATACATTAAACTGAGCAGCAAGTCTAATGAGATAACATCGCTGCTTTGTTAGCATTTTAATGTTTTGCTCTCTTGTCGTGCAATTGTTAATGTCGTCAATGTAAGCGTCTCCGTGATAAGGTCACGCCTCACTGTCAGAGCGAGGCAGACTGATAGCCCCAGTCAGAGAGAAAGAAGAATAGTTGCCTCACTTTACCTTGACACTCCAAGATGAATGGATACGTTTCCGAAAGTAATGTTATGTAGTAGGTTTGTTTCTTTTCAGTTGCTTGAACACAAAGCAACAATGTAGACAGTCAACCACAACATTTCACCTGTAGCTGAAAGTTATTATAATTTCTATTTTATATTTACAGACTTCTTCATAAAGCAGCTCTGAAGTATGTACAAAGTACATAATTTTTACTATATCAATGCAATTATACTATCCAATATAGAGACATCATATTTTCAAGGTTGTCCTTAAAGGCAGTAAACCGAGTTTGCATTTATTTTATATTCCATGTCTTACATCACTGTCTGCATCAGGTGAAAAGACAACCTTTTGTTTTTTGTTTTTTTAAAGATCCTCAGCACAACAGTGAAATATAAAGCCAGTTCCATGCCTTATCACACAACCCATTTTCTAGCTCATGGTCACCGGGTTACTAATTCAGCTCACCAATTTACAATTACTGCCAAGATAAGTAATATATCCACACAGCAAATGCCAGGTATAAGTCTTGCTTCCGCTTTGTGCCAGTGATGATTCTAAACCTCTATACTGCTATCTGCTATTCATTTACTGTATATGGTTTGATTAAGCTTACCATCTAATCTTTGCTTACTTGGGACTTCTAAGTTCAACTGACATTTCACCCAGTTAATATTCTTTTCTTGGGAAAAGGTGGGAAAATCCACCCCATATACTAATATTTTAATAGGCTTCTAACATTATATGTAAGTGTCTATCAGCACTGCACATATTGAGCTGGCAATACTTTTCCACTCTTTTATGCAAAATCATTCTATCAATCAAATCCTAAGTATGTCTCCTGCACAGTTGGCCTCAGGTCACTCCACAGATTTTCAGTTGGATGCAGGTCTGGGCTCTGGCTAGGTCATTCAAAAACATTGATTTTTTTTGGTGGGATAAGCCGTTCCATTGTCACAGAAATACTTTTAGCGTTCTTCTGATCGATACATTTCAACAAGGGAGATACCATACATCCTGTCAAATGAAACCAGGATGGTGTGAGGGAATTCCTACATTAACAACTGATCTTTTATAAAAACAGAATCATTTCATTGAGCTGTATGATAATTCATGATATTGAAAGTAATTGGATCATTCTGAAACATAGTCACATCCCCAGTTGTAAAAGGGTGTACTCACTTAATAAAACCAGGTTAACTCTTTTCATTTTTCTTATTTTTCACTGAATGTTTCTGATTGCTTTTCACTTATCTTCCTATGTTATTATTACATATTGATGGAAAAGTTCCCACATAATGTTTCTGACATAACATAAAAACTTCTCACTGGATTAGCCCTATCACCTAGGGTGTTCAAAAATTGTGTGTGAGGTGCACGGGATCCTCTGTAACTACAAAGTCTGTGTGTGTACTCCTTTTTTTTCCTAGACAATTGGCTACTGTGCAGACAGTCCCATCAGCAGGTGTTTAGCCAGACAAATGTCCTGATTGCACATGCGGAAGTTCTAGGACTAAAAGGCAATCACAGTTCTTTTGCAGACTGTTCTATGGCATGAGGCAATGGCATTTGAGAGTTCTTGATGAAGCCCCCTGGCATCTCAATTATTGATGCAGTCATGAAATTGCAAGTGGTCACTATACAGACTGTACATATTGCTCCACATCTGGCTAGGACATTCTTGCTGTGTATATTAGTTAACTGAAAATATGGATGCACATCATACTAAATGCATATGCCACATAACATGTGTGTCACTGGTGTGCACACTGAGACACTGGTCCAGCTTTTTTCTTTTGTAAAAAAACATATTAAATTATAAAATTTGTGTAGCTTGTGCTGGAACACTTAAAGAGAAGCAGTGACAGGACACAAAAAAACAGTAGTTTAGGATTCTTAGTTAAGGCTTTGCTGAACATATACAGTATCTCACAAAAGTGAGTACACCCCTCACATTTCAACAACCAGTATATATTCTCAAGGGACAAAACTATAGAAATAAAATTTAGATATATTTTAGAGCAGTCAATGTGCAGACTGTATAGCAGTCTCTTAAACAAAGACTTGCAGGTAGTTGGTTTGAAAGATGCAGATGTGGAGGACAGGGTAGTATGGAGACGGATGATCTGCTGTGGCGACCCCTAATGGGAGCAGCCAAATGAAGAAGAAGACGAAGAAGACAGTACAGCCATTATTGTCAAAATTGCTGGCAAAAAAGTGAGTATACCCTAAGTGATAACAGCTGTATGTCTTATAACAAGGCAAAGCCACATGTCCTATTCATCATGATAATGTTTTTGTCTGCTTGACAGAACCATACAAATTTGTGTATCTTGTATTAGAGCAGTTAAACTTGGGTGCTTTGAGTACAATTCTCTCATACTGAAAACTGGAAGTTCAACATGGCACCTCATGGCCAAGAGCTCTCTGAGGATTTGAGAATTAGAATTGTTGCACTCCACAAAGAGTTACAGTGCAGTGGCCAGGGTCATAGAGAGGTTTTTCCACTTGTTGTGAGTCAGGTACAGAAGTTGACTTCACAAACAGACGTAACACAGGTTGCTTAAGTGAAAGGTCCACCTGTCAGTGCTTAGACAATATGCAGCAAGTCTTTTTGCATGGCCTTTGTCTCAGAAGGAAGCCTCTTCTAATGCTGCCTCACAAGGAAGCCTGCAAACAAAATGTTGAAGACAATCTGTACAAGAGCATGAATTGCTGGATTCCTGTGGTCTGATGAGACTAAGATAAATTGTTTAGCTCAGATGGTGTCCAACATGTGTCTTGCCTACGGTCAAGCATGGTGGTGGTAGCATCATGGTCTGGGGCTGCATAAGTGCTGCTGCTGGTACAGTAAATCATACAGTAATGTATATCTGATTTTCATTTCTATAGTATTGTCTTTTAAGAACATATAATAAAATGATTGCAGAAATGTGAGGGGCTTACTCACTTTTGTGAGATAATGTAGCTATTTGAGTTTCTTCCATGACTGCTTCAACATTTTAGGAAACGTGTTCATGATCCCATTCTATTCGAACACTCGATTGTTCCACCTATGCATGCTCTTTACTCCATGCCTTTACCCATCAAATCAGACTTGCAGTCGCCCCATGTGACATCATAGATTATAAATTATTGGTTCATCTCTTGAGATTGATGCTAGCATGGATGAATGTGCATAAAGGTTCAGACACACTTGTGAGTATGCATGCAGCAGCTACACATTGCATTCAGGCAAGTGGAAAGCTTTCTCTCTATGTGCAAAACACTGGGAATGAGCCCATTATGTTTCACAGAAAACAATGTTTTGGACATTTGCCAAAGTAAACTAAAAGCATTTCTTCTGGGTCTATTCTAAAGTGTCTGTGCGCAGGATTGTCTGATTACTGGGGACAGATTGGCTATTTACCGTTAGGAGCACATGAAATAGACAATTCTTTGTAGTGGTGTATAACATCAGCAGTCTTCATGCCAGCCTGTCTTTGTATTAAATGTTTTTTCTTTTGCTGGTCATCAAAAATTTTACACATTATTGATTGGTGATGTCTGTGCTATTGACAAGATTTACAGTATTTTGTGTGTGTGACCAAATCCAGCATTTATTATAATAATATTAATATATCTGTAAAATTACAAACATAGATAGTAGGAATACAGTGGCTCAATCTGACAACTTCAGGTTGCTGATAGTTGTGTAATGGTAATCAGAATCAGAATCAGAAATAGCTTTATTACCAAGTATGCTTACACACACAAGGAATTTGACTTGGCATCAGCAGCTTCCAGTGCAGGAGAAGTACAGACATAGTGTAACAAAATAGTAAACCAGACAGTTAAATAGTGCAATATATATACAGAGTAAAAAAGTTGTTTAATAAATGTACAGATGTTATTTACAAGTGTACAGTTTACAAATGGACCATTTGGATTCTATGTACAAATGTGACAGTTATGATGGACAATGTGTAATTATGAATATTTTAATTGTTCATGCTGAGGCGGGAAAAGCCTGTTTTTGTGCCTGGCTGTTCTGGTGGACGGTGCTCTGTAGCGCTGACCAAAAGGCAACAGTTTGAAGAGAGAGTGGGTTGGGTGTGTGGGGTCTAAAGTGATTTTCTTAGCCCTTTTCTCCACTCTGGATGAGTAAAGATCTTAGAGATTGGGTAGTGGGGCACCAATAATCCTCTCAGCAGTCCTGACTGTCCGCTGTAGCCTCATGATATCTGATTTAGTAGCTGAACCAAACCAGACAGTTATAGATGTACACAGGACAGACTCAATGATGGCTGAGTAGAATTGTTTCAGCAGCTCCTGTGGCAGGTTGAATTTCCTTAGTTGGCAAAGAAAGTTCAACCTTTGATTGTTTGCCCAGAAACTTGAATGATTCCACTGTTGTTACAGTGCTGTTTATGATGGTAAGTGGGGGGAGTGCTGGGGGATTTCTCCTGAAGTCCACGATCATCTCCACTGTTGAGCGTGTTGAGCCCCAGGTTGTGGTGGTTGCACCAAACAGCCAGCTCTTTAACCTCTTGTCTGTAAGCAGACTCGTCTCCATCCTGGATGAGGCCAATGACTGTAGTGTTGTCCGCAAACTTCAGGAGTTTGACAGAGGAGTTTTTAGAGGTGCAGTCATTTGTGTACAGTGAGAAGAGCAGTGGGGAGAGAATGCAACCCTGTGGAGCACTGGTGCTGATAGTGAGAGACCTGGATGTGAGTTTGCCCAGCCTCACTGTCTGCTGCCTGTCTGTTAAGAAGCTGGTGATCCACAGACAAATTGGGGTGGGCACAGAAATCTGGGTCAGACAATTGGACAGTTTGGTAATGGCAAAGGCATCAGTGGTTTCCTGGGGCTCTTTAATCCCAGTGCCCCATTACATGTGGGGTCCTTTAATCCCAGTCAAACAAGGCCATGGACTGTCTACATACTGTTGCTGACCATTTTTATTTCTCAGTGGCAGAGGTTTCTAGGCCTTTTACACAAACAACACCAAATTAATAATATGAATTTCTGCAATTCTATGCCTTGATCATTCTTCAATGCTACAGTACTGTAATGTGAATATGCTGAGAGACAGCCTGGGAGTTCTATATATTGCCAAGTTGGAGTCCTTTTT
This sequence comes from Silurus lanzhouensis, assembly GCA_039877035.1. Taxonomy (NCBI): domain Eukaryota; kingdom Metazoa; phylum Chordata; class Actinopteri; order Siluriformes; family Siluridae; genus Silurus; species Silurus lanzhouensis. The sequence goes on along the minus strand of JBCEWE010000163.1, from coordinate 2,340,222 downwards.
CTCAAATAATAAAAGAAAATATATATTTTTTTTACATTTCAAAAGCTGATTTGTAAAATAAATTATTGAAATAAAGGAGAGTAAGTTTCTTTTGCAATTCTCTCTAAGCAACTTGTTTTCTCTAGTGAATCATACCTTGGTTTGAGATTTCTACCCTTCTCTATGGTCACTATTTACTTATTTAATGGGCTGCACAAAAGCACAAGCCATCTCAAACTGAGTTCAGTGGGTTCTTCATTGGCTTCAATCTTTTTTACCAGATCTGATTCAATAAAACACCTTTAAGATGTGTTAGAATGGGAGATTTACAGCAGGGACCAGAATCACAATGTAACATCTTGTGGAATCCATGTTCATAGGTCTTCTACCTAGTATTAGTATAATGTATTTAATAAAGTGTCTGGTAGGCATATATATATATATATATATATATATATATATATATATATATATAATATATATATATATATATATTTATATATATATACAGTGAGGAAAATAAGTATTTGAACACCCTGCTATTTTGCAAGTTCTCCAACTTAGAAATCATGGAGGGGTCTGAAATTGTCATCGTAGGTGCATGTCCACTGTGAGAGACATAATCTAAAAACAAAATCCAAATTTTAACTATTTATTTGTATGATACAGCTGCAAATAAGTATTTGAACACCTGAGAAAGTCAATGTTAATATTTGGTACAGTAGCCTTTGTTTGCAATTACAGAGGTCAAACGTTTCCTGTAGTTTTTCACCAGGTTTGCACACACTGCAGGAGGGATTTTGGCCCACTCCTCCACACAGATCTTCTCTAGATCAGTCAGGTTTCTGGCCTGTCGCTGAGAAACACGGAGTTTGAGCTCCCTCCAAAGATTCTCTATTGGGTTTAGGTCTGGAGACTGGCTAGGCCACGCCAGAACCTTGATATGCTTCTTACAGAGCCACTCCTGGGTCAACATGTGTCATTGTCATGTTGGAAGACCCAGCCTCGACCCATCTTCAATGCTCTAACTGAGGGAAGGAGGTTGTTCCCCAAAATCTCACAATACATGCCCCCAGTCATCCTCTCCTTAATACAGTGCAGTCTCCCTGTCCCATGTGCAGAAAAACACTCCCAAAGCATGATGCTACCACCCCCATGCTTCACAGTAGGGATGGTGTTTTTGGGATGGTACTCATCATTCTTCTTCCTCCAAACACGTTTAGTGGAATTATGACCCAAAAGTTCTATTTTGGTCTCATCTGACCACATGACTTTCTCCCATGACTCCTCTGGATCATCCAAATGGTCATTGGCAAACTTAAGACGTGCCTGGACATGTGCTGGGGTAACCCCTCTTGGTTCTCATGCCAGATTCGCCCAAAAAAAGACCACCTTCACAACATTTTAGAGTTCATTTATGCGTTGTGTTTTACTGAGGTTAAATAAAAAGACACGCAGGTTGCATAGTTACACAGCTCATCCGGTCACAAAACGTTTACCTCAACAGCTCAGGTGGAACTGAGCATTATAATCAATAAATGGCCACATTTCTGAACTCATTAATTATTTTTTTATTTTATAAACACAATAATAATAATGATGACAAAAAAAAAGATAATACACCATACCTGAGGGTAAAATAAAAAGACACGCAGGTTGCATAGTTACACAGCTCATCCGGTCACAAAACTGTTAAATAATACAATTAAGGGAAACAAAATAAGTACACAAAAATAAAAAACGGGATAACACAAATTACACACACGTATAGCGCGCCCGCACACGTGTTGAACACGTGTGAAACACCTGCTACTTAATTATGAGCTTTAAAAAAAATAAACTAAACTACTCCAAGTTGTCAAAAAACACTTTAGTGAAATCATATCGTTTGTAAAATAAATAAAAAGTTTATTAACAGCATGTGTATGAATATTACCGGAGAGGACATTTGTTGCTTACCGTTTACCTCAACAGTTCAGGTGGAACTGAGAGAAAATGGCCGATGCAACTTGCATTTTATTCTTTTCTTAATTCACCTATAGGTGTCGCTAATTTCCCTCTTCTCAGGTATAATATAAAAACAAATGAATTACACAGAAAATATATATACTGTATAATGAGCTATTTCACAGCGAAAAAGTATTTTGGCACCATTCAAAATAAATCCATTTTCATTGTTACACTGGTTTAAGCAGGGGAACCTTCCGTGCCATGCATGATTTCAAACCATGACGTCTTAGTGTATTACCAACAGTAACCTTGGAAACGGTGGTCCCAGCTCTTTTCAGGTCATTGACCAGCTCCTCCCGTGTAGTTCTGCGCTGATTTCTCCCCTTCCTTAGGATCATTGAGACCCCACGAGGTGAGATCTTGCATGGAGCCCCAGTCCGAGGGAGATTGACAGTCATGTTTAGCTTCTTCCATTTTCTAATGATTGCTCCAGCAGTGGACCTTTTTTCACCAAGCTGCTTGGCAATTTCCCCATAGCCCTTTCCAGCCTTGTGGAGGTGTACAATTTTGTCTCTAGTGTCTTTGGACAGCTCTTTGTTCTTGGCCATGTTAGTAGTTGGATTCTTACTGATTGTATGGGGTGGACAGGTGTCTTTATACAGCTAACGACCTCAAACAGGTGCATCTAATTTAGAATAATAAATGTAGTGGAGGTGGACATTTTAATGGCAGACTAACAGGTCTTTGAGGGTCAGAATTCTAGCTGATAGACAGGTGTTCAAATACTTATTTGCAGCTGTATCATACAAATAAATTGTTTAAAAATCATATATTGTGATTTCAGGATTTTTTTTTAGATTATGTCTCTCACAGTGGACATGCACCTACGATGACCCTCCATGATTTCTAAGTGGGAGAACTTGCAAAATAGCAGGGTGTTCAAATACTTATTTTCCTCACTGTATATATATATATATATATATATATATATATATATATATTATATATATATATATATATATATATACAGTGCCCTCCACAATTATTGGCACCCCTGTTTAAGATGTGGTCGTGGACTTCTAAAAATTCTCCTTTTTTTTTAAAACAACATAGAACCCAAATGCAAAAAAAGAGAAAAATCCAACCTTTCATTTAAGTACATAACGTTGGTGGTAAAAAAAATCATACATTTAGAAAAAAATAAAAACTTGAAATCATGTGTCCCACAATTATTGGCACCCCTAACAATTCCTCTGAAAAATTTAATTGGTTTTTTTTTTTTTTTATATATTTTTCTGTAGTTGCTAAGGTTGGTCAGGGTATCTAGGGACTTTTAATTAGTAATTCATGATTTCCTGTTTCCCTGGGGTATAAATATGACATGACACAGAGGCCTAATTCTCTTACCCATTTGTCAACATGGCAAAGACAAGAGAACACACCATTCAAGTAAGGCAGATGTGTGTCGACCTTCATAAGTCAGGCAATGGCTACAAGAAAATAGCCACTCGCCTTAACTTGCCGGTATCTACAGTCAGAGGAATCATTAAGAAGTTTAAAACAACTGGAACAGTGACAAACAAGGCTGGAAGAGGTCCCAAGTTTATCTTGCCACAACGCACAGTGAGGAGGATGGTGAGAGAAGTAAAAAAATTTCCCAAGCTCACCGTCACAGAATTGCATCAAAGAGTGGCATCTTGGGGTCACAGAGTCTCCAAAACAACCATCAGACGCTCTCTACATGCCAACAAGCTGTTTGGGAGGCATGCAAGGAAAAAGCCTTTTCTCACTAACACTCACAAACGTAAACGTCTGGAGTTTGCTAAGCGGTACTGGGACTTCAACTGGGATCGTGTGCTTTGGTCAGATGAGACTAAGATTGAGCTTTTTGGCAACAAACACTCTAAGTGGGTCTGGCGAATGAGTATGCCGAAAAGCACCTCATGCCCACCGTGCAGTATGGTGGAGGATCTGTGATGCTGTGGGCCTGTTTCTCTTCCAAAGGCCCTGGGAACCTTGTTAGGGTGCATGGCATTATGAACGCTTTGAAGTACCAGGATATTTTAAATAAAAACCTGATGGCCTCTGCCAGAAAGCTGAAGATGGGTCGTCATTGGGTCTTTCAGCAGGATAATGATCCAAAACATGTGGCAAAATCTACACAAAAGTGGTTCAGCAGTCACAAACTCAAGGTCCTCCCATGGCCATCTCAGTCCCCAGACCTCAACCCAATCAAAAACCTGTGGGGCGAGCTAAAGAGAAGAGTGCATAAGAGAGGACCCAGGACACTGGATGATCTAGAAAGATTGTGCAAAGAAGAATGGTCAAAAATCCCTCTCTCTGTGTTCTCCAATCTTGTGAAATGTTATAGGAGGAGATTAAGTGCTGTCTTGTTGGCAAAAGGAGGTTGTACAAAGTATTAACATCAGGGGTGCCAATAATTGTGGCACACATGATTTCAAGTTTTTTTTTTTTTTCTAAATGTGTGGTTTTTTTACCACCAAAGTAATGTACTTAAATGAAAGGTTGGATTTTTCTCTTTTTTTTGAATTTGGGTTCTATGTTGTTTTAAAAAAAAGGAGAATTTTTAGAAGTCCACGACCACATCTTAAACAGGGGTGCCAATAATTGTGGAGGGCACTGTATATATATATATATATATATATATATATATATATATATATATATATATATATATATGTATATATATATATATATATGAATAGTATTTCACTATTCAGTGTTCAGACCTGTTAAACAAAGGCTGCATGTTTAGGTGCAAAAATAGTTTAATTTCTTAAGCTTTTTAGTGCTGCAAAGATTCTAACTGACCATTATTTCAGTGGTCTCAGCTAATCAGGCTAATTGTCACATGACAGACAAATTTAATTTAATTATGTGGCCCGAGCAGCGGTACTTTTGCAATGAACCCTACAAATGTGTAAACCGACTGATCTGTGGAAATATGAAATTTAATCACAGCTATTGGCTGAGCATGAGCGCCACTGTGTTTTATTACTGCGGCAGGGAATGCTCCGTTATAATAATAAAAGCATAATCACAGACAAGCCCACAGAATTCTTATTTCCCCATGCCATGCTCGGCCTTGATACCAGTATCTTTTATGCTCACTGTATCGGGCCTTTTCTTAAAATGTGAACAAAAGTTGAATTTGTTTGTATATACAGTAATGTAGAATGCTTTGTAGGTCCTTCTTAAATAATGCAGCATGTGCAAGTTTAAACTCAGAAAATTAAACAAGTAGAGGGGAATATGTTTACATATGTTTATATTGTCGAAGGCTGGGTGAAGAGGGTTCAGCTCCGACTGTGCTTAAGCTTTAGAAAAATAATGCTGTTGAGATTAAAGTTTGCAATCAATAAATAAATGGAAAAAATCTACTAAGGTCTAATAAAGTTCTACTTTAGTCGCATAAATCAATAATTTTTTTGTATAGCATGCTTTAACATATAAAAACAGCAAGTTTTTCTTTAGCCATTTTCCTTTTATGCATTTTCATTTGTATCTTAAGTTTAAAGAGGAGAAGCTTTTTTTCCAGTGGCAGAAAGCAGAAACTATAAACAAGAACGTGGCAGATATTTCAGAGTTTTAATTATTGTATTACTGATCATAGATGAATTTGGAAGTAGAACAAAACAACATTACTATCACCTACTGGTTACTGTTTTGTACGTGAAGTATTTTAATTTGAATTACATTTTAAATTAAAATATTTTTTTCCTTTAAAAAAAAATTAGAAAAATGTGTTTATACCTTGACATTTCTGAGACATTTTAAATATTAACTTGCCATTACAATTTTACATTTAATTTACTAATTACTGTGAGCTTGCTTTATAAATGTGTATCTATTTACTTATTTATTATTTAAACTTATTCATTTGCAGCATGTCCACCATTACATCTGTAAAAGATTTGTAAAGACTTCATGAATCTAGCACATTGCAGACCCATGCAGTAATGGAGCACATTTAATAATGATTTGCAGGACATTTATTACATCTATTTATCTAAAGACTCACATTTTAGATATGCATAGCTAGTAAACTCACAAAGTAATATCTTTAAACTACTTTGCCAATTTAAGTCTTTAAGTATAGAAAATGTTGTTGATTTTGTTGAATGACTGTTTTTGTTTCTATATACTGTATAAATAATATATGCCAAACTCCACCAGCCTGAGCTCTGCAATTAAAATACCACCCTGGGACCCACATTCCACTCGAGATTGTTCTGTACCTGCTAATGGAATTACCAAGAAATTATCAGCAAGGGTGTGAATTCCTTTGGAGAAGATTGAATTTCAGTCTACAAGAAGCCATGGGGCTCTTTCTACCCACGTTCCTCTGCTCAGATTTAACCCAGTTTACTTTTTAACCATAAACAGAGAGATTATACTAAACACATATGTCTTAGGTTGGAATAATGAGTGGAGGTTGAGTATAATATGTAAAGCTTTGGTCATGCAACAGGATAAATACAGTTTAAGAATCTACATTATTGGGTCAAATGTTAAAATTTCTAATAATAATAAAAAACAAAAAATCGGTGTATAAATGTGGCGCTTCCGCATTGTCCATGATCTGAATTACGTGTGTAATCTGTCGAATTGACTGGCGGGGTGAGGTCATGACCAGGAAGCTTTAAAAAGCACATGGAGTGGTGCTTTGCGAGTCCGAGGTCGAGAAGCTCATGGAGGATCTAGCTTGGCCAGCCGATGAGCTGAAAGCCCCTCCATCACAACCTCCATGTCAGGATCTACCATTCTTTCTGGACCTGTACACTGAGCTGTCAATGTCCTGGGCGAAGCCTTTTTTCGGCCTTCCCTTTAGCCCCAAAGCGGCGTTATGCTACGGGCTGAAAGAACATGGCTATGGGGCGGTGCACTAGGTTGAAGAGAGGCTAGTTATCGATCTCTTCACGGGTGTCGCATTGTCTCTACGTCGGCACTGATGGGTAAGGCATATGCCTCAGCAGGTCAGACCTGGCGGTGTTGCAGGCGTATCAGGCCGACCTGCTACAAAAGCTGGACGTGGGGGGCATCTCAGGAGGCCAGCAGGTGCAGGCCATTACCCGGTCTATGGCCACCCTAGCCTTGACAGAGAGGCACCTATAGCTTACCCTGTCGAATTGTCCGACAGGAATGGGGCCGTACATTTCGGGTCGAAGAATGTGTTTTACTGCACGTCCAGCTTCAGCGTGCTACCTTTTTCAAGGTCCCTAGAGCTGCACCAGGGCGTAGCTCCGGCTCTAGGTGTACCAGAGGTCAGTCTCAAGAGCAGGCTCTGGTCAGAACAAGAAGTAAATACCCAGCCGGTACTTCATAGTTTCCAAAAAGAAAGGTGGGTTTCACCCTATTCTAGATCTAGGTCAGCTGAACCGCTCACTTATGAGACTCAGGTTCAAGATGCTGTCACTAAAGCAGGTCGTGTCTCAGATCAGATCTGAGGACTGGTTTGTCCTGGTAGATCTAAAGCAGCGGTCCCCAACCTTTTTTGCACCACGGACCTGTTTAATGTAAGACAATATTTTTATGGACCGTCCTTTAAGGCGTAGCGGAAAAATGCAACAAAATAAAATTATATGACCGGCATAAAAACTGGTATTTTCTTAATATAATAATAAACGTGAAACCACTGTGTTGCTTTTTGTTAATTTTGCTAGCTTGGGGGTTTCAATTTAGCGGTTATGTATTATGTGTTACCGGCCGGAGCAGCCCCTATAAGAAGGTAGCGGATGTAGGTAGGACATGTGACCGAGTCAAGCATCTTGACATGTATCAAGAGTAAGTCATAGACAGATGTGGCAGAGAGAAATTTATTTTCCAAAATAAAACATTGTTGAGAAACAGATAATAATTAAAATGAAAATAATGTAAGTTATGTATTATTTCTGTGTGGCCTGTTACCAATTGACCCAGGGGTTGGGGACCACTGATTTAAAGGATGCATACTTTCATGTATCCATCCTCCCTTCTCAGAGGAAGTGCCTGAGGTTCGCTTTTGAGGCCGAAGCTTACCAGTATCGGTTTCTTCCTTTTGGGCTTGCCCTCTCACCCTGCACCTTCACAGTGTGTGGATGTGGCTTTGGTTCCCCTAAGACTATAGGGCATCCGCATCCTAAACTATGTCGACGTTTGGTTGATAATAGCTCGATCAGAGCAGTTAGCAAGTCAAGAGTCAAGTCAAGAGGCTTTTATTGTCATTTTTGCTATACACTGTGGTACACAGTACACAGTAAAAACTAAACAACGTTCCTCCGGAACCCTGGTGCTACACTAAACAACAAAACAACAACAGCATAGAGCTACAACACAAACATAAAGTGCATTGAGTGCAACCTGGTGCAAACAGTGCAAACAAAAAACATTACAGACAGACAGTGCAGACAGACAACACAAGACAAGACAAAAGACAAAAAACCAAGTATAGCGCCGACTAGTAAACCTGCAGTATACTTGATTATACAGTACTGTGTAAGGAGAAATGTAAAAACTATACCAGGAGAGAATACAAACAGAACAGAACAATGTAGTGCAAAAAAACAGCAGCAAGGAGGTGCAAAGACAGCATGTAAACATTCTACTGAATACAAAGGTGCAAAGACAGCATGTAAACATTTCACTGTAGTACAAGGTGCGAGTATAAATAATAATAAATAGATAAATGGTGGTGGAGTGGATCGAGATGAGTGATGATTGTGTTTAGTCCAGGTTGTACAGTTCAGTAACACACATTTGAGTGAGTGTGTGTGTGTGTGAGTGAGTGAGTGTGTGCGAGTTCTGTTTCAGTTCTGTGTGTTGAGTAGCCTGATGGCTTGTGGAAAGAAACTGTTGCACAGTCTTGTTGTGGCGCCCCGAATGCTTCGGAACCGTTTTCCTGATGGTAGGAGTGTGAAAAGTGTGTGTGACGGGTGTGTGTGTGATCGTCCACAATGCTGTGTGCTTTGCGGATGCAGCGTGTAGTGTAAATGTCCATGATAGAGGGGAGAGAGACTCTGATGATCTTCTCAGCTGTCCTCACTATCCTCTGTAGGATCTTGCGATCCGAGGTGCAATTCCCAAACCAGGCAGTGATGCAGCTGCTCAAGATGCTCTCAATGGTCCCTCTGTAGAACATGGTCAGGATGGGGGGAGGGAGGTGGGCTTTCCTCAGCCTTCTCAGGAAGTAGAGACACTGCTGGGCTTTCTTGGTGATGGAGTTGGTGTTAAGTGACCAGGTGAGGTTGTCTGCCAGATGAACACCAAGGAATTTGGTGCTCTTGACAATCTCCACAGAGGATCCATCAATAATCAGTGGAGCTTGGTCGCTCTGTGCTCGCCTGAAGTCCACAACCATCTCTTTCGTTTTGTCCACGTTCAGAGATAGGTTGTTTGCTCCACACCAAACAGTTAACCATTGCACTTCTTCTCTATATGCTGACTCTTTGTTCTTGCTGATTAGACCCACCACGGTCGTGTCTTTAGCGAACTTGGTGATATGATTTGAGCTGTGCGTTGGTGCACAGTCGTGAGTCAGCAGAGTGAACAGCAGTGGACTGAGCACACAGCCCTGGGGGCTCCAGTGCTCAGTGTGGTGGTGCTGGAGATGCTGTTCCCGATCCGGACTGACTGAGGTCTCCCAGTCAGGAAGTCCAGGATCCAGTTGCAGAGAGAGGTGTTCAGGCCCAGGAGGTTCAACTTCTCGATCAGGTGCTGAGGAATGATTGTGTTGAATGCTGAGCTGAAATCAATAAACAGCATTCGTACATATGAGTCCTTGTTATCCAATTGGGTGAGGGCCAGATGGAGGGTTGTGGAGATGGCATCGTCCGTGGAACGGTTTGGACGATACGCAAACTGCATGGGGTCCAGGGAGGGTGGAAGCTGTGTCTTGATGTGCCTCATGACGAGCCTCTCGAAGCACTTCATCACAATGGGAGTGAGCGCGACGGGACGATAGTCATTGAGGCAGGAGACAGTCGGTTTCTTTGGCACAGGAACAATGGTCGTTGTCTTGAGGCACGTGGGAACAACATTGCTGCTCAGGGAGATGTTGAAGATGTCAGTGAAGACATCTGCTAGTTGTTCTGCACATTCCCTGAGCACTCTGCCAGGAATGTTGTCAGGTCCAGCAGACTTCCGTGGGTTAACTCTGCATAGAGTTTTCCTCACTTCAGCTGTGGTTAGACAGAGCACCTGGTCAGTGGGAGGAGGGATGGTCTTCCTCGCCACCACGTTGTTCTGTACCTCAAACCGGGCGTAGAAGTCGTTCAGCGCATCTGGGAGGGAGGCGTCACTGTCACAAGCAACAAGGTGATGTGGTCTTGTAATTCGTGATCGCCTGGATGCCCTGCCACATGCGCCGAGTGTCTCCACTGTCCTGGAAGTGGTTGTGAATTTTCTTTGCGTGTGCGCGCATCGCCTCTCTGATGGCACAAAACAGTTTGGCCCTTGCTGTTTTTAAGGCCATCTTGTCCCCTGATCTGAAGGCATAGTCTCTTTGTTTCAGCAGCGCACGCACATTTGCAGTCATCCACGGCTTCTGGTTGGAGCGTGTAGTGATGGTCTTGGAGATGGTCACATCATCAACGCACTTGCTGATGTAGCTGGTCACTGATGATGTGTACTCCTCCAAGTTGATGGAATCGCCGTTGGTTGCAGCCTCTCTAAACATGTCCCAGTCGGTGTGCTCAAAACAGTCCTGAAGAGCAGAAGTAGCTCCTTCTGGCCAGGTTTTCACCTGTTTCAGAACGGGTTTAGAGCGTCTGACAAGCGGTCTGTATGCTGGAATTAACATAACAGAGCAGTGGTCTGAGTATCCGAGATGGGGGCGGGGCTCCGCACGATACGTGCCGGGGATGTTTGTGTAAACAAGATCCAGCGTGTTCGCTCCTCTCGTTGCAAAGTCCACATGCTGATGGAGTTTAGGAAGCACAGTCCTGAGATTCACATGGTTGAAATCTCCGGCGATAATAAACAATCCGTCAGGGTGAGCATTCTGCAGGTCGCTAATAGCGCCGTAGAGTTCACACAGTGCCTCCTTAGCATTAGCGCTGGGAGGAATGTACACTCCGACGATGAATACAGTTGTGAATTCTAATCTAACAGTCACAAACTCCACTAGCGATGAGCAGTAGCGAGAAACAAGCACAGAGTTCTTACACCATTCCGTGTTGATATAAACACACACACCACCACCGCGAGTCTTACCGCACAGAGCTGCATTTCTGTCGGGTTGAAACACGGTTAGCCCGTCTAGCTGGATGGCAGCTTCCGGAACTCTGTCGCTGAGCCACGTGTCCGTGAAAACAAAGACGCAACAGTCTCTAAACTCTCGCCGTGTGGTTCGCTGGAGTCGGATGTAGTCCAGTTTATTATCCAGGGAGCAGACGTTTGAAAGAAAAATGGATGGGAGAGCCGGCCGGCTAGGGTTAGCATTTAGCCTAGCACGGACACCCGCCCGCTTGCCGCGCTTCCGCTTTCTCGAACAGCGCTTTCGACGTCTCCTCTCCCGGCCACCGGCATCAGGTAACACCGAGGGCTGGGGGCCTGGTCTTTGTGGCCGAGGTCACAGCAAGCCGAGGTCGCGAAGGTTGTTGATAATATCATCATGCAGATTATTGGTTGCATGATGCCTGTACTGTAGCAGTGTCTGGTGGTCGTACGCATGAACACAGCTGACTCTGGTGTCCATGTATTGTGGAAGGTCGCGCTAAATATGGTGAAAGCACCATTTTTTGGATCCGGAGAGGCCGCTGCGAGCTACTGCCGCGCCGCCATTCTTGAAATCTTGGATAGCAGTCTGGCATTAAGATGTTGTTCTTGCTCACATGAAGGCACTGGGGTTTCCGCTGAATATCAAAAAGAGTGTGCTTTCTCCATTACAGAGAACCACACATCATATCAGATTCAACCCTTATGCGATGGTGGCACAGCTCTGAGGATTCATCCTCCATTCCAGAGCTCCCTCCATGAGGTGTTGTATGCTGCGAGATGCCCCTTGTTCAATGTGTGGTGTGAGCAGCCTGGTTGGTTCAGTGCTGGAATTCCTTTAAGAACACTTTGCCAAAGGGTTGGCTCCATTTCCTGTAAAAGTCTATGTGTCCACCATTTCGGTGTATAATGCTCCCGTGGTGGGACAAACACTGGGCAGAGACCCGCTGGTGATGCGTTTTCTCTGCGGCACCTCAGCCACCGGGACGACCTATAGTGCTTGGTTGGGACCTGGCCATTGTGCTGGAGGCTCTATTTAAACCCCCTTTTGAGCAATTAGCGGAGGCTTCTTGGAGGCACCTCACAGTCAAGACTGTGCTTCTGCTGGCTATTTGCTCTCTTAAGAAAGTAGAGGATCTACAGGCCCTCTCAGTGGCCCCCTCCATTCTGGAGTTTACTCAGTGCCTTCACTGAAAAGGGAATGTCTCTAGGTTACGTGTGTAACCCTAGTTCCCTGAGGGAACGAGATGCTGCGTCTCCATGCCACACTGCTTCCTTCTCCTTACAGAAGCTGGCACCGGCTTCAGTCCATGTGCTTTTTTTCCGCCGTGCCTTTAATTGGACAGTTTACACACATGATTCAAAGCGTGGACAATGTGGAAGCTTTCCCAAAGCATTGTGACGCAGCGTTTCATTCCCTCAGATAACTAGGGTTACATATGTAACCTAGAGACATTATATCAGTGGAAAAAATCAGCAAGCATAAGGATCTTAGCAAATTGCCAACTTATGACGGCTAGGTGACTGTCAGATCTTTAATAAATATATAAATTAACAAACCAATAAACAAGCATAGTCATATTTCAAGCATATTTTGACTCTATTTATGATACTGATATTGCATTTTATCTTTAGCAAGCCCATGTTAATACACACTCCATTTAACTGAGTTTACATGGGACATCAAAGCACACAAGATGGCAGAGTGAGAGCAATTACAACCCCCTTTTAATTAAATTTGGATCAAAATCAGATTACGAATAAAAAGAAACTTAAATTATATGATGTTATAATAATGTTATAATATTTTATGTTAGGGTACCGACAATTTCGATTTTCATTTTCGTGGTGGAGAGTTTATACAGTAGGTCTGATGTCAGTTTGCTGTATTTTGAACTCAGTTTTATGACAATGCTGAAACCATGGTGAATCTGTCAAGCAAAAACATAATTATTATTTTTTTTTTTTAGAACAAGCTTTTATGACATATTACTTATTTATTAAAATCATGTCAAACGTCATTGATTTACATGCTGTCTTCTACACATCTTGACTGCTGCTGTACTTTTGCACTATATTATGTTCTTGTATTCACTCCCGGGTATAGTTTTTACAGTTCACAGTACTGTATAACCAAGTATACAGTAGGTTTACTGGTCGGCACTATCTTGGTTTTGTGTCCTGTCTTGTGTTGTCTGTCTGTACTGCTTTTTGTCTGCACTGTTTGCACCAGGTTGCACTCGATGCACTTTATGTAGCTTGTGTTGTGTTGTAGCTTTATGTTATTGTTTAGTGTAGCACCAGGGTTCCGGAGGAATGTTGTCTTGTTTTTACTGTGTACTATGTACCACTGTGTATAGTAAAAATGACAATAAAAGCCTCTTGACTTGACTTGACTTGACTTGATCAAATTTGAGTAAAAAGCTCACAAAAGTGTAATCATAGCTTTTCTAATTTATTCTCATGAGCTCCTGCTAAATTGCTTCAGTTTTGTGGCATAAATCCTGGGGCATGACTGTTAAATGACACCTTTATTATTCATAAAATAATGGAAAATCAAAGTCAAGGTATGAGTTTTATTTTATTATTTACTAAACTGCTACTTAATGAATAACAAATAATGCTGGATACATTAATGTCTAGTTTCCATAATAGTCAAAGCTCTTTTTTTTTTAAACAGACATCCCTCTGTGAATGCAATCAAGTGTCTATGTACAGTGCCCTCCACAATTATTGGCACCCCTGTTTAAGATGTGGTCGTGGACTTCTAAAAATTCTCCTTTTTTTTAAAACAACATAGAACCCAAATGCAAAAATAGAGAAAAATCCAACCTTTCATTTAAGTACATTACTTTGGTGGTAAAAAAATCACACATTTAGAAAAAAAAAAAAAACTTGAAATCATGTGTGCCACAATTATTGCCACCCCTGATGTTAATACTTTGTACAACCTCCTTTTGCCAACAAGACAGCACTTAATCTCCTCCTATAACATTTCACAAGATTGGAGAACACAAAGAGAGGGATTTTTGACCATTCTTCTTTGCACAATCTTTCTAGATCATCCAGTGTCCTGGGTCCTCTCTTATGCACTCTTCTCTTTAGCTCGCCCCACAGGTTTTCGATTGGGTTGAGGTCTGGGGACTGAGATGGCCATGGGAGGACCTTGAGTTTGTGACTGCTGAACCACTTTTGTGTAGATTTTGCCACATGTTTTGGATCATTATCCTGCTGAAAGACCCAATGACGACCCATCTTCAGCTTTCTGGCAGAGGCCATCAGGTTTTTATTTAAAATATCCTGGTACTTCAAAGCGTTCATAATGCCATGCACCCTAACAAGGTTCCCAGGGCCTTTGGAAGAGAAACAGGCCCACAGCATCACAGATCCTCCACCATACTTCACGGTGGGCATGAGGTGCTTTTCGGCATACTCATTCGCCAGACCCACTTAGAGTGTTTGTTGCCAAAAAGCTCAATCTTAGTCTCATCTGACCAAAGCATACGATCCCAGTTGAAGTCCCAGTACCGCTTAGCAAACTCCAGACGTTTACGTTTGTGAATGTTAGTGAGAAAAGGTTTTTTCCTTGCATGCCTCCCAAACAGCTTGTTGGCATGTAGAGAGCGTCTGATGGTTGTTTTGGAGACTCTGTGACCCCAAGATGCCACTCTTTGATGCAATTCTGTGACGGTGAGCTTGGGAAATTTTTTTACTTCTCTTACCATCCTCCTCACTGTGCGTTGTGGCAAGATAAACTTGGGACCTCTTCCAGCCTTGTTTGTCACTGTTCCAGTTGTTTTAAACTTCTTAATGATTCCTCTGACTGTAGATACCGGCAAGTTAAGGCGAGTGGCTATTTTCTTGTAGCCATTGCCTGACTTATGAAGGTCGACACACATCTGCCTTACTTGAATGGTGTGTTCTCTTGTCTTTGCCATGTTGACAAATGGGTAAGAGAATTAGGCCTCTGTGTCACGTCATATTTATACCCCAGGGAAACAGGAAATCATGAATTACTAATTAAAGGTCCCTAGATACCCTGACCAACCTTAGCAACTACAGAAAAATATATATATAAAAAAAAAATTTAATTTTTCAGAGGAATTGTTAGGGGTGCCAATAATTGTGGCACACATGATTTCAAGTTTTTTTTTTTTTTCTAAATGTGTGATTTTTTTACCACCAAAGTAATGTACTTAAATGAAAGGTTGGATTTTTCTCTTTTTTTGCATTTGGGTTCTATGTTGTTTTAAAAAAAAGGAGAATTTTTAGAAGTCCACGACCACATCTTAAACAGGGGTGCCAATAATTGTGGAGGGCACTGTATCTTTGTCAGGGATTCCCCTGCCACGCCCCCCTCAGTTGCTGTCCGAGATTCCCCTGCCATGCCCCCTTTGGCCGCCGTCAGAGATGCACCCTGCCACGCCCCCCTCGGTAGCGTTCATGGTGCCTCATTATCCCGTGCCTGCCTAATCACCGACAGCCGTGACTCGTTATGGTTCTGACTATATGAACACACATTCTCGAGTCACAGGCTGTCGGTCCTTGTATTGTCATGCTGGTGATACCCGTGGCTGCTCGACCGCCAGCATTCCCGCTGGTTCCGTATCCTGGTTCTGTTTCTTATGGATTACTGTTAGCCGTTGCCGTTTACTTTCGTTTCGGACTCTAGGTTTCCTTTTGGATTACTCGTCTCGAGAGGATCTTCTTTGTTTGTTTTCTTGCCTCGGCAGCAGTGAGTGTTTCTTTGTGGAACTGAATTAATAAACTATGATTGACTTGCTTCCGCTTCCGCGTCCTGTCCGTCAGCCTGACAGAAGGACCGACCTAAACCGAAAGCGGAATCGCCCTCCCGCGATTTCGGCCGCGATGAAGTGGCAGCCGAACCCAGCCTCGGATTTTCGCCGGGGATTCCAAGCTGCTTCTCGCGGCTCAAAGCCACAGAAGCCGGAGCATGAAAGCGCGGCTGCGCCACGCCCCTCCGCGAGCGCGAGGGAATTTCCGGCTCGCTTCTCCGGGAAAGGAGAAGAATTGGACGGGTTTCTGAAGAACATCGGCGAGTACGTGGAGGAAAACTCTTCCCAGTTTTCCTCCGAAAGAGCCAAGATCGCCTTCTGCGTTTCTCTCCTGTCTGGTGATGCTCTCTCTAAAACCAGCAGGTTATGGAGCGCCAATGGGGCAATTTCGGCTCACTCGCCAAATTCTGCGAGCTTCTTCTGGGGATGTGTGGGATGGAGGTGGTGGATCTCCACGGCAGTCCCCTTGCGGATGAAGAAGCTGCGTTCCGTGGTTCTTCAGAGCGCGTGGCACCGTTTCAGGATTCTCAAGGGTGCTCGGCTCCATCCCTGGGCATCAAAGAACGCGAGGCTCAGTTCCCGGGTTTCCACGGACACATGGCCCTGCCCCTGGGTCTCCACGAGCGCGCCTCGACGCCACAGTGTCTCCACGAGCGCGCCTCTACGCCACAGTGTCTCCACGAGAGAGCCGAGCCGCCACAGACCCGTCACGAGAGAGCCGAGGCGCCACAGACCCGTCACGAGAGAGCCGAGGCGCCACAGACCCGTCACGAGAGAGCCGAGCCGCCACAGACCCGTCACGAGAGAGCCGAGGCGCCACAGACCCGTCACGAGAGAGCCGAGGCGCCACAGACCCGTCACGAGAGAGCCGAGGCGCCACAGACCCGTCACGAGAGCGCCGGCCGCCACAGAGTCGTCACGAGAGCGCCGGGCCGCCACAGAGTCGTCACGAGAGCGCCGGGCCGCCACAGAGTCGTCACGAGAGCGCCGGGCCGCCACAGAGTCGTCACGAGAGCGCCGGGCCGCCACAGAGTCGTCACGAGAGCGCCGGGCCGCCACAGAGTCGTCACGAGAGCGCCGGGCCGCCACAGAGTCGTCACGAGAGCGCCGGGCCGCCACAGAGTCGTCACGAGAGCGCCGGGCCGCCACAGAGTCGTCACGAGAGCGCCGGGCCGCCACAGAGTCGTCACGAGAGCGCCGGGCCGCCACAGAGTCGTCACGAGAGCGCCGGGCCGCCACAGAGTCGTCACGAGAGCGCCGGGCCGCCACAGAGTCGTCACGAGAGCGCCGGGCCGCCACAGAGTCGTCACGAGAGTTCCGCCGAGGGTGCCGCTCAGCCTCAGAGTTCCGCCGAGGTGCCGCTCAGCCTCAGAGTTCCGCCGAGGGTGCCGCTCAGCCTCAGAGTTCCGCCGAGGGTGCCGCTCAGCCTCAGAGTTCCGCCGAGGGTGCCGCTCAGCCTCAGAGTTCCGCCGAGGGTGCCGCTCAGCCTCAGAGTTCCGCCGAGGGTGCCGCTCAGCCTCAGAGTCCCGCAGAGAGCTCGCTCCCGGTCCAGAGTCCCCTAGAGAGCTCGCTCCCGGTCCAGAGTCCCGCAGAGAGCTCAGGCCGCGAAGGGGTCGTCGTACCGCCGCCTGGCCGCGAAGGGGTCGTCGCTCCGCCGCCTGTCTCCGTGGAGGAAGTCTCCCCGCTCCAGGTCTCCGCCAAGGTCGTCGCTCTGCCTCCTGTCTCCGCCGTGGACGTCGCTCGGCCCCTGGTATCCGCCGAGGGCGTCGCTCGGCCCCTGGTCTCCGCCGAGGGCGTCGCTCGGCCCCTGGTCTCCGCCGTGGACGTCGCTCTGCCTCCTGTCTCCGCCGTGGACGTCGCTCGGCCCCTGGTATCCGCCGAGGGCGTCGCTCGGCCCTGGTCTCCGCCGAGGGCGTCGCTCGGCCCCTGGTCTCCGCCGTGGACGTCGCTCGGCCCCTGGTCTCCGCCGTGGACGTCGCTCGGCCCCTGGTCTCCGCCGTGGACGTCGCTCGGCCCCTGGTCTCCGCCGAGGACGTCGCTCGGCCTCAGGTCTCCGCCGTGGACGTCGCCCGGCCTCAGCTTCCGGCCCTCACGAGGACCGCTGGTCCGTTCCGGATCCCAGCCGAGGTCGCTGCTTTGCCTTGGGCCCCTTCCGATCCTCCCCGGCTCCGCTGCGATGCTCACGGGGCCTCTTTTGTCCCGGGTCGATTGGAGAGGCCTTCCTCGGAGTGCCCCGGCCCGCCTGGCCTGGGTGGGTTTTGGGGCGTCAGGTGCCGCCCCTGGAGGGGGGGGTACTGTCAGGGATTCCCCTGCCACGCCCCCCTCAGTTGCTGTCCGAGATTCCCCTGCCATGCCCCCTTTGGCCGCCGTCAGAGATGCACCCTGCCACGCCCCCCTCGGTAGCGTTCATGGTGCCTCATTATCCCGTGCCTGCCTAATCACCGACAGCCGTGACTCGTTATGGTTCTGACTATATGAACACACATTCTCGAGTCACAGGCTGTCGGTCCTTGTATTGTCATGCTGTGATACCCGTGGCTGCTCGACCGCCAGCATTCCCGCTGGTTCCGTATCCTGGTTCTGTTTCTTATGGATTACTGTTAGCCGTTGCCGTTTACTTTCGTTTCGGACTCTAGGTTTCCTTTTGGATTACTCGTCTCGAGAGGATCTTCTTTGTTTGTTTTCTTGCCTCGGCAGCAGTGAGTGTTTCTTTGTGGAACTGAATTAATAAACTATGATTGACTTGCTTCCGCTTCCGCGTCCTGTCCGTCAGCCTGACAATCTTCTGGTCATTTAATTTTTATTTAAGAAGGAGAATATGAAAAATTCAAAAGGATCTTTATTTAAATTTTCTTTTTTAATACTTTAGAACAAAAAAACAAAATAGTTTCTTCGTGGATGCACGGAAAAAAAAAATTGAGGGGAAACAAAAACAAAAAAGGCCTTGATTTTTGCATGTAGAATTGAAGAAGCAATACATCTTTTATTAGGTATGAGCTATTTTACATTTATTTTTTTTTCCCGATATCTACAATATTTAACAAAAATCTTTTTAAATTACCGTAATTTAAGTGCACCCAAATATAAGCCGCACCCGCTGAATTTTACAAAGTTTTTTATTTTGAACATAAATACGCCGCACTTGTCTATAAGCCGCAGGTGTCTACATTAAAACGAATGAACTTTACACAGGCTTTAATGAAAGACAGTGTCTGTTACACGGCTTGTATCTAAACAGTAGCCTACAACGAAAGTCATTGTTCACGGTCTTCCTCCTTCCTTTCACAACAATTTCTCGGGAGTTTTTCTTTTGGCATCGTCGTGCGTTTAAGAGACATTTCAACCATCGTTGAAGCTTTTCTCCCGATGCCGTGCAGCTCAGAACACAGGTGAAGTGCGTTTTTCCATGCCTGGTTGTTTTCAGTGTGACGAATGATTCACATTTCCTGTTGACAGTCCGAGTGAGCGGCAGGTCAAACGTCAGAGGAACATCACCCATATTTATGATGTGGTGCGGCCCAATTCAGTGGGAGCGCATCTGATTAAATATAAAGAATTTAATTGGTTCACCTGAACCCGTTCGGCAATTTCATTAGTCTAATGTTATGGGGTTTCGATTTTTTTGGCGGCATGATGCTTGTGAAACCGGGAAAAACCCAGGAAAAATCCATATATTAGCCGCTTCGTTGTTTAAGCCGCGGTG
This sequence comes from Silurus lanzhouensis, assembly GCA_039877035.1. Lineage (NCBI taxonomy): Eukaryota > Metazoa > Chordata > Actinopteri > Siluriformes > Siluridae > Silurus > Silurus lanzhouensis. The sequence continues at coordinate 2,320,581 of JBCEWE010000163.1, read as the reverse complement.
TTCAAAGCGTAGGAAAGAAGTAGCGGCTTATAGTCCAGAAAATACGGTAGGTCACTTTTTAATTTGTACATGCAATACATGCAGGTGGCAGGAGGGTCGGGAAACAAACTAATTGAAATAGCACACCAGTTAGGAAACATAAGCAACGTAAAATAACAGCAGAGATGGCACAGGTATACCCATCCTTTACTCAAGTAGAAGTACAGATACTCATGTTTTAAACTTTTCCACTTTTTCAAGAAGTTTGGGCTCTGACATGTACTAAAGTAAAAAATAGCCATTACTTTTACCTTTTTTAGAGTCACACTCGTAACTAGACCTCACTTAATATTAATATATTGAAATAAAAGTATTTAAATGTTGTTACCTAATGAATGTATCCAGGCTGAGCAACCACCATATAGAACACAAGGATGATGATGATCAGTTGATCAGGAAAGTCTCTGTTCTCAAGTTTACATCACTGATACATCCATACATCTCCATACATCTTGTTGCCTTTTGCATTGCTTGATGTTAGCTTCTTTGGCTAGCCTACGTCTGTGATTGGTGATAGGAAGAAAATGATACACCAATGGTAGGTTAAAAAAAGTCATGCAATGACAAGATATAGGTTGATGGGCTGAAAAAGGTGCGCAAATAGAAGAAAAAAATATTGATCATGTCACCAAATAGATTAAAACTAAAGTAATGAGCCTGGAGTGAAAATGAAAGAAGTAGAAAGTACAGATTTTTATGTGAAAAATCTTATGAGTGAAAGTAAAATGTAAAAAAAAAATAAATAAATAGGGAAGTAAAGTACTAATACCAGAAAAATCCACTGAAGTACAGTAACAAAGTATTTGTTACTTGCCATCTCTGCATAAAGGATTACATAGCATCAAAAACACAGATTCTTAACACTGAATATATTTTGTTAATAATTGTTTTCTATGGTAGTAGAATGCTTGAGGTGTAAGTTAAAGTGTGAATAGGGTGTAAATTTGGCTTTGTTATGTCATCAGAAATGTCTTCTGGAAGTTGGCAGCCAATGTACGTATGTATGTTTGTGTTTTCTGTAGTTTGTTCTAGAGTATTAAAATAAAATAAAAATAACTGTCCTTTTTCATTTTTCATAATTTTTTTCTAAAATAAAATTGAATGACTAGAAGTTACATAGACAGTAGTCAGAGTCAGAGCTATTGGGAATCTCTTAAATTTAAATGCAAATTCTAAAAACAAATGTTTTAAAATTCTATATTAAAATTACAATAAAAAAATATGTTTAGCCATTACTTATTAGGGAATAGACTGCTAAATACATCTCTTTGAGCTATATAGCATCAAATTTCTTCTAGCTAGGCTTTGCTTCACTATTAAATCATATGCTGTCTTTAAACAGGGGAAATGGGGGAAGGGAAGTGCTGATTATTTCAACGTACATAACCATTACATAAATATTTAAATGAAAAAAGAGCTGTACTTACCAATATGCTGAATTATTATTTTGTACAATCTTATTATATAAAATTGCATTAAGGCTTACAGGTGTTTCATCGTGTCTTTTCATGGATAGACTATACAGCTTTCATTTAAATAACAAGCCAAACAATGGTGGGGTCTGAAATGTTGTTTTTGAAAGCTGAAAGCTACTAGTTCACATTGAGGGCCACAGTTTTCAGATCAACTCTGAAACATGACTTTAAATCTCATGCATTATATGCTTGTTCAGAAGTGATGAGGTCATTATCATTTTCGCATGGGTTTACTTTGTACTTTTTCCTTCGCTTTGTGAAAGGACTACATTAGTTTTAACGATGCAAGGATGTTAAAAGGCTGTTTTGCTGATCCTTTAAAGGGCTGAGAGAAAAAGAGATGCTCACTTCAGTTGGACTTGACTAAGAAAAAAAAAGGTGGTGCTGACATCATTTTTGCTGGATATACACCAAACATAGATGATGTTATTTACCTGTGTGCAGAATGAAAAGACAGCCAAGTGTATAGGATCGAAAGAACCAAAAAAGGATAATTTGTGTATTGGTTATAACATATTTCCAACCTTTGTATGTTTAACCATTTGTGTACAGTACTGTGGAAAAGATTGAAAGGCCCCGGAAGTAGCAGGTCTGAAAAAATAAGTAAAAAAAAAAATGTTGTAATTAATTTTCATTAAAAAACACTATATTATTTACGAAGGAATCTTTACTTTACAGAACGTGTCTTGGACAGTTGTGTGAATATATTTGAATATACAGTATATGGCCTTCAGATATACAGCACACTTTATACTGTAGCATGCCACACAGTGCACACACAAAAAATCCCAAGAACCAATATATAAGTACACATAGTTCAGTTTTTTCTTTGCATTAATAATATACAGGAGCTTTAGTTTCTTATAGCATTGGTTTAAAATCTTACACTTTGAATTAGATATACTTTATTGATCTCTTGGGGGAAATTATTGCTTTAATGCAGCAGCAGGTTACACAAACAGTAACGCAATAATTTCCCCAAAGGGATCAATAAAGTATATCTAATTCGAAGTGTAAGATTTTAAACCAGTACTATAAGAAACTACATAGTATTTACATATTATGTACATGCCGCTGAATAAATGTCCTCTCTTGCCCCCCTGAGATGTTTATACCATCTTCATCTTATGCTGCAAAAGAGCTGTTTAATCTGGCAGAAGCTGCAGCTGATGGATGGACGCAACATGATTGATGCTCTAGTTTGCAGGAGACCTTAGCCACAGACATACAGGATAGGTCATGAAGGCTGTGCCCATGCTGTCTTGTTTCCAATTTAATGCTATCCATGTTGATTGGCAGCGTTCACTCTGACTTAGTGATTCATCTGCCACAAACGGTGCAAATGAGATACAGTCACAGCCAAGACATTTTTTTTTATATCAAGAAAGCTACTATATATACAATAATATGCTTTTTGGCACAATTAAACCCTGAAAATCCTTACTAGCTACTGAACAATTAAATATGGTGATAGATTTGAAGTGATTGTCATGACAATGCATCTCCCATCAGCAAGGCACAGAAAGCTTGCACAAAATATTTTACCAACCAAGAAGCCTTTCTGTAAAATAACCTGATGTGGATGCAGTAGGGAAAGAGAGGTTAGGTCAGAAGCACTCACGCAAGGTCCAGGGATTTTTTTAGAAGGGGGGATCCTGACCCAATTGGAACCATTGCCCAAACACTTTGCCTCATTTTTGATTTTGTTCAACTTTCTTGCTCTGCGAGGACATTGCTCACCCTCCCTGCTCTGCTACTGATGTTCCTCTGCCTCCTTGCCTTGCTGAGGACATCACCCTTTCACCTTGCTCTGCCAAGTCCTTCCAATGCCACTTCACCTCCTTGCTAAACTGAGGACGTCATTCTGTCTACTTGCTCTACTAATAACACCTCCACCCCATAAATACAATCCAGCTCATGGTGTCACCATGGACATCCTCCTCTTCCCTGTTTCTTGGGGTACAGTGCTTCCCCCTCTGGATTTGCACTATGCACTTCACTCTCTCCTCAGGCTCCACAATGGACATAGCTCCCCCTACTGCATTTAGGGATTCCCAGTGTAAAAATGTCTCTTGAATGACTGTCCAGGTCTTCCTGTTGACTTCCTGTTGACAAGGTGTGTGTTGTGCTGGAGTCGCACATCAATGGCTCTGTCCAAATATTTCTAAAAGAGGTGCTGAACTACACTTCCCATTAACCCCTGCAGGGGTTGCACCTGTGTCTAATTTCACCTTGATTAGTTTCCATGTTTTAGCACCTCATTGTCAAGCTGTTGTTGTTTTATGTTAGTGTGTCATTGTATGCACCATAATTTCGCGAATTTTTGGTTCGTTTTCATTGTCTAAGTTTGCACTTTTTACTCAATATAAAGATTTACACTTCTATATGCCTGTTTTGCCATCTTTGTCAAATTAAATGCTAATTTGTTTTTATGTCAGACATCATGAATGGAGACTAAATGTAAATGTATGTCTTATTTATGCCACTTAACATATCCAGCATAATAAACGTTCCACAGAACTCCGCACTTAAGAGAAAACAGACTAGCAAGTTACAAGAACACATACTTATGAATCCTGATGTGTCAATCGATCATGCTTTGATGATTTTAATACATTTTGAGTCCTATTGTCATATTATTTTGAAGTGAACAAATTACATTTATTAACAGTGTTAGAAACAGGGTTGAAATAGTTTGGTTTTTTATGTTGAATTTAAACAAAGGCAATAAACTAAAACTAGCTACTTTACATGCAAACACACAACATACACATGGCCATCTTTTTGCTTTTATTTGTGAAGTATTGTCATGTTGGTTGTAATAATAACCATGTCATTGTTTGTGGAATGGTTCTGATTTGCCAATATAGCATGCTACACACTACACAGTGTTTGTAGACAACTACACAATTGTCTGCCAGTTGTTGTAGGTATACGTTCCATAATTGCAAACTAAGTACAACTTTTTTATTCACACTTGTTTTTCACTGAAACATCTGCAAAATAACATTCATTTTGTGGTGGCAAGTTGTACTGTGATCATTGCATGACCTAGACCAATGTATAATTTGATGGTTTATATAAGAAAGCAGCTCAGTATGGGTGGATTCTTTTTCAGCAATGAACCAGCAAGTTGCACAAAAAAAATAATTGTCATATAAAGCAAATTTTCTCATTCTATTTCCAAAGTATGCTTAAGAAAAGAAGGCAGAAGGTATCTGTTGTGGGTTACTGCAGTCATAAAGCAACAATTAAATTTTTCTATTCTACTGTATGATATAACTTTCATTATGAACCTGTTTTTTTCTTTTTTTAATCTCTGAGTTCCCTCGTTTTTGCTTTCAGCACATTTCCGCATAATGTTATTAGCATAACTATTCGGCTATTTTTATTTTACAATAATAGTAACACATTACATTTTATAATCACTAAATGGACAGTAGTGAAAATGATTAGTGCCTGGTATTAAGCACTCTTACCCACTTTTGCTTGAACACACACAAAAAAAACTTAAATGGAGAAGGGTGGTTGTAATTATTAAAATCTATATTGTTTCCAGAGTCTCTGAATGAAAAACGGTCATGACTTAATCCTTGTTGAAGTTCATTTTGAATCTTGGTTAGCAGGTCATTGACTTTTATGATGTGACATTTTTTGTCCATCTACTTTTTCCTCTTCATTTTCTTCATATTTCAATGATTCACAGTACAGTTTTTATGTGGGCCAGTAAAGAATGAATCATGAAGGAAGTGTTGGTGAATTAACTTTTCATGTGAAAACACCTCAGCTTTTACCAGAGCACTAAATGATCCATAATGCACAGGACTTTGGAATGGAAGCTCTTATACTGGGTGATTAATACAGGGCTGTGAAGGAGGGGGAGGGGGGGGGTTCACAGAGAGAGAGAGAGATAGAAAATGAATGAGAAATAGCATCTGGCTGCATGCTTGTACTGTTACTGTAGCCAGACAAATGTAAATCTCTTTTATGACACTGGCTCTTAAATAGCTGTCAGTCTGGGGTCTCACACTGGGCAACCTCCTCCGGCCTCGCTGCGTGCTGTAATTGAGCCATCTTCCTTCCCCAAAGACTCGTCATCTGCTGCTTGAAACAGATTTAGTTGACACCATCTGTGCATAAATCTCACACAAGAAATAAAAAAACAATAACAGACTCTGATCAGGAGCAGTGAAATTAATTTTACATTAAATCCTTTCTGTCTGTTCATATTTATGCATAACTTGTCCAAGAGGTCACCAAGATAAAAAAACTAAGGTGGTAAAGTTTCGGTGTCCCAAGATTTTATAATTCTCTGAAACTGTATTTTTTTTAAATATAATTCCCTCAGTTGCTGCTTTGATGAAGGCAGTAAAAGTCTGAAAGTCTGACATGTCTATGAATTTACATACCGTATTTTTCGGACTATAAGCCGCTACTTTTTTCCCACGTTTTGAACCCCGTGGCTTAAACAACGAAGCGGCTAATTTATGGGAAATGCGGCGGCCGGCTATTCCCAAAATGACGCTCTGCTCTTACAGGAGCCACAACATATTTCACCCGTTACACCGTGTAACAGACACTGTCTTTTGTTAAAGCCTGTGTAAAGTTCATTAGTTTCAGTGTAGACACCTGCGTCTTATAGACAGGTGCGGCGTATTTATGTTCAAAATAAAAATCTTTGTCAAATTTAGTGGGTGCAGCTTATATATGGGTGCGCTTAATAGTCCGGAAATTACGGTAATTAGATGGAGACATTGTCATCATTAAGTAGAGACCACTCCCATCAGGCAACTTTTTATCACAGAATTAATGGGATTAAGTGTCAGAATAAGTTTTAATCTATAGGGGGTTCCCAAAGCCTCTACACATAGGGAACACAAACAGTTTAGCAAAATGTCTTATTATGCTATACATACTGTCTTTCTCTTTAACCCATGTAAAGCATGTGTTCATAGGGCTCAATTTGTGCACAAGAGCAATGTCATGCTAAAACATATTTGGGTCTACAACTGGGTCTACAATATATATATATATATATATATATATATATATATATATATATATATATATATATATATATATATATATATATATATGTGTGTGTGTGCATATGCGTGTGTATAAAGAGAGATAGAGATATCAATAGATAGATATACAGATACAATACAATACAACACAATACAACTTACATCCTTGCAAAATACAATAAAACACAACTTTGTTATAATTACAGTACAGATACTAAGCAAAATTACCAAGTGCAGTAACTATAATGAAGTGGGAAATTGTGTTATGGTCTGATGAGACCAATTCTAAAAGCTATTATATTTCCATTCTTTTTTTAAGGTATTTTTGGTGAAAAAAATTGCAAATCATCAAATGAACATCATACCTATACAACATTGTGGTGGCAGCATCATGCTTTAAGGGGCTTGTATACAGTATACTGTATATAATGACTATTTTATGAATCCATTTGTGTATGTTATATGCAGATACCCTTGCCTATTCTCTGCCAGCCACAGTAAAAAACAAAGGTACCATGTGGTCTATCAGAACCAATGCTTTTTAAATCAACTTTTTTTCCCATGTAGTGAAAAACCAGACAGTCCAGGTGATGAGGCCACATTTGTTTAGCTCCACATGTCCACTCTAACATGTTCAATATCATAGCTTTAGGGTGAACATTGTGCTTCTTGATCCAGGAGTCACCAGGTTCTGACCAACTTGTAATAAATGTCTTGATTTGTCATGTTTAATTTCTAATTTAGCTCTGATTTTATGTTTGTTGAGTACTGAACCACCAGGATAATAAAAGTACATACAACTGTGCCATGTAGAGTTCCCAGCCCATCCTGTGCAATGTGGTAGTTATATGGATTTATGCAGGAATGCCAGATTTGGGTTACAACAGTGCAACAGGGGAGCAAGGAGCAACAACAGACTCTGTAAACAAGCTGGAAGAAATGTGTTTTGCTACTTGAAAATATTTACACTGTGGTAGAACATAGAGGAAACTCGAAACATAAATTCTTCGCACTCGAAGGCACAGGATTTTTTGCTTGTTTTATGTCCCTGGGCATAGTAAAAACAGTTAGCCCACTAGTACCGGGTAAATGCTCCCTAATTTCAAAGAGTAAAATTTTTGTTGTGGTGTTAAGTCTCTAAAGATTTTTTTCTTTCCTCTTATGTATTTCCTTAAATCACCAAAAAAAGATCTGATTAGGGCACAAAAACTAGCAAGTAATGACTTTTTAGGAAATCCACAGCAATGCATTAATAATAAGCAGTGTATGTGTGTGTGCATGCTCCTGCTAAAGTTTAAATGCCCTGAAATAGCATTTGCATTTATATAGTTTTTTTTTCACCTGTAGTGTTAGCCACCATGCCATGTGTCTGCCTGGTGAGCAGCTATTAATCACCATTAATATTACCTGTGGAAAATTAAGATTAAGGCAATAATCCAATGAAGGAATATGGCTTCTTCATTTTTATCTCACAATCTAAGTCACTGTTTACTGAGAGGGGAAAAACCCTGCAGTCTTACATGAGCTGCCTTCAAATGCAATATGGATGGGTTTGAATGTGATCCATATCCACACAATTCTGCACCTGAATTTTCACATTTTTATATACGATGAGACAGATGGGGTTCCATTTTTAAAAAATCTATTTTGTGAAAGCTGGTGCTAGTGACTCATTTACAAGTAATTCTAAAACCTTAAATCCCTGATATATTGTTGTCAGTCTGAATCCTTGATTCTGATTGCCTGGAAGGTGTGTGTTCAAACTGCTTAACATACAGGTAGTTTTGGCCAGTTTAATCATCAAAATTAAGGTGCTGCTTTATAAGCAAACTTAACAGTTCCATACACACTGTGGATGATTTATTTTCATGTCATTTAACATATATGTGATTTTTATAAATAGCCATAGGTAATGATAAAGGTAATGCTAAAATGCAAAATATAATGTAAAAGGCAGAAGCAATTAACACCAACAGCTGCATTATTAGCAGAGATGCAGCACTGATGCACATAATCCACACACACAAAAACTCTCTTTCTCTGTCATAACTATTTATTAAAAATACATTAAATAATATACAAATTTGAAACAAAGATGGTTATACAAAACAAGCCAACATAGCAGAATAGCCATTGGAGCTGTACTGTCATTTGCTACTTACTTATCATTTACTCAGTCTCTATTCTAACAAATTTGAACCTGATGCCTAAACATTGTATTAAAGGTTAGCCAACCTCTTAAAGTCAAACAATTCAAAGTCAAAAGGTTAGACCGAAAAGACGGTTCAGTGACTCTTATAATAAAACAACGTCCTTTTTCCTTGCTGCCTTTTGGGAGCCAGCGCCGATGGCAGGAGACAAACAGGACCCTGACACTTCCGCTTAATTAACCTAATTAGCATAGCATTATGGTGTGACCGGACAGTAGTGTGACAGGTCTAGGGAGGAGAGTGTAACAGTGACCTTTTTTCAGACACCACCAGCTGTCAGCAATTACAGGCGGCCGTGATAAAGCCTTCCGCTCTCTCACTTCTACTGCCACTCTCACTTCACATCCATTCGTTCAGCTAATGCTACAAGAAACCGCAATATTTGACAGATTGCAAGAAGTTTTAATAAGGTTCTCATATAACTCACTTCACACAATGATTCAAGTTATACAACAATAAACAAACAAGACAACATCAATGTTTCAACAAAAAAAAAAGAAATGTTGCAACTGTGATGTAGCGACGTTTGTTTGACCCTAGCTGAATAAACACAAACAAAGTACAGTATTGCAGCTAGCTGGCCATCTGACTTGTTTTTGTGCATTTCCAATGAAGTTGCTGCAAGTAAATTTTGGTTCTCCTTACCTTTCTCATCTGCAGCTGATGAACTTTCATACATCAAGCCAAAAGTTAGATTCCTAAAGAGGATTGTTTGATGATATCACAGGTTTTGAATTAGTTGAACAGTTAGAAATGTAATTTTCTCCAACTAACACTGCACGTGGAGAAAATTACATTTCTAACTGGCGATACAAACAGTAAAATGTCCCGGTGTGGTTATAGGAAAATAAGCCCTCCTGGGAGGCTGTTTAACTAATAAAATTTGTGGATCAGAACTAACTGCTGTATAATAGTCAGTATATAGGAACGCATGCCCCAGTTTCTTGCCTACATATTCAAGATTCAGCACCATTCTGTTTTATAGGCTTTTGGCTTGCTTAAATTCAATCATGAAACTAAAGGTAAATGTACTTTTCACCGCGAGTTATGGGTTTGCCGTGACGCAGAGGCAAACGCAGCAACAAATTGATTCGCACAAACCCATCACCAAAGTAGTGTTTAAACAAAAATGACTTAGCACTAATGAAGCAGGGATTTAAACTGAAACAGAGCAGTGTATGCCTTGTGTTTGTTTGTCTTGTCAAACAATAGTTGGAACTCATCATTTATTTTTCTGTGTTGGCAGGTACATCAGTAATGAAAGTGATGGCCTCAGATGCAGATGACCCGACCTATGGGAGCAGTGCCAGGATAGTGTACAGCGTTTTGGAGGGTGAAAGGTTCTTTTCTGTTGATAGACAGACTGGTAAGACATAGAAATTAAACACATTTCAGGTATTTCCTCTGGGTGGCATTTAGTGCAGCTTTTTTTTTTTTGGTTTAATCTGACATGTACATTTTTTTTACCCCCCATTTTCTAATGCACAGCATTAAGAATTAAATGCAGGACATATTCACCAAGGAGTTTCTTTGAAAGTGTCTCAGAATATAAATGCTAAGAGTGCAGTCTGTCACACAGAGAATATGATAACCAGAAATGAGCCCACTTTCATTAAATCTACATTATGCTATTCAGGCAATGCTTTTCTTTACTTTCACTTCTCACAGCTTATTTTAAATGTATAGTAATAAACATTCAGAGCCAGATTCCCAGATGTAACTGTCTTCATCTGTCATCTGAGACATAAATGATAACCAGAATACAGCCCACTACCATTAAGTCTGTCAGTCAGATATTCTTAGTGGGAGTTTTCAGGTTGAAGGTTAAGGATATAATAGGTCTAAATTAGTGCCGGTGGGAATTCTTGGACAAAAAGCCTTCGACGATATCATCTGTGTCCTGACATCCACCAGTATCAGCTTCCATCTATTCCATAAATTGAAACTGCAGCCTCAGCTTACTGAGTTTTTTGGACAGAGAAGAAGAAAAGATTATGATTAAGTCAGAGAGGTTGCACATAAAATGTAGTTATAGCATTTTATGATGTTTTCAGCTAACATAAAAAACATAAAAACAAATACATTTATTGTACCATTTATAAGATAAAACAAAGACAATGAAAACCTGTAGATCGATTTGTGTCTTATTTGCCGATGTTTTTGTGGGCTTTTTTCATTCTGTAACTCCATTATGAAATTCTTCCAGCCCAACTGATAACTCGTTTTCTCCAGTGTCATGTACTGTAGTCCAGCTCAGGAAATTCCTCTCAGCGATATTGTCAAACATCTAAGTTTTTGTCTATCACGAGCTTATGATTATTGCCTTAGTGAGAAAGATAGTTATGTAACTGGTATTACCTGGATTACATTATTGTGCACCTTATATACATTAAGAGCATTTGGCAGACACCCTTATTCAGAGCGACTTACATTTATGTACAAACCTGATTCCAAAAAAGTTGGGACACTGTACAAATTGTGAATAAAAAAGGAATTCAATCATTTACAAATCTCATAAACTTATATTTTATTCACATGTGGGGCAAAAAAGTATTTAGTCAGCCACCAATTGTGCAAGTTCTCCCACTTAGGTACATTATAGGTACACTTCAACTATGAGAGACAAAATGAGAAAAAAAAGTAAGATTTTTAAAGAATTTATTTGCAAATTATGGTGGAAAATAAGTATTTGGTCACCCACAAAAAAAGCAAGATTTCTGGCTCGCACAGACCTGTAACTTCTTCTTTAAGAGGCTCCTCTGTCCTCCACTTGTTAGCTGTATTAATGGCACCTGTTTGAACTCGTTATCAGTATAAAAGACACCTGTCCATAACCTCAGACAGTCAGACTCCAAACTCCACTATGGCCAAGACCAAAGAGCTGTCAAAGGACTCCAGAAACAAAATTGTAGACCTGCACCAGGCTGAAAAGACTTAATCTGCAATAGGTAAGCAGCTTGGTGTGAAGAAATCAACCCGGGGGGGGCAATTATTAGAAAATGGAAGACATACAAGACCACTGATAATTTCCCTCAATCTGGGGCTCCACGCAAGATCTCACCCCGTGGGGTCAAAATGATCACAAGAACGACGAGCAAAAATCCCAGAACCACACAGGGGGGCCTAGTGAATGACCTGCAGAGAGCTGGGACCAAAGTAGCAAAGGCTACCATCAGTAACACACTACACCGCCTGGGACTTAAATCCTGCAGTGTCAGACGTGTCCCCCTGCTTAAGCCAGTACATGTCCGGGCCCATCTGAAGTTTGCTAGAGAGCATTTGGATGATTTAGAAGAGGATTGGAAGAATGTCATATGGTCAGATGAAACCAACTTGTCGTGTTTGGAAAAGAAAGAATGCTGAGTTGCATCCAAACACCATACCTACTCTGAAGCATGAGGGTGGAAACATCATGCTTTGGGTCTGTTTTTCTGCAAAGGGACCAGGACGACCGATCTGTGTAAAGGAAAGAATGAATGGGGCCATGTATCATGAGATTTTGAGTGAAAACCTCCTTCCATTAGCAAGGGCATTGAAGATAAAACATGGCTGGGTCTTTCAGCATGACAAACGATTTTAAACACACCGCCCAGGCAATGAAGGAGTGGCTTCGTAAGAAGCATTTTAAGGTCCTGGAGTGGCCTAGACAGTCTCCAGATCTCAACCCTATAGAAAATCTTTGGAGGGAGTTAAAAATCCGTGTTGCCCAGCCACAGCCCCGAAACATCACTGCTCTAGAGGAGATCTGCACGGAGGAATGTGCCAGACTACCAGCAACAGTGTGTAAAAACCTTGTGGAGACTTACAGAAAACGTTTGATCTCTGTCATTGCCAAAAAGGTGTATATAACAAAGTATTGAGATGAACTTTTGGTATTGACCAAATACTTATTTTCCACAATAATTTGCAAATAAATTCTATAAAAATGAGACAATGTGATTTTACTTTTTTTCTCATTTTGTCTCTCATAGTTGAAGTGTACCTATGATGAAAATTACAAGTGTACCTATGATGAAAATTACAATTAATCATCTTTTTAAGTGGAAGAACTTGCACAATTGGTGGCTGACTAAATACTTTTTTGATCACTGTAGATAACATATCAAATGTTGGAAGTGAGACATTTTGAAATGTCATGTCAAATATTAGCTCATTTTGGATTTCATGAGAGCTACACATTCCAAAAAAGTTGGGACAGGTAGCAAAAAGAGGCCGGAAAAGTTAAATGTACATAAAAGGGACAGCTGGAGGACCAATTTGCAACTTATTAGGTCAACTGGCAACATGATTGGGTATAAAAAGAGCCTCTCAGAGTGGCAGTGTCTCTTTCAGAAGTCAAGATAGGCAGAGGATCAGCAATTCCCACAATGCTGCAGCAAAAAAATAGTGGAGCAATATCAGAAAGGAGTTTATCAGAGAAAAATTGCAAAGAGTTTAAAGTTATCATCATCTACAGTGCATAATATCATTCAAAGATTCTATAGGTCAAAAAAGAAGCCATATCTAAACATGGTCTAGAAGTTGTAGGATTAAAAAGTAGCTTATTTGTGTATAAGTAAACATAACCCATAGGAAAGTCCCATAAGTCTTATAAAACTCATTAACAACAAGGGCCCCACCTATCATAGGCAAAAACAAAACACACAGACACAGTAGGAATCATGAAATCCCAACTAACTACGGAGGCAACTCGGTCTGGAAGGACAAGAAATTTCCGACAAAGCACAGGCATTTTCTCTGGGCCAAAGCTCATTTAAAATGGATTGTGGCAAAGTGGAAAACTGTTCTGTGAGACGAATCAAAATTTTAAGTTCTTTTTGGAACACTGGGACACCATGTCATCCGGACTAAAGAGGATAAGGACAACCCAAGTTGTTATCAGCGCTCAGTTCAGAAGCCTGCATCTCTGATGGTATGGGGTTGCATAAGTGCATGTGGCATGGGCAGCTTACACATCTGGAAAAGCACCATCAATGCTGAAAGGTATATCCAAGTTCTAGAACAACATATGCTCCCATCCAGACATCATCTCATACAGGGAGGACCTTGCATTTTCAAACATGGAAATGCCAGACCACATACTGCCTCAATTACATCATGGCTGCGTAGAAGAAGGATTCGGGTACTGAAATGGCTGGCCTGCAGTCCAGATCTTTTACCTATTAAAAACATTTGGTACATCATAAAGAGGAAGATGCGACGAGGAAGACCTAAGACAGTTGAGCAACTAGAAGCCTGTATTAGACAAGAATGGGACAACATTCCTATTCCTAAACTTGAGCAACTTGTCTCCTCAGTCCCCAGACTGTTAAAAAAGAAGAGGGGATGCCACACAGTGGTAAACATAGCATTGTCCCAACTTTTTGGAGATGTGTTGATGCCATGAAATTTTTAATCAACTTATTTTTCCCTTAAAATTATACATTTTCTCAGTTTAAACATTTTATATGTCATCTATGTTTCTGTTTCTGATTCTGAATAAAAAAAAATTAATTTGAAACTTCCACATCATTGCATTCTGTTTTTATTTACAATTTGTACAGTGTCCCAACTTTTTTGGAATCGGATTTGTAATTTATACAGCTAAACAGCTATGGGGTTAAGGACCTTGTTAAGGGGCCCAGGAGGGGCACCTTGGTGTGGCTGAGATTTGATCTTATGACCTTCTGATCCAAAGTCCAATGCCTTAACCACTAAGCTACCACCTCCCACCCGCACCTTCCAACAAATTCAACATGAGATACGTGTTGTATATGAAGTTTAATTTACAAAAGAGGCAACCGTCATACAGCCTCTTCTCCTTAAACAATCACCTGGTCAGCAATGGTTCCTAATATCAAGAAACCCAGGCAATTATCCAGGGTGGGTTTTTCTTTACCCTTTTCCTTTTTTTTAAAGGTCATCATTTAGTCACCCTGGAGAGATGCCATCCATGGTGCTGAGGTATGCTGCAAAGGCTGCCTCATACACCATTAGAGTAAATGGGAACAAACTGCTGTCTAGCAGCTCCTGAAAAAAGGTTTGACTTCTTCCTTAGCTTCTACCTAAGGGCATATGAGGTCCTTAGGTGATGCCTTAAGGATCTGACTTGTCATAACATTGTCCTAGCAGAGGAGTATGTGACAATCTTTTAGAAATTTTAAGAAGAATATTATGGCCCAATGGACTGACCTCTATTCTGGCTGGTTGTTCTGTATTTTGATCTCACAATAGAAGGCACAGCCAGGAAAAGATACATCCATAATAATTGTAGCTTTAGCATCACCCACAAGTTAGAGTTGCTGCCCTGCTCTCAGATAAGGGCATGTTTACTGTTTATTTAGGGTGCTACCAAGACATACTTATTTCTGAAAATTTGTAAGCTATTGAAAGCCCAACTGTACTACTGCTGGAGATCAACAACCCTAGCACACTCAATAGGAGCAAATACTGCAAAAGCTGTCTGGCTGTATCTGATTTGTAAGTGCAGTATTGGTATCATTCTTAATGAATCTGAAATTCAGGTGGATGGATTGTGTGGACTGTTTAAATGTTACAGAAGCTGAGCTGAGCTGGCCATCAATGGAGACAGAACACTGTGTACTGTTTGTGTCTCAAAAACCCCATAGCAGTAGGGAGATACCAAAGAATTAAACTAAACAATTTGTGTTTGCACGGCATTAATTTAACATTTGACCCATTCATAACCAGTTCAGTCCTCTCTCATCTGATAGAAACCACTGACCTTTTTCTGAACAAGAAAGTACATAGAATGGGACCCTTTGTACTGAACTGTATGCTGTTATCATGCATCTGCCCAAGGGACTAATTGGATCAGAGTGGCAGGCTTGTTGTGGCCCTGAGTCCTGAAATTTTTGCAAGCACATGGTAAAAAACTAGTTTGTATTGGTGCATCATTCTCAGGACACACTGACTCACCATTCTGCTGTGCACTTTATTATCACTGGTATTGATGTTTTACCATACATTGTCTCTTTAAGGTGGTCAATACCAAGGCAGTGAACACAGTGTTTGTCTTTAGCTTCCAAACTTTGCTAACAATAATCCTAAAGCTTGTTTCATTTGATCACACAGATAACCAAGAACAGTATTGTTATAGTGAAGAGAAAAAAAAATAAAACACCCTAGCTGTATGTACCCAAAGGCCCACTAGTAAGATGGTAGGTGATGTTGATAATTGAGTTAAAAATACGCAGTGGAAGAAACTGCCCCATGGGGAGATTGAGGGATGAAATAAATGAACACCAATTCCACTTCCATTGTTGTGTGTTCAGTGGGCTGAGCAATGAGGAGCACATGCAAAGGAATCCCCCTTGACCATGTTAGAAGCATGCAATCTCATGCCCACATGTTGGTAGATGTCAGGGCAAATGTAGGAGAAACATTTTTATCAAATCAATGCTGTGATAAGACTCAACTTGAGGTGAAGACCTGACCTGGTGAAGCCCAGCATCACTGTGAGCACTGGGGGACTTTTCAGTTAACATGTAAAATGACAAGGGAGACCCAGTCAACCATGCTAGTAGCATGCGTAAACAGGTTAGCTAGTTGGCAGCGGATGTGAATTTTACAAGAGGATGTGCCAAAGGGAAAATAAGTGCAGCAAAAAAATAAGGTCACTAACATATGAACAGCAAAAAAAGAGACAATAAGTCAAGCAAATGATAGCAATGCTAATGAGGGAAACTCATTAGATGATACGACTTGCTTTCTTCAGTACTTGTGCTAAAATCTAAGAAACACATAAACGCAACACAACATTGGAAAAGGCTTAAAAAAAGGATTTTGATGCCAACTTTGAAAGACATTTTTTACTCCAACCGTAGACCAAAGCCACTAAACAGATAACTCCCAATGGTCTGACGTGTACAAAGTAAGAAGCAGAAGAACATAGCTGTATGACAGCAATACTTATTGAGTTTGCTGGAATGCACATAAACATGAAGATATTCAGGCCATTCTTGTTTCTCCTACTGGTTGGTCAGAGAAAAAATCAAATAAAAATAAATATATATATATATATATATATATATATATAATATATATATATATATATATATATATATATATATATATATAGCATTATGTACCATTGCAAGAGCTACAGTGCCCTCCACAATTATTGGCACCCCTGTTTAAGATGTGGTCGTGGACTTCTAAAAATTCTCCTTTTTTTTAAAACAACATAGATCCCAAATGCAAAAAAAGAGAAAAATCCAACCTTTCATTTAAGTACATTACTTTGGTGGTAAAAAAAATCACACATTTAGAAAAAAAAAAAAAACTTGAAATCATGTGTGCCACAATTATTGGCACCCCTGATGTTAATACTTTGTACAACCTCCTTTTGCCAACAAGACAGCACTTAATCTCCTCCTATAACATTTCACAAGATTGGAGAACACAGAGAGAGGGATTTTTGACCATTCTTCTTTGCACAATCTTTCTAGATCATCCAGTGTCCTGGGTCCTCTCTTATGCACTCTTCTCTTTAGCTCGCCCCACAGGTTTTCGATTGGGTTGAGGTCTGGGGACTGAGATGGCCATGGGAGGACCTTGAGTTTGTGACTGCTGAACCACTTTTTTGTAGATTTTGCCACATGTTTTGGATCATTATCCTGCTGAAAGACCCAATGACGACCCATCTTCAGCTTTCTGGCAGAGGCCATCAGGTTTTTATTTAAAATATCCTGGTACTTCAAAGCGTTCATAATGCCATGCACCCTAACAAGGTTCCCAGGGCCTTTGGAAGAGAAACAGGCCCACAGCATCACAGATCCTCCACCATACTTCACGGTGGGCATGAGGTGCTTTTCGGCATACTCATCTTTTGTTTTACGCCAGACCCACTTAGAGTGTTTGTTGCCAAAAAGCTCAATCTTAGTCTCATCTGACCAAAGCACACGCTCCCAGTTGAAGTCCCAGTACCGCTTAGCAAACTCCAGACGTTTACGTTTGTGAGTGTTAGTGAGAAAAGGCTTTTTCCTTGCATGCCTCCCAAACAGCTTGTTGGCATGTAGAGAGCGTCTGATGGTTGTTTTGGAGACTCTGTGACCCCAAGATGCCACTCTTTGATGCAATTCTGTGACGGTCAGCTTGGGAAATTTTTTTACTTCTCTTACCATCCTCCTCACTGTGCGTTGTGGCAAGATAAACTTGGGACCTCTTCCAGCCTTGTTTGTCACTGTTCCAGTTGTTTTAAACTTCTTAATGATTCCTCTGACTGTAGATACCGGCAAGTTAAGGCGAGTGGCTATTTTCTTGTAGCCATTGCCTGACTTATGAAGGTCGACACACATCTGCCTTACTTGAATGGTGTGTTCTCTTGTCTTTGCCATGTTGACAAATGGGTAAGAGAATTAGGCCTCTGTGTCATGTCATATTTATACCCCAGGGAAACAGGAAATCATGAATTACTAATTAAAAGTCCCTAGATACCCTGACCAACCTTAGCAACTACAGAAAAATATATAAAAAAAAAAAAAACAATTAAATTTTTCAGAGGAATTGTTAGTGCCAATAATTGTGGCACACATGATTTCAAGTTTTTTTTTTTTTTCTAAATGTGTGATTTTTTTACCACCAAAGTAATGTACTTAAATGAAAGGTTGGATTTTTCTCTTTTTTTGCATTTGGGTTCTATGTTGTTTTAAAAAAAAAGGAGAATTTTTAGAAGTCCACGACCACATCTTAAACAGGGGTGCCAATAATTGTGGAGGGCACTGTATACGGTATGTTTAAATGCTATGCTTTATTATTTTTTTGCCTGCTTTAAAATCACAGAGTAGTGGAAATTATTTCCGCATTCTCCTATGCTTGACACGATTAGATAAAATGGTGTTAAACATTTTCATAATTTCTTTGGACCACCACTCACACAGCTGTACCTACAGAGTGAATCAGAGCCAAAAAGTAGCACTTTAATACATCGCTCACCTGAACATAGAGATGACTGTAGATACTTCCAATTTTATTTGATTTTTTTTTTGTGAATAAGGTAGAACATTTTGCTGAACTCTACTTATGAACAATGTAAAGGCAGAAAAGACCACACACCACCCTGCTTAAATACACACATGATGACTGATTATACATATTTAGATATACAATAAATTTATTTACAACAGATGTAATGTCATTGTATTGATTAATAAACAATACTAAACGAAGCATCCTAATGCTATAGAATAACATGGTTTTAGTTAGTTTGTCAACTAAATTTTTCATTCCATCTGTATGCCACAGGTGCTCTAATATAAAAAAAATACCACACACCTGTTAGTATATCAGAAAACAAGCACAAGTATTATTATTCATAAAAATGTAAGGTAATCTTAAACCAGGAGCCCTATGGTAGAAATTCAGGAAAGCCTATGTGGCAAAAAATTCAAATTATTCACTGTGACGAGAGACCATATGACAGGCTATAAACGATGACTTATAGCTTAAAAAAATAAAATAAAATAAAGAATAATAATAATAATAATAATATTAATAATAATAAATATATATCAGTGGAGGGCCGTGTATTTGGTACCTGGGCCTTCAGTGGGGACTTACTTATATCAATACTATACAAATCGCAATATAAAAACGCCTGGCATTACAGAAAGAGATGTATTTTCACATATGGAAGATCAATACCATTTTACTAAAGCAAGAAACCCAGTTAAGACAACTCCAAAACTCAGTTTAGAATTAATATTTGTTTAATAACATGACAAAAAAATAAGATAAAATCCAACCTACTCATGCTCATAATTTGCACCGCTCCTCAGAGGCTGTAAGCCAGTGGTACGGCTCATATTCACTGGTCTGGAAGTGGTGAACAAACCCTTTCCTTGGCTGAGACAAGCTAGCTAGCTTCGGGGTCGGCCGACCTCTCCTCACGATGTCTAGCTTTTCTTGAAAATGGATCTTTATGTATGTCCGAGACCATATCAATTTTTCTACATCCGTTGGCATAAAAAAAGTCTAACTCAGATGTAATAATGTGTGCAGCACACTAAAGGCGTGTTTTGCAAGTCGAACTTGTCTGCAACAGTTTCCCTCTTACCAACTAATCAGAGACCGGAAAAATGCTGACGCTATTCTGTGAAGCAAATATTAAATCTGATTGGTCTAAATGGCTAGCAGGCTCTGATAGATGGTTCAATGGGGTGTCTTCCACCCTAGTAGGGCCCAAGCAGGCTCTGGTCATGGAACAGGAAGTGGATAATATTTAGAGGATGGTGGCCATCGAGGTGGCCTGCCTGAATCCCTGCAGCGCTTCCTTCCCTTTTCAGAAGCTAACGCCGGTTTCACTCCTTGTGCTTTTATGGCTTACTGGTTGTGACGTCACCCTGCCGGTGCCGCCACACTTTCTATTGACTGATCACACACATGATACTGAGCATGGGCAATGTGGAAGCGTTCCCAATGCGTTTTTGATGCAACATCTCATTGAGTGGGGGGGGGTTAAATCTGCATGGTTTATTTAAGCAGCAAACATTAATTTCATACATACCAGATATAACAGTTTTGATTTGATTATTAAATCTACCTAAAATTCTATAAATCAAGTCTTCATATGACTACAGAATGCAAAACAAAATCAAGTCTTATGGTCTTACTTTTTTGTTGTTTGTTTAAACTAGGTGCATATAGGACAATTATTAAGCAGTAAGGTGAGGAGTGTAAAGTCTAGACAGGCCTCTATCTTAAGTTTATTCTTGACTTTTAAAGTTGAACATAATTTGAAAATAACAGAATGTTAACTCTGATATAGGATTAATAAAAGTCCCCTGAACAGTCACTGTTTTGTTTCTTCCTTATATTGATGTATACGAATTTTCACAGTATTTTAGATTTGAAGCAATCTCTGCTGCATTCTTTATTCGACTCTGATAATCGTCCCCTTGATGCTGAAGATCTTAATCATCACCATGTCTACAAAGGGTGACCTTTCCACTTTCCCCTTTTCTCTTTCTCTTTCTCTCTCTCTCTTTCTCTCTCTTCACAGGAGTGATTCGGACTGCTGTATCTGATCTTGATAGGGAGACGCAGGACCGTTATGAGCTAGTTGTCAAGGCAACAGACATGGCAGGCCAAATGGGTGGTCTCTCTGGCTCCACTACGGTGACCATAGTGATCACGGACGTTAATGACAACCCTCCACGTTTCCCTCAGAGTGAGTGCTATTTATGTATGCCTTAAAACAGACATGTCATTATCAATGGCCTTTCCAACTCTTCTGGTTCTGAATAAAAAGCAGGGAACAACTTGGCAGGCAAAATATCATTTGGGTTTTGTTAATGTAGTAGAACCAATGACACTACTGATGTATGACTTCAAGGTATAAAGTTCAAGTAAAATTTAAAAAATTGTAAATAGCTAATAAATGTTACCTAACTAAGGGTTCCTTGTTAAAACATTTTCATCAAGCTGATTTTTTTAGTAAGAAATAATTAAGCTAAGTGTGAGATCTATCCCATCAATACACATGATTGATGAAGCTACCGGTGATTGAAGATGTGGTAGTAGGCTGCATAGTACACATAGAAAAAAAATTTAATGCATTAATTTATAAGAAAATAAAATGTAATGAAATTTTGGATAAGTGGATTTTAGTTCATACATTCAGACTCCATACTTATCATAATAATAATAATAATAATAATAATGATTTCTAATAATAATAATTATAATATTAATAATAATAATATTAATAATAATAATAATAATAATAATTGGGAAATATAGGCAGCAAAAATTTAATTGCTAATAACTGAGGCAGAATTTACTGTTTGATGTAATAGTCACAGATAAAAATTGCAGTTGCGGCTAATGAAATTCATATCAAAATATCACTCCATTACTTAATAGCTGTGGTCATTGCAGTCATCCCACATTCAGCAGGATATACTCTTAGTCCATAAATACAGCATTTAACATGTTGGCAAGAAAATTTAATTTGACAAAAACTCCTTGTAAATTACTCTTAAACCTTAAACATTAAGTTGATAAAGTTTTAACGAGTTTCTTATATATATTGGCACATTAGGAGCAGGATTACTATATTAAGACTCTATTTCACTCTTATTGAAAAAATTAATTGCAGCATACAGGATAGTTTTTGTATGAGGATTATTAATTTTAATAAAAATAATAGTTATACCTTCAACACCATATTTCTTTGAAATATTAGAACAGGGATAATTCTTTTGGCTCAAACCTCCAGTAAAAAAAAAAAAAGTTCAAGGTCCTCCAGACTAAAGATGGTATATTTTGTCATTGAGATATACTCACGGACAAGCAGTGCACTGAAATCATTAACACAGAGAAGATCCATCAATAAACCACTAAGGAAATATATAATTAGCCATCAAAGAGATCACTCTGCATGCTGCCAAACTGCTGCAGCTGCCAAACGACAGTGTCCCAGCACTCTATTATACAAGTTTCTTCTGCTCTTTTGGCTCAAGCTGCCTTAATTTATTTATTTTTTATAAAATTTAGCTTGGTTTTTGTTGTTAATGAGACCTTTTATTTTTTAATAAACACATCACAAAGACATTTATTTTTTCATTTCTTTCTCATAAGATATCTGACTTAGTACATTAGTACACAAAACTGGGATCTTGTGTACATCTTCAACAGAAACAGTCACATGAGCAGATTTTTTTACGTGGGTACCAGTGGCTTGTCAGATAATGAGGCCGAAATAAAGTGGTCCTTACTAGATGCTTGGCTAAATTAGTTTAAATCAAGCTTCTAGTATGTTTACATTTTTTAAATGTAGAGCCAACTAAATTCGTATTGCAGACAGGTACAGACAAGAATAATAACTGTACCCCCCAAAAAAAAGGGATTTCTCTGGACCATTTTGCGCTTAGGTATACTGATTTCTACACGCTCTTAATGCGGTTTGTTGTGGATCAAGCATACTGCTCCAGTGTAAACAGCTGAATAAATGTATATTTAATCCAAAGCTCTTTGGTCAGAGTTTGATAGCTCTGTATTTAAATACATCACAAATGTCTGGTCTGTCTGTTCTACAAAGTGGCAGATGTTGTTATATGAGCTTTGAAATAGTGGTAATTTGAAAGGTCTGAGAAAAATCTCATTGCTTACATATCACTAAGGAACTGAGGGGCAAAGCTTTTAATATTAGTTAAAGTCATTGGGAAACTGGAGCATGTATGTGTGTGTGTGTGTGTGTGTGTGTGTGTGTGTGTGTGTGTGTGTGTGTGTGTGTGTGTGTGTGTGTGTGTGTGTGAGTCTGTGTGAGTCTGTGTTGTGTGAGTCTGTGATGTGTGTGTATGTGTGCTTGTTGGGAGGAATTTTCCTTCATAAATAAATAAAAAAAAAAATACAAAAGAGAGAATCAGGCTCCAGTATATTAAACATATAAATGTTCACGTGAATATTTTTTCTACCCATTTCCTTTATTTTTTTTGACTCCTATCTTTTCTTTTACTAGTCTTTATTAGGTTGGATTTAATACAACATTGTATGTGTGTCCCCAGTCTCTTCTTCTTTATTTTAATGGCTCTCCTTGTTTCCCCTCTATTTTCCTCCCAACCAGAAAGAAGCCCACATTTAGACCATTTATATTTGGCTATGTAATTAATAATGCTTACCTTGCTATGCAGAGTCAAAAGTAATATGCATGTTTTAACGAGAATGTACACTCTTACTTACTCTCTGCTCATTTATGCAGTTTTCAAATCATCCAAACCACTAGCAGTGTATAAAATCATGCAGGGGCCGTGGGAAATCTGAAGTACAGTTATCATCAATGACATTTATTTTCCATTTTTTGTTATTGTTTATACTACGTAGGGGTTGTGAAATAATGTAGTTAAATACTATGTGCGTCTTTTTCCACCCACCCAAAAAAATGGCCTGTTTGCTTGCTAAGCTGCAGTACTGAATACTAACTAAATTGCTATGCTGTGGGATTCACAGCAGCAGCATGCAAGTCGTAACTTATTTATTGTGAAACATAATGTCTCCAAAGCATCAAATTTAGAAAGTGATCAATGTTTTTTGAAAACTACAAAAGGTGTTTGATTAAAGCAGTGCAAAACGGTCTCTCCTACCAAGATAGGCACGTACCACTCCTTGCCAAGTACTAACGCCTTGCAAATTGCCCCAGCTTGGCATGCCCTTCCATTATGAAGGGCAATAATGGTTCAGTGGTTTAAGTCTCTAAGTTCAGGGAAATAAGAAATGCCATTGCTGGGACCTAGACTGTGGTACTTAAACCTTTTTGCTCCATTGCTGTCATTGTGTATCCAACTTCCTAATAAGAGAGGGAGTAGCTTATTGGTTAAGGTGCTAGTCTAAGGCCAAGCTGCCCCACACCAAGCTGCCCCTTCTGGGCCCCTGAAAAAGGTTCTTAACCCAATTGTTGCTGAGTTGTATGAATTATATCAATGCAATGTGCTCTGCCTAAGGGCATCTACCAAATGCTGTAAATGTAAATACAATCCAAGAATTAATTTCACTATAATGTACATTTTAAAGTATTTTCTTCTTTAAATGTATAGCTTCAATGCTGCTTTAATATGCACAACTTTCTTAATCTCTGTTCCTTTCTTTTTTCCTCTTTCTTATTATTAGAGATGTGTCAGTTTTCAGTTCCAGAAGGAATGGCAGTGGGCACATCGGTGGGCCGAGTGATGGCCACAGATGCAGACATGGGTGAGAACACGGATATGAGCTACCTGATTAAAGACGAGGAAGGAGGAGAGCTCTTCAGAGTCTCCACTGACACAGACACACAAGAAGCTATCATTATCATCAAGAAGGTACACTCTGGTATACTCCATTATGCAAAGCAAAGAACAAAATTTGTAGAGGAATGGAACCCTAGATTTGGTGAACTTTATAAAAATTCTGTTTTATTTTATTTTATTTTATATATTTTATGATTTAACTTTCTAACTTAAACATAAAAAATCTTGGAAAATATATAAAATACTTTATGTTGTTTTTGGAATATTTTTTACATTTATAGGTAGAGTGCTAAAATAAATATTTTCCCCAGAGGTTAAATAAGTATGCAGTTACCAGCATAAAGATACATAAGTAAAGTTAGGGTTTAAAATTTTAACAAATTAGTAACATTAATACTTTGTTGCAAAACTATTGTGGGCAATTACAGCTTCAAGAAATCTATGCTAAGATGTTAATAGCTTTTTGCATAATTTTGGTTTAATTGTGGCCCACTCCTCTTGGCAAATTGTCTTAATTCTTAAACCCCAAGGTAATAAGGATGCAACTGCTGGACTTGCAGTTTGAAAATCGTCCATAAATTTGCTGTCGAAAGTCAAGAATTTGATTAGGCCATGCAAAGGCCTTCTTTGCAACTTGACCATTTTACTCTGACCTCTTACATAAAAAAGTCTATATACCCTTATAACCATAAATCACAATGATTTTTGTCTTGATTTTTCACTTATTCAGCTCTAGAGACTGTTGTGAAAATCCCAAGAGATCATTAGTTTCTGAAATACTCAAACCATTTGGTACCAACAAATATGACATGGTTGAAGTAACGGAGATTTCACTATTTTCCCCATTCTTATGTTTCATGGAAACATTACCTGAAGCTCTGGGCATGTATCTGAATGATTGTTCTCATTTTGCTGCTGCCACACAATTGGCTGATTAGATTACAGCAAAAATGATTAGGTGTACAGGTGTTACTGAAGAAGTGCATGGTAAGGATATTCTTGCAATGTCCAATAATGGCAATACTCTATGATCACATTTTTCTTACTTACTTGCTAGGGATTTTTCCTTTAAACAGTCCTTCCCTTAAAAGTCCTGTCAGCATTACCTGTTATTTCTAAATCCAGACAGTTCATAAGGTTTGGATTTGTTTCTTACCATTTTTATTGTACTGTACCTTGCAGCCTCTGGACTTTGAGAAGAAACGCACCCATAATGTGGTGGTAGAAGCAGTAAATAAGCATGTGGATCCACGCTTTGTGGACCTGGGCTCTTTCCGGGATCAGACCATTGTCAGAGTCAGCGTGTCAGATGTGGACGAACCTCCAGTGTTCTTTCCACCTACTGGAACAATTATGGAAGTGCAAGAGGATGCCAAGCAAGGGGCCCTTGTGGGCTTTGTAACAGCCAGGGACCCAGATGTGGATAATGTACCTCTTAGGTACTTATTTCTGTTCTATATCTCACTAGAGAAATCCGATATGTGACCTAAATACATAAAAACTGTTGACGGATAACTTTTAACATGAACTGTCATATGTATATATATATATATATATATATATATATATATATATATATATATATATATATATATATATATATATATATATATAAATATCATTTAACTTTATCACATTTATTTTTAAATATTCCTTAGATCTATTAGATCTAGAATCTAAAATCTTAATCAAAGTATCAAAAGTTCATACAGTACATATTTTTATAAACTTCTAGTGTGTGTGTGTGTGTATATTTTTGACCTGTTCCTGTCCAATGATCATTAGTATAAGGACATATTTCCCCTGTTGATGGGACACATTATACTAGATATATTTGCCAAGCTGCTTATGGAGATAATACCCAACATTAGTCAATGTTTCCCAGTAATCCATGAGCCCATTTACATTCTGTTTCCCTGCTGTGGATTTACTGACCTAACAGTTTTATTCAGTCTCATGCTTTACATCCAAATAAAAAATAAATAAATATATATATATATATATATATATATATATATATATATATATATATATATATATATATTATATATATATATATATATACACACACACACACACACACACACACACACACACACACACACACACACACACACTGGCGATCAAAATTAGAGAACAATTTATAAACAATTGAGCAATTCTGAAATAATGTCATCTTCACTGCTCAACAGTTGAAGGAGTTTTTGTCCTGTCTATACCATGCTACCAGAACACCTTTTCCACAAATTAACTAAGGCATTTCCAAATAAAACCTTATTTTGCAGAAAACACACTGATCAAAATTAGAGAACAACAATGACTGTAGCATGGAAAAAGATTACAAAAAAATTTTCTGAAGGTTAAAACAGTCAGCAATTAGTAGGAACATCTGCGGCCACAGGACAGCACTAGTCTCTCACACTGCTCTGGTGTGATTTTGGTCCACTCTTCTTCCAGTCTCCATAACTTTGTCGCCAAGGATTTTCCAGAGGTTCTCTATTGGGTTGAGATCAGGACTCTGGGCAGGCCATGTCATTATTTCAATGTTTTCAGTTTCAAGGAACTGTTTTACCCGTTTTGCTGTGTGACATGGAGCATTGTCCTGCATGAACACTGCGGGCTGATTGGGTGATGAACACAGGGAAGGAACCATATGTTGTTGCAGAAAGTTCTGATAAACATTTGCATTCACTCTGCCATGTAGTTGTATAAGAGGCCCAACTCCTGCTGCAGAAAACATGCCCCAAACCAAGACACTTCCTCCTCCACTTTTCACTTCTGACTTCTTTACACACTTTGGGTTCAGTATTTCTCCAGTTTGTCGCCGAACATAATGTTTCCCATCTGACCCAAATAAATTAAACTTGCTTTTATCACTGAAGTGAACTTTGGACCAGTTCTCCTCTGTCCACACAACATGCTCCTCAGCAAAGCTTAGTCTAGCCTTTTAATTCTTTTTGCTAATGAGAGTTTTGGTCACTGCAGAGTGGGCTTTCAGTCCAAATGCTGTTAAACGTCGAGACACTGTATGACGAAACAGATCCTTACCCTGTTTAGCGCTGAACTGGTGAGCAATTCCAGCTGCAGTGTGGAAACGATTGCCAATTGAGATCCTCCGCAGTATCCTGTCCTCTCTTGTATTTGTCTTCCGTGGACAACCAGCCTTCTTGGTGGACTTGAATGAGTTTGTGATGTTGTAAAATTTAATATTCTTGAAATCACAGATTTGGAACGACCAACTTGTCTTGCTATGGCTGATAGGGTCATCCCTTTGGCCTTTATCTGGACAACCTGCTGCCGGAGGCTTTTAGTCACTTTAAATTGGCCCACCATCTTGCAGAGTCAGTGAAACTGTAAGGTAGGCTGCCAGTTAAATAGGGGTTGACAGATAATCAAGGAAATTAGCACCAGGTACCAGATTAACACCAATGACTGGGAGGTTTCTGAAAGGGTTCTCTAATTTTGATCAGTGTGTCTTCTGGAAAATAATGTTTTTTTTTGGAAATGCCTTAGTTATTTTGTGGACAGGGGTTGACAGATAATCAAGGAAATTAGCACCAGGTATAGACAGGACAAAAACCCCTTCAACTGTTGAGCAGTGAAGATGACATTATTTTAGAATTGTTCAATTGTTCATAAATTGTTCTCTAATTTTGATCGTCAGTGTGTGTGTGTGTGTGTATATATATATATATATATATATATATATATATATATATATATATATATATATATATATATATATATATATCCAATGCAATCATATACTGTTATTGCTTCCATAAGATTTGTTCATGATTCTGCTTTACTCCTAGTCTATTCTTTTACTCTATTAAGCACTTTAGTGATTTGCTTTCTGATAATTCTTATTGATGTTCTTAGTGACTGAATGGCAGGAAGGAGTGTCTAAAAGCCCCAGGACAGAGAAAATATTAACATAAATCCTAAATCTCAGTTGTGTGATAACAAATCAGCTTTAAATTATTTAGATATTTATGTGTATGATAGAGCGGAAAATAAAATAAGTAATGTACTACTTGATCAGCCAAAGAGTAATTGGGGAGACACTACTGCTGTGTGTGTGTATATATATATATATATATATATATATATATATATATATATATATATATATATATATATATATATATACACACACACACACACACACACACACACACACACACACACACACACACAGTCATGGCCAAAAAAATTGCAATTCTGCAATTTTGTCAGAAAATGCACATGTTCGCTCAGAAAATTATTGTGTTTTGGCAAATGTTTTTGTACAGTAAAACCTTTATATTTTTATTTCACTAGAAATCTTGAAAAATTTCTCCCAAGAAAATCAGTGATGGTGCTGTGAAAACGAAAGTAAATAGAATTAGCATGGAAACCGAGAAGGTTATGAGCGTGGTGCGTGTCTTACACTCGCAATCAACCACTACCACATGAGTAAGTGTTATATTATATTTACATTATGGTAATTTGTGGTGTATTTGTTTGTTCAAATAGGCTACAAATACTTTTTAAGTGCAGAAATAAGCGTTCGAATGAGATCTCGGAATGGATTAAATCGCTTTTACATTCATTCTTCTGGGAAAATCAGTTCGAACGTACGAGCAAATGGACCTACAAGCAATTTTCAAGAACGAATTATGCTCGTACAAAAGGGTTTTACTGTACTCACATTGGAACAACACAAAAAATAACAGAGAAGAAAAGTCAAATCTGGTACACTTCAACACTAAACCCAAAAATGCACTGGACAAAACTATTGGCACCCATAACTTAATATTTGTTAGCAACACATCCATTAGGGTTGCACAAGCCAGTGCACCCTTAGTGCTGGTCCCCAGCCCGGATAAATGGGTAGGTTGCGTTAGGAAGGGCATCCAGTGTAAAACGTGCCAAATCTAATATGCAGATCACAAATCAGAATTTCATACTGGATCAGTCGAGGCCTGGGTTACCAACAACCGGCACAGGTATTGTTAGCCAAAAGGGTCCCGGTGAAAAATGGGCTGCTGTTGGCTAAAGGAAGAGAAGGAGAGAGACGTCTACAAAAACAGCAGGGAAAGGAAAGGTGTAGGAGAGTGGAAATTAGGGTTGGTACTATGACTGGTAAAGGGAGAGAAGTAGCTAATATGATGGAGTGGAGATAGGTAGATATGTTGTGTGTTCAGGAGACCAAGTGGAAAGGGAGTAAGGCCAGGAACATTGGAGGTGGCTTTAAATTGTTTATCATGGTGTGGATGGAAAGAGAAATGGTGTAGGGGTGATCCTGAGGGACGAGTTTAGTAAAAGTGTAGTGGAGGTGAAGAGAGTTTCTGATAGGGTGATGAACATTAAGCTGGAAGTTGAAGGGGTGATGATTAATTTCATCAGTGCTTATGCTCCACAAGTGGGTTGTGAGGTGGAGGAGAAGGAAATATTCTGGAGTGAGTTAGTTGAAGTGGTAGAGAGTGTACCTAGGAAAGAACGATTGGTGATTGGGGCAGATTTCAATGGCCATCTTGGTGAAGGGAACAGAGGTGATGAGGAGGTGATGGGTAGGTATGGTCTTAGGGAGAATTATGTGGAAGGGCAAAAATGATAGAAATTACAGTGATAAACACTTATTTTAAGAAGAAGGAGGATCATAGGGTGACGTATAAGAGTGGAGGAAGGTGCACACAGGTTGACTATGTTCTATGTAGGAGGTGCAACCTGAAAGAGATTGGAGACTGTAAGGTGTTGGCAGGGGGCAGTGTAGCTAGACAGCATTGAATGGTGGTTTGTAGGATGGCTTTGGAGGTGAAGAAGAAGAGGTGGAGAGTGAGGACTGAAAAAAGAATAAGATGGTCAAAACTAAAGGAGGAAGACTGTAGTGTAATGTTCAGGGAAGCGGTCAGACAGAATAAGGAAGTACAGGAAAGCATAAGGAGAAAGAGGTTGGCAAAACCGAATTGGTATTAGCAGAGATATGAGAAAAGTAAACGTAAGTACAAGGAGATGTGACAGCAGTTAAAGAGGGATGTGGCAGAAGCTAAGGAAAAAGCATATGAGGAGTTGTATGAGAAGTTAGACACTAAAGAAGGAGAATTGGATTTTCCACCTCAGAGCTGGGAAGGATGTTAGAGCAATATAGGATGGAGATGGAAATGAGTTGACTAGTGAGGAGAGTGTGTTGAGAGGGTGAAGAGAGTATTTTGAGCAGTTGACGAATGAGGAAAATAAGAGAGAGAGAACGTTGTGTGACGTGGAGATGGTGAAGCAGGAAGTGGATAGGAGTAGTAGGAGGAAGTGAGAGCAGCTATCAGGAGGATGGAGAGTAAAAAGTTGATTGGACCAGATGACATACCAGTAGAAGCATGAAGATGTTTAGGAGAGATGGCAGTGGAGTTTTTAACCAGATTGTTCTACAAAATTTTGGAAGGTGAGAGGATGCCTGAGGAATGGAGAAGGAGTGTGCTGGTACTGGTTTATAAGAATAAGGGAGATGTGCAGACCTGCAGTTGCTAAGGTCAAAAGGTGAGTTTGTGTAAGATAGCATACGACAGGGGGCCAAGAGAGGAGTTGTGGTATTGTATGAGGAAGTCATGTATGGCAGAGAAGTATGTGAGGGTGGTGCAAGACATATATGAGGACAGTGTGACAGCAGTGAAGTGTGCAGTAAAAATGATTGCATCAAGAAACGGCTCTAAGCCCTTTCCTGTTTGCATTGGTGACGGACGAGGTCAGACAGGAGTCTCCATGGAGTCTATGATGTTTGCGGATGATATTGTGATTTGTGGCGAGAGTAGTGAGCAGGTTGAGAAGAGCCTGGATAGGTGTGGGTACGTGCTGGAGAGAAGGGGAATTAAAGTCAGTAGGAGTAAGACAGAATACATGTGCATGAATGAGAAGGAGGGCTGTGGAGTAGTGCAGTTGCAGGGAGAAGATGTGGTGAAGGTGGATAAGTTTAGGTACCTGGGGTCAACAGTGCAAAGTAATTGAGAGAGGTTCAAGAAGTGAAAAAAAGAGTACAGGCAGGGTGGAGTGGGTGAAGAAGCCTGGCAGGAGTGATTTGTGATAGAAGGGTATCTGCAAGAGTGAAAGGGAACGTTTATAGTACTGTGGTGAGACCTGCGATACTCTTGTGTACTCTTGCCACCCTGCCTGTTCTGGTTCCTGATCCTGTTCCTGTTCCTGACCCAGATCTCGACCCTGACCCCTTCTCTTTGCCTCTGTTTCTGGTTTAAACTTTTTGGATTGTTTTTGTTTTTTTGTTTGGTTTGCCGGCTCTTGACTTTGGACTGTTTTGGATTCGGTTTTGGCCTCTATTGCGTAGTTTGCCTATATTCTTACTCTGGATATTTTATTAGACTGTGTTTTTGCCTTTGCCCCATTGTTCTGTCTCTCAGCAATTTTAAAGTGTGTCTTTTCCCCTGCCTGTTCTTCACTTATTAAAGATAATTTTCACCATAACCCCCTGGCGTCCTGCATTTGGATCCTCCCTTTCAACTACCCACACACGGACACCTCTCTACTGGAATTTTGGACCACGCTTCTTTTGCAAACTGCTCCAGGTCATTCCGATTTGAGGGATGCCTTCTTCCAACTGCTGTTGTGAGATCTCCACAGGTGTCCTATGGTATTCAGATCTGGACTCATTGCTGGCCATTTCAGAACTATACAGCGCTTTGTTTGTAACCATTTCTGAGTGCTTTTTAAAGTGTGTTATGGGTCATTGTTCTGCTGGAAGAACGTTGACCTTTGGTGGACAAGCTTCTTGACAGTGGCCACTACATTGTGTCCCAAAATTCTTTGGTAATCAACAGATTTCATGATACCGTTCACAGAGTCAAGGCATCCAGTACCAGAAGCAGCAAAGCAACCCCAAAACATATCAGAACCTTCACCATGTTTAACTGTATGGGCTGTCTTCTTTTTTTTGAAGGCCTAATTTCTTTTTCTCTACTTTTGTCTCATCTGTCCACAGTACATTTTCCCAGATGGATTGTGGTTTTGGCAAACTCCAGTCTTTCTTTTTTGCCTTTGTGTCAGCAGTGGTGTATTCCTGGGTCTCCTACCAAAGAGTCCTTTATCATTCAAATGGTGACAGATGCGAGCTGACCCTGATATACCCTGTTTTGCAGATCAGCTTGAATTTGGATGGAATTTAATCTGGGTTCTCTACCAACCATTCGAACAATCCTTTGTTGTAATTTTTATATAATTTTGCTCTTCAGACCACGTCCAGAGAGGTTAGCTACAGTGGCCTGGGCTGTAAACCTCTTGATGATATTGGGCAAAGTGGACACCTGAACATTAATTTCTCTGAAGATGGACTTGTATTTTTGAGATTGTCCATGTTTTTACACTACTTTCTTTTCTCCATGCTCAGTGTGACACACGTCACAACTAATCAAGTTTGATTTTCTTTCCTTTCTTTTTGTGTTGTTGCAGTGCAAACAAAATCAATAAGCATTATTATTATTGGAATAAGCACCAAGAATACCAAAACATTTGCAATTGGAACAATTGTTGTATTTTCTTACAGAATTGCAAGGTAACTATAAATAACAATTTATCAGTGACAAAGTTCACATCATTATGCTTTGACTTTATACTTCAGTTTTTGGCAGCTTAGTTTTGCGATGATAAAACAGGATAAAAGAAAACAATGTAACTTAAAGCCAGGGTTCTACTAATTCAGGGGTGGCCAACCAGTCAGAGACCGAGAGCCACATTTTTGACAGTGTTACCGCAAAGAGCCACATCATACACATGGGCACACATGAACATCACCTATACCTTCCTCTAACACACACACACACACACACACACCTCTGCTCAGCTAGATTTATTGTAAATGTCACACATCAACTTAATGACAGAAATTGACTCCTAAGACCACAGGACAGTCATTTTCAACAATGAACATACACAAACTCAGTTTAACCAAGTCCACAAACAAAAATATAATAATTTACAATAGCGTTTTTCTTTTACTATGCATGTTACTTAGTGGGACTTTTGGCATTCCTTGCCTTGAACAATCCCCTTCAAATCTGCCTCGTATTCCGTTGTTGCCACTCGAAGCAATTCTTTCACATGTGTGTCAGTCAGAACAGATCAATGCTTTGATTTCACGTGTTTCAGGGTAGAAAACACAGACTTTGTGTTTTTTTTTGTTTTTTTTTTATGTGCGTGTTCACTTCGCTTGAGTTCAATGCGGTATTTTCGTCAAATGCGCATGCGCGTGAGATGAATATACCGCAGGGGTGGGCAATTAATTTTTACAAGGGGCCACATGAGAAACCTGAATTGTGTCAGAGGGCCACACCAACGATAATAATTTAGGGATGCACCGAAATGAAAATTCAATTCAAAAGGCAATGAAGTCCATAATTTTTTGTGTTATGCCTTTTGCATTGGCACCATCACTGTAAAACTTTCCTGCCTTTTCAAAAACGTCCACTACAGACGGAGTGCGCATGCTCGAATTGACTTTACTTTTCTGCGCCGCGTTCTTCTCATATTTAGAATGGCAATCGGGATGTTTGGATTTCAGGTGATAAATTAAACCCGACGTGGAGAAACTCTTTGCAGATACACCCCCTCTTGAAATTTCAGCATTGCATGTTTTGTACATTACTCTCCGCACACCGCAGACATGTTGCTCTTATCCAGATAGCCGTGTGCTGCTGCGCTTTTTTATTGTGTCATTACAATTGTGTTTCTGCCGTGTTGTTTCGGTGATTTAGGGATTTCCAAAAAATCTTGGTGCATCCCTGTAATTTATGATTGGCCTCATGCCAAGGTCTGATATACCGCAAAGTTTCCCAGTAGGGGCAAGCTCATTTAAGTCTTATGCCATGATGTAAGGTGTCCCTCTGACCAAGATGAGTAATGCATGTATTAAGTAGTGTGCTGTAGTTTAAGTAGTGCATTTCTTACAGTACCCACAATACATACAGAAAAGAGACATTGACTAACAGATTTAATTAGTTGAATATTGAAGAAAACTGATGAAAAAGGTGACCGCCCCTGGGAGTGAACAGATAGCACCAAAGGAAAGAACATAAGACTTGTTTTTACATTTTACCTTTTTTTTTTTAGTAAAAAATGCTGGCAGTATGGCAGCCCTCAGGGAACCACGGTTACTTATATATGTAACCTGGAGATGTTTTATTTCAGGAACTCGAGCTGCGTCAACTAAGCTTTGTAAACGAGAGTTCAATACTGCCAGACTGACCAATTCATGACTACTGTGTGAGGGCAGAGCTAGGTCGAAGGACAAGAGGGGCCAGGGGTGAGATTGAGGTCAAGTTTATACAACCTGACAGGGACAGTGGGGTGGACCAGCCCTGCAGCATTGCAGATGTCATGGAGATGGTCTGAGGCCTGAAAAGGACGAGGATAGAATCGGTCATGGGATGACCGAGGGCACCTTATGGATGTAACCAGTTTTAGGGTACAGGTAGGC
This sequence comes from Silurus lanzhouensis, assembly GCA_039877035.1. Taxonomy (NCBI): domain Eukaryota; kingdom Metazoa; phylum Chordata; class Actinopteri; order Siluriformes; family Siluridae; genus Silurus; species Silurus lanzhouensis. The sequence continues at coordinate 2,285,652 of JBCEWE010000163.1, read as the reverse complement.
ACTGGCCATGCCTGGAGAAAACTCCAGAAAAGAGGTGGCCACGGAAAGGGCCTGCAAATACCTTAATCTCCTAAGAGAACAGATGGCCAGGAGGAACACAGTCTTGCCTGTTATATGCCTAAAAGTTTCCTTGACCAATGGCTTGAAGGGTGGATTGGATAGAGTTTCCAACACAACAGGCAAGTCCCACTCATGCACACTAGGTCGTTCCGGATGCCTCAGCCTCCGGGTGGCGGGAAAAAAAATGCGTCACTAGCGGGTCCCTGTCCAGTGATTGCCCCACTAGGGGCACTTGATACGCTGAAATGGCGGATGCGTAGACTTTGAGTGACTGAGACAACCCTTTGGCGAACTGTTTCTAAAGGAATTCCTTTACAAGAAAGACAAATCAATGCTGGACCGCTAACTGCTCTGATGGAGCTAATATTAATCGATCGTCGATATAGTTTGAGATGCGGATGCACTGAAGTCTCAGGGGGAACAAAGCCACATTCACACACTTTGTAAAGGTGCAGGGTGAGAGGGCAAGACCAAATGAAAGTACCCTATATTTGTATGCTTCGGCCCTGAAAGCGAACCTCAGGAACTTCCTGTGAGAAGGTAGGATGGATACATGAAAGTATGCATCCTTTAGATCTGACATGACAAAACAGTCCTCAGATCTGATCTGAGACATGGCCTGCTTGAGGGTTAGCATCTTGAACCTGAGTCTCATAAGTGACCACTTCAGCTGATCTAGAATCAGAATAGATCTAGAATAGGATAGAATCGGAGGAATAAACCCTCCCTACTTTTTGAGAACTATGAAGCACTGGCTGTAGAACCTGGACTCTCTTTCTTTTGGAGAGACAACCTCGATGGCCTCCTTTCTCATGAGAGTGTCCACTTCTTGTTCCATGACCAGAGCCCGCTCGGGTCCCACCAGGGTGGAACAGGGGCAGACGAGACCCGAACTGAATCGTGTAGCCTCTGTTTGCAGTACACGTCTGGCAGAGCTTCCCAGGCTGTCAGTTAGATTCTTAAGGGTATTAGTCTCTCGAGACTGATGGACCCTTGGTCCCTGTGGGTCCCTGTTATTGTAACCTCCCGATGACAGAAGGTGCTGAGAGCTAAATCTGCCACGCAGCAAAGCTCCTGGACCTCCTGGCCACCCCTCTGTGTCTAGCTTTCACAGCAAGTCAGCCTGATACGTCTGTAGCACTGCCATGGTGTGTACTTATGCAGCAGTTGACCTGCTGAGATGTAAGCCTTACCCACCAGCACCGACGTATTACATAGGCTACACTCCAGGCGCTTTTTATAGTTTCCTGGTCGTAAAATCACCCCGAAAACAACATGAAAACAACAAACATTTAGTAACCATGTATACCTAGGAATTGTCAGCAATGGTAGGAATTTAAAGGTTTTCAATGGTCGTGTGATACACCTGCCCTTGTCTTACTTGTTACTGAAAATGTTAAGTGTGTAAATTTACCCATAAACTGTCAAGTTTAATGTCATAAAAGCCAGTCTAAGGAATAAACCATAAAAAAAACTTCAGTAAGCTATAATAGCTAACAACTATGTTTATCAACCTCTAAAAACTAGTTGGAGCATTTTCATGCCAATGGGCATTATTGTGTATTGCAGGAAACCATCTAGTGTTACAAGATGGTAAAATCTCAGAAGCATCGGGAGTTAATGGAGTTAATGGAACCTGCCAATAGTCCTTAAGCGGATCTGGTTTATTTACAAAGTGGGCAGAGCAAACATTATCAATGCAGTCATTTAGTCATAGCAAAGGGAAAGGATCAAAAACTATTTTAAAAAAGTAAATTTTTATTTTTTATAGCTTTTTGTCATTAGCGTGACATGCTTTTGGTTTAAGAGGCCACTTTAGAAGCTTCTTTTATCTTGCTGAACTCACTGGTTTAAGATGTAAAATCAAGTAAGTGAGTAAAATCTAGCATAAACCAGTAAAACTGTCCTTCTTCTGTTTATCTGACAAATAAGATAACAATAAAAATAAGTCTCATGAAAACTCAGTTTGTCAATGTACCACACGGGTAATGCACAATCTGGAATTCTAGTTCATCTGACACATTTGCCCTTACATGATCAGGTACTGCAGTGATGACCCCAACACTGAAATGAAGGGGGGGGGTTCCCATTGTTTCAGTAGTAGGGCAAACAGATTCCCTGATTCTTCCCTACCAGCATTGCAAACAGAGAGTACACATCTCTCTCAGCCAAGCCAGGATGCAATACATTCAGACACACTAAAGCAGGTTTGTGCTTTTACTTCCTTAAATGAAAGGACAGGGTCAATCCATCTGTGGTTCAAAATAAGGAGACACAGAAGGAAATAGCAAAACCAGAGGAGCTTGCCAAGAGGACTTTATTAAATCTGGTGGGATAAAGGAACTCCTCACTGCATGGAGTTTAAATTTCCCAGAATTGTATCTTTATCTCTTCCATCAACTCTATCTTGTGTATAGCTAACTCTAGTTCAGTTTCTGCACAACAAGCCAACTGATCTGAAGTAGTAGAACAAATAACAATACAACACCAACATAAGATACATTAACAGGACTAGCCAGGCAGAACAAATAACAGAGAAAATTTAGCACTGTCAGCTCAAAGCAAAGCACAGAAGAGTGTTAAAGAACACAGATGCAAGCATCAGAAAAATAAAAAGGAACCATTAAAGTGAAAAGCAGAATACGTGTGTAAGCTCACTTTTGCCACCATACTGACTTTAAAGACCATACTCTTCCTATTTTGAATGCATTCCCGCAATCAGTTGGCAACTTACACCCAGTTTGCCAACTGGGCAGAGAGCTTCAGGGGAAGAGAAAGCAAGTAAGCAAAACAAAGCAGCAAGTAAACAAGCACTGATGTGTGTACACTAACAATCATGCACATTACACCTGAAGAGCTTTATACAGCGGTGTAGGCTTCAAGGACCTTTGGTTAAGCAGTTCATTCAGCAGATATGTGGGCTGTGGTTGAACAGCATAAGTGGATGACATGTCATTTGAAGGAAAAAAAGGGATTTTCTTTCTGCTATGTAGCACTGGTGTTTAGACAAAGATGTTGGATAACATGGGTCACCATTCTTAAACGTAATGACCTCCTATCGAGAGCTTGTATGTGTGGAGTTGGGGAAACAGCAGTTGTAGGGCTGTAGAACCTTTTGATGAGCAATTGCTCTGTGCCGGTCTGGAATTGCTCATGGCTGAGATAAAAAAATTTATACTTTAGAACTTTAAATAGCACCAGAACCACAAATAGGTCAAATCAACTGGGGGAAAAAAAATTATATAACTTTAAACACAATTTCTTTTTTAATTTGGCTGTGTAAAAAATGAAAAAATTCACCAGAATGCTATGTTTGTAAACACTTGTTGATGACGGTCAGCTCTCTGGAGCAGTGTTATTAAAACCACTCTTTCTTTAACATTGTTAAACAAAAAGATCCAGTTGAATAAAGAGATCAAACAGTCCAGATCACAACACCAGGCTAATTTAGGTTACTAAAGCCACATGTAACTCCTTTGAGCCACTGTACATAAAGCCTTATTCCAGCCTCATTAAATGTAACAGTAGGGGGACAAAATATAGTTTTTATTCCATACCGGCTGAAATAATTAAATTTTCCAATGTAGCCAGTTATACAGATTCAGTTAAGTGTCTTACCTTTGTTTAAATCTGACTTTCTACATCAAAATGCCTATGCCATAATAATAATAATAATAATAATAATAATAATAATAATAATAATTATAGTACAAACTATAAATTTCTGGAATTTATAACAGAATTGGAGTGTGTTAATAATTTTTTAATGCAAGTTTGGCATACATGTTATGTGAAACTTAAAAATACAGAAATAATATATAGATAAATAAATATAATTTTTTATATATATATATATATATATATATATATATATATATATATATATATTTTTTTTTTTTTTTTTTTTTTTCAGTTTATACAATGACTAACTTTTTTTTCTGCGTTTTGTCTAGATACTCAATCGATCAGAGCACAGATCAGGAGCAAATCTTTAACATTGATGCAGTGACTGGTGCAATCACCCTGGGGAAAATCCTGGACAGAGAGACGGCGGGCTGGCACAACATCACAGTGACAGCTGTTGAGGCTGGTACGTCCTGTACTTTTTCAGAACTCGATACAAGATTTGGTCTATGGCCTGTCAATTCAGTTTGGATAAATAGATGCCCAAAGATGTACCCCAGATTTTTTTTTTATCTGTACTGTAGAAGGTGTACCTATTGTTTAACAACACATTAAGTTGAGATTTATCAATGACTATAATGGTAGCTTAAATTGAATGCAATGTGCAATTTTTTGCTTTTACTATATAAAAAAGGGATTTATTAAATATTTCAAACAATTGATAACTGTTAATCAAGTGCTCCATGCAGTATAATTGAATAGACATATACAGCATTTGGATAGCCTGCAATAACACTAATGTTTATTACTATCAAAATGTATTATCATTATTTTATATTTTTATTTTGTTACTATGAAGTTACAGTTAAACAACTCTTGCAGTGATTAACTCTGTTTGGCAAAAGGAGATTTCTTCGTACAAGGTTTAAACTTTATATTATCCCAGACTCTTTCTCAGAGACACATGCCCTCTGTTGGAGAAAAAGGAATGTTGAAGCGAAATTGAGTGAGTGAGTGAGTGAGTGAGTTCACACTATCTCTGAGTATTCAAACTCTTCAACAGTCTCCTTCATTCCCTTATTAACTTATGCCATCTTATTTTTTACAACAATGACAACGGTAAGAGTTCCCATGGGTTTCTTGAGTTTACTTTAATGACAAATTTCTGGGTGTTTCAGTGCTGACATGACCTGACAGAGTTGCTAATGCTTGCCAGAACAGTCGGTATGAATGGTATGCAGTGAAGGTAATTTGGGGAAAAACTATTTTCATCGACACAGATTCAATGAAATGAAAAAACAGATCATATAGAGCAACCTAGTCCCTTGGGAAAGGAGACTGAATAAAGACATGGAAATAACACTGGTAAGAAGCAAAAAGCCCATGATTCAGAAAATAAATCTAAGTTAAAACAAATAAACTGTCTAAGACAATTACCAGGTTTAAATATTTATTTTAACCCCTCTAAAAAGCCATAACACTGCTGGGAACTGATGCTGGGTACCACACTAGGTCTGACAAGCATGAAAGTAGTGTAGATGATGGTACAGAGGGTGCAATCAGTGCTGTAGTTGCTGCTGCATGTGAACCTGCTGATCCGGCACCCATCGAGGAGAAGTGATTGCCTGAAGGGGTTTAGAATGCCAGGATGTAACATGTCTTTTTGCAACACAGATATACTTTAAGAGAAGCTTTAGAGATGCTTCACTCAAATTCAGTCTACTGAGTAAAACAAGCTGACAGTAAGTACACAGATATTTCAGAGTGGCTTGACTGATAAGATTTAAACTTAAGGGGTAAATCACATTGCCAAAGTATTGAACACTAAATACCTTCTTAAATATAATTGAAAAAAGAGTTAAAAATGTATCCAAACACCGGAACTAATGTAAACATAGTAATATTTTAGTCATGTTTAAACAGTGGCGGACCTTCAGTGAGGACTTACCCGACTTAATCCACCTCTTAATCCTACCACTATCACGTCACAATTATAGAAACCATCAAAATGCAATATACCAACGCGTGGCATTACAGAGAGAGGGGCATTTCACATATGGAGGGTGAATAACATTTTACTAAAGCAAGAAACCCAGTTAAGACAACTCTAAACCTCTACACTACTAGCCTTTCCCAGGCTGAGACAAGCTAGCTAGCTTTGGGGTTAGCCGACCTCTCCACATGATGTTTAGGTTTTCTTTAAAATGTATTTTTATGTATGTCCGAGACCAAATCAATTTCTCTGCCTACATAGGCATAAAAAAGTCTAACTCAGATGCATTAATGTCAGTTTCCCTCTGACCAGCCAATCAGAAGACGGAAAAATGCTGACGCTATTCTGGGCCAGCTAGCTGCCCTGTGAGGCAAATATGAATCTGATTGGTTAAAGAAACAGAGCTATTTATTAAGGAGACTATGGTAAAAAAAAAAAAATAGCCAGCAAAACAGACTTTGTAATCCCTGGGGAGATTAGATTGACATGGCAGCACATAGAGGCTGAAATCTGATTCGACAAAAAATCTAACATCCACATACATGTACTGGAAGCAGTGCAGTCAAGAGAAACACTACGAAATTAAGAGAATAACTTTTGGGAATAAATTAATAAAATTTCATGGAACAAATATTAGAATTTAGGTTGTAAATGTAGGTCAGTGCTTCTGATAGTGTTTAGGTCAGCAGAGAAGGCTTTGCTGGCCCTGACCGCCTGCCACTGTGTTTAAACATTCTACTGCTTTTGAAATGCAGAATGTTGCTGGTAGAGCAAACTTGGGGGATAACAGTTTTCTTTACAGTTTTCTTTCTTTAGTTTTCTAAATGAATAAACACACCAAATGTAAGTCATGAATGCCTGTTTTTTTCTGCTCTGATGAAAGTATTGTACTAATGAGATTTTAAATGTACCTTAGATCATAATATGGAGAGAAATCATAAATACCCTTTTGTCCTTTTAAATTATTGTTTCATTTTTAAACATTGCACGTGGTTGAAAGTCTGGCTCACAACAAAGGCTGTTTTTTTGGCCAGTTCTGTCACTAAATTCCCTATGAACTCTCTGGATCTCATCAATGACACTGGCACTTTAATAAAAAATTACTTCAATATCACCTATACACCTTTTTTTTTTAGGGAGAAAAAAGGTCTGGTTTCCCAACTGTCAGCAGTGGTATATAAATAGTATAGGACAAGTTCATATAAAAGTTAAAAGCTATGAATTGTTTTTTTGCATACTGCCTAATTTTTGAAAGACAGACAAGCCAAAGGAAACATTTTGAGCTTTAAAAACACCCAGGCAGCAGAGACATAAATGAGAAATCCAGTCTTTTGTAATTGTCTTTAAAGTTTTTTTTCAGTCAGAGATCTGTAAGTTGTGACATCTTGAGAAAATTACTTAGACAGGTTGTTTTTTTAGCCGAGTAAAAGTTTTTGAAGCTTAATTGGACAGGGATTTTATGATGTACTACTGGAGTGCATTGATCATGGAACTCTTCTCTTGAGTTGTTAGAGGGCAAGTTTGATGGGACTACCAAAGAAGGGAGACCTTGTAAATGTACAGAATGCTGTTACTCTATGTTGACTTTAAAACATTGTCAAAGGCTTCAATCAACAGACTAAAACACTTCATGTATATATTTTTGAAGATGGCTTTTTTCTGAGTACAAGACACTGTGACTGTTCTTGATGTACTATTTCCAGTATGATCACAATGAATGGCTTTTTAATAAGAACCATTTCTGTCACCAGGGGCATATGTCAAGGGCTACTAAATGCTATTTGAAGCAAACCCTTATTGTGTTAGACCCCATTTTCAATGCAATATTATTTGATTTCCTGCATAAGAGTTTTTTAAATCAGAAATATATGTCAGGTTAAACTTGTGTTTAAACTTTTTCCGGTAGCTTCTGGTTGAAGGCACTTGGACGTTACTAGGTAACAGGCAGATAAAAGAACCATGCCAACCTACAGCAGTGTCGATGGGACAAAGAGGGTTTCAAAGCTCTTGAATGTTCTTTAAAAAAGGAGTGGTAGACAGAGTGAAATGGAGTCTTTAGCGATGAGGTGGATATGCCCAAAACTCTGCTATAGATGAACCCTGGTAGCACCTTATTAGACTTACCTACGCATATATATTGGAAAGGTTTTTGTGAACTTTTGGTTATCACAGCTCATTCAGACGGTTTATATCTGACAGTGATTGAATGAGAACCAGGACTTACTCATGTGCAATGATTTCGACACACCAGGACCTTGGTTCAGAAAGTTTTCAGACCTCTTCTCTTTCATATTTTGTGGCAGGCTTTTGACTAAAACAAACAAAAAAATATCACATTGACATGAGCATTTAATCTCTGTGCTATGAAATTTAGCTCAGGTGCATCCCATTTTTCTGGATCATCTTTGAGGCGATTATACAATTTGATTGTAGTCCAGCGGTGTCAAATTTCACTTGATTTGACATTATTTGGAAAGAAAACACGTGTCTATATAAGGTCTTAAAAATGTCTATCAGAGCAAAACAAACCATGAGAATTAAAAGACAGGGTTTTGTTGATGTACAGATCTGAAGAAAGCTACAAAGATTTCCGCTGCATTTAAAGTCATGGGAGAAGTTGAGAAACTTGCGGTCAACCACTGCAACACTCCACTGACTCCACTCTTGAATTTTGGCATAAGGCTGCATCATAACAATATGTGAAAAATTAAGGGGTCTAAATACTAAATACTGTAGGTCATGATTAACAGATGTTATTTTAATGAAGAAATATGTTAGATAAACACAAATGTTTGGAAAATAGATGACAGTCAGGCTCAAACATTTATTAATAAATATATACAAAGGTATGCTCCAATAAGCTAAAATATAACCATTTAATATGAAGCAAATAACACTGCTTTTCTTATTATATCGATGCATGTCAACGTCTGGGTATATCAGATGTTTTTCCAATTGGTAGTTCTCACTGTTATTGTGTATACTGTTGATGAAATTGTCAGGCATGAAATCCCGAGTGACTTTGACAAGTGTAATTCGTTGTGGCCGAAGACTGAGTGAAATAATCTCTGAAATGACAAAGCATGTAGGATGTTTCCACTCACCAGTGGTGAATAAATAACTGAGGACCAAAATGAGGACCAAACTCAAACCAATGAGCCAAGATGTCCAAGGCCTATTGATGTGTGTGACCATGCTCTTCACTATTGAAAATGGCCAAAATGTGCATTGCATGCTTTGGAGTGGGACCTTGTAGCAATGGAGGAAGGTTTGATGAGTTCTCTTTCAGGAACTCGAGCTGCGTCAAAAACACTTTGGAAACGCCTTGCGGTGTTCATGGTCTGAATCACATCTTAAATTTGGCCAATAGGCAAGTCATGACGTCATTGACGGGCGACGTCATGTAAACCAGGAAGCTACAAAATGGGTGAGCGATGGTAGCGGTTACCTTTTTGTTTAGGCTCCTCCTGGCCTGTTCAGGCGACGCTGTAGGTAAGGGCGATCGCCGACAGGTTCTGGGGGCCCAAGGGCCCTAGACGACACTCTAAGCTTAAATCGAAGGGGTCGGCCAACCTGAGGATGGTCCTCTTCTTGAACAAACGGTCAGTGGTGCAGCGGCCCTGACAATCTGAGCGACCTATTTCAGGGGGGTTTACACCTCCTTATACGATACCCGTACCTCCTCGAAACCACCAGGAGGCCAGACTGTTAGCTCTCCCACAAAATAGGAGAGCAATGAAGGCACCAAGGGCTGCAGGGCTTTGCTCCAGTCGCTCTGGGAAGGTCAGAGACCAGCCTCTAGTTCCCCTAAGAGATTTCCTAGCAGCTCGGGAAGGCATGCCAGACGTATCTCAGTGGGTCCTGCACACAGTAGAGAGGGGTTACTCGATTTATTTTGGGTGCTCTCCTCCCCTGGTTAATGAGTTGTAGGCACTGGTCCTGGAACAGGAAGTGCGCACCCTCCTAAGGAAAGGGGCCATCGAGGTGGTTCCTTCCTTAGTCAGAGAGTTAGGCTACTACAACCAGTACTTTGTTGTTCTGAAGAAGGATGGCAGAATGCGGCCGATCCTAGATCTGCGCCCTTTGAACCGCTCACTCGTGAGGCTCAGGTTCTGGATGCTCACTCTCAGGAAGATCCTGTCTCAGATCAAGTCTGAGGACTGGTTTGTCACGATAGATCTAAGGGACGCCTATTTCCACATAGCAATTCTTCCTACTCACAGGAGGTTCCTGAGGTTTGCTTTTAGGGGTGAAGTTACCAATATCGGGTCCTCCCGTTCGGCCTAGCACCTCACCCCGCACCTTCACCAAGTGCATGAATGCGGCTCTAGCCCAGCTACGGTTTCAGGGCATCCGCATTCTAAATTATATCAACAATTGGTTGGTATTAGCTCGATTAGAGCTTTTGGTGATCCGGCATCGAGATGTCATTCGAGCACACATGAAGGAATTGGGGTTAAGACTAAATGCGGAAAAGATTGTGCTTTCTCCAGTACAGAGAACCACCTTCTTGGGCATAGTGTGGGACTCGACCGTGTTGCGGGCACAATTGTCTCCTGCCCGGATCAAAGTCATCCTCATTGCAGTCAAGAAAGTAAAAGCAGGCCAGTCATTTACTGTGAGGCAGTTCCAGATGCTGCTCATGGTGGCAGTGTCCAGTGTGATCTCACTTGGCCTCCTCCATTTAAAACCCCTTCAGTGGTGGCTCAGAGAGGGTTCTCCAGAAAGAGCAAACGTCCTGTTCCGTACTATCAAGATCTTGTGTAAAGCCCTTCAAGCCTTAGAAGTATGAAAAGAACCTACTTTCCTGTCTCAAGTCCACGGCCTGGGAGCTCCTTGTCATCACGTAACACTAACAATGGATGCATCCCTCACGGGGTGGGGAGCAGTCACGAGTGGAGGAGGTTGTATGCCACTAAATGGCGTGTGAGCACCACTAGTTGGATCCAGTCAATTGCCCGGTTGGTTCAGTTCTGGAGTTCTTGCAGGAACAGTTTGCCACAGGATTGGCTACATCAACCCTGAAGGTTTACTGTCCGCTATCACAGCTTATTGTACCCCGCCAGCGGGGCAGTCGCTGGGGAAACACCCCCTCGTGACACGTTTCCTACACAGCACCCGGAGGCTGAGGCCCAGGATACGACCCTGAGTGCCTGTGTGGGACTTGGCCGTTGTACTGGCGGCTCTATTTGAGCCCCACTCTAAACCCTTGGCCGAGGTGGCTTTTAGGTATCTGTCGGTTTCTTCTGGCAATTTCCTACCTTGGGAGGCTCAGGGACCTACAGGCTCTTTCAGTGGCCCCATCTCTCCTGGAGTTTGCTCCTGGGATAGCCAGCGCTTTTCTTTACTCTAAATAGGGGTATGTGCCTAAGGTGCCTGCGGCTCCCTCACGACCTGTCGTTTTGCAGGCATTCTGCCCTCCTCCTTTCCTAGCCCCCAACCAGGAAAAGAATGAGTCCATGAAGGGAGTTGAAGCAACTAATTTGTCTGCTATGGCCCTCATAGGAAAGGCGTTCCAGCTAATAAGCAGGTGCTCAGAGCCATTGGAGTCAAGGCTCATTCCACCCGGGGTATGGCGGCCTCTACGGCCTGGTCCGTTGAAGTTTCTCTCCAGGACATTTTAACACTGCAGGCTGGTCCACCCCGCTTATCTTTGTTAGGTTATACGACCTCAACATCAGAGCCACTCCTGGCTCCTCTGTCCTGCATGCCGGTTGTGCTCAGACATACTAGGCAGAGACTGGTCAGTATGGCATGATTGGACACTCGTTCTCAAAGCTTTTTTGACACAGCCCGAGTTCCTGAAAGTGAACGTCACTAGGTTAACCCTAGTTCCCTGAGGGAACAAAAGCTGTGTCAACAGGCTATACTCCCTGCATCCCTGCAGCACTTAACATCCTTTTTTAGAAGCTAATGTCGTTACATCGCTCACCCATTTTGTAGCTTCCTGGTTTAGGTGACGTCATGACTTGCCTATTGGCTGGATTTCACAGGTGATTCAGAGCGTGAACAACGCGAGGCGTTCCCAAAGCGTTTTTTAACACAGCTCTCGTTCCCTCAGGGAACTAGGAGTGCATACGTAACCTAGTGATGTTCTGTTTTCTTTTTCATCACTTGAATGAATGGGTTCGAATGCACCTTTCGTCTGGGGAAGCAATGGCCCCAGATAGCACTGTCGGAAAAAAATAAGACACTGGAATGAATCTGGGGAGCACTTCATTTCTTCATGTCTTAGAGTGCCTGATCTGTTTCTGTGACATGTGGAGAACCAAGAAAACAGATCTGAAATTGTCTGTGCATCGACACTCCCCATCCAACCTGATGGAGCTTGAGAGGTTCTGCAAAGAAAAATAGGAGAAACTGCCCCAAAATAATTAATAATTGTGGCAAGCGTTTAGCATCATACTCTAAAAAGACTTGATGTCGTGATTGGTGTCAAAGGTGTTTCAACAAAGTATTGAGCAAAGACTGTGAATACTTATGTTCATGTGATTTTTAACTTTTTTATATGTAATAAATTTGCAAAGAAATCAAACAAGCTTTTTTTAATTGTCATTATTGGGTATTGTTTGTATAATTTTGAGGAAAGTAATAAATTTAATCCATTTTAAAATAAGAATGTAACAACAAAATGTGAAAAAAAGTAAAGCACTGTGAATACTTTCCATATGCACTGTATATTTATACAATCTATGTTTACACTGGACTATAAATGTAAACATGTATTGTTTTCATTGGCCAGGGCAAACCAAACCCCTTTATTTTATTACTTGTAGAATCATGCATTATAACAGAACTTACACATTACCAGCACAAACGAAATACAGCACAGTTCAAAATGTAATAGGGTGCAAGAGAAGAAATTGTGTCCGTTAATGATTGTGATAACCTTGTCTTGTTGTGTGGGTGAGTGTTTTGGTGAGTGTACAAATGCGCTCGCACACACGCACACACAGACACAATTTTACAGGGTTTGTGGACAGCTCTATTCAGATTTCTTTTACACATCTATGTTCCTCAGATTGCATCAGATTTCACTGTACAATAGGCAATTCAGAAGCTATTTTTCATAGCTTTTTAATTTCTGAGTCACATTTACCAGTATCAACTTATAAAGAGTTCAGTTTTATTCTGAGTTAAGCACACATGCCAGTTGACAGCTAAAAGTCAGTTGTACAGTATATCAAAAGGCATAGGTGATGCACCACTGGATAGCAATGCACTGTAATTTATGAATATAAACCTAACAGATGTATGAGATGCTTTCTGGAATTTTGGAATTTAATTTGCAGTTTGGAACAGTATCCCCTACCTCTTTCCCCAGTTTCACTTGCACTTTTCAGGGGAGCTTGAGATGTTAAAGCCATAGAAACACGTTGCCTTTGGCAGTAGCACTGACAAGCTGCTCAGCTGCTGCCAAATCTTTTAGTAAAGAGTGACATACAATTTTACCAGCCTCTGATTGCATATTTGATATCAAATTGCAGGCTGCATTGCAGGTAAATTGAACGGAAGGGTATCATGTCCCACATATACTGTTAAGTAAGATATGAGCTGTAATGTCTTTATATAAGAAGTAATGTTGTTTAATATACAGACTTAATAACTCCCCCATACACACACAAACACACACACTCACACACAGAATCGGTGCTGTTCTATTCAATGTTGTTGCCTGTAAAAAAAAATAATAATAACATTTTGTGATCCCAAATGTGTTGAATTTACATCAAACATCATTAACACATTTGTACCTTTTCTGCAAAAAAACAAAAAAAAACAAAAACAGAGTATTTAGCCTTTCTGGAGAAGGTGAGGCAGGTACTCAAGGGAATATCTCCTGCTGACACCTTCGTGGTACTGTAGGGAATTGACTGTTCATGTAGGGCATTGATAGAAATACCTATAGGGGTGCAATTTGGAGGAATGGCCTACCAAATCTAATCTCACATAGTGAAAATGTGCAAGCCATAGATTGTCAATAACAAACAATTTGTTCAGACAAACAGTTACTTACAAGAGCACTTAGGATAAAGGTCAAAAATGATACCTGATTGTATCATCGAGCTTGTGACCATGATATTTTACACTCTGGTCAATAGGGCAAAGGCTGCAAATCAAAGGCGGTCAGCACCCAATGTTGAATTAAATTTTAATAGCCTCTGAAAGATTTTGGCAAACTGCATGGGGTCTTGGAAGGTAGGGATGAGCCCACAAACAAGCTCTTCTAAGCAAATGCTCAGGAACATTTTATTTTACTGGCGATATTGTTAAATGCTTGGAAAAAAGACTTAAAGGATCACCTTAACCCAGTGAGCATGCCTTTTCTTCAGTTGGCAAGTGCAAGAAATCTCTCCTGATTTGGAATCTATGTAATTGAAATTGCTATGGCTGTTAGCAACCTCCTAGACACAAAACAGAAATGAGACCCATGGAGTGGCACTGATGTCAAGGTTATAAAACCTGACAAGGTCAGGGGGATAGACCAGCCCACAGCATTATAGATGTCATGTAAGGAACCTCCAGAGGACACAGGCTGCGCAGGTGCTTGTTCAGTCTCTTGTCATTTCGAGACTAGACTACTGCAACTCTCTGCTGGCAGGTCTTCCTCTGAATGATATGCGTCCAGTGCAAATAATCCAAAACGACTTGTGTTCAATCTTCCACACCACCCCACTGCTGTGCTCCCTTCACTGGCTTCCAGTAACTGCAAGTATCAGATTCAAAACACTGATGCTTACTTACAATGCCAAAAATGGACCACCGCCATCTTACCTCAGAGACCTCATCACACCTAGCACTGCACCACGCTATCTGAGATCCTCCAGCACTGCTCGACTGGTACCACCTGCTCTCGGAATGAGAGGTATGAGAAGTATTCTTCAAGGCTCTTCTCTGTTCTGGCACAGAGTTAGTGGAATTAACTTCCTCTAGATGTCCATACAGTGGAGTCCCTGGTTATCTTTAGGTTATCTTCCTGAAACAATTAAATTGGCACTTTCTAAGTTTGCTTTATATTAAGATTGTAATCTAGCATACCAGTGTAGATTTATTCATTTCTAGAGACCCATACACTGAACATGCGCCATCTAGTGGCATACAACCTTCTCGTGGAGGGAGAATGGTCTCTACCACTTTGGTGGAAAGTCGTGGCCTCAAGGGCCACAGCCATAGTCTCCACAACTCTGGGCGGGGGTGATCTATTGTGCCCCCTGCCTGTGAGAAAAGATACCTCCTGAGAGGACTCTCTCAGGGAGGGTGTTTAAGAAGGGCTAACAGGTACAGGAACCATGGTCTGCCTGGCCACCGTGGTGACAACGGTACTCCATTCCAGGGGAACTCTCTCCAGAACTCCTGGAAAAAGTGTGATGGGGGGAGGCGTACAGGAAAAGCCTTTGCTACGCCTGAGACATGGCGTCCAGGCCTAGAGGTTCTGGAGTCTGCGCCACCACGAGTGTAGCCAATTTAGCTCACAAAAAGGGGTTATAAGTACTCCTAAATATTTAAATTATGTTGTTAAATTGACGGTAATGGAATTAACGTTATAATTATTTGGTATGTTCTTCACCAAACAGACAGTATAATATTTCATTAATTCTTTAAAAGCGGTATCTCCCTGGCCAAGAAAAACGCGACCCCCCCTTTACTTTATATCGTACAATTAATAGAGCATGTAGTTCAGATCGAATGTTGCAGGAACCTTGAAATGTGAGTGGCACTCAGAGACAATCACTTATGAAAAATACGCCATTTAATGAATGAGACAAAACACAACATAAAACGAATTACACAAACATACAAAAGAAATAAGAAAATAAAAATAAACAAAAAAGTTAAAACTAGGATAGGAGTAAGAGAAGGGAAAGAAGGGAAGAGAAGAAGAAAGGAAAGGAATAGCAAGCTTAATCTCCTAAATTTATCACACCCTAAACGCGAAATCATCAAAGAATTCAAATTCACCTTGAAATTAAAGGGCTCAAACATAAACACGCATCTAAATTGGTTGGTGAAACGGTTACTTGCATTGGCTTGTTGCACAAGAGTCCAGATGTGGTAGACAAAGGTAATTTTTGAAGAGTTGGTTATTAGGGAGTCAGATGTTCTTCCAGGTTCTCCTGAAGATCAGAGCAGGTGTTGTTTTTGAAGGTAAAGCTTGCCGGAAGATCCTAAAAGGGATTTGAGATCTCGTCTCGAAGAGTCGCTGCTGGGCTGTTCTAAGTGTCCGAGCCTTTCCGATCGAGCCGAGTGAGCTTAAAGATGTTTTAAAGGTTCTGAACCCCACCCATCTTTGGGGGAATGGTCAGTGCTATGGCCTGAAATTTTGGAGGGAGGAACTTCCTTTGTTTGTGCATTTGTGGGCATGGTTTCCGGGTCATACTTGCTTTGGAGAACTTAAAGTTTTTTTCAAAGTGTATTAAGACAGTATGGTACATTTCATGATCAAATAAAATGCACCATTGTTTGCAAAATAAGAAACAGATCATTTTGTGATCATTTTGATATTAGATATGGAAAGCAAGGACAGCATTAAAACAGAGGTGCATTACATACCAGTTAACATTTAACATACTATTAACATACAAGTATTTAAGGCATAACTTTGTTAATACAATGTTATATTCTGTTATATAAAATGCACCCTTGTCAGGAAAGCAAAGAGCAGATTATTTTATATCAACTTTGACATCAGGCCTTGAAAGGAAAAGACAGCATTAAAGTGGAGGTACATTAACAAACCTTTAGAGTGTAAAGTTAAACACTCAGTTTATTTAAAGGTGAAGATACATACAAGATGTATGTTTGTGTTATGTAATGTGGGACATTTTATTTATTATTTAAATAATAAAATAATGCTCCCTGGTGTGTGTGTGTGTGTGTGTGTGTGTGTGTGTGTGTGTGTGTGTGTGTCTGCGTGTGTTACAAACAGTCGTACTGGGGCCGAGTTTCGAGAGTGAGAGTGTTTTATGGTTTGAGGGTCCTTTTGAATTCAACCAGAGAGGCCAAGGGGGTTATCTGGCTTTCAGGGTGGTGTGTGTGTGTGTGTGTGTGTGTGTGTGTGTGTGTGTGTGTGTGTGTGTGTGTGTGTGTGTGTACTGTGTAAGGTATAGAGACTGGCTTGTGTTATTAGTTGAATGCTGCTTTGAAGTCAGCTGGAGAGATCAGGGTTTGTCCTGCTTCATGTTTTCCGGGTTGGGGGTATGACACTGGTATACAAATCCCCAATAAAGGTATAAGCCATGGTGCGCATCCTTTAAATGAAATTCAGTCAAGGGTTAAAAGGAATGCCTGGGACATGAAGTGTAAATGACCCGTACCAGATATTACATGAGAGTGGAGTCACCATTCCCCGGGCTTCAGCTCTTGCTTTTGAAAGAGTGTCTGCTCCCTCCTTGAGATGACCCGGAATACATAAGGTGCCCTCAAGGATAGCAGCTTCCCCTGGGCCCACAGGAGGATTAGACGTGCCAGCTTATACAAGAGGCATAAGGGCGGATGCCCCTGGTGGTTGATATAAGAGACCACCGAGGTGTTGACCGAATGGGCCAACACATAATGACCTCTGAGTTCCAGCAGGAAATGTTTTAGAGCTAGAAGCATGGCCAGCATTTCCAGACAGTTGATGTGCCACAGATGGGGCCCTCCCCAAAGACCTTGGGCGGAGCAGGCGTTCATGACCACTCCTCAACCCGTAAGAGATGCATCCATGGTTAGCGTTACATGACGACCATAAACTCCCAATATGGGGCCCTAAGACAGTAACCCAGAAACTCTTCAGACATCTAAAATACGTAGGGCTCACCACGTTCTGGGCACAGGTTTCGAGTCACCACTGAAGGGGTCTCATGTGCAGGAGGCCAAGTGGAGCCATGTTGAATGCTGCTGCCATTAACCATAGCAGTCTCGAACTGCTTGACAGTGAGTAACAGTCCTTCTCTGACCCTCTTAACGGCTGTAAGGATGGACGTGATGCAGACAGGAGACAGCTGCGCACGCATAAGAGTCAAATCCCACATGATGCCTAAGTAAGTGGTTCTCTGTAATGGAGAAAGAAAACTCTTTTTGTGGTTCAGCCTTAACCCCAGTTTCTTCATGTGAGCGAGAACAACATCTTGATGCCGGACTGCTAAGTGCTCTGATTTAGCTAAAATCAACCAATCGTCTATATAGTTTAAGATGCGGATGCTCTAAAATCTCAGAGGGACCAGGGCCGCATGCACACTCTTTGTGAAAGACGCTGAAGCGAACCTGATTCACTAATTTGAGACAAGACCTGCTTGAGGGTCAGCTTCTCGAACCTAAGCATCATTAGTGAACGGTTCAGATGATATAGATCTAGAATAGGACGCAACCTCCTGTCCTTTTTGGGAACTATGAAGTACTGTCTAATTGAGGGACCACCTAGATAGATTCGAGCACCTATAATCATTTACCTTGTCATTTGTTTTGTAAAGTACTTTAGGCATACAGGGTCACTGCATTGTGTATTTTCATAATTGCTGTTAGTTATGTTTGCATGCTTTTCTTTAAAGCAAAATTGCTTAAAGTGAATGTGAATAAATATCTATCTTGTCTACATTTGTTTTTATGCACACAGTATCAAGGTGCAAATTATTATTCCAAATTGTGCAATTAAGATATCTTTAATTGCCTTAATTGATAATTAAGAAATCTAGCATGGAGGACTAGAGTTAACAACCCTGTCGCTTGAAGGTGATTTCACCACGGTACCATCCAAAGTAGAGTATATAAGAATCAGCATCCGAAAAAGTATGAAAGTCCATTCTTTTCTATTTCTTTTTTTTTTTAATTTCCTTTTTTACCTTTCCTGATCTTTTTAAAAAATCATATTCAAACTGAGTATGAGATTGACAAATGGTTTAGTTATCAACAGGTGTCATAAAGCTATCGTTGGTGAAGCAGGAGTTTCAAGTTTAGCTCTCACTTTCTAGTCTATGCTTACCTATAGTCAGAAATTGGGAGTAGTGATAGAACAAGGTCTCAAGTACAGACAGCACAAATGAGGATCTTTCATTGAGCTGCTCTCTATGATACAATGAGGAGTTTAACAGTTGAGAAGGAACTTAAAGTAGACCTACTGCTCCTCGAAATTGAGAGGAGCCTGTTAAAGTGCTACCTTATAAGAGTTAGCTGCACTAGCTAAAGCGATAGACATGGCCTGCTGCTAAGACCCCAGGGTTAGACCCAGCCTAAGTTAGAGTTGGCCTAAGAACATGTAGGCAGGAGGAATATATTGCCTGGGGATATTCTGAATGCACATTCTAATTCTGTTGCCACCTTAGCCCCAACACAATTGACTCTGACTTACCTCTTTTCGCTTAAGAATCCCTTAATAAGACTTCCTTAGAGCAACTTTGTTTTAAAAAGAAAAACTCTTAATTATTTGTCACCATGCCCCTAAAGTCCTATATTACAGGATGGAAATGCATTCAAGAGATTTAATAATACAACATACTATATTGACATTTACCAAAATATATACACAAACATCCCACATATTGCATTGTTTCTTTGCTGCTCACATGCTAAGATCTGTAGAAATCAGAATAAGTGCTTTTTCAATATATTTCATGGCTGACAGGATATTTGGCAATTCTCACATCTGGTGAGCCTGCAGCAGATGTGCAGCATCTCTCTAAGCTGCTGAAATCCCTTTCCTTAATATCTTAGCCTCATATGACTATTTAAGTTTATCCCAGAGCTGCATGCATCAGTGGAGTGGAATTAAGCTTACTGAACCAGAATCAGTTTTAATGTATCTAATATGCAATATGTTATAATGAATAAATAAGGGCTATGAATTTGCACTGGTTTCATACATGACAACCTTTGCATAAGGTCATGTGAAAAAGGAAGTGGGCCCTCTTCGAATTTTATGGTTTTCCATATGAGGACATAATGAAAAATCATCTGGTCCTTTTCAGGTCATGAAAATTAGGTAAATACCTCAGATGAACACCAAAACATGACAAATTACACCATGTCGTTTTTCCATTGAACTAAAGCAATGTTGTAAAGAACAGTGAGCTAAAATTCCTACACAATGATGTAAAAAACTTATGAAGTCATAGCGAGACTGATTACTTTTGCTGATAAAGGTGGTTCCCTTTCAGGGACTCGAGCTGCGTCAAAACGCTTTGGGAACGCACCTGAGTGTTTTTACGCTCTGAAATAATGTGTGTAATCAGTCAAAAATTGGACGCTGGCCGTCACTGGTGAGGTGACATCACGACCAGGAGTATTGTTGTTCAGAAAGTGCTCTGTGTGTTGTGTTGTCTGTCAGATTGTTTGTCAAAAAAAAGGGATATATATATATTTATATTTCCCGGGAGCGGAGCGGAGCATGCTAGTCGGTTCTCGAGAGATCCGGCTGCATGTCAATGACATCGCTCCGTTTCCGAGCGGCACTCTCCAAAGAGAGAGCTCACATCTCGGTTTCTGCCCCACTCTCGCTGAGGCGGAGCGGTGTGGCAGTTCATGGGCTCGCAAATGGTCCTCGCAGAGGGTTTTGAGACGGACTTGTCCCTTTCTCCAATCTTACCTGCTTGGTCCAGCACTCGCTCGCAGTCTCGGAAGCACGCCTTTCGGCGGATTCTTCCTCCTGCGATGAGAGCATTAGCTCCGCCTCTCTTTCTCTGAGGAGGGGGGGTGGGGTTGGGGCGCTTTGTGAGCTAGGCTCATTGAGCTATGGAGTTGGGGGGCGGAGCTAGGTCGCTTCCCGAGGGATGCGGCTGCGCACATTCTGCGCACTTTCGGCGCAGATTCTCTGCACATTCTGTGCATGATCTGCGCATATTGCTCTTTGTGCCACGCACATTCTGCTCGCTCCACTCCTGGAGAGCACTCCTCAAAGGGGGTGCTCTCACTCCTCATAGTAAAATATAATAATAATAATAATTCATTTTTATATATATTTATGTATGTAAGCCCTGGCCGAGCTACAAGAATAAAAAGAATAAAAATAAATAAATAAATAACTTAGCCAGCTCATGAGCAGAAAGTCCCTTCGTCCAGCTGGACGAGCACTTTTTCTGACACCAGGTCGCAACCTCCATGTCGGGATTTTCCCGTTCTTTCCAGACCTGTACACTAAGTGTCATGGTTATAGGCGTGGCCCCTTCAGTCCCTACACCATAGTATTCACACGTTATGGGCCGGAAAGTACACAGGTATGAAGCGATGCTGCGGGTTGCAGAGACGCTTGCGAGCTATCTCTCTCCCAGGATAGCTTCCTCCCTCGTCTCCCATTGGGAGGTGCAGAAACGCAGTGTCACGACTCGCTCTCCCCCTGTAAAGGATCCTGTGCGGCGCTCGCATTGAGGCCACGTGAGGTGACAGATCTGAGGACTGTCATCTTCAACAGGAAGACTTCGATGAAGAGATCCTGACACAGACCTTTCTGGGAATCTGGCCGTGAAGGGGCGTGCCACACCGTTCTATCCGGTGCCCGCCCTGTCCCAGGCCCGCTCAGGGACCTGTTCCGTTAACCCTGCCACCCTCGGTGCTTCAGGGCACGACCAGCTCCAGCAAGCTCTCTTTTTGGTCTCCACCCGGCATTGTTGTGGTCCCAGAGATCTCGCCTCCCCTAGAGCTGTCTCAGGGTGCTCCCTTGGCTCTTGACATACCGGAGGTCAGTCTCGAGAGACTGATACCCCTAAGGCGCTTTCTGGCAACTTGGCAAGCTCTTCCAGATGTGTCCCAGTGGGTCCTGCATACTGTAGTGCGAGGCTACTCGATTTAGTTCGGGTCTCCTCCGCCCCGTTTTCACGGGGTTCTTCTCATCCTGGTGGAAAGCCAGCAGGCTCTGGTCATGAAACAGGAAGTAGACACTCTCCTGAGAAAGGGGGCCATCGAGGTGGTCCCTCCATCAGAACGAGAGTCCAGGTTCTACACCTGGAACTTTATGGTTCCCAAGAAGGACAGAGGGTTGTGTCCTTTCTTAGATCTACGTCAGCTGAACCGCTCTCTCATGAGACTCTGGTTCAAGATGCTGACCCTCAAGCAGGTCGTGCTTTAAATCAGATCCGAGGACTGGTTTGTCACGGTAGGTCTAAAGGATGTGTACTTTCATGTATTCATCCTACCTTCTCTCAGGAAGTTCCTGAGGATCGCTTTCTCAGCCCCTTGGTTGATCCAAGCTCAGTCTGAGCAGTTGGCGGTCCGGCATCGAGGTGTCGTTCTCGCCCACATGAAGGCGTTGAGGTTGCATGCCGGGAAGAGTGTGCTTTCTCCATTACTGAGAACCAACTATCTCGGTGTCACATGGGATTCAACTACTTTGTGTGCGCAGCTTTCCCCTGCCCGCATTGTGGCCATCCTTACTGCCGTCGGGGAGGTCAGAGAAGGGCAGCCTCTCACTGTCGAGCAGTTCTAGACACTGCTAGGGCTTATGGCAGCTGCATCCAGTGTGATTCCACTTGGCCTGCTGTGCATTAGACAACTTCAGTGGTGGCTCAGGTCTCACGGGTGATCATGGAGGGGCAACCCCCTCCACTCTATCAAGGTCACGTGGTGATGCCTACGAGCCTTAGATGTTTGGAGAGATCCCCGGTTCCTTTTTCTAGGCCCTGTGCTGGGAGTCCCCGGTCGTCGTTTAATGCTAACAAGTGAGTGGTCGCTCCACCAGAGGTCTGTGGGAGGGGCCCCATCTATGCTGGCACATCAATTGCCTAGAGATGCTGGCCATGCTTCTAGCACTGAAGCATTTTCTCTCTGACCTCAGAGGTCACCACGGGTTGGTCCGAACGGACAATACTGCTGTGGTCCCCTACATCAACCATCTAGGAGGTCTGCGTTCACGCCCCCTGTGCAGGCTGGCGTACCTGATCCTCCTTTGCACCCAGGGGAAACTTATTTTATTGAGGGCGGTTTACATCCCGGGCTGGTTGAACGAGGCAGCAGACACCTTGTCGAGGCGGGTTGTTGAGACCTGGGGAAAGGCCATATCTCTCACGCGTGGCCGAGGCTGCGTCTGTACGCTTCACCCGCCACCGACGTGGCACTGAGGTGAGTAGAGACCATTCTCCGCTCCAGAGCTTCCTCCACGAGGAGGTTGTATGGCGCCAGGTGGCATCTGTTCTGCTCTTGGTGTGAGCGGCACCAGCTGGATCCAGTCCACTGCCCGGTTGGTTCAGTGCTGGAATTCCTCCAGGGACGGTTCGCCAGGGGTTGGCTCTGTCTACCCTAGAAGTCTACGCGTCTGCCATTTCGGCCTATCATGCCCCTGTGGCCAGGCAATCTCTGGGCAAGACCCGATGGTGACGCGTTTTCTCCGCAGCACCCGGAGGCTGAGGCCCCCGGTGCAACCTAGAGTGCCTGAGTGGGACCTGGCCATTGTTTTGGGGGCTCTTTCTGAACCCCCCTTTGAGCCTTTAGCCGAGGCATCTTGGAGGTGCATTTCAATCAAGACCGTGTTCTTGTTGGCCATCTGCTCTATCAAAGGAGTAGGGGACCTGCAGGCCCTGTCTGTGGCCCCCCCTTTCTGGAGTTTACCCCCAGGTATGGCTGGTGCCTTCCTGTACCCCTGTACAGGGGGTTACATCCCCAAGGTGCCCTCGGTTGTCCCACAACCCATAAGATTACAAGCATTCTATCCTTCTCCGTTTCCCAGACCAGGAGAAACTGAACTGGCTTTGTCCGGTGCACGCGCTGGACACCTACGTCCACAGGATGGGTCCTTGGAAAAGGACCGATCTCCCTACTTTCGGGTAAGGCCAAACAGTGGGCCACAGCAGAGTGGGAACGTCAGTCCTCGGTCTGTGCCTCCTACCGTGCATTTTCAGAGGAGCTACGCCAGATCTTTGACTCAGCTACCCCCCGGCAGGATGCCGCCCAGTCCTTGTTCCAGACCACTCAAGACAGGCGATCTGTAGCCGAATACGCTACAGATTTTCGCACCGCTGCGGCAGAGAGTGGGTGGGATTTCACTCCTCTCTACGATGCTTTCATCTGGGGACTTAACGCTGAGATCAAGAATGAGCTTGCAGACCGTGATCTCCCAGAGGGTCTGGATGCCCTGATCAACCTAGCCACCTAAATCGACCGAAAGATGAGGGAGTTCTGTGCTGAGGGGCGGTGCCTTAGACCCTGGCAGCCCGGTCCATCTCCCGACCCACCTTGCTTCCATACTTGACCAACCCTGCCTCCACAGCCCATGGAGATTGACCGCCACCACCTCTCCTCTGGCAAGAAGGAGAGGCGTCGCTCTCACAGACTCTGCCTGTATTGTGGCAAGGCAGGGCACATGGCCGCCATCTGTATTTTTTTTTTTTTGTGAATAAAGACGTTGAATATATACCTCGCTGGCATCCTCCATTTGGATCCAACTACCCGCGCCCTGACAATTTTATCCAAATTAAATTCGATTTGTGCACAGTCTGGAAGAATGTTTTTGTAGATTTTTTAATTCATTGATTTCTGCTTCAGTAATCAGGAGTTGCATGATGATTGAAACAGACACTACCTTCACACTAAGACACTACAGTGCCCTCCACAATTATTGGCACCCCTGTTTAAGATGTGGTCGTGGACTTCTAAAAATTCTCCTTTTTTTTAAAACAACATAGAACCCAAATGCAAAAAAAATCCAACCTTTCATTTAAGTACATTACTTTGGTGGTAAAAAAAAAAAAACTTGAAATCGTGTGCCACAATTATTGGCACCCCTAACAATTCCTCTGAAAATTTTAATTGGTTTTTTTTTTTTATATATTTTTCTGTAGTTGCTAAGGTTGGTCAGGTTATCTAGGGACTTTTAATTAGTAATTCATGATTTCCTGTTTCCCTGGGGTATAAATATGACGTGACACAGAGGCCTAATTCTCTTACCCATTTGTCAACATGGCAAAGACAAGAGAACACACCATTCAAGTAAGGCAGATGTGTGTCGACCTTCATAAGTCAGGCAATGGCTACAAGAAAATAGCCACTCGCCTTAACTTGCCGGTATCTACAGTCAGATGAATCATTAAGAAGTTTAAAACAACTGGAACAGTGACAAACAAGGCTGGAAGAGGTCCCAAGTTTATCTTGCCACAACGCACAGTGAGGAGGATGGTAAGAGAAGTAAAAAATATTCCCAAGCTCACCGTCACAGAATTGCATCAAAGAGTGGCATCTTGGGGTCACAGAGTCTCCAAAACAACCATCAGACGCTCTCTACATGCCAACAAGCTGTTTGGGAGGCATGCAAGGAAAAAGCCTTTTCTCACTAACACTCACAAACGTAAACGTCTGGAGTTTGCTAAGCGGTACTGGGACTTCAACTGGGATCGTGTGCTTTGGTCAGATGAGACTAAGATTGAGCTTTTTGGCAACAAACACTCTAAGTGGGTCTGGCGTAAAACAAAAGATGAGTATGCCGAAAAGCACCTCATGCCCACCGTGAAGTATGGTGGAGGATCTGTGATGCTGTGGGCCTGTTTCTCTTCCAAAGGCCCTGGGAACCTTGTTAGGGTGCATGGCATTATGAACGCTTTGAAGTACCAGGATATTTTCACATGATTTCAAGTTTTTTTTTTTTTTCTAAATGTGTGATTTTTTTTACCACCAAAGTAATGTACTTAAATGAAAGGTTGGATTTTTCTCTTTTTTTGCATTTGGGTTCTATGTTGTTTTTAAAAAAAGGAGAATTTTTTGAAGTCCACGACCACATCTTAAACAGGGGTGCCAATAATTGTGGAGGGCACTGTACCTGCACTATGCTTGTATGATGAACTTGGACTCATGAGCAGATATAGTCTGTCTATATATTTTGTTTTTTCCATCATTTTGTATGTGGTTATATTTGGTTCTAGAACTTTTGTGAATCATCACTGTATTTTTTTGCAAAATTCCCTCTGGCTATTGATAAGTTGATTGTACAATTCTTTATTTTTCCAGGTTATTCAAAATAGTTTAGTTTCCCCTATAGATAGCTCACTTCGCATTCAGTTAATTTATAAAAACTAATTCAGTCTTCACATACAAAAGCCAGGGATCAAACCAAGGGTAGACATTCACAGCTATTTTTTCCAACAAAAGGCATCATATTCTATGCTATGTAACACATTTATATGTAAATATCATGAATCTCAGTGTATATCTTTCTCAAAAAAAAAAAAAAGAATCTGCCTTGCTGCTTCAATACTTTGCACATTTCTTCCCCAATATTTCCACTTTGTGTTTGCCTCAGGGGAATCAAACAATGACAATTCTTCCTTGTGGTTTTATTAACAAATTAACAGTGCTGTGCAAACAGTTACAGGCAGGTGTGATAAAATACTGTAAAGTAAGACTACTTAAAAAAAAAAAAGGGTTAATATTGTATTTTATTAAAAAAATAAAAAGTAAATGAACAGAAGAGGAATAGAAATATAAATGAAATAAATATTTGGTGTGACCACTCTTTGCATGCAAAACAGCATCAATTCTTTTGTGTACACTTGCACAGGTTTTTTTTTTCTTACAAAAAACTCAGCAGGTAAGTTGTTCCAAATATCTCAAAAAAATAGCCGCAGATATTATAGATGTAGGCTGCCTCAATTCTTTCGGTCTCTTCATGTAATCCAAGACAAACTCAATGATGTTGAGATCCAGGACTCCTTGTTCTCTACACTAAACAGTTCTTAATGACATTGGTGGTATATTTGGGTTTGTTTTTGTTCTGCAGGATACATTTGGGGCCAATCAGAAGCTTTCATGGTGGTATTGCATGATAGACAAGTATCTGCCTATATTTCTCAGCATTGAGGATACCATTCTTTACCAAATCTCCAATACTATTTGCAGAAATGCAGCCTGATCTTGCAGAAAACCTCTGCCATGCTTCACTATTGCCTGCAGACACTCATTATTGTACCATTTTCCAGTTTTTCGGTGAACAAACTGCCTCCTACAGCTATGTATTTAAAATTTTTACTCATTAGTTCAAAGCACCTGCTGCCATTTTTCCTTCACCCCAGTTTCAATGTTTTTGCATAATCTATTTACCAAAACAGAGGTATGGCTTTTTTTTGGTGGCAATTATTCCATGAAGACCACTTCTCAAAGATGCAAAAAGTATGAATCTACGGCCCTTAACATTGCTCGTTTATTTCACAGCATGAACATCTCGAAACCCCAGTCTGCTTTAATATATGCCTAGAAGAGACCTTACTGATGCAGTATAGCTTGTGTCTTGTTGCTGTGCTCAGTCTTGCCATGGTGTATGACTACTGACATGAAACTGTCTTTCACAAGTTCACCTTAGTAGCAGAGTTTCGCTGTTCCTCACCCAGTGTGAAGCCTTCTACATAGCTGTTTTTGTTTAAGTTAATGACAGTGTTCTAACCTACATATAAAATTGGTGATAATTAGCAAATGCTTGGTATAACTGGTTAATCATACACCTGACTCTAATCCTACAAAATCCCTGACTTTGTGCAACTGTGGAAATGTAAGAATGCTTGATGCTGGTTTAAAGCCAAAGGTTAGTCACACCAAATATTGATTTGATTATATTTTTATTTTGTTTACTCACTTTACATTTTGTAAATTGATGAAAAAAGTAGCAAATAAAATCTATATTTTGAAAGCATTCTTACTTCACAGCCTTTCTTTACACCTGCCTAAAACCTTTGCACAATAAGGTATATTCCAAAAGGTTTTTGGAGCCTATGATTAAAACGGTACTAATTATCAAAAATGCCTGTCACATAAAGCCATATCTAAAAAATGTATTTTGATTACATTGACGATTCCGTTTCAAAGTATAGGGAGGCAAATTTGCAATTGTTAATTGGGTAAAATTCTGAAAACTATACCCTTTCTTTTGCACTAAATGAAAGTATAGACGTTTCTTAATGTTTTATATGACAAGGGAGAGTAAACAAAAGCTAGGTACTGTACATACAGTATCTCACAAAAGTGAGTTCATCCCATACGTTTGAGCAAACATTTCAGTATTTCTTTTTAGGGGTCAATACTATAGAAATGAAACGTGGATGTATTTCAGAGTAGTCAATGTGCAGATTGTGTAGCAGTTCGGATTTACTGTTCTATGAAAATAGCTCAACATACAGTACAGCCGTTAATTTCAAATAGCTGGCAAAGTAATTACACCTGTACATCGCTTAACCATGCAAAGCCACATGTCCTATGATGAATAGGACATGTGGCTTTGCATGGTTAAGCGATGTATGTTTTAGTCTGCTTGACTGGACCATACAAATTTGTGTATTTTGTATTAGAGCAGTTAAACTTGGGTACTTTGAGTACAATTGTCTCATACTGACCAGTAGATGTTTAACATGGCACCTCAGGGCAAATCAGAATTAGAATTGTTGCTCTCCCCAAAGATGTCCGAGGCTATAAGAAGGTTGGTAACACCCTGAAACTGAGTTACAGTACAGTGGCCAGGGTCATGCATAGGTTTTCCAAGATGGGTTCCACTCAGAACAGGCCTGGCAAGGGTTGATCAAATAATTTGAATCCTCGTGCTGTGCATCAGGTGCAGACGTTGGCTTCAAAAAACAGATGCAGGAGTGCTGCCAGCATTGTTTTAGAGGTAGCAGAAGCAAAGCAGAAGGTCCACTTGTCAGTGCTCAGACCATACACCGCACACTGCATTAAGTCGGTTTGCATGGCTGTTGTCCCAGTGGGAAGCTTCTTCTAAAGTACACAAACAACCTGTCCAAAAGCATGAATTACTGGAACCATGGCCTGTGGTCTGATGAGACTAAGCTAAACTTGTTTGGCTTAGATGGTGTCCAGCATGTGTGGCAACGCCCTGGTGAGGAGTACCAAGAAAACTGTGTCTTGCCTGCAGTCAAACATGGTGGTGGTAGCATCATGGTCTGGGGCTGCATAAGCGCTGCTGGTACTGGGGAGCTGCAGTTCATTGAGGAAAACATGGATTCCAACATTTACTGTAACATTCATGACGCCCTCCCTTCAAACATAAAAACTTACCTATGTAACCCTAGTTCCCTGAGGGAACGAGACACTGCATCAAAACACTTTGGGAACGCGACCGCGTTGTCCACGCTCTATAATAACGTTTGTAATCAGTCAATATTGGACGTGGGCCGTCACTGGTGGGGTGACATCACAACCAGGAAGTATAAAACGCACATGGAGTGAAGTTAGTAAAAGAAAAGGAAGCGCTGCATATGCAACCTAGAGACGTTCCCGTTCAGGAAGTTGAGTTGCATAGGAACACTGTTGGTGTATTATTTGTACTGTATATGTTTCGGAAAAACTTTTGCATAAAAAAACGGCATCTTGGTGGTTGACCAAAACAAATAAGGCTGATAGAATATAGTGTTACAAATCAAATGAGAGCAACAAAAAAAAAAAAAACAACAAATAAATAATACAGTAAAAGAGGCGGACTCTCGCGCTTGAGCCTCCACTCTATAGGTGTCGTGATGTTCTGCTCTGCATCACCTATCATTTTAAACCTTTTATTTCCTGCCAGTAGCATTATGGAAACAAATTATTGATGGAAAATGTAGCCAATGACTGGAGGATTTTATTCCCCATGTGGGTAAGTCTTAGTTTTATTACTCTTTACAAACTCTTAGTGGTCAAAGCAGCACGTGCTTAGTGATGCACCAGTAAGTGGATGCAGCTCTCGGTTCTGCTCAAACAGCTGTTTTCAGCTCATTTTAACTGGGCATTGCTTACAAAAAAATAAATAAATAAACCAAATAAAAAATGGACAGTCAAAAAAGTTGTTTTATCAGCGATTTGCACAAAGCAGCGATAAGGAAAATATTCTTGGGGCGGAGTAACAACAGAGACTTGGCGATCTGCATGGAGGTTGATTTACAGTTTTATACGATGTTATACGTTTTATTGCCAGTTTGTTTTTGTAAGAGAAATTCTTGAAAAGTAAGTGTGTGTGTGAATTGTTGAGATTGGAATCGCTGGACATCAATATGAATGGCCATGACTGTAAAACAATAGCTTGTCTGGCTACCTGGCCATCAATATGAATGCCACATCAATATCAATAGCCAAACATGTATAACAAATACCCTTTAATGGTCAGCCATTCATTTATATGCAGACTGTATGAATACAGTATTAATGGCCACCTGAGTTTAGCAGGTGGCTCTCAAACAGGGGGAGGGAGAAAAGGATAGTCTCAGATAAATGTTTGTAGGAATCTCTTCATAAAATTTGAAATATAAACTCTTGAGACATGTGGCTTTCAACCCAGTAGTTTTCTGTATTGCTCCAGGATTGATTTCATGTATGTATATATGAAATAAAAATAATGTTAAATGCAGCAAATGTATATCCATGGCAATTCATTATCTATAACTTTCTATATCAACTTTGATAGTAAAGCTAAAAGTGTCTTCTTTTCAAAGATAATAAAAATTTCCTTTTATCAGGAACTGTTAACATTTAAAGTTAGGTAGGGCATTTTCACCTGCGAGTCCCAAAAGCTGTGGCAAAAGCTAACAGGTTTACTACGAGGAGTGAGAGCACCCCCCTCAAGGAGTGCTCTCCGAGAGTGGAGCGTTCGCATAGAAATGCGAGCAAATTGTGCGCGGCACAATAAGCGTGGCGCAATATGTGCAGAAAACCTGCGGCCAAAGTCCATAGCTCCTCGAGCCTAGCTCGCAAAGCACATCCCCCACCCCCCCTTCTCAGAGGAAGAGAGGTGGAGCTATTGATCTCGTCACAGGGGTAAGAAACCGCCGAAAGGCATGCTTCCCAACCTGTGAGCGAGTGCTGGACTGAGCAGGTGAAGTTGGAGAAAGGGACAAGCCCATCTCGAAAACTCTCTGCGAAGTCCAATTGCGAGCCACAGGAACTGGCACGCTGCTCCGCCTTAGCGAGAATGGGGCCAGAACCGCGAGGAGTGCAAGCTCTCTCCTCTGAGAGTGCCGATCGGCATTGAAATGGCATTGAAATGCGAGCGCGATGCTCGCAGACAACTCTCTCGAGAACCGAGTTAGCATGCGCCGCTCCCAGGATTTTTTTTTTTTTTGATGAACAATTGCCAGACAATTCAACACATACACACAAAGTTTTTTGTGAACAAACAGAAGCTGGCTTCACTCCATGTGGGTTTTATACTTCCTGGTGACGGCCGGCGTCCAATTTTGACTGATTACACGCATTATTTCAGAGCATGAACAACGCGTTCCCAAAGTGTTCCGACGCAGCTCGATTTCCTGAAAGGGAACCCAAACACACCACCAAGATGACAACAGCATTGCTGAGGAAGCTGAAGTTGAGGGTGATTGAGTGGCCAAGTATGTCTCCAGACCTGTACCCTGTTGAGCACCTGTGGGGCATCCTCAAGCGCAAGGTGGAAAAGCACCATGTGTCTAACATCCAGCAGCTCTGTGATGCAATTATGGAGAAGTGAAAGTACTAGATAACAATTGTGCTCACACAAAATATTGATAATTTCGACATAGTTTTGACATTCACTTAGGGTGTGCTCACATTTGTTGGCAATTATTTTGACAATAATAGCTGTATGTTGATTTATTTTTAGAGGACAGTAAATCTGTACTGCCATACAAGCTGCACATTGACTGTTCCTAAAAATATATTCAAGTTTTATTTCTATAGTATTGTTCCTTAAGAAGATATACTAAAATCGTTGCTGAAATGTGAAGGGTGTATTCACTTTTGTAAGATACTGTATAATGAAAATTATGTGATACAGCTTTATGGCTAAGGAAATCATTGGCCCACATAATAATAGTAGATTTGCAGTTGCCAGAATGGCTTGTAAAGTGACCACAGTTTAATCACCTACACTATATGTCGTGTTTATGCTATTGATTATATGGTATATTCTATTATTTTTCATATCAGAAACCTGCGGTTAGGGAAAAACGCAATACTAATATTTGTTATAAATGTTTACCTACTCAAGCCTTTTATCATCTTTCATCCTCACTCTTTTGTGCGCTCTCTCTTTTCAGATAACCAGTCCATGGCTTCTCAGACTTCAGTTAGCATTCGTATTCTGGATGTGAATGACAATCCACCTGAGCTGGCCACCCCATATGAAGCCTCCATCTGTGAAGATGCAAAACCTGGCCAGGTGTGATAAAGCTTCTGCAGTTATTTATTATATTACCATTTCATTTAAAAAAAGAAACACAATCATCAAACACACTGCATGCCAGCACAGGCAGACACAGCATAAAAGCATTAACTGAGATATCATTTCTTTAAAAAACTGGGTTAATCATTTGTGTTTTGGCCATCACTGTCAGTTTCAAAGTGTTCATAGATTACATCTCAGCATGAATGATCCAAAGTCATTGACATACTTGTTGTTACTGGCTTCCTATATTGATAAAGCTGTCAGCTTTGGAATGAGAATTACATCTGTGTAAAGCACAGAATTATATAAGCACAAAGGGAATTTCACAACACCTAATGGTATTCTATGGTTATAGATTTGAACCAATATTGACTTTCAGTATTAACTCAATATTGATTCTTTAATTGAGTTTGCATATTTAGCATCAGTGACAGTTTGCATACCTTGCCCTTTCATCTTTCAGGAGAAATTCTAAGAAATATGAAATTAATGCAATTTGGTAATATTTATTCAAAGTCTGACACATATGTTTTTGTTAATTAATATACTTCAATATTCATTATTTAAATATATTCACAACACAAACACCTGTTTTAAGCAACAAGTGAAGAGTCAGTTCTTGAAGTTGATTTGTTAAGAGCAGAAAAAAAAAGTTGGTGGCTAGACGACTGGATCACAGTCTCTGTAAAGTGGCAGGTTTCGTTGGGTGTTCCAGATATTCAGTGTTTCAAACCGAAAGTGGTGCAAGGAAGGACAACAGGGCCTTGGATGCCTCAGGCACATTGACGCATATGGGTAATGAAACAAAATTTCTATATAAAGCCTGTCCATGTCACTGGTCTTGTGGGATATGACTTGCTAAATAAGCCAACTGACATAGAAGAATACATTTAAGAATACGTTTAAAATAGAATTTTAATAAAATTAGAATTTTTTAAAACAATGTGAGAAATTTCAAAAGCTTTAAATAGTACTGTTTTATTAAAGAAATAAAAAAACAGTCTGGAAATCCTAGACAGTCTCTTTAAATATAAACCACTATTATATAAAACAGAGTAACTTAGCAGAGCAAGGTTGACAAAATCGTCAGAATTGTCAAAAATAAAACCTGACGTATGTACAAAGCAGTAGGACAAGCAATATACCAGCCAGCAGGAAAAACTTGCCATTTTTCCCACTATGTTTACATTTTCCAAACACATTGATATCTACATGGAAAAATAGTCATCTTTACGATAATGTAAAAATACTCAAAAAGTATATATATATATATATATTTGGATATGAAAACATTTTTTATGTATAATTGGGAAATTTGATTTGTCTATCAGGGCTAATACTTGAGTTACATTTTTTTTTTTCGGTGGTTTGGGGCAATTCTAAGATGAGAACATTTAAAGATGAATCTGTGATCTTTATATTTGACACTTCTGGCCCTCCATATTTGAAAAAATCTACTGGAGGCAAACTAAGGCAATCGCTTCCTGTCAGTTTGAGTATGAAACCAATTCCTTCTCCGCTTTTGTCAGAATTGTTTCGTTATTTCTTTGCTCCTAGTTTGGACCTTTTCCAATTGGAAAAACGATCTTTCTGACACTTTGTACCGAAGGCAATTTATATTATTAACTGTTTTTCAGAAAAGACTTCAAGCCGAGACAGTAAATTCTTGGATATTGTTGAAACCATATGTTGCATGTCTTCTGGCTTGACTACAAGTGTGTACCTTGCAGCAAAACAAAGAATGACAACAATAAGCACAGTTTTATATATTTAAGTCTTGACCATCACTGCTAGGGACTGATTTCACTTTTATATTGTTTGTGTGCAAAATGATTTATTAATATATCTATAGAATTACTATTTCATTTATTTGGAATTAAAGTATGTATTAAATTAAATAAACTTTATGCAAGATTGCAACAAATTGTGCAAAAAAAAAAAAAAAAACTACATTATAACATACAGTTGAGGCCATATATTGCACATAGGGTAAATATTTATAATCCCAAGATTTTCTTTACTCCACACAATTCATACTACAATATAATGTTTTTGAAAATCTAATTACAGGCATAAATGTAGTCCCTTTTAATAATACTGACACTGGAGTGCACAGTCATGAAATCATAGGTTGTTGCAGCTTTAATAAAGTCTAGCAAAGAAAAAAGGGTCAAAGAAAAAAGCAATAGCAGAAATGTAAAGGCTTGGTAAACATAATAGAACTACAGAGAGCATATACATTTATGTTGAGCAAACACTGATTAGGCATAACATTATGACATTATGACTGGTGAGTTAATAACACTGATTATCTCTTCATCATGGCACCTGTTATTGGGTGGGATAGGCAGCAAGTGAACATTTTGCACTCAAAGTAGATGTGTTAGATAGCAGGAAAAATGTGCTATCTTAAGGATTTGAGCAAGTTTGACAAGAGCCTGATTGATGTTCCCAGTCTGCAGTAGTCAGTTTTAAAAGTGGCCTAAAGAAAGAACCATGGTTAATCAGTGCGAAGGCTGGCCCGTGTAGTCCGATCAAACAGACAAACTACTGTAGCTCAAATTGCTAAAGAAGTTAATTATGTTAATGCTCGAAGGGTTAGTACTGTTTTGGCAGCGAAAGGGGGACCAACATAACATTAATCCATAAAGCTATGCCTAATCAGTGTACTTTGTTATATTTTGTGAGTGTAAGTCTATATATTGTGTGTGTGTGTGTGTGTGTGTGTGTGTGTGTAAGCATGTGCATGTGTGTGATTGAGCTCAGGTGTGCTCAATCAGTAACTTGGTGATTGCAACTGTTATAGAGTGTGTGTGTTCTGGGAGTCTGAGTTGGCTGTGTGTGGAGGTCACAATGGCTGCTGGGAATTGGAGTCATCATGTCGCTAAGATTTGACATGCACCTGTGGCTATATTTGATGGCTAATACCTTTTCTTCTCAATATCACAGGTAAATCCAATCTACTTAGCCAATCAAAAACATTGTCCACAAGTTCTTTTTTGAAATCAAGAAGAGACCAGGAACATCCATACAGACAATTTATGCAAATAAAAAAATCTTGGGACCACACAGACACGCATCCTTCAGGAAAAAGAAAATCACAATTTAACAATTTTTAACCCAAAAGGTTTTACAGAATCCTAAGTCTGGAGCATACATTAGGAATAATGAGGTATCATAAAAAATAAGGATTATCTGGAAATAGTAAAACAACACCTCGAAATTTAAAACTTGGTCACAACTGAGCCTTTCAGCTATCCCAAAAAAAATACCTCGAATGTTGTGAAAACATTGTTTGAAGACAGCAAAGTGAAAGTACAATGTGGAATCCCCTAAACCTTGCAAATTTTTTGAAAATTACCAAAATCAAAATCCATGTCTATGCAAGGAGGCCTACAAACTGGAATGGAATAATTTAAATTCATGGCAATTACTATGTGAAGC
Organism: Silurus lanzhouensis; assembly: GCA_039877035.1. NCBI lineage: Eukaryota > Metazoa > Chordata > Actinopteri > Siluriformes > Siluridae > Silurus > Silurus lanzhouensis. Next base: position 2,250,469 of record JBCEWE010000163.1, on the reverse strand, counting down.
TTGTGAACCCGGCCATTAGGGTATTAGGGAGGGACATGGGGTATATTGGTAGGAGAATGCTGAGGATAGAGCCACCAGGAAGGAAGAAAAGAGGAAGGCCAAGGATTATGGATGTGGTGAAGAAAGACATGCAGGTAGTTGGGTTGAAAGAGGCAGATGTAGAGGACAGAGGGGTATGGAGACGAATGATTCGCTGTGGCGACCCCTAAAGGGAGAAGCCAAAAGAAGAAGACTATGTGAAGCTTGTGAAAGCCTAACTCAAGCATGTGAATGGAACAATAAGAATCTAAACTGAAATATCACATTGAAACTAGTATTCAGACTTTTATTTGACACTTTGACAGTTGATTTATAGTTCAGGTACTCTCATTTTAAAAATAATTGTGTATAACTATATTTAGCCTAGGTGTATGTAAACACTTCAACTTTAGATTAAAAGTAAAAAAAAAAAAAAAAGCATAAGTATGTTCTTTGACATGACTGTGGTCTTTTAAAGTTGCTATAGAGTATCAGTAAGTTGTTTTGTAAAAAAAAGAAAAAGAAAATGAGAAGAATTGTGTGCACCACAATTTTCATTACAGGATGTTCATTTATGCACTTATATAATATATAGAATACCTTCCTTTTTAAGGTGTCATGGTGTGAAACCTCTTTTTGCTCAACAGCTTTAGGCACATTGGGATCCAATTACCCACCAACATGCAGAGTACAAGGCTGATTAAGAAAATAAATAAATAAAACAGGGATAAAAAGGATTACTTTACAACAAGGCTTCCATGCCAGCAGCTACATTCATATGTGTAATGAAGCCTAGGCCCCCCTCTTCATTCAGAGACTATTAGCTAAGCACTAAGTGCTAGCTACCGTGCGTACCTGTGCTGACATCTCTTGGAGGAATATTACTCCTCCACACCCAATCTAGCACACTAACCTTTAGTTGATTATCACAGAGCATGGAGATATCAATCTGAAATATTTACTAGCCTCCTATACCCAGGTGAGACCTTTCTGTTAGAGCTAGAAGGATATTTATTTCCTTCAGAGGAACAAAATAAATCGTATCTTTTTGTTTAGGTAAAAAGACGGCAGCTTTTTGGAAGTGTTTAAACATTATAAATACTGTACATATGCACTTGTTGCTTTTTTGTCAGTCCTAAAATCATTGCTGATTAAATCATTTAAAGTAAATTTAAAGCTGAAGGGTGAACAATGTTTTTACCCACAGGCCATCAGGCTTGTGAACAACACCCATCCGCTACCTCTCTTCCTACCACCACAGATACAGTTTACCCTCTGATCCTGGGAGGTGTCAACTACCCAATACATCCTACACACACACACACACAAACACACACACACACACAATACAAATAACAACATACATTACGGACTAGTATACAGTTTACCACAGAATAGTATGCAGACTTCCTCTGCATACTTTGCACAAACACAGACATACAGTGAGGAAAATAAGTATTTGAACACCCTGCTATTTTGCAAGTTCTCCCACTTAGAAATCATGGAGGGGTCTGAAATTGTCATCGTAGGTGCATGTCCACTGTGAGAGACATAATCTAAAAAGAAAATCCAGAAATCACAATGTATGATTTTTAAGCTATTTATTTGTATGATACAGCTGCAAATAAGTATTTGAACACCTGTCTATCAGCTAGAATTCTGACCCTCAAAGACCTGTTAGTCTGCCTTTAAAATGTCCACCTCCACTACATTTATTATCCTAAATTAGATGCACCTGTTTAAGGTCGTTAGCTGCATAAAGACATCTGTCCACCCCATACAATCAGTAAGAATCCAACTACTAACATGGCCAAGAACAAAGAGCTGTCCAAAGACACTAGAGACAAAATTGTACACCTTCACAAGGCTGGAAAAGGCTACGGGGAAATTGCCAAGCAACATGGTGAAAAAAGATCCACTGTTGGAGCAATGATTAGAAAATGGAAGAAGCTAAACATGACTGTTAATCTCCCTCGGACTGGGGCTCCATGCAAGATCTTACCTCGTGGGGTCTCAACGATCTTAAGGAAGGTGAGAAATCAGCCCAGAACTACACGGGAGTGGGCCAAAATCCCTCCTGCAGTGTGTGCAAACCTGGTGAAAAACTACAGGAAACGTTTGACCTCTGTAATTGCAAACAAAGGTTACTGTACCAAATATTAACATTGACTTTCTCAGGTGTTCAAATACTTATTTGCAGCTGTATCATACAAATAAATAGTAAAAAAAAATCATATATTGTGATTTCTGGATTTTTTTTTTTAGATTATGTCTCTCACAGTGGACATGCACCTACGATGACAATTTCAGACCCCTCCATGATTTCTAAGTGGGAGAACTTGCAAAATAGCAGGGTGTTCAAATACGTATTTTCCTCACTGTATATTGTATATATCACACCTACACCCTGTACAAATGTGAATAACAAAAGTCTACCTCTGCAGGAATTATGCATTTGCAAGTGTTCCATAATTATATTGCATACTGTACACCTTACACTTTTACATGCACACACACACACACGCAGTTTCTTGCATTTGTACTTTTATAACTTGTATTTGTATTCTTGACATGTTTTGTGCCTTTTTTCCCCCTTATGTCCTTATAATTTATTTCATAGGCTGCTGGGAGGATGCACAGAGTAAGAATTTAATCATATGGTGTAACAGATTGTTTCCAATATACTTTTAAATCCTGAATGTAGCCTTAAAGGTTTAGATGCCAAATTTGTGACTGTAGCTTCTTTTTGGCTATGCATAATGTAGGCGAAATACACAGATTTAAAGAGACTACAGACTCCTGCTAAACAATTTAGTGATGAGAAAATGAAAACTTAATAAATCGTCAGATTCTTTTTCACATTAATGTGATAAAGCAACAATATTTGAGTAAAAATAAATGTATAGAAATGGTTTAGGAATAAAAAAATGCATAAGTTCATATCTCTTTGTGCCATCCTCGATATGTTCACTTAATATCTTGACGGCCAGCTAAACTTTTCCCAACACCAAAACTCTGAAGATTATTTCTTAGTTCCACAGGTTTATTGGAGATGCAAAGAAAAGTGAAACTGCAACACAAAAAAAAAAAACATGACAAATCAGAGTAACGCCAACTTCATCAAACCTTAACTCAACTTGAATAAAGGCTAATTTGCACTATTACAGCTGCATTTCGTTTGTACTCATTTCAAGAGAGGAGAAGAAATACATTTGAAGAACATTCAGGCCAATGAGACAACGCACAACTCATCGCAAACGACACACGTGAGCTAACATTTGCATATTTGTAGTAAATTCAAACCGTCCTCAGATTATACTTTACAAAGTATTGACGAAAATAACTAAGAATTCCTTCAGACAATCTCACAAAGACAAATATACATACCATCGATGCTATGCCAGACACAAGGAGAAGACAGATGAGGAGAACGCGATGCATATAAGCGTCTAAAAACAATGCGCTTGGAATGCGTGAATGATTACTTCCCGACTACGGGAAACGTAATAGGACAATTAGAACAGCGCGATCTTAAAATGACCATGACCTAAATAAGAACGCATAGGAATCTGAATAAACGTTTAAAGCATGTTATTTTCTGAAAACATGAAACTCAATGCTTATCTAAATGTTACCATTAAGAACAGAACACTCTTAGTTAATTGTTTGTCAACTCCTCCTTCTTTGCAAAAAGTATCCATACAAAGATATTTCCTGTTTGCAGCCCTGTTGAATTTTTCCCCACAATGTTTCTCATTTAAATATAGGCTCTAACTGGGCCTTTTCTGAAGCAATTCCTTTGTTGACTTGGATTTGTTTGTATTGGTCATTATTGTGCTTGAACATTTTTTTCTTTAGCTGTGCAACACAGGCATGTTTATACCAAAATAGATTGATATTGGGATCTATCCTCGATTCCTGCTACTTTAACTAGATTCAGCTGAACAAAATAACCCCATACTGCATAATGCTTCCTTCACTATTCTTTACCAGAGATTTGATGTTCTTTGGTTGATAAGCTGTCTTGTCTTGCAAATATTTTTTTAGAAATATTCCCAAAGTTCTACTTTGGTCTCATTAGATTACAAAATGTGTTTCATGCTTTGAAAGACCCAAACCTGTATAGTTTATATGGGTTAGAGTGAAAGATCTTGATTAGCCTGCAATAGAGCTCTGACCTCAACCCTATTGAACCCCTTTGGGATAAATTGGAACATTGACTGCACCCCAGGCCTCCTAACCCTGCATCAATACTTAACTTTCCTAAAACCCTTATTGGCTTTTATATATATATATATATATATATATATATATATATATATATATATATATATATCCCCAATAACACGTCAAAACCCAATGGAACATATACATAGAAATATGGAGGATATTATAACAGCAAATTTGCAATTGGGATACAGACAATCTGCAATGGGATGTTCAAAAATTAGATACAAATATTATGGTCAAGTACCCACACACTTTTTTTCCATATAGTCTATGTATGTTATGTCAGTTCTTATTGTGAACTGGCTTCTATTTAGAATCCCTACCCCACAGTGCTGACATGAGAGAGTGTTGTCACCACAACCAGTATTTGGTGCATATTTCTCCTTTAATGAAGGCTCCTTTAATAAAGGTCTCTTGCCAGCCTCATCTGTTAAGTCTCTAAGGTGCCTTTATGGTGTTTCATACTAAATCTAATGTGTTAGAAATTCTTTTGTACCTCTCTCATCTTTAAACCATGAGATTGAATGTATCTATTTAAGTATATTTCTAATCATTGTTTTGTATACAGTACTTTAGTAAAATTTTACACACAGCAGTTACAGAGGCTATACAATATGTTTCATGTCACTATTATTTAAATATAAATGGTTATTATTGTAATGTTGATGTGCCTTTCCTTTAATTGGAACATTTTTTAAATATTATTATAAGCATTTATATCGAATTAAAGATATATTTGTACCGTACCTTATCTAATATACTAAAATTATCTTTTATTCTGATAGCATCTAATAAACTATTTATCTTTACAGTATTCTTTACTAATCAGTCAACAAAGTTCTATGCATTTTCCTCCCAGTGGATTCACAAAATGTAGTAAACACCAAACTCATAATTTTTCTGGATGAGTTTTAAAGCAATGAGAAAAATACATACTATGATTCATTACTGTTATCATCATTTATATTTTCTATTGATAATAGAGTGGCTAAATGTGGGGTGATGTTCCAGGTTCAGGCATGAGAGTAAAGCACTAAATGTTTTTTGTGTCTATTTGACTGTCAGTCTTGAAAAAACTAATTTCGGATTTGCAAACAATTTCATTAGTATGGATACCCCCAAAAAAACGTTAAAACATGACCTGTGTTTCTTCCTGCTGAGATAACAGATGCAGAGACTCGTAAACAACCCACTGCTATGAGTGTTACTTTTCTCTGCATCATTTAAATAACAATGACTGAAACAATACTAAAGGTTACTTTAGGTAAAGTAGTTTAGTAGGTTTCAAAACACGAAAAAAAATGCTTGTTTGAGTGAAATCTACCACGGATCCACTAAATACTAAATCAGCATTTGATACATTACATGAAAATTAATGGAGACAACATTTGCAAACTCTAGAGAATATATTTTAAAACACATGATAGAGTAAGTCATGTAGGACTGAAGAACTTTTGTATACAAAATGTACAAGATAATCAAGCAAAAAATCTTGTAAAACTGTTAAATTCTTGCGCTGCATTTCCCCCAGCAGCCATAGTGACATCATTTACCCAGGATATAAAAAAATATTAATTACAAATAGTGTGAAAACTGCAAGGATAAGATAAATTGCATGAATTCATAAAGTGTGCAGTGTTGACACAGAAGGTGTGCAACATCCTGCAGTGGTAGATTCAGTAGTAGTTCAAGATGTTATTCACGTGTGAATGTGTGTGTGCAAGTAATCAAACAAGTGTTTGGAAAACCCAGATTTTCTGACCATTTTAACAGGCTTATCTGTACCATTTATTTCTTTCAGTGGTGAGACAACAGCAGTGGGGATAATATTAATGGCATCTCTGTAAAAATCCCTCTCAGTGTGCTAAAAGCACAGTCTGAATTTTACTTTTTAAACATGTACACCTTTAGATGTAATCCAGCCACAAGTTCTACATATTCAGAAACACTCTGCTTATATAGGACTCCTGCTTTGTCCTGATTTTGTGGAAATTTGAGCTGTAGGAGTAGCAGATGAACACCCAGTCAGCTCATCCATTTATACCTTCAGCAGTTAAATGTAACATGTTTTTATTTTGTGGATTTGACACCCCAAAGTAATAAAATGTGATAAAACAGCTTGTATATTGCACACACACACACACACACACACACACACACACACACACACACACACACACACACACACACACACAATATTTCACATCCTCTGTTTAGTGTGCAGACTATTAGGATGTTTTGGATCTAGTGCTATTTGGTAAGCTGATGAATAATAATTGTGGAAGTCATGTTAAACCAAATTGGCAGTAATTAATGTGATTATGACATCTCTTATTACAATTCCTGCAGCAACATTTCAGCCAAGTACTAGACACCTATTGGATTATTTCAATTATTATTCATACATTATCATGTCATTTTTTTCTCAAAACTCTTGAAAATCCTTTTTCAATCCACATTGTTTTATTCATAGTTTATATTGTTAGGATTAAAGGCACGTTCTTGTGTTTAAAGGCAGTGGTGTAGATTTTACTTAAACACCCTTTCCTAAATGCTACTAAGAATTTCAAGGTAAATAAATAAACAAACAAACAAAAAAATCGTTCAGATTATACAAATCATCTATGTGCACTTTGTGCCTCTAAGAGCACATAGATGATTTGCATAATCTGAACGGTTTGCTGGGCTGCCCAGAAATTTGTCTTAATATGAGAATTTCCCCATAAAAACAAGTCACAGACTTTAGCCACCAACTCAAAGTCAGTCTTTGTCTGGTTACTGGTCTTGAAACAAATACAGATATGTCAATATATGTATTCTAATGTCTTTTGGCATTATATAGAAAATGAAAAGCAGCTTTCACTCTCTTTTTGCATTGAAAGTTGGTGCTTCTTCACTGCAGTCTGCTTGGGGTTAGGGATGCACCCTCTATCTCCAGTCACCTCCAGAATGTTCTGCATGTTACATTTAATATGGAATTAATACATATTAATGTCTTGTTAATTAATTTACCTCATCATCAGGTAAAGGAAAAAAGGGGTTTTTTTGACAGTGAAACACAAAATAACTAGACAGGGACACTCATCACCTGGAGCAAGAATACAACAACAACCATTGAAGACAAACATGAGACAAGCTGTGAAGTATGCGGTGAGCTTTAAATACATGTTCACAGATGCTAAGACAGTCATGGTTAAATAAGGTGCAGTGGCTGATGGGAAGTGTAATTTAGTAGCATAAACCTGGCACATATGATAATGATTTATAATATGATTAAAATATCTAATATTCTAAAGCAAGTTAAAATTATTGCTGTGATTTTGATCGGTTCTCCAATGGGGATATAACTCCCTGCTGTTTTTTAAAAGTATTGAAAATAAAAAATGACAGATGCGGCACCTCTTTTTGCCAAACCTACAGGCTAAAGTGTGACCCTAGAAACATTTAGCATAATAAATTGTGCTCATTAAAGCAGGGAGCACTTTTTTTGTGCCTCCTGCTGCATTTGCAGTACTAAGGCTATAGTAATTGCTTGATGATAACCTGTAGCATATTGTTATGAATGGTGGCATGTTGTCCTCCCCCCTCAGGGCTCTATTTGTACAGTAAATTGGTAGTGGAATAGAAAAAGAGACAGAGGGGAGAGGGAGGTTGGTGTTTGCATATTACAGTGCACACAAACTTTGCCCAAACTCTCTGCTGGACAATTAATTACATTGATGAGAAGTGAGAAAAGCAGCTTTGTAGATAAGTCAGTAATTGGAGCCATTTTTTTCTGGTGTATGTGGCCAGCCAGATGCCCTCAAATTCATGTTAGTCCATTCACATGACAATCTGTTCCTGAGTCACTATGCTGTAAAATAGCCAGGTAAAAAGATTTTTTATTTCTATTTATTAAAATAGCCAGGTAAAAAGATTTTTTTTTTAATCAGACAGATGATCGCATCCCCAGGATAAAATTTAAATCATATTGTATTAAAAGAAAAGAAAATTAAAATGTTAGACTTGTTGCAATACAATGGTACTGATACTAACACTAAGTTCAGATATAAGCCCAAAACTGACCCTGATTTATTTATATACAAGGTAAAATTGTTATGTAAGATAGATAGATAGATAGATAGATAGATAGATAGATAGATAGATAGATAGATAGATAGATAGATAGATAGATAGATAGATAGCAACGAAATGCAGTTTGGCATCTACCAGAAGTGCAAAAAAGTAGCAAACGTGCAAATAGTGCAGATAAAATATGTGGCATATTTACAGCATGTGATATATATGTGAGCATATGAACAGTAAATAAATAAAAAAGGCTAGCGTGTGCTGCTGCACTAATAAGATAATTAGAAATGACAGCAGATCGCATGATATTTCACGATAGATCAAAGCAGACTGTTAAAAAAGTTAAACTGGCATGTGATAATACTACAGCAGCTTCTTACACTATAAGTATCCTGTATGTAATGAGGTACAAGTTAGAAGTAGTGCAGCATTTAAAAAAAACTTAAAACTCAACATGATGTATTCATTACCATAAAATACATATGCAGTATTAGTAAAATTACTAATTTAGTAATTTTACTGTATACTTAGTGATTATTGGCAATTGTCAGCCATTACACTGGTTATTTTCTCCACTGCAAATGTACTCCATCCAAGCCAACTAACATAACACACTTTATTTAGAATAAAATCACTAATGTTATGAAGAACAAATCTAAAAGTCTAAATGCATGTACATTCATGTGCATATTTAATAAGCTAAACAGAGCTAGATGTGTTGATTAATAGTAAAAGTCAAATCACAGAAAAAAAAGCTATAATAAAAAAAATCTAAATCAACAAAGATGTTATACTGGATACCAAAGTGTTTGTATGCTGTGGTTCTCATTTTAAACTAACATGAAAAAAACTATTAAAGAGAAATATATGTTGAAAAACATATTATCTTACATAAGCTTTAGGTTGTATGGTACTTTACATCCAGTCTGCTGTATTAGTGCCTTCTTCAGGACAGTTTGACAAAAAATTCAGTAATCAAATTGAACAGTTAGAGATGGGCTTGACTGAGAGGGAAAGTTTTCAGTGGAATGTGATAGCTTTTAAACTAGGCTTCAATTAATTACTAAAAGTCAAACCGTTAATATAGCTCAAAATAAAATACACTTCCTCACAATACTGAATTTATCTAAATACTGGAGTTTAAATGAAAATGATTTTACTAAGTCTGAAAATAACTGGTATTAATGCATGAATAATAATAATAATAATAATAATAATAATAATAATAATAATAATACAATATTGTATTTGTATAGTATGTAACTGCACTATTTTCAAACACAGGAAAGTATCCTAGCTTATACTCTCTACAAGCGCTTGTGCTTTATAAAGTTGCTTATTTACTATACAATATTTAATATTTCATGTACAACAGCCAAATAAGCAAGCTTTGTTCTTTTTGCATCCATGTTCTCGGAAATTACAGGCACAGCAGCTCCTCGGTTTAGGTTACTGGTGGCACAGCAGTGAAATCAAATTATCTCTAGTTGCTAAATGCATGCTGTTTGAGCCAATTTAAAGGATGGCAACACAGCATATTTGTCTTTAAAGGAGAGAGACTATATAAGTAAAGGGGGAAAAAGAAAAAAGGGATGGGGAAGTAAAGAAAAGGCTTGATGTGACAGCTTAAAAGCAACTTTGGCACAGGAATGAGGTGTCCCATCTACTTCTGCAGAAAGAGAGTGAACGGTAGAAGGAGGGTTATGTGGAAAGCAGAGTTTATTAGATGCCTGGCTGGATTTCATGTGTATTAAGATAAACTCTGAATCTAACTCAAGCCTTCTCAAATTCGAATCAAACATCATCAGTGTTTACCGAAGAAAACAAAAACTGCAGCTTGTCCATTTCCTGAGGAACAATAAAACCCTTCATTATGGGGAAGTTTCAATGTTGCTGACACTGAGAAGTCCTTCCAATAAAGTAAATAAATGTCTCATGAGAGAAGAATTTACAATGTCAGCGATTACTTAGGGTTTTGTTGACTATCCTTCATACAAGTATGAAGAATTTAAAAAAACACCTTAATAATTAATAATATAGTAGAACAGATGCCACATATAAGGAATCGAGAGGGATGCACTTGCGGTTAAAGGATTTACCAAGGCAAAACAAAAGAATTACATGAGATGAGATCAAAGTACTAAAGCAGGCAGAGCTGACGTAATCAACAAACAGGCTAAACGAGGAAAGATAGTATACGACCATTAACATTAATAGAACAGAGTCAGAGTTAGCATATACTTTAAAAAGGAAAAAAAGGACACCTGGGGGTATAAGTACAGGTAGATGAACATGAACCACAACAAATACACAAGGTAACATAAAATGCAAAACCTGAAAGTTTGCTGTAGAGCTGTTGTCATGTATCTGATTCTCAAACATGCAGCACTTGTGTACTAGGGGAATATTCCTGACAAAGTGGATTAATCTAAACCTTTTGCTAGTAAACCTACTGTCAGAGTTGTGCTGCTTTGGAAAATTAATCACCATTTGTTTCTGTCAAAACAAAATCAAGCATTGCCGAGATGTAAAATCGTTTTCAAAACTCGCTACAGTGGTCACTGATTCCCATCTCAGAGATTGATTTTCGTAGTCTCCTGTATTTATCCTGTACTTCAAATTTACAAACCAGATTCAGATGCACAAATATATAGTCTATGGAATTAGATTAGATGAAATTTCACAGTCAGATTGTTCGAAATGTGTTTGCCTTAATTAACAGTTGCTAATTAGCGCAGCTAATGGCATGTTTTGTAAACATTACATGTCATAAGGCACAAGAATCCATAATATTTGTGGGAGCACAGCCAATAAATCTATATCACAGTTTAATCAGCAAGACTGAAGTTTTCATGCAAGAACCTAAAGACAACCACACAAAACAGTATATATACAAGTGTGCGATCATGTTCCTATGCACTTGTTGAGCATGTTTTCTTGAAGTGATTAATGTTTACTCTACTTGTGCTTAGTTCCTTCATTTAGCAGCTGTTTCAGTCCAGTATTGTATTTTCATGCAAGATGCCAAGTAAATGTGCATGTAAGATGTCAGTTTTGCTGATTTTCATTGGGATTGACAAGGATGGACAGGATTAGAAATGAGTTTATTCGACAAACAGCACATGTAGGATGTTTTGGGGACAAATTGAGAGAGGCACGATGGTTTGGTCATGTGCAGAGGAGAAACATGAGGAATATAGGTAGGAGAATGCTGTGGATGGAGCCGCCAGGAAAGAGGAAAAGATGAAGGCCAAGGAGGAGGTTTACGGATGTGGTGAAGAACGTCATGCAGGTAGTTGGTTTGAAAGAGGCAGATGTAGAGGACAGAGTAGTATGGAGACTAATCATCCGCTGTGGCACTGAGCCGAAAGAAGAAGAAAAAGATGTGAGCTTTGCTGTATCTGCTTTTCTGCAAATAATGACTTGACTGTTCATGCTTTTAAAGCAAAAGGATCGTTATTAGTAGGACACATTTACGTTCTGAAAGCTTGAATTCACTTTGATTGATTTACTAATGCCACAGGTGCACCTCAGGGTGAATGCAGTAGACACTTACATTACGGTATTGAATGACAAAGCTTAGTCTAAAGTCTTGTTTTCTGTCCTTGCTTTCACACCACAGTCACACACATTAGCCATAGGTAAAAGATAGAAAATAGAAGTCAGAACAGCGGAAAGAAAAAGGGAATTGGGGAGGGAACGATACAGCAAAAGTGTGTTGAAAGAGTACAGCACAGGCAATAGCAGTGTGAGAAGGAAAGTTAAAGAAAGATTATTATTACCCTCAAGCCCCTGAAGAAACTTCAGTTAATTTGCCTAAAAGTGGCCACTAATCATACCTTAGAAATCCCACCATGTCCTCTAGCATAGAAGTGACACACAGAGCTAAAACCCACCCCCTTTTTCTTTCTTCTCTTGTCCTTCTGTTTCCGATCAGATTTCTCCCAACTCTTGACCTCTGTCCTAATCTGGCATTGTCTCCTGGCCTTGCCTACATTCAGTCTGACACATGGAGCAAGCTTTGCAGCATACCATGTTTGACTGGTAACCCCGTGGTATTTGGGCATGAGAGCCCAATCTGATGAAAAGAGACAGATATCATATAGTGTGGTGTGTGTGCGTTTGTGTGTGTGTATGAAAGGCAAATACTAAGAATGGCCCAGGGAAGAGAGGGCTGTCAACTCTGCACAAGACATCAAACAGCACTGAGCAGCCCTCACTGACATATCACAAGGACTCTGTCCTCCCCTGGGAGTGTTCCAGGCAGATGAATAATGCGAGGGGGAAAAAAAAGCATACACATGCCTGTGCACACATATGCAGAAGTGTGTAAACAGAAGAACGGCTTAACACGATGACAGATGCATGAATTACAACAAAGAAACTCACGTGGACTATAATACATAACCATATATACACAAGTAAGAGCAAATACTAATGAGGAATCTATTGATCTAACAGTTTACTTGGTCTGCAAGGCATGGAAAGACAGCACTCGTTTTTCTTCTAATTTGGCTCTTTGGCTCAAGAGACCACTCTTTCCCCTCAGAGAAGAAAGCAATCTCTCTAAACAGACTGCAGCACTCTAGAGAATGTGCTTGGTGTTTTTGGAAATATCTCTCTCTCTCTTTCCTTCCACCAATTCAAGCCTAGTCCAGAGGTCAGAAGGGGAGCGTTAGATAAAAATTTAATTAGTGAATCAGGCTTGAGGGAGCAATAGTTGTTACTCAGTACACTCCTACGCACTCTTTTCTCTCTCTCTCTCTCTCTCTCTCTCTCTCTCTCTCTCTCTCTCTCTCTCCTTTCTCACACATACACCCAAACATCTATGCAAACACAAGCCCTGTGCCTCAGAAACATATCTCTACTACTCCTTAAATTACCCAGAGGGCCTCAGCATGGTATTCCAAATTGGGATATCAATTGTATCACTTCCATTTGTATTTGTCTTTAGCACTTATGTTATTTGCAAAAAAAAAAAAAATTTGCTTTTTGCTTGATATGCTATGCTTACTACTGTTACTCCTACTACAAATGATAGTAACAACAATAATAATAATAATAATAATAATTATAATTAATATTATTATTATTATTATTATTATTATTATTATTATTATTGTGATCTGGTCATGCATGTACCCTATTTGTCTTAGCCCGAAATGACGATGTGGAGCCATCTTGTGGGCTTACCACCTGTGAGAATAGTGGTGGTCAGATGTAATGGCAATCCTTTGATAGATAATCATAAACAGAGTAGATAGACATGTGTAACAACAACAATAATAATAATAATAATAATTAGTATTAGTAGAAGTCTGAAACAAAAGTTTTGGCTAATGCAATTAGTGACACCTACAATCCATCTTAATGTTTTATATATGTACTACTGTGCACTTATAAATCAGCTTTCATCTTCTAAAAAAATCATGCCTTTATCAAATTATCGGTTCCATCCTTAACACACCATTATAAATCCAAATCTACAAATACAAAAAAAAAAAACAGCTCAGTATATCACCTTACAGCTACAGTATGCAGACAGCAGCCACACCTACTGTATGTACAGTGCCCTCCACAATTATTGGCACCCCTGTTTAAGATGTGGTCGTGGACTTCAAAAAATTCTCCTTTTTTTTTAAACAACATAGAACCCAAATGCAAAAAAAGAGAAAAATCCAACCTTTTATTTAAGTACATTACTTTGGTGGTAAAAAAAATCACACATTTAGAAAAAAAAAAACAACTTGAAATCATGTGTGCCACAATTATTGGCACCCCTGATGTTAATACTTTGTACAACCTCCTTTTGCCAACAAGACAGCACTTAATCTCCTCCTATAACATTTCACAAGATTGGAGAACACAGAGAGAGGGATTTTTGACCATTCTTCTTTGCACAATCTTTCTAGATCATCCAGTGTCCTGGATCCTCTCTTATGCACTCTTCTCTTTAGCTCGCCCCACAGGTTTTCGATTGGGTTGAGGTCTGGGGACTGAGATGGCCATGGGAGGACCTTGAGTTTGTGACTGCTGAACCACTTTTGTGTAGATTTTGCCACATGTTTTGGATCATTATCCTGCTGAAAGACCCAATGACGACCCATCTTCAGCTTTCTGGCAGAGGCCATCAGGTTTTTATTTAAATTATCCTGGTACTTCAAAGCGTTCATAATGCCATGCACCCTAACAAGGTTCCCAGGGCCTTTGGAAGAGAAACAGGCCCACAGCATCACAGATCCTCCACCATACTTCACGGTGGGCATGAGGTGCTTTTCGGCATACTCATCTTTTGTTTTACGCCAGACCCACTTAGAGTGTTTGTTGCCAAAAAGCTCAATCTTAGTCTCATCTGACCAAACCACACGATCCCAGTTGAAGTCCCAGTACCGCTTAGCAAACTCCAGACGTTTACGTTTGTGAGTGTTAGTGAGAAAAGGCTTTTTCCTTGCATGCCTCCCAAACAGCTTGTTGGCATGTAGAGAGCGTCTGATAGTAGTTTTGGAGACTCTGTCACCCCAAGATGCCACTCTTTGATGCAATTCTGTGACGGTGAGCTTGGGAAATTTTTTTACTTCTCTTACCATCCTCTTCATTGTGCGTTGTGGCAAGATAAACTTGGGACCTCTTCCAGCCTTGTTTGTCACTGTTCCAGTTGTTTTAAACTTCTTAATGATTCCTCTGACTGTAGATACCGGCAAGTTAAGGCGAGTGGCTATTTTCTTGTAGCCATTGCCTGACTTATGAAGGTCGACACACATCTGCCTTACTTGAATGGTGTGTTCTCTTGTCTTTGCCATGTTGACAAATGGGTAAGAGAATTAGGCCTCTGTGTCACGTCATATTTATACCCCAGGGAAACAGGAAATCATGAATTACTAATTAAAAGTCCATAGATACCCTGACCAACCTTAGCAACTACAGAAAAATATATATATAAAAAAAAAAAAAAATAAATTTTTCAGAGGAATTGTTAGGGGTGCCAATAATTGTGGGACACATGATTTCAAGTTTTTTTTCTAAATGTATGATTTTTTTTACCACCAAAGTTATGTACTTAAATGAAAGGTTGGATTTTTCTCTTTTTTGCATTTGGGTTCTATGTTGTTTTAAAAAAAAGGAGAATTTTTAGAAGTCCACGACCACATCTTAAACAGGGGTGCCAATAATTGTGGAGGGCACTGTATGTAAATGTATGTATGTCTTTTGCCTTCATTTTATGACTGGTCACTATGACATGATTTACTGTAAGGATTTATGTTGGCTTAATGTATATAATTATGATATATTTCAGTAATTTCATTAATATGAAACAACTAAATTGACCTAGGTTGAACTATTTAAATTAATAGAATAAGTTATGTAACAAACAGTTGAGGTTGATGCTGGCTTTCATATACATACAATTACACAACTCAGTTTTGTTCTTTTTCAAGAATACCTGATTTCTTGTCTAAATGCTCCTACAATGATTATGAAAAAAAATGTGTCTGCATGCAGCTTGATAAATGAGACCCCATTTCCCTTTGATTACATTAAGCTCAGTTTAAATAAAACAAGGTCTCATCAGTTTTAGAACAAAACTGGATTGTGTTGTAAAATATGCCATTCTTGCAATCACTTGTTCAGCAACACTCTCATGCAAAATAACACTTGGGAACACTTGGCCGAGTTCTAACTACAGAAGTAAAAGCTTGGCAAACTTCCTGCACTACCATGATTACTGCTTTCATGTTTTCTAAACCAGGCCTAAAAACATGAAAGCTCTATATTATTTTTCCAATATATATTGAGTGGCAATTAAATTTCATTTATGGTAGGGCTCCATTTTTCAAGAAAGTGGCAGTGTTATTTTATAATATGGATAGAAATGTTGGTCATTCTAAGGAGTTGGGATTTGTATTTATGCTTCTATCAAACAATTTCCATACCACCCTCACCTAAAGCAGAAGAGACTTAACCTCATTCTACTGAAAGGTGGCTGCGAATAGACATAATGAAAACTCATTTAGTGAGGCATGTTTGCATGCACTGATTCTGTGCAAATGATGACAATGGTGGAGCAATAATGGTAGAAGGAAATTCATTTTTAATACTGTGCCATGATATTTCATTTAGTTTCCAAAGCTCAGATCAAATTAAAAGTAGAATTGCTTGTCTGAAAATCACCCGCCTTCCTCCCTCTTTTTAAATCCTTTGCTTTCATTTATTTGTTTTAAGAATGTAAGGTATCAAATTTGGTTGTACAGAGTTTCCTTTGAGCATAAACACTCCCCAAGAAGCATTTTGTCCTTGGTGTCACTTTGCCAGTATGTGTATGAACACGAATGCCACAGTGTTTCATTATTCTCCGCAAGTGCTTTTCCCGCCATTTTTCTCTTTATTATATGTGTCTCTCTCTGACTTTGTTCATACTTAAGGGGTGGCTGAGATTGAAAAAAAAAAACATTGGAAGATTTGCTGGGGGAAGTGTTTCACTTCTGTCTAATTTCCAATTTGGATTTCCCTGAAGAGTGACATAAATACTGCATGAGCCTTTTGAGGAGCGTGTAATGAGAAAAAGAGCAATAAGCAACCATGGGAATTTCACTTGATTGTCTGTAGTGCTTGCTTATTCTTGTCCCTGCCCTCCTCTTCCTATCCATTCATCTCGATCTATTCTCTCTTTTCATTCTTTTAAGCACATCAATCTGTTACTTTACAGAATCTGCTAATTTAATAACTGGAGCCGATTTCAGAAAACATTCATTCCAAACGCTCTTACTTTCTCTTCTGTATGAGCCACTTTCACGCTCACCATCCTTGATTTACAGCTAAAATGTGATTCATTAAAGAGTGCAAGAGCTCAGCATGGTGGTGGTAATAGAGAGTCAATGTGCAAATTACTATCATGACCAAGTCGCAGAAAAGGACAGACGATTTTCCTTTTTTTAATGTAGCCTTTTGCGGTTTCATTTAGCCTTTTTTTTGTGTTGGTTTTATTTCTTTTCCAGCTCATTCACACCATCAGCGTTGTGGACCGAGATGAACCTCAGTCGGGTCATCGATTCTATTTCACACTCGCTCCTGAAGTCTCCAGCAACCGTCATTTTACTTTGTGGGACGTCAAAGGTGAGAAGAATGATTGGTCATTATCCCTAAAAAAAAGAAAATAGTATAACCTAATGCATTAATTTTTTTTGAGATTCTGCTAGATAGTATGGAAGAGGTGATTGTTCTGCTTGTGTGTATTCATTAAGACTGCTATCAATTAATAGCAGCCTGATTTTTCATTCTTTTGATATTGTAAACATGAAATAATAGTATAGTAGTCAAACATCTCATTATTTGAGTTATTGTGCAAATAAAAATGAGAATTATATACACATATACACACTATACCCAAAACAGTTTCTGGTTGATTGATTTTAGTTTTTTTATGCCATTTTTCCCCCAAACACTCTCGACATGATTGTCCATTAGCGTCAAGAGTTTTACAGATGTGCGTAGGAATGCGACACATGGCAAAACCAAGATTGATACTCATCTGACACAATGAAAATGTCAACCCAGGAGAGCATGGGAAATGTCATCTGAGCTCCTGAGGCCATCCAGGAGTGGAATGACATTAGCACATGCAATACACAAACAAACACGCAATTGCATGGACACACAATTCTGCGGACACCCACAATTACACATGAAACACCAGAACTCTGCATCTTCAGGGATGTGTGCCCCCTTTGTTAAACATACAGTACATACACACTTACATACAATGCAAACACACTCCATCAGACAGAAAATAATAAATGAACCATGTTACCTACACTTTATGTATAAACTGTGCTAAACAACAGTCACAGACCTTCACCAAGTCTGCTGAGACTTACATATCTACCCTTTTCCCGATCCCTTCTTTTGCCCTCACTCTCTGTCACTTCTCCTTTGTGTCTCACATAATGAAACGATTCTATCCAATATTTTGTCCCCCCCCTATATATCTGATTCCATGGACACACATTTGTCTACCTGTCACGTTAAATTTGTCACTACTCTCTTTCTATGGCAGCTTCTCGTTTCGTTTTACACTATCTCCTTGCATCCTGTCACATGAAGACAAACATGCCTGAAAAAGGCCTAGAAGTAAATGAAACTATTGTAACCACTGATCTTATACCACGGCTATATCTGTCATATAATACTGGGAGAATGCTGATGCAAGAGCAGGTACTAAGCAACAAGACATAGAAACAATAACTATAATCTTGAATTTGAAAAAAGCAGCAAATAACAACCAAACAGTGCTAATTAACAATGAATTTGAATTAGGTGAAGAGATCATGGGACATGGACCATGAGGGTGCAGTGGCTGATGAGAAACCTAGTCTCTGTCTATAATCCTGACAGCATGCTTTAAATGACAATGCCGAATTTCTTAGATTTTCTTTTTGGTGAGGTGGAGATTTCATTTCAGAGTGTAAACAAAATAAATGTGAATTACCATCTAGTTGTATGTACGTATGCCTGTAAACAGTGACACTCAAAAGACCTGATGGTAAAACCATATCCATTTTCAGTGGTAAAATTAAATTGAACAGGGCAGAATTACATCATGCTGCACACAACCCAGTACAGTATCTTCAAAGTGTTAGTATAGAAAAAAAATAATCATAATACAAAGACAGTTATTTTGTACTGGTATGAAATGCTGTCAGCCTTTAACTAATGATAATGTGGTTACTGAAGACAAATGAATGCACACATAAGTGGGAACCTGCGTTTAATTTAGGTAGCCAAACACATTTTTTCAGGCATTTAGTGGCCCAGCATAATCACATTTTGTGCTTAATGGTGAGGAATCTAAAGCAGATTTGTTCTGCTTCTCAGACTTGTGCACTTCAATAGATCATAATTCTATAAACGTTAATTTTTAGATGTTTTTCTTCTTCTTTTTTCGTAAGTTTTTTAGAAGTGATCATAATAATGATAATAATAATAATAAATATTTATTTAATTATTTATTATTATTATTATCATAATAATGATAATAATAATAATAAATAATTAAATAAATAATAATAATAATAATAATGAAATTGATAAGAATTATTTATAATTATTATTATTGTTATTAGTGACTACTACTATAAAAACAACTATATAAATCTTTCTATGTAAAAAGTATTACTATACTTCTACTGTAGCAGCCAAAGTACAACGTTACAAGACCTTAACTCAGCAAAACTGCCCGCAGAATACATCTGGTAATAGGAGAGGATTTATCAAGAACCCACTCATGAGCAACAGGGCTGACATGATATACGTTATGAATGATGAATAGCTCAGGTGTGTGTATTCAGGTCTGTTGGTTGAGAAGAATCCATAGTTTTTGACTGGGATTTGCAGTTTGTCAGTGTCATATATTTATATACACTCATATATAGTGTAAATGTCTCAAGAGTTTGCTAGGTGGAACTAGTGTCCAAACTGTTCTCTGATATTTATCTTCATTCGTAGACACACAGTTCAGCATAAAATGTATAATTTTTTATCCTTAATTGTACGAGTTACATGTTTACATGTGTATCTGTGTGTACAGGAGAAGACATTAACATCCAGATCAATATATGCGACTGAAAACATTAGAATAGAAAATACTTTTTATTACATTTTATATTTGTATATAAGCATTAGGTGTAAATAAAATATAATGTAAATAAATACAATACTGTGTGGGAGTGTTAGCAGGTATGTGTGTGAAATATAACCCTAAGTATAGCTAAGAGTTGAAACTTGTTTTGTGTAAAAACAAGCTACGTTAAACAGACAGAAAATCCGTCCTATGGTAAAGTACTAAACACTGCAACTCTGTAGCTTATTAAATGGACGTGTATTAAAATAACCTAAAAAAAAAATTGCATGAAAGATTTTAAACATTTTATTTCTCATCAATTCACTTCTCATGCTTTCATTTTCCTTTCATCCTTTGCAGACAACACAGCAGGTATTAGAACCCAGCGATCAGGCTTCAACCGACAGGAGCAGAACGTGTACCTGTTGCCCATCCTGGTTGTGGATAGTGGACCTCCAGCTCTCAGCACAACTGGCACACTTACTATCCACGTGTGTGGCTGTGACCCACAAGGAGTCATTCAGTCCTGCAACGCCACAGCCTTCAGCATGGGCACAGCCCTTAGCCCAGGAGCTCTCATCGCCCTGCTCGTCTGCATGCTCATCATTATTGGTATAAGCATATTCTCACTCATTTCACATAACAGCAAATATGTGTTGCCTCATTGGGTTTGTTTACACCTTCTAATCATTTTGTTTGAGATTTTTTTCAATCTACTGACAATACTGAACACCATGTGTTTCCATATGAAAACTGAAAACCCCAAGCATATTTTAGTGTATGGTGTATTAAGTATGACCAATACATATTCATTGTACATTATCTAGATTGAAGAAAAACTGATTCAAGGTTTGGATTATTAAATATTGCTCATTGTAATTGTGTAGTATTTGACACTAATTCTACCTATAAAATGGCAGGTTATCTTTTTTTATGTAGGGTATTTGATTCTGAGCTTCATTGTGTATGGGCTCTTATTAAATAATGTAAAGAGACATAAACAAAGATCAAATCAATTCAGGAGAGAGTAGTAGAAATTGTTGGTGCATTTGTTGAGTGTACAGTCATGTTGCTTTGCAGATTGTTTTATGCAAAAGTAGGCCAAAAGCTATAGATGTTGAACCCTTCTATTTCAGTAAGGTGCACTCAACAACAGCGTATTCACTACACATTAACTTTAAGCGACTGAATGCAAACAATGTGATTTTGCAGCTTACAGATTTAGCAATTACACTATATGGCCAAAATTATATGGACACCTCACCACCACATCCATATGTGCTTTTTGAATATACCATTACATTTGTAGTCTTTATTTGCTGTTGTCATATCCTCCACTATAATATGAAGGGTTTGCAATAGATTTGTGAATATAATTGTGGGTTTTTTCTCATTGACTCATAAAAGTATTTGTGAGTTTCATGCACAGATGTTCGGAAGGGGTTTCAAAGTTCTTTCACATCAACTTTGTCAAACCATTTTTATCTTTACGGCTTTATTTTGAAGGGGAACTGAAGCTGTTCCAAAAGCAAAGAGGGGAGTCTTACACAGTTACTAATAAAGCTATAAGTGAGAGAATCTTGCTATGCATTTTGTATGTGGGTTGCTTAGA
The DNA here is from genome assembly GCA_039877035.1 of Silurus lanzhouensis. NCBI lineage: Eukaryota > Metazoa > Chordata > Actinopteri > Siluriformes > Siluridae > Silurus > Silurus lanzhouensis. Next base: position 2,228,927 of record JBCEWE010000163.1, on the reverse strand, counting down.
GATCCTCCCACTGGCATCTCCAATAATAAATGCTTCTGCCTATAAAAAGCAAGGGGGAGTGTTCATAGACATGACCACACAAAGTGCACTGTTTGATTCCCACTTCATTGATTTCTCTGCTGTTGCCATGCCTCTAATGGCCCATCATCATAAATTCAAACTTTAATTTGTGCACGAGTTCTGATCCTACAAAGGATTGGGATCCAGAAAAAAAAAAAAGAAAAAAAAAAAAAAAAGAATGAGGACAAAAGTAACATGAAAGCCAGTCAATATTTCATCCTTCTTTTTCACTCTGCTTGACTCTGCTTTTGGATGTCCTTTTTCATTTGAAGAGAAGAAAGCTTTTGTACAAATGGAAAATACACACAAAATAGGGCCCAGTAAATGACATCCAACCATTTTGCCAGGAACTGATGTGAGGGTCAGTTTGAAATGATGCAGCCTGCAATCGGGGAAAGAGAAGCATCAGCACCTTTGTCACCCTTCAGTGGCACAAGCTTTTTTTTAGCGTTCAAGCCTCCCAGTTTAGAAAAGCATTTCACATTTACATTTCTGCAAGCTTAATTAGCTTATACTGTTTCTCTTTCTATCTTTCGCTCTCTCTCGTGCTCGCTCTCTCTCTCTCTCTCTCTCTCTCTCTCTCTCTCTCTCTCTCTCTCTCTCTCTCTCTCTCTCCTTTGGCTCTATTATTCTCACATTAAAGAATGCACAGTGTTCAGTGAGAACAGATTGTGTCATCTAAGACTTTTTCCTCACTTAATCAACAGTATATATGCTTGTCACTAATTTCCCTTAGTCATTCTGCAGACCGACTTTTTCCACTCCATAAAAATAAATGTTTGTACCTCAAACATGTAGCGCACAATACATTTTTTAAGTGGCCTTTTATAAAAGTCTAAGATGACTCAAACAATGCTTGTTCAGTTAAGTTTGATACTTTGAAAGTGATTTATGTTGTATTCTGAAAGTTTTGTTCACAATGTACACTTATACAAAACTTCCTCAACTGAATTTACAATGAAATTATACTCGGATATGAATGTCCCCTGCATATTAATTTTCTCTATACTTTCTCCAAATTTTTTTGGTTCCTCTATACGCTCTATTCCTCTTATAAGCACTCAGAGCATTGCCTATGCAGCAGCAAATTCTTTTAATAGTTTAAAAAAACACATTTCTTTGGAACAATCGGAAAACAACTGCATAAATGCATGGTGTTGCAAGAATGGTGCAAGATCATTTAGGCTGTCATGCATCAGCGCTAATCTAACATTAACTTTTTACCCTACAACCGATCGCAGAATCCAAATCCAAACCCATTGCTAGAGTCTTGTCAGCAGCCACAATGAATAGGAATGAAAACACGTTCATGCCTAATTAGCCACTAAACAAACCCTCCTTGTCTTGAGTGGACAAGGAGGGTGAGGTGATGGACCCATTTAAGTGTGTCATGCCATCTGCACACATCTACCCCAATTACAGTCCATCTGCCATGATGGGAGTCATAGTGTGCCCATCATCCTTGGGGAAAAAGCTGTCCTGTCAGGAGTGCTTATTGGAACATCTGCATGCCAGGAAGTGCCAGGAGTTTCAGTGAATGCATTAAAAAAAAAAAGACTTGCATGTGATTAGAGAAAGAAAAAATAAATAAATAAAGAGATCACACTGCAACAATTATTCTTTAGCAAGTACAAATACTTGAAGAGAGACAACTACAACTTTTAACAAATTGCAATTTTTGATTGAACCTATTTTTAAACATTTGTATTAATTTCACGCTTGGCACAGTTTTCTTTTTTACTGGTAGATCATTTTGCTTATTTCTTGTACTGCCAGAAGAACAGCACAGTTCAAATGCTTTAAATAAGTAAAAATGTTAAATAATCAGCTTGGCTGTTTTATATTTATTATGTAGTAATCTCATAATAAGAACTATTAGATAGCTTGTCCTATTCTCTCTCTCTCTCTCTCTCTCTCTCTCTTCTCTCTCTCTCTCTCTCTCTCTCTCTCTCTCTCTCTCTCTCTCTCTCTCTCTTCTATATATATATATATATATATATATATATATATATATATATATATATATATATACATTTAGATGTAGATTGTTGCAGTGCATAAAATTGTAGATTGTTGCAGTGCATAAAAATGTAGACATGTTACCATGACTCATGCCCCTGTAAGCTGGGAGAATCTATAGCTGTGAATGGCCAATAAACTTTCTCTTTCTAGAGCTGGGGACAGAAGTGCTGATGCTTCTCTTTAGCTCCTTGTGGACTTCATCCATTCAATTTGGCCGTTATATCATTCCCCGCCAAAGTGGTTGGATGTCATACCAAGTTCTATTTAGGACTATTTGGAAGATCTGCATGCGAAGAAGTGCCAGAGGTTTTCTAATGGCAGCTTTATATGATTACCAGCAACTGAAGTGGACAATGACTGGCTGTGACATGACTGGATGTGGGTTTATTTTGTAATCATACTCACTTTGTGTGAAGCAAACTGATCTTCTGACTTACATAGAACATAAGGCTTAAGACCTTTTACTGGTTCTTTATGGTATAATGCAAAACTGCTGTGTTTCCTGAGGGAAGAAGTGAACCACCTAAGCATGCATGCACCTTTTGCAGTACTGATGCACCTTTAATAGCTGCTTTAACTGTCAACCGAATCTGTTAGTGTTGTGAGTGTTATCCTTTGTTGTATTGCCTTTATAAAAGACTCCAAATGATCTCCAATTTCTCTTACCTAGCTAGACACACACTTAATTAAAAAAAAAAAATCCAGGATAGTAGGCTATGTATCCTGTATGCAGGTGCAGATATCTTTATTAGACATTTCCCTTAAGTTACTGTTGAGATCCTCAGTGTGATTTCAGGCTGATTTGTTATGCATACTGCTGTGTCGAGGCAGCCAGTGTAACCCAAGTCTATTTACCAAGCCCCTGTCTATTAAGGGCATCTGATTATGATGGGATTGGAAAGTAACACAAAAGAGCAGCATGGTCCAAGAGTCACGTCCCCTAGGCTTAAGGGCAGGCTTTGAATTAGCAAGTGTGTGTGAGAGTGAAAGGCTGATCAAAAAATTGTGATGGAGACAATCAGCAGTTTTAGGCAAGCCCTAGCTCTCTCCAGGCAATTGCTACCAATTTCCTTCTCTGTAACATATCGAGTAATTTATAAGCAACTAAAACCAATTATATGCCCCCCATGCAAGTCATTTGCACATATTACGGTGGCTATTATTGAGCTTTTCCTCTCATACAAAGAGAAGAAAAGCTTAATAATATACAAGAAATACAACGAAAGCTTTTAGCCTTTATTCTGTCTACTTCCACAACTCAGCCCTCTCTATCCAGTAAGAGTCATTTGAATGCTTCTGCTCTGAGCTAATGTGTAAAAACTTTGGCCATTAAAGTGCTGCATTTGGGCCATTAAAATGCTGCATTTACTAAAGAAACAGTTAGTTTTTTGCTTCACCAGATTGTGTGAATTTTTACTCAGCTGGCTCTAGCTGTTAATCTGAGTAATATATGGCCTTCCATATCGCTTGTGATATCAGCCGCAAAGCTAGCAGCCCCTTGCAGCACTTTGACAGCGTTATTCACTCCCACCAGCAGCCCACATCTATAAAACTGCCCCATCTATGTAGCTGATATATTCTGTCCTGTCAGCTCTTGTATATCTGAAGACACTTTATCTGGCATCTGTTGTTGGATGTGTGTCAAGCCAGGTAAGACAAAAGACAAAGAGCACAAAAGAAACTCCTGTGCGTATGCATGAGCTTAATGCTATACATGCAGTTTTTAGTAGCTATATTGATTTTTGTTTCTTATCACCTCCCTTTTATTCAGACTGACTTATACAAGACCTAACGTTGTGGCACCCTTTTTTCTTTACATATTGGGGTCACACATTACAAATTGTCTTTCTGTAGGATGTTACAAAGGTTTGTGCTCATCAAATGCAACAAGCTAAAAAAAAAGGTGAACATTTTATGAATTTTAGCTGTTGCAGAACAAAATACAGAAATAATAAATAAGGGTTTTTAAGATGTAAGGAAAAATTGGCAATAGGGCTGTTGAAGTATTAGAATAAAAATGCACAATCACTGTTCTTATAACAAAGTTGCGCCAAGCCTCAAGACATTATTGAGATGTTTTAATTCAAGACTCTCTCTCTCTCTCTCTCTCTCTCTCTCTCTCTCTCTCTCTATATATATATATATATATATATATATATATAATTATTAAAATTTGTCATAGTGGACATTTTTTGTTATTTCATTTACTTCGTGAAGTGATTTGGAACTGAAATGCGGTCAAGACTAGCCTGAAACCACTCTCACTATGCATTAAATAAAAAATAATTGCACACCTTGGCAGGTCTGTCAGCCAATAAGAATCCAGTATTAAACAGATCTGCGGTATATCGCATTATTCAGCACTCGAAGTACCTAATGCGTGTGATATAATCATATCTGCTCAAAGTGGAATTGTCTTTGAAGGTTAAGTTATATAAAAATTCATATCTGGAAAAGCCCTAATGGAAAAAAAAAGTTTAATTAAAATGATAATTGATGAATGCATGAAAAATGGAGAGCAAAGGGAGAGTTTTTAAACATACGTTATATTCATACATCGAAATGTATGGTTTTCTGTTCTTTCAGGAGAGTTTAATTATATTTTAGCACTTCACTTCTATCTTTGTACCTAATGGCCATACTTCTTCAAAGAGCTTTTATCTCAGTGAATCCGCACCATGTGGTTAGATGAAAGCCTGGTGATCCTACCCTAGACAATTCACTCATATAAGTCAGTAACATCATCCACAGGACAATCACAGTCTTATCACATTTGTTCTCATGCCTTATTAATGACCTTTGGTCTGACTTTGGTGTCTCTAGACAAGTAGTCATTAATAAAGCATAAACTTTATCCCTTAAAGAATATGACCTTTAGTATGACAAAAGATGTCGCTATGTAGTGTACTGACACTTTCTTTCATTCTGACATAGATGCAAGTCACCCCCTTTTTGAGAGATTCCTTATTACCACATCACCTGTATAAAGATTTATTTTAGCATTGTGAATTAATTGGACAGACTTTTGTTACTTTCTCCAGGGTTCCAATTGTTCCTGTAATGTGTGTCTAATAGAGTTGCAGTTTAATTAATCACATGTCGATCGAGAGAAAAGAGGAGTTTTTCTAATCACAAATATAAGAACTAATTAAGATAATTCATGCTGAATGAAGGGCTCATTGATTTATTTAGATGAATACCGCTTTTGTTTTCTTTTATTCTCATTAGTGGATTAAATGATCCATCTCCGCCTTTTTTTCTTTTCTTTTCAGTTCTGACTTGATTTCACACTTATTCCAAATATATCTGCAAACAATGTTTGAAAAGTTTTCATCTTTATTACAGTGTAGTGAGAAATAGCTTTTTGAAATGTTATTTCGTTTTTTTAATTACTTCCAGTACAGGATAATCCCATTTACAATTTGTTATATTGTAGTATATCTTTTTCCTTTTTTGCTATGCTAGCATGGTAGATACATACACTATATGGGCAAAAGTCTGTGCACCATTTGTGGAATGGGATGTTCCAAAAGCACAAATCTTATAGTCAAGTGTCAAAAAACCTTCCTAAATGCAGGCTTTACTAGAAAAATGTAATGCTCCAGTTTTTTGCACATCTCAGATTCACAAATTTAACAGAGTTTTGTTTCACCTCCCACATTCACCTTTTTCACATTTAAACAACTCTTATGACAGCATTTTCTGGTGGAAATCCTTTAATAATACCAAAAAAAGGACACATTTCTCATTAACATTAAAACAGTACAGTAATAGGTTCCTTGGAGGAAAGTGTACTTGGTCTTCTCTGAAAAAGAAAGACCTTTTGAGAAAGGAATATGACTAGGCTAAAAAAATGGCTAAACTCTCAAAATATTAATTAAATGAAAACCACCAATGTTTAAATGTTCAGTTCACCAAAGACAATTGTGTCAAAAAATATGTAGCACCATGGGAAAACATGTCAAAAAAAAAATTTCAGAAAATGTATTCAGCTGAACTGATTATTATTTTTTTTTTTACTTTTGCAAGTATCTTTTTGTAAATCAAGTTAAGCTGCAGAATAATGCATGACAGGATGTGCTCTTACTGGAAATAATCAACAACATGGTTCTAATTCACTTACCACTTTAATGTAGATTATTGGTTAATAAGGTCATGCTATTCTACTTTTTCCATAGTTACAATCTTAAAACTTATTTATTGAGAATAAAAAAACATTCCAAGATTAATGTAAAATTATGTCAATCCTTATTACTTTATTCATCCTCCTCATGCTCATCAGACACTCAAGTCTAATTACTTGAGGTAAAATATCAGTCACAGCATTTAATGACCCACAGCCTTATTATTGTCTATTAATTCGACTGATCTCTGAACTCCTACATTAGAATTGCAAAAAAATAATAAAAAAGATTAATGCAGTTTAATTCGTATTTAATCCCTACAACTTTGACTGCTTGCACCTCAGCAGTGTTGAGAATTATCATGAATAATAATTTTACAGCTGGCATTTTGACAGTTAAAAACAAAATAAATATATTAGGCTTTTGTCCATTTTGTTATGGTGCCTAACAAACAATTTGATTAAAGCGTTCACTGAAAAACTTTTATTTTGTTAGTATTTTGTCAGGCAGTCACACAAATACATAGTCTCAGTATATGGTTTGTCTGGAGCTGCAAAAATGTAGTTGATAATGTATTGAAAACTATATGTGAAGTAAATTCTAAATATACTGATTATCATCCATTCCAAAGAGTTAATTCCTGCTGTCTCCTGGCTACTTATGCTGTTTGATATAGAACATATGGAAGCAAACACATGTCTTATCCACAAACAGATTTTTAAGATAAGTATAATAATATACAAACAGCCTCCCATTTAGCGCCAAACATTTTACATGACGCCGATAAAATGAAGGTTGACATAACCTTTTTCACACGGAAACTTCCATACAGTTAACTCATATAAATGGAAGAATTTTCAACCAGAGAAGCTGATTTATGTGTGGGTCAGTTTATGGGTGATAAGAGCGCAGAGCACACTAGCTCTTCATCCAGCCTCTGTTATTCACAATGACTTCAGAAGGCAGATCCTTACATCCCAACCTGCACGCTCATTTCAGGATCTTTTTAATCTCTGCTCTGTGCTCTCCTCTGCACATGCTTCTGACAGGATCTGAACGCTATGTGGCAAATTGTTCAGGAACAATTGCACAAAAGTGACATTTACTTCAAAAATGTGTTTATTTGCTTGTTTACCAAAGAGTGAGGTTAATGTTAGTTGTATACCATTTCTTGTAAAAAAATTATTTTATATATATATATATATATATATATATATATATATATATATATATATATATATATATATATATATATATAATTATAAATCCCCTTATTTAATCATTAATTGAGACATAGACACAAATTTGAAACTTGTTTATTTGCTTTGATGTCGTGAAGGGGATAAACAGCCTCACAAGGCGCTTGTACTCAAAATGTATCTTTAATTAAAGGCAGACTCCTGCACAGATGCTACTTTTAAGCCTCAGTTAATTTCACACTTGATCTGAGCTGATTTTAGAAAAGAATTTAGAAAATGTGTCACTTTTGGACAGCGTCTATCCAGTACATATCTTATATGAGTGAATGATGTGTTTCTTTTGGCTATAGCAAGTTTTGATTGCTTTTTATAAAAAAAAAAAAAAAAAACAGATGGGTGAAATGATTTACCTTTTGTCCATTTTTATTTATTTTTAATTTTTTTGCAGCATGTAAAAATGCACCCGCAGCAAGAGAAAGTGCGCCTTGGAAGCATCAATAATAACTGTTTAATAATTTTAAAGCAAATAATAAATCTCATTTAAATGGCAAAAAAACAACCTTTAAAGTTAATCTGTTTTAATTATATTGAAAGCAGATCCCTTTTTTAATCCACATTAACTGAGCATTGTAATTATTTTTATTAAAAGAATATCAAGTGTTTAATGGGTCATTATTTTGCTAAACTTAAATGTGTAAAGTGAAAATGAATCTGAAAATGAAAGTTTACAATGCCATACTGTGAGTTTGAATTTAGCTCTAGTATTTGCTGTTTCTGTTTGCTGAGTAATACTGTCATACCATCTTTTTTTATTTGCCTCCTCTGTCACTTTCTCTCAATAGTCATTGTGCTGCTGATAGTGACCTTGAAGCGCCATAGAAAGGGTCAGCGTATGTGTGAGGAAGAGGAAGACATGCGCGACAATGTCATCAAGTATAACGATGAAGGAGGAGGCGAGCAAGACACCCAGGCCTATGACATGAGTGCACTACGCAACCTCTACGACTTTCCCGAGGCCAAAAGCTCGGAATCACATCCGAAGCGCATCCAAAACCATGTGAACTCTGACAGAGAGGTAGCTGATTTTTCCCTGTTTAAAGGCTACATCCGGAAGAAGGTGGAGCAGGCGGATGCAGACCCGTCAGTGCCTCCATACGACTCATTTCAGACATATGCACTGGAGGGCAGTGGCTCACCAGCACTCTCACTCAGCTCCATCCACACTCTGTCTACCAGCTCAGAGCAGGACTTCTCTTACCTCAGGGACTGGGGGCCTCGCTTTAGGCAGCTGGCAGGATACTATGCCCCGGCACAGCCTGATGAAGAAGGGTCCTAGCACTGCCTGCCGTCCTGTGCCTGTTTTGTCAAGTGAACCACACTCTGCAGTTCCATACACACTGCTCAGTGCTGGAGCAGCCCAGTCTCCTTTAACTAACACTCTCCTCCATCACTGGATGATTATTGGATCCCAGTCTTTTCTGGACATTTTAATGCCACTCCATAAAAGATACAGACAGTTTGCCTTTGTAAAAGATTAAAAGGTGGAGGATGAACAGACAGTGAGTGAGGAGTTGGGCGGGACTCCAACAAACCTAGCAGAGTATGAAACGAGAGCTGGGCTGTGCTTTATGCACAGTGCTAAACCCACATTGTTCCCTATCTGAAGCATTTCCTTTGTGTGCGTGGTTGAGCGTGTGCATTCGTGTGTATGTGCACACCTGTGTGTGTGTGTGTGTGTGTGTGTTCTTTTCTTCTTCTTTCGGTAAGGGCAAAGTCTATAGATTCATTGGGAGGTCCTGAACAGGACCCGTGCAACAGAAATGGGGAGATCATTTTCTAAGCCAAGACGAATAATTCCCAGATGAAAATATGTATTTATTTAAAGAAAAAGGAGATATTTATGTATTTATTGTTTCTATTTATTTATTTATTTATTTATTTATTCCTCCTGGTTGAAGTATGGAATAACGGACTGTACTTAATTAAAGAATGCTATAGAAATGGATGGATGATACAGACTGAACATTCCCGAGGCTTAATACATTAACATTGACATGATGGTGCCATAGTGAGTGAGAGATCTGGGCCACAGTCTTTCAAAAAATTATTTATTTTTCAAAAACTATTTTTTTTTTCTTTTTTCTAAAATACAGGCCTATGCTGGGAAAGGATGTATAAATATTAAATATTCACTCATTTAGAGGTTTGTTTTTGTCCTATCATACATTTCATGTATTGTGTTACCTTCAAATTTATTACCAAGTCACTTGTTGTGGGCAGTCAAATATTTGTTGTGTGTTAAATTATTATTATTTTTTTATCTGTATTTTCAGTGGTTCATTTGGAAGAATTTAAGGAACTTATAACCAGAGACAAGTCGAATATTCCTCAGTATTTACATCAGTATTTAAATTTTGCATCCATGTTCATTCAATTTTTGTGACTGTGTTGTTTATATTCTAAACTGTTTTCAAGACCAGATAATTTGTTTGGTTTTATTCAGTTTAATCTCTAGAATTGGTTGAGGCTGATGAAGGGGAATAAAAACATGATAAGAAGGCCTGGTTACACTATATCCTGCTTGATTCTTGATAACAGTGTTGAGGTGGGTGGTTAGAATGCCCTCTGTATTACAGCTACCTCAGCAGGAATTAGAAAAATCAGAATTAATTTGATTCACACGAGATTATATCTTGTCCAACACAGACCAGCTGTTTATATTATATATTTTTTTTTACTGAAAATTAATTGATTCGCCACACTAGTGTATTCAGGACTTAATGCATATATAGGAGGATCTCATCACCCACAACCAATATCTGGAGACATTTTATTGCCAATCATATTCAGTAACAGTGTATGGATTAAATGTACAGTTGAAATCAATAAATATTGAACTTTTTTGTAGGCACATTGAGACTTGAAAGGCTGTGTTTGACAGGTTTAAGAAACTTTCTAGTGCCAGATGTTTTCTCTGATTTCTCTCATCCCTACTTGTTATGACTGACAATCAAGCTGCTTTGCCACCTTATACTGCATTTAAAGATGATCTTTTAGTATCTGTCTCAAAAAAGCAGGGCACAATTTGGGCTGTTAGAAATAATTAAATGGAATAACAAACAGAACCTCAATATACTGTGTTAGATTGCTTAAAAGGCATTAGTATTCACATCCAAGCAGGCCAGTGCATTATTAAAAACGGAAAGGAAATTGGAAAAACATGTGCCTTGTCTGCACTCTTCACAAGTGTTCATGGGAGATCATTAGGGAAGGCTTTGTTGGTGGTTACTCTTTATTTCCATTCAATTAAAATGCCCCACCACAGTCTAGCTAGTCACCATCTATTTTTTAGTAATGAACTTCAGTTATTAGTGTATTAATGTCTTACCATAAATCACACTTCAGCCACCATCCACCAAGGGCAAGTAGACCTTCTATTTCATTTCCACTACAAGTCTGATGATTGACATTGTTCGCTCTCTCACTCTTATAATCTCTGTTCAGCCACACTGACCATAAAAATTTATTACAGTGGCAGAAATGGGAGTCAAGAAGGCAGCATAGTGGTATGACAGACAAACTTTTAAACCCAACAAGAAACTGCCACTGTTTATCCACAAGAATACATAATAAGTATTATCTGTTTTTATGATCAGCAATTTCAGTGTGACACTACACAATCTTCTGCAAAAGCTCACATTCACTCTCTCATTTTCAGTAACTGGGTTATCCTTATCAGGACTGCAATGGATTTGGAGCTTATGCTGGGAAAACTGGATGTAAGGTGGGACTATGGTTACATTCTGGTTATGAAGCCTGTATCAGTCTAGGGGGTGAAAAAATGACTGTGTAATTATTTTAACGAAAAACGCATGCAACATTCTCAAGCCACATCATCTTGTCAAGCTGCAATAATAATGATACAGTCTTTCAGTAAAGGGCTACACACTCTTATTTAGCCTATGTTAGCTGTCAAAGCTTCAACATTCATTGTCCTTTTACATTCAAGACTTTCTGATTCCTGGCTGAAAGGAATCCATGCAGTGTTGACATATTCCCCTAATAATTAGGACATGAAAAATCCACTTTGCAGTAAAATAAGAGATCACAGAAGCCAATTTACACCATGCCCTTCTAAGTTAGACAGCCTTAGAGTAATCATATTCTGAGCAACATCAAAGCTTGTATATTCATAATAGGGCTATGACATATAAATTGGCCAGGTAAATGTAATCAAAAACTGCAGCGGTGAAGTTCCATATATTGTCACACTGGCATAATTTTTATTTAGAAGAAAAGACAATTAATTCATTCAATAATCAGTCATTATGTACATTAGCAGCAGTCAGTTAAGCATCATTAACATGATTTTTCAATGAGTATTTAGAGGCGAAACAAAAACCACAACAAGGCATGCTATATGAAAATTATTGTACATTGTGGCAAAATTTGTGAAGCAAAAATGATCTATGATCAAAACCAAGCAATAAGGGCTAGAACTATGAACTACAAAGATAAAATGAACCCAGAAAACAAGGCCAAGAAGTGCACTTTATGACTTTGAAGAAAACCAAATAAACAGATGGTTATGCATGAAGCTAACACTATTCAGGTGCACATTTTCAAGAAAACAACCAACGAAATGACAAAATGGAGACTAAAATCGAATTCAGAACTTAAAAACATGAGGACATGGCTTTAGTTACCATTTGAACAGTGACAAGCTGGCAGGGCCAGCAAGGCCTTCTCTGCTGGCCTAAACTCTATCATAATCACTGACTTATGTTTTAATATATTTTTGTCTATGAATATCTATTAAGGGTCTAAAGTGACCTGAATTAGTTGTATTTTCTTTACTTTTGCAAGAAATTTATATCATCAATCATTATTCCAGGCATTTTTCAAATAATACATTTTTGTTCACAAATCCTTATTTTTATATTTTCATTCTTGCTTTAAAAAAAAAACCAATTATATATATATATATATATATATATATATATATATATATATATATATATATATATATATATATATACACAGTGAGGAAAATAAGTATTTGAACACCCTGCTACCAACATGACAATGACCCAAAGCACACAGACAGGATAACCAAGGAGTGACTCTGTAAGAAGCATATCAAGGTTCTGGCGTGGCCTAGCCAGTCTCCAGACCTAAACCCAATAGAGAATCTTTGGAGGTAGCTCAAACTCCGTGTTTCTCAGCGACAGGCCAGAAACCTGACTGATCTAGAGAAGATCTGTGTTAAGGAGTGGGCCAAAATCCCTCCTGCAGTGTGTGCAAACCTGGTGAAAAACTACAGGAAACGTTTCACCTCTGTAATTGCAAACAAAGGATACTGTACCAAATATTAACATTGACTTTCTCAGGTGTTCAAATACTTATTTGCAGCTGTATCATACAAATAAATTGTTTAAAAATCATATATTGTGATTTATATATATATATATATATATATATATATATATATATATATATATATATATATATATATATATATATATATATATATTTTTTTTTTTTGTATCACTACCCTTCTACCCTTCTAATGCACAACACCGGTCTAAAATGACCTGCATTCATTGCCTATATTATTTAAATCGTGGCTGTATGTTTCTTTGCTAAATCTTTGAAAGAAATATATTGTATTATTTATAATTTCAGGTATTCTTTAACTATCTTGTTTTTAATTTCCACAAACAATTATTTTCCACAAATTATTGTCTTAGTTAATAAACAAACACATTATTTGTATTCATTCATCAGTTTTACACAAATTGGTCAAAAATTGCACAGAACAGTATAAGGGAAATGAGGCAATTCTTAGTCTTGATTCAAAGTCTAAAATATCTGTTACTGATGGCCTAGAACAACCTTTTCTCAAAAGGGCTGGTGTGAGTGCAGGTTTTAATTCCAACTAAAGAAGGGGCCCACACCTGTTAGTCCACTGAAATTAAGATCTAAACTAATGGAATCTGGTGTGGCTTGGTTGGAATAAAAAAAAAGAAAATCCAGCTCTTCTAGATGGAGAAGACTCACTAGATGACATTGAAGACTCGTAAACAATAAGCCACAATATCTGCACCCAGTTCAACAGCTATTTTACTGAATGATGCCTGGAATATGTTTATCGGTGACAACATCATTGAGGAGGTTCTGAAATTTACTGAATTAAAGTAGCAGAAGCTAGATTGGAGAAACATTGACAAAGAGAAATTCATGGCTTTTATTGGATTGACCCTTTTTGCAGGAGTGGACAAAAGCTGGGATGTGTTTTTGCAGGAACTGTTCCTGGATCTGCTGCAACCAGATCATTTTAGGGTTTCTTTGCCAGAACAAGCTGGACATATCACCTGTCATAAAGCTATCCAAATTAAGAAAGAAGTATAGCTCAGAATTTAGATTGCATGGAAATATGACCATGGTAAGCTATGTGCCAAAGTAGGGAAAGGCAGTTGTCTTCCTGAGCACCATGCATGATGACAAAGCAGTGGATCAGAGATGAAATCAGAAATGATCCAGTACTTTAATAAAAGTAAATAAAGAGTGGACACAATGGATCAGATGGTTTACACCTACTCATGTATGCAGACAACTTGGAGGTGACCAATGGTGCTATGGTATGATGTGCTGGATGTTGTCACTCTCAATGCTACAGCAACCACACAGCACAACACCCTGATTACACGGGGTGTACATGACCAATGCATATCAGGGAGCTGGTCAAAGAGCTTGTCATGTCAAATATGAAGAAGCACTTGGAGGGCACACCCCACCTTGACAACCATATTACAGAGGCAATATATGAAGATGTGGCATAACAAAACAAAATGAAACCACCACCCTGCTACAAGAGGACATCAGACAGGAGTGCCAATCGAAGAAAAGAAAAGTCAACAGCTGGTGTTTCCAGTACAACAGGCAACGAGCACAAATGTGTAGTCTTTTGTCAGCTTAATTTTTAATTTTTTGGTCACATTCACTACAGCTTCTCTTTTTTTGGTCAGTGAAAATAAGAAATTTTGAAAATCCATGGATCTTGGAATTCATAGATCAGGGAATAATAAATGCTGAAATAAATTGATTTCAAAAGATGAAACAAAAAAATGCCCAGTCATTCATGAAATAACATAGAAAATTATTACGGGTTACTTTATACCAATGTTATGCATTAGAAGGGGTTTGCATAGCTTGTGCATCAGAGGATTACATTATATCCAATTGTCTTTTCATTTCATAGCCTTTCTCTCAGGCATGGTAAGTTTCGGTGTGAGTCTCTATCCATTGAGATTTTAGCCATTACAGGCAAAGAGTAAAACCGTGACAGAACCCCACCCTTAATGAACTCCCAAAGTGCCATGACAAAATTGGAATGAGGCCTGGGCCACTAGGCATAATGCCGACATGATGATTGCAGACTGGCATGGCCCAGGAGCAGTGAATTCCTCTGGAATTCATCACACTCAGAAGTAGGAATCCTCTGTAGAGTCAAGTAGCAGAGGGATGATGACATCCTCTCCATATTCACAATGTGGCATTAAAATTAGAAGGAGGAATTACAATGTCCTTGCCAGGAGAGCCTAGAGAAGCCTTGTTGCAGGCCTTGAACATGACTGATGATAGGTACACATTGACAAAGTAACCAATGACCTAACACAGAACAGGATTTCTATCATGCTGGGTTCATTTTACAGTTCATCATGTTCTCTATATCCAGGTTTCCATAGCAAGCGGCCTAGATTAAAATCAGACTTGTTTCCTTCTTCTTCATTTTTTTTGTTCTCCTATAATTTAAACAGTGGATGCAGGAGTAAAGATTTTACTTTCAACACGGCATCAGAGAGATCAAAATCACTGTGATGAGGGAAGATAAGAATTATCTCTATTTTATTGAATAAAAAGAGAGAACATAAAAATGTGAACTCTGTCTGATTATTATTATTTAGACAAAGACATAAGTATTCAATATTCTTTATTTAGAACAGA
The DNA here is from genome assembly GCA_039877035.1 of Silurus lanzhouensis. Taxonomy (NCBI): domain Eukaryota; kingdom Metazoa; phylum Chordata; class Actinopteri; order Siluriformes; family Siluridae; genus Silurus; species Silurus lanzhouensis. Next base: position 2,213,515 of record JBCEWE010000163.1, on the reverse strand, counting down.
ATTTAATCAGAACTTAAGTCACACAATAGAAAATGTGTGGGGAATGTCTCTGGGGATACTCCAGAGTGTGGGTATAATCTGTAATGCGGGTATGATCCGTACAGCGAGAATAATCTGTAAAGTGGGTATGATCCATACAGCGAGGATAATCCGTAAAGCAGGTATAATCCTTACAACGAGTATAATCCTCAAGATCGTAAGAAGGAGCAGGAACCAGCGGGGAATGCAGGCGGTCAGGAACCTGGTTGGTCACGATATCCTTCTGGTAGATCCGACAGAGAGTGAGGTCGGAGCGTGAGCTTATAAAGGGGACCAGGTAATGCGGAACAGGTGTCGGCGATCAGAATAATATTAGAAAATACAGTCATTAAAAACTGCTTTTAAAATTAATGATTTATTTATTATATGTCTTATAGATTTGTTACTGCAGAGTCAGTTGGTCATTGGTAGCAGCCTGTAAGTTTATACAGTAATGTCCAACTTTCTGTACATTATCACTGGATCATATATATATTATTATATAAAAATACTCCAGACATTTATTTTCATTCTCTATTACACATTACCTAAATATAATCAATTTTTTCTTATTACTGTATAATCCTAAAATTGAATTAATCATGTAGTGAACAAGCTCTGTGACCGATCATGGTGCTAAATGACGAATTTCCAATAACATTTATGCAAACAGTGGCAATAAATTATTATAATATTAAACGGTTCTACATGTGCTCTCCTGTAACATTTCAAGAGAAATGAAATGCTTAGCAAGGCAACATTTGTGTAATTGACGATGCACAGTTTAGTCAGTTGGTGCTTAAATATTTATTAATTTAGAGTATATTTGGGTGCCAACCTAGTGGATCTAATTGTGATCAGTAATAATTTGTGGGGTAAAATAGCCACTTGTGACCTGTTGTAGGCACTAAGTCTAGCATCAATTATTGTGAAGAATTGCTTTTATTTAAGTGGCAATGTTGCATATTTTATATATAGAATGTAAATGACTGACTACAGGATGTCTCGCACTTTGTAGATCAAGCTGAACTCTTGTATTATTGTAAACATACACACAAAATACTGTTACCAAACCTTTTTTTTTTTTTACTGCTAAAACAAAAACCTACATCTGAAAGTGCTGTATTGCATATGTGTGTTAACATGCTTGACCCTACAACACTCCACATTTAGCCCCTCTATTGTCATGGGACCTCTGCAGGGAATTGAATAAATAAAAACCACAATAACAACAGATCATATCACATAGTGCAGTTTTTCATTTCAGAGAATTATGGTTGTGGTGTTTTTTACAATCTGTGGTTCTACTAGAAACAAATACATCACTGATTGTACAATAAAAACCAAATAGGTTATGTTATTAACATGTATATATTTTTTATCTATTACAGAAAACAGAAAAGTATTCTCATATATAACTTAGTATAATTGCTTATTAATTGAATGTCCTTATGAAGAGGAAAAAAACATGTCCACATTACAATAATAACTTTTACTACTGGAACAATAATTTAAGAAGCATTTATTGTCATTGTACACATACACATACACATACACATACACATACACATTCTGTGTGTGTGTCTCTGCCAAAGATACAATATGTAATCATAATTTTACATCCATAATTACTTTAGGTAAAGGGTATGAAAATATACACTATGCAGTTATACACAGTCTTTTATATTACTATCGGTCTGGTGAACTGCATTTGTTGAACCCTTGGCTGTGGTGCTTCCATAGCGTCTAATAATAAATGAAATAACACTTTGCTCCCAAACAGAAACATTTGCTTAGAGTTCAAAAGTTTCACTCAAGTCTGATATTGAATGCAGTGTCATGGTTCTTGCACAAGATCCCAGTATTAAAAACACACTTAATCTTAACTAATGAATTAGCCATGGCCCATACTGTTTTAGATTACGCTTTTTTAGGGTTTTATTATTCAATCTAGTTATTATTATATCTAGTTAATATAATCCATGGGTATATTTAACTAGTAGAAACAACTGGATATTGGTCTATACATAGCTCATGGTACCCTGTATTGACAAATATTTAAGTGATATTCGAAACTGCATCCTCAGAGTACTGTAGGTTATTGGAATCCTGTGGTGGGCCTGTTAAGCATAACTTACTGGTAGATGTTCTAATTTTGGTATATTTCCTAGATATAGATGTCAGTGTTCCCTATGCACTATTAGGGATCTTTTCCACTCTTCCTAGTTGTTCTCTGTATTGCATCAATACCTTCTAGGCATGCAAGTCTTTTCTGTCTGGATGAAAGTCTGTTTAAAACAAGAAAAATCTCATAGGATTCCAATTTAGCTTTGTTCTTTCAGAAGGTTCTCAGAGGATAAATGGAATAATAGAAATGAGATGTTAACCAAAACTGTGAGCAGGACTGTCTGTTTTCTTACAGTGACACTCTTCAGCACACATTATTCTTCAGTCATGTTTGCTGACAGCTTGGACTTCATGCTTCACTTCTCTCCCAGAGGAACTCTGGGAAATGCCAAAACTGCCCCTTTGACGTTTTTTTGACTGTAGTGATTTATGCAAAATCTCCTGGGATTTTCATGCATCGTGCACCTAGCATCCAAATAGCCACTGATGCATTACCATGTATCAGGGAAGCTTAAGCCAGGAGCAGGATAGATGAGTGCCCTAGGCCATCCTGTGGTTTGTGATTTGATCAGTACTAGTTATGGAATTTTAAAAAGGCCCGAGATATCATTCACAATAAACATATATGACTGCATAAATGTCTTATATAATATTACTAAAAGTTTTCAGGAACCTTATGCCTTAAAAAAAATGTGTCATTTGTTTGTATGCATGAAAGAATACTGAGTCGTTGGTATAGAATATAATTAAATATATGGATGGATGAATGGATGGATGGATGGATCAATGGATGGATGGATGGATAAATGGATGAATAGATAGAGCCTATGCTAAACAACAATGTGTGGGTTGACTCTCTAAACTCTCTTAATAGCTATTCTCAAGTTAGTGATTTATGAGGCTTCCCACATAATGAAAATTCACAACTGTTTAAATGAATGTGAATCCTCTTAATCCAGCACTCAAGGCTCAAGTGTAAAAAAAAATAAAACAAAGTCCAATAATTTGGGATATCGCCAATACAATCTGTTGTTGTAGTAACTATATATATATATATATATATATATATATATATATATATATATATATATATATATATATATATATATATATATATATATATGTTTTAAGTGGGCCATGTGCCACTCCAGAGTATATGACTGGTGAAGTAGGAGACAAAATTGTAGGAAGTGCGACAGGTTGCTTAAATCATACATATGCCAGTATATTGGAAGTGTGTGTGTGTGTGTGTGTGTGTGTGTGTGTGTGTGTGTGTGTGTGTGTGTGTGTGTGTGTGAAGGGGGGGGGGGTGTTTGTGTTGTTCTATGCTCTGAGCACTTTAGATATGTGAAGATGCGTTCTGTTCACACTTCTCCTCCTCTCACCTCTGACATTTGTCAGAAGAGACAGGAGAGAAGAGATGAAGGAGCTCATGCATTATTAAAAAGCTAATGACTGTTCCTTCAGCCTAGATGCACTTGTAACTCAGACCTTTCATTGTCAAGAAAAGATAAAAACAGTTAAAGAATGATAGCTCTTAAAATAGCAGAGTAAAGAAGGCTGAAAGAAGAACATGTCCGATCTGTTTTCAGGCTATAAAAAAAGAATTGTTGTCTATTTCTATTGGGGTATGATTTGTAACTTGGTTGCTGAAAAGGATTAAAGCACTGCAGATGTAATTAGATACAAATGTGAGGTTAAGTGTTACCACCACCCCGAAGTGGATAATTTTCCTATAACTCCACAATTTGAAGTGTTTTATCCTTTATATACAACAGTAATTTGGTAACAACTATAAACTTTTCATTGATTAATGTCAAGATTTTTTCAGTTCATCTTGCTTAATGTTGTAGAGTTCCTTTTATCAATCAAATTATAGCAGCAAATCATACACTATATTACATTGTAACTCATATACTACAGTGAAATGAAGAAAAAGGGAGTATATATATATTATTATTATTTTATATTATATTATATATAAATATATATATATATATATATATATATATATATATATATATATATATATATATATATATACTATATTATATATATATATATATATATATATATATATATATATATATATATATAGATATAGATATATAGATATATAGATATATATATAATATATATATATATATATAATATATAGATATATAGATATATAGATATATATTTGTCAGATAAGCACTTCTATTTATACACATTTTTCATTGACCCTGAACTGGAATTGAAAGACTCAAAATGTCTCCCCTGCAAATCCCACAAGACAATATTCAGTCTAAAGAAAAAATAATTTTCATGAGATCCTCATTAGTACCCCTTAACAGACACGAGACTATCGAAACAGATTTTCTTTTAAAGTAGATAGATTCCTTCCCAATTATGTTCCTGAACAAAGACATAACAAATAACAGAATAATTAGATGTGATTCTTGGTTGAGACCAATATTAACATGATAATAGAAAATGCAATTAGTTATACCTTTTAGAAAATGAGGGGATGGTGGTTTGGGACATGGTGGAGATATCAACATTGTAATTTCAGTTTTTCCACCATTCTGATTAACAGAATTGTCATGCACTAAAGCCTATCACTGGCCTGAATGAGGCTTTGTGGCTGTGCTAAATGAAATAATGTGAGTCTGCTATCTTGCTATTTGACAGTGCAGGAATTAAGAAGGTTTATCTGTGCTGCATAATTACATTTTATTGTTTCTTGCTCTCACCTCTGTTCTCTTTTCTCTCTCAATCATGCTGTCAGTGAGAAGAAATATTTTATACCCTCCCCTCCAATAAAGTAAATTTCCCATCCTTTCATTATGCAAATTTTTTTAATTCGAGCTAAAATTGGAAAGGCATTGGACAAAGGCAGAAAAGAAGGGTGTGAAATGGGATGGTGGAATGAGACTCTTCTACCGTTTTTTTGTCTGGCGTGAATCAAATCAAGGATCATTTTTCGTGTCAATGTCAAACTAGTCACATATCCATGAGACATTTGGTATAAATACAAACCTAAAATAATTTGCTTTCTGCAAATATGTGTTTTCATATTTAAATACACCTAATGCAAACTTTTTCCTCTCATCTAACCTCCTGACACTAAGCCATCAATCACAATAATATCACACCATTTATTTGCTAATCCAAAATATTTGACCTGAGATCCGGAGGGCCAGCCATGTTTCCTATTATGCCAATAAAATTAGGGGCGAGAATGGTTCAGGGGAAATTATCCATGAGTTACTTAAATTGATTAAATCTAGACTGCTTCATAGCAGGGCCGCATCTTGCATCATGGGGGGGGGTCACTGGATGGAAAACTACCATCGATACACACACACACACACACACACACACACACACACACACACACACACACACACACACACACAGACACTTACCGCTGGCAAGGTTAGTGTCTGTGTCTAATGCCTGTGGAAGTGTCTGTGACATTTTTATAAAGGTTTGAAGATAGTACAGGAAGTGAGAAGGGGGGGGGGGTGCGCTCATGATTTATTTAGAGTGCTAAAGTTTTGGGCTTTTATTGTACTGTCTGGAAGGAGTTGGTGGATTTTTTTGTTTGGCATAACATTTCCCCTTTTTACAATCTGATACTAACTTCAATAAAGAGCATAGTAGCATATTGGCCTTTCTTCTAAACTGCAAAAACTTCTTCTAAACCTACATACCTGCTAAAGCACTACAAAAACCTACATAAATGAAACTGACCCATGTGTGGATACAGAGGATATGTCTCATCTGCTATTGGCTTATTATTAGAATTGATAAAAAGCTATGTATGAATATAATTTTTTTTTTAAATATGACCAGTTAATAAAGGCATTTCCCACTTTGATTATTCCGGCTTTCAATGCTAGTAATAGTATTAGACGTTACAAGTCTGTTAATACATTAAGCCATCAAGGTGTTAAGGATTTTGAAAATTTGAGATCTAGTTTCCGAATATTGGCTTATTTTCTTTTATATATCTGCCACTCCACAACCAGTTCCTACAGAGAGTTTGTGTACATAATTTTACCTGCCTAGCCTCCATTGGTTTGTTTACTTTAAATGGTTAGAATATAAAAATTTAACACACCTGTATCCGTCTACCTGCTATTCATGACACTAGTGTTTATGCAATATACAAATTTAATTCATAGCCTTTAATTCATAGCCAAAGCAAAATTTACATAATGTTTTCTTAGTAAAATATCAATGATATTTCCAATTGAAAAGATCACCTTGCATTTAATTCTGTTTTTCCGTCTGCCCCAAGGCTCTCATGGATTTTGATGATAAAAATTGGCTCTTTCTGAGACTCTCATACAGTATTTATAGACACAAGCAGTAGAATGAAGAAGGCTGTGAGGCATCCTGGCCCAATGTCAAGTCAAAAACTGCAGTGCTATCATTTGTCTTGCTGTTAATATGTCAACGGGTTTGGTCAAACCTCTTCAGGGACATCAGATACTGTACAAGTGCAGGAATGGGTCATTCGTTCTTTCTTTGCAATCTTCACAGAAGCTCCTCATACAGCCAATTCAATTACAACTGACTTTATATTTAGGTACCATGAAGCTTACTGTTTAAGGGCAAGGAGGTCTGATTCAAAATTCAGATTTTTTTAGCAACTGAGAGCGGTTGGAAATGAACAATTTTGATTTAAATCTGGACCTGCCATTGGGTTCTAGACCCATTCAACAGGAATTAAACACTGAACCTGAAACCAAACTAACCTACTACTAATAATAATAATAATAAAAACACAATATAATGAATAACAAACTTAGATCAATTAACACATTTACATACATTATTTACTGACAGTAAATTAATCTTTGGCAAAAAGATTCAAGTGCATAACTCAAGTGTACTTTAAACAATGATTCCTTTTCGCATTCAATCATAAAAAGCAACTTAGAGTATTGAGCATATGTACTTATAATTAACTGTATCTTATAACATGGTTCCTGCAAAGCTGTTCAACATAATTGTGGAATTATCTGCATAATGTTCTTATGCACAGAGTAGTGAGAGATATCTTATGAGAGTCTGTTCCCAGATGTGAGCCTGTAAACACCGCTGCCAAACCCTTGCTCTATTTTATTTGGACCCCTAAATCTAACAAGAGCCTAGGAAGCCACTTATTATCCAACACAACCCCAGCATGCATCTGCCTTTTGCTGAGTAGGCGGGCTAGCATATGACAGAGGCAAGAAAATATATCTTGATAGAAGATCTGCACAATTAATTATTAGTGTTTGCATATCAACCCCTTTCCATTCATGTAAAATTCAAATGAGACAGATGATGAATTGGCCATGTTGTACAGAAAACTGGCGAAAACACATCATTATGTTCATGTTGTCAAAAAACAAACAAATATGATGACATTCAGGCTATGTCCTGTAGTTAATGAAAAAGTTAAACTAATTAATGCTGGGATGTTATTCAAATATGTTTAAATTCTTTTTAAAATAAGATTTTATAAAGATTTTATACGTGATGCCAAAATAAGTAAGAATGTTCTTTTATTATGAGCATTATTTGTCTATATACAGTGGAACCCGGTTATCTCGCCCTCGGTTATCTCGACAACCCTATTAAGTCGCCGTTTTTGAAGTGGAACCGACAAATTCTCGCTTTTTCTAAGCATTTTTTATCTGTTATGTCGACTTTTTTTATGTCGCAGAACCCTAATATCTCGAGCACAAGGGGGGGAAAATTAGAAATTTTAACGTCAGTTATGTCGATCGGCACTGTGCAGCCGCAGAAGAACTCGCGAAAGTGGCGGAAAAATCAAACCTTACAGATACTACAGGTGTTGTATTGTATACTGGTGAATCTCTGCTGTTAGTAAGTGCACATATGCATTTTTTTGTTAAATGTTATGCGATGAACGCTCCTTACCGAGAGAGCCGTGCTCCTTACCGAGCGCGCACGCAAACAGGGTAAGGAGCACGGCTCTCTCGGTAAGGAGCGACGCGCGCGCGCTCGGTAAGGAGCACGGCTCTCTCGGTAAGGAGCGACGCGTGCGCACTCGGTAAGGAGCACGGCTTTCTCGGTAATGAGTTGAAGCCGGGAGCTTCAGAGAAAGCGGCCGAGAAAGCACCTGCCATGCCCCCTTCGGCCGTTCACGTTTGAGACTTTTCTGTCCCTCGTTTTTGGTTTCGGGTTCGGTTTTGGATCTTCCGGGTTTTTTTTTCGGCTTCGCGCCGTGCCGCCGGTCGCGGTATTTTTGAATTTCCCTACTTTTTCCATTCACAATCTCTCTCTCTCTCTCTCTCTCTCTCTCTCTCTCTCTCTCTCTCTCTCTCTCTCGCTCGGCTTATCTCCCCCTCGGCATCGCGGACGTAAGTTTTTTCGGACACTTTGCTTTGTGTGTTTGTGCAGATTACTTCAGCCTGATGGTCATACGTTTTCAGAAACTTAGTTACTGTTTATTTTTCTTTTTTCCACATGTGGACTAAATGTGAGACGGCACTGTGCAGCCGCTGTTTTTTTTTTTTTTTTGAGCGATCTGTGTGTTTATAATGTTGGAGAATATAATAAAGGTTTGTATGGAGAATGGACGGTGGTTTGTATTGTATACTGGTAAATCTCTGCTGTTAGTAGGTGCACTTATGCCTTTTGTTGTTAACAAACGTATGTACATTTTTATAGCATGCCTTCATCAAACAAATCGCTGCAACGCTGTTGTGTAAAAAAACCTCCAAAAACACGTGCATGCACATTCTCATTTATTAACCCACATCATGTACATAAAGAAATTTCAAGCACGTTAATATACTGCCGCCATTTTGATTTTTGTTTATCTCGATCATCGGTTACCTCGATGCTTTTTGGCGACCCTCTAGGACATCGACATAACCGGGTTCCACTGTATATGAAAATAAAAATTTAAACGTTCATATGCAAAATATATTGTATATGAAAATATTAGCATTAATACATAAAGATTAATATGAAGTTTTATAATTACACTTTGCTTTCATACTGCCCAGTCAAACATTATCATGAATTTGAATGACATCGCATTCTACAGCAAACACATTTTGCTGGAGTTCCTGTGTCGCTGCGTCTTGATGAAACAGTGTAATTAAAAAGCATCTGCACAATCGCCCAGCTTGGTGTCAGCTTGCTGTCCCTTTAAATAACACTGTGTTTGTGCCTATTTGCACTCAAGCAGGTTATTAATTGCCATTTTATTCGCAATTAACAAGACAGAGTAATTACCCCCACATTCCCTGCTAATGACATTCACATTTAAACCCAGTGGTAAATGGATCAGTACAAGATAGTATCGTATGAGAAGACAGCTGAAATAAATAATGGTCATTACAGAATGCGTCACGGAATGTGGCTTGATCGTTTCCTGCTTATTATTAACATTTAAACACTCCATGGATTTCCAAAACATGGTCTGAATGAGACTTGAACAGTAAGCAGTTAATAATTTATTAATGCAGAATGTGTATCCAGATATGACAGAAGAACCCATGTACTTTATGAGGTTCTCAATTGTCAGTAAGATCAGATGGAACTAAACAGGAAAATTCTATGTATAGTATAAGTTTTCTTACCTCTCTACCATTTCTTTTAAACCGAAACACCTCTAGGGCATGTGAAATTTGTCTCAGAATCTGTTTTCTTTCTTTTATATATATATATATATATATATATATATATTTTTTTTTTTTTTATATATATATATATATATATAAAATGTGGATGTGTTAAAAAAAATATGATAATGTCACGGGTCACGGAACACCAGACAGTGGACACCGGGAGTAAAACAAGGTGAAGTTTTTTTTTTTTTATCTTAAACAGAAAAAACACAGGAAAATCAGAAACTGGAGTGCAGGAAAAACGTAGTTTACTTTACTTAGTTTACTTACTTAAACTTAGGAAATAATAAACTCAGAGGGGGCTGTGGCTGGTGGTTCTCTGACATTACCCCCCTCCCTTCAGGGGTGGCTCCTGACGCCCTAACACGGTGCCGGGAATGCCTATGACCTCTGGGTGTGGGGCAGTCAGGGTGATTGAGGTGAAACTACTCCAGAAGTGCAAGGTCCAGGATGTCCTGTCTGGGGACCCAGGAGCATTCCTCTGGCCCATACCCCTCTCAATCGACAAGGTATTTCAGTGTGGGGCCCCGACATTGAGAGTCCAGAATCTTTTGGATGGAGTATACTGAGGATGCGGTACCTGGGAGGGAAGGCGAGCCGATAGCACACGTCATTGATACGCCCCAGTATCGTAAATGGCCCGAAGTAACAAGGACTGAGCTTCCTACAGGTCAGTCAGAGGCGTAGATCTCGGGTCTACAACCATACCTTGTCTCCTGGTTGTTAGAGAGGAGCTTCCAATCTCCAAGGATTTGCAAACCTCTTTGTGGTCCTAAGGGCTCTTTGTAGCTGGGTGTGTGCTGACTCCCAGACTCTCTCGCTCTCTCCGAACCAGTGATCCACTGCTGGAACATTGGAAGGATTTTACGTCATGGGGAATAGTGGAGGTTGGAAGCCGAGTACACACTAAAATAGGGCTGGTGGGGAGTTCCGTGCATACTCGGCCCACAGGAGAAACCGGTTCCAACTGTTCTGATCCTGGTGGCAGTAGGAGCTCCTGTATTTTCCGCTCGCCGTTAGTCTGTGGATGTTAGTCTGTGGATGATAACCAGAGAATAAGTTAACAGTAACACTGAGTATTTTAAAAAAGCCATCCAAACGTGGGAAGTGATCCGAGGACCCCAGTCTGACACTATTTCTTCCGGGAGGCCATAATTGCGAAACACGTGTTGGAAAAGTAATTTAGCTGTTTCTAAAGCTGTAGGCTTACCTCGGAGGAGAACCAATTAGCAGGCTTTGGTGAAGCAATCTACAGCTACCAGGATACAGGTGTTGCCATCCGAGTGACTGATCAGTGACTAAATCAATTCCTAGATGGGACCAAGGTCATTGTGGGATCGGTAGGGGAACCAGTTTTCCCACAGGTAAGTGGCAAGGTGTCTTTAAAATGGCACAGACAGAGCAGCATTCGATGTACCTTGCAACCTCTCTGATGATATAGGGCCACCAGTAGCGAGATCAGAGAATATTAAGGGTCTGCCTCCTACCAGGTGGCACAAGACCGGAGCCTTGTGTATTGATCTCAACAGGAGTTGCCTTCCACTTAGGGCATTCTCACGGGGCAGGTTCCAAATGAGTTGCTGTTCTGATAATGTGGCCCTTATACCTGTGGAGGAGGCGTCTACCTCCACTATGAATGGGAACTGAGAATCCAGGTGTCGTAGGAAAAGTGCAATACTGAACTTCCATTTGAGCTCTATGAAGGCCTCCTCAGCCTCCTGGTTCCAGATAACAGTTTTGGACTTACTATTCAGGAGTGAGGTGAGCGGGGCAGTAATCAAACTAAAATTGCGAATGAACCTACGATAGAAGTTAGAAAATACCAGGAATCTCTTTCCTGGAGCATGGTAGAGACCAGTCTAGAACTGGCTCGAGCTTCCTCTGGTCCATTTGTACCCCTGATGGAATGATGATGTACCCCAGGAACTGTACACAGGATTGGCGGAACTCACACTTCTCACACATATACAATGACAAACTGATGAAGGAACAGTCTAAACACATTGTTCATAAATGTTTGGAACACTGCTGGAGAAATAGAGAGTCCATACAGCATGACCCGGTATTCATAGTGCCCTGAGGGGGTGATGAAGGCCGTCTTCCATTCATTGCCCTTGCGTATGTGCACTAGATTGTAAGCACACCGGAGGTCTAGCTTGGTGAATACTCAGGCTCCACAGAGGTCTTCTAGGGTGACCGGGACCAGAAGGAGCAGGTAAGAAAGTTGTACAATTTAAGAGTTGAGATTTTGATAATCAACACACAGCCGAAGACCACTGTCCTTCTTCTCCATGAAGAAGAAGCTGGAAGCCACTGGAGAGGAGGATGTGTGATGAACCCCTTTTGTAAGGCTTCCTAAATATAAGCCTCCATATCTGCACGCTCTGGGACGGACAGTGGGTAAATTCGACCTTTCGGAAGTTTGGCACTGGTATTAGGTTGATTGCGCAATCCCATGGGCGATGATACTCAGGGGGACCTTCACTTACTTGTGGGTCTCTGGACTTTTGATTTGTGTTGAGGTAAGGGAAATAAGGGATGGTCGTGGTTGGGGTAGGTTGTGCAGACAGCGGTTCTGGCACTGTTGGCTCCACTCGATGATGTCACATGGGCTCCAGGAGGATCCAGCGTGTGGAAGTGAAGGCTATACAACGAGATGAGAAACGCAACCTTGGAGTGGTCAGTGGGGAATTTGGGCGGCTGCATTTTAATTCAGAGATTGACTTGCAGAAGGAAACCGCTGCATTTGGCTGCTTCCCCAGAGTATGAAACTGGAAGTGCCATTGGGCTGCCAGAGGCGTGCAGTGCAGCCACGCTAGCAGGAGCCGGTGCAGGAGCAAACGCCTCCCGGAGAGCGGCGATGAGTTCCTTGACTGGACCCGTGACCGGAGTTGGTTGGAGATCGATAAAGGTCAGGTCTCGGTCAGATCATCTGTCACAGAACACCAGGGGTAAAACAAGGTGTAGTTTATTGATCTTGAATAGAATAAACAGGATAATCAGAAAGTGTGTAGTAGTGCAGGAAATAATAAACTTGGCTGTATCGAGCTTCACGAGAAGCGTAACGAGGAACATGGGAAACACAGGACAATGCGCGATAAGTAGGAAGTCCGGATGATCTAGGGTAGGTATATAAGGTGGATCGGACGGCGATTGAAGGGGGACAAGGAAAGGGGACTGATTAGGGGAAAGAGGTGCAGGTAATTAATAGGAGAGAGAGGCTGAGTAAGAGTATTGAGCATTAGAGGGGGGCATGGCTGGTGGTTCTCTGACAGATAACATGCATCAATTTATTAGTTTTTTATTAGTTAAGTTGTATGTGTTGTAATATGCATTAAAATAAATTATGTATTATATACTTTTCTTTTTTTATTGTCATCATTAAATTTAAAATATTTTTTGGAAAAGATTCCAAAGCTATTTAAGTCAAAGATGACTTTAGTAAGCTAACTATTTGTCAAAGAGAAAACTTTCACTATTGTTCCATATACAGTGATACAGCCTTTGTCTTGATAAACGAATCACAATTTGCAAACAAAAATACCAACAAACAATTACACCGAAAGCAATATATGTACTAAGGTATATTACAGTGCATCCAGAAAGCATTCATAGTGCTCCACGTTTTGCTATGTTACAGTCTTTTTTAGTTTCAGGCCGAGTAACAGCACTACGGACACAATATTTGCTTTAAGGATGTTGAAACAGAAGTATAGAGAAGGTCAAAAGGAGTTGCATTGTGTGTTTGTGGATTTAGAGAAAGCGTATGACAGGGTGTCCCGAGAGAGGAGCTGTGGTGTTGTAAGAGGAAGACTGATGAGTCAGAAAAGTATGTGAGGGTGGTCAGGACATGTATCAGGACAGTGTGACAGCAGTGAATTGTGCAGAAGGAATGGCACACTGGTTCAAGGTGGAGGTTTGATTGCATCAAAGATCAGCTCTGAGCCCTTTCTTGTTTGCAGTGGTGATGGACAGGTTGACGAACGAGGTCAGACAGGAGTCTCCGTGGACTATGATGTTTGTGGATGATATTGTGATTTGTGGTGAGAGTATGGAGCAGGTAGAGAAGAGCCTGGAGAGGTGGAGGTACACACTGGATAGAAGGGGAATGAATGTCAGTAGGAGTAAGACAGAGTACATGTGTGTGAATGAGATGGAGGGCACCTGGGGTCAACAGTGCAACGTAATGAAGAGTGTGTTAGAGAAGTGAAGAAAAGAGTGCAGGCAGGTGAAGTGAGTGGAGAAGAGTGGCAGGAGTGATTCATGATAAAAAGGTATCTGCAAGAGTGAAAGGGAAAGTTTCCAGGACTGTGGTGAGACCTGCTATGTTGCATGGCTTAAAGACAGTGGAATTGAGTAAAAGACAGAAGCCACCTTCTGGCTGAAGGTAGCAGAGCTGAAGATATTGAGGTTTTTGTTAGGAGTGACGAGGATGGACAGGATTAGAAATTAGTTAATAAGAGGGACCGCACATATAGGACGTTTTGGAGACAAGGTAAAGGGAGGCTAGATTGAGATGGTTTAAAAATGTGCAGTAGAGGAACATGGGGTATGTCAGTAGGAGAATGCTGAGGACAGGAAGAGGAAGGCCAAGGAGGAGGTTTATGGATGTGGTAAGGGGAGGCATGCAGGTAGTTGGTTTGAAAGAGGCAGATGTAGAGGACAGGGGGTATGGAGACGAAAGAAGAAGATGAAGATTCTTTTATACTTTATTTTATTTATTTTTACATTCATTTACATTTATTTGACTGTTCACAAGTCAGACAGTCAAAAAAGCATTTCACTATATGTCATACTCTGCATGAATGTGTATTTGACAAATAAAATTTGAATTTAAAGTTTACATTTGTTTATAGACTTTTTTTAAGAATCTTTAGAATAGTTCTCATTACAACAAACAGTCAATCTAGACTGTGGACATAAATAATTGATTTTCTATTATTTAAGATTTGCTGACTGTCTGTGTGATATTCCATCTAAAGCCATGAATTTAGTATTGATTGTCATTGCTAGCAGAAAAGGCCATTCATTGTAGTTTATTGGTAATTGCTGCATTAGGTCAGATATTTTTCTTTCTTCATAAACTGTGCAAACATTATTATCGCTTTTCTTATCCAAATTATTTCAGCCTTACAGCACTGAATCAATAACATTTACCATAATATATCTGTGGTATATCTTTTCTAAAGTTAGGATAATTATGCAGTTCTAAGAGGAACTATACACCAGTGAGTAAGAATAATAAAAAATAATAAAATAAATTTGATTATTTTGTTACAACAAAGATAAAGGAACAGTTCTCATAGTCTATGTGCTGGATGCATGAAAAATGAGCAAGCCATATCGGTATTGCCAGATGACTGTCTTGAGGCATCTCTGAAATGCCAAGGCTTGGGAGGCGCTCCAGGTTAACAGTGATAAGTCCCCGTCTACAGTGATCTGAGGAGACATTCCAAAATCCAGCAACCAAATGTTCAGCACCCAAGGTTCATCAATGCCTGAACCAACAGAATGGCTAATTGAAGAAGCATCTGGCTTGCAGAGGATTAAGTGCTTTGCTCATGGGCCCAGTAGTGGTAAACTGGCAATGCTTTCTTTACTTCCTACTGATCAGTAACCCAAAGATTTTAAAAACTGAACCAATACTGTCTCTACTGGGGCACAAGTCACAAAAAAACTTTAATGGCTACAGAAGGAATGTGTCAACACACACAATAGATTGATAGATCACTTTATTCATCCTAGTGGGAAATTCACCAAACATTGCATTGCACACTGCCGTGCACAGGACTGCGGATGGAACAGTGTCCATGCTACCCCCATTTAACACTGAAAGCTATTACAACATGGAAGCAATGATCAGAACTGGATGTTAGAAGAAGGCGGCCTAGTTCTTATTTTACAACATTTGGGTGATCTGGAACATATGCACTTTTTTAACTTGGGAGGTCATGGCACCAGGATGGACTATGGGATGAAAACCAGCCAGTGGAGAGAGAATAATGACAACGTTAGCAATGTTCTGTTGAGGAATTCTTTGGCTGGGCATTCATGTGGAAGTCATTGTGACATGTAGCACCTGCTTCAACATTGCTGCATTCCTCCTATTCATTAACATATCCACATCACAACTTACAGGATTTATAAAATGTGCTGCATTTTGGTGGCAGCTACCACAAAGCACATTCATAGGTTTTCTGAGGCTAGATTAGATTAGGTATTCTGAGGCTAGGTTAGAACAAACCCTAAAAAGGTAGACAGTCAAAAGTGTAATTCATTCCACAAGGTTTTTATGTTCTGAGAGTATAGATGAGCTTTTTGTCCCTGAATTTCCTCACTTCATTGCTATTGTAATAACTAATGAGGCAAACCGAGATGTCATTAATATTGTGCCCATCACCATTGAGAAAGGAGAAAGTGTTCATTCTGATGGTATAATGGTGCCCGACAAAACGAGCAGCCAATCTTTTCTTGGTTTCACTGATGTACGACTGATTACATCTCTTGCAAGAGAGATGATAAACAACTCATGTGGTGATGTATGGTGGTGGTTGGTGACAAAGCCTGATTCTTTAGAGCCTGTAATTCTTAGTGGTTGTATTAAAAAATTTGCAAATGGGACCATCTTGAATGGCTGCATGCAGTATTGCAGTTAGGAATTCGATTTTTAAGTTTTGTAAGTTTAGGTTACATAAAAAAATGAAAACAGGATTATTCAGCAGGATTTTGACAATTCATTGATAATTTCACTCTTTTATTAGTAGGGTGATGAGTGTGGATTATGTAGAGGTCAGTATTTGTATTCTCTCAGTAGTAATAATCTTCTTCTTCTTCTTCTTTCGGCTGCTCCCATTAGGGGTCGCCACAGCGGATCATCCGTCTCCACACCACCCTGTCCTCTACATCTGCCTCTTTTACACCAACTACCTGCATGTCTTCCCTCACCACATCCATGAACCTCCTCCTTGGCCTTCCTCTTTTCCTCCTACCTGGTGGCTCCATCCTCAGCATTCTTCTACCAATATAATTCATGTCCCTCCTCTGCACATGTCCAAACCATCTCAATCTCGCCTCCCTCATCTTGTCACCAAAACATCCTACATGCGCTGTCCCTCTAATAAACTCATTTCTAATCTTGTCCATCCTTGTCACTCCCAACGAAAACCTTAACATCTTCAGCTCTGCTACCTCCAGCTCCACTTCCTGTCTTTTACTCAATGCCACTGTCTCTAAACCATACAACATCGCAGGTCTCACCACAGTCCTATAAACTTTCCCTTTCATTCTTGCAGATACCCTACTATCACAAATCACTCCTGTCACTCTTCTCCACCCACTCCACCCTGCCTGCACTCTTTTCTTTACTTCTCTAACACAATCTTCATTACTTTGCACTGTTGACCCCAGGTACCTGAACTCCTCCACCTTCTCCAGCTCTTCTCCCTGCAACCGCATCACTCCACTGCCCTCCCTCTCATTCACACACATGTATTCTGTCTTACTCCTACTGAGTTTCATTCCCCTTCTCTCCAGCGCATATCTCCACCTCTCCATGCTCTTTTCAACCTGCTCCATACTCTCACCACAAATCACAATATCATCCGCAAACATCATAGTCCAGGGAGACTCCTGTCTGACCTCGTCCGTCAACCTGTCCATCACCACTGCAAACAGGAAAGGACTCAGGGCCGATCCTTGATGCAGTCCAACCTTCACCCTGAACCAGTCTGTCGTACCTACTGCACACTTCACTGCCGTCACACTGTCCTCATACATGTCCTGCACCACCCTCACATACTTCTCTGACACACCTGACTTCCTCATACAATACCACAACTCCTCTCTTGGCACTCTGTCGTACGCTTTCTCTAAATCCACAAACACACAATGCAATTCCTTCTGTCCTTTTCTATACTTCTCCATCAACATCCTCAAAGCAAATAATGCGTCTGTGGTGCTCTTCCTCGGCATGAAACCATACTGTTGCTCACAGATGGTCACCTTATCTCTCAGCCTGGCTTCCACTACTCTTTCCCATAACTTCATGGTGTGACTGATCAACTTAATTCCCCTGTAGTTACTGCAAGACTGCACATCTCCTTTATGCTTAAAGATCGGTACCAGCACACTTCTTCTCCATTCCTCAGGCATCTTCTCACCTTCCAAAATCCTGTTAAACAATCTGGTCAAAAACTCCACTGCCATCTCTCCTAAACATCTCCACGCTTCTACCGGTATGTCATCTGGTCCAACCGACTTTCCACTCTTCATCCTCTTAATTGCTTCTCTCACTTCCTCCTTACTAATCCTATCTACATCCTGCTTCACCAACTTCACATCGTCTAACCTTCTCTCTCTCTGATTTCCTCATTCATCAGCTGCTCAATATACTCCCTCCACCTTCTCAACACACTCTCCTCACTAGTCAACACATTTCCCTCTCCATCCTTTACTGCTCTAACTTGCAGCACATCCTCCCCAGCTCGGTCCCTCTGCCTGGCCAATCGGTATAAATCCTTTTCTCCTTTCTTAGTGTCCAACCTCTCATACAGCTCCTCATATGCCTTTTCCTTGGCTTTCGCCACATCTTTCTTTACCTGCTGCCGCATCTCCTTGTACTCCTGCCTACTTTTCTCATCACTCCGTCTATCCCACTTCTGTTTTGCTAACCTCTTTCTCCTTATGCTCTCCTTATGCTTTCCTCATTCCACCACCACGTCTCCTTGTCTTGCTTTCTATTTCCAGATGTCACACCAAGTACTTTTCTAGCTGCCTCCCTCATCACTCCTGCAGTAGTTGCCCAATCATCCAACACCTCTTCAACACCACGGAGCCTCTGTCTGACCTCTTCCCTGAACCTCACACTACACTCTTCCTCCTTCAGTTTCCACCATCTTATTCTTCTTTCAGTCCTCACTCTCCTCCTCTTCTTCTTCGCCTCCAAAACCATCTTACAGACCACCATCCAATGCTGTCTAGCTACACTGTCCCCTGCCAACACCTTACAGTCTCCAATCTCCTTCAGGTTGCATCTCCTGCATAGCACATAGTCCACCTGTGTGCACCTTCCTCCACTCTTATACGTCACCCTATGATCCTCCTTCTTCTTAAAATAAGTGTTCACCACTGCCATTTCCATCCTTTTAGCAAAATCTACCACCATCTGCCCTTCCACATTCCTCTCCTTAAAACCATACCTACCCATCACCTCCTCATCACCTCTGTTCCCTTCACCTACATGCCCATTAAAGTCTGCCCCAATCACCAACCGTTTTTTCCTAGGTACACCATCTAGCTTCATCTAACTCACTCCAGAATTTTACCTTCTCCTCCATCTCACAGCCAACTTGTGAAGCATAGGCTCTGATGACATTTATCATCATCCCTTCAACTTCCACCTTCACGATCATCACCCTATCAGAAACTTTCTTCACCTCCACTACACTCTTACTGTACTCTTCCTTCAGAATCACCCCTACACCATTTCTCTTTCCATCCACACCATGATAAAACAGTTTAAACCCACCTCCAATGTTCCTGGCCTTACTCCCTTTCCACTTGGTCTCCTGAACACACAGCATATCTACCTTTCTCCTCTCCATCATATCAGCCACCTCTCTCCCTTTACCCGTCATAGTACCCACATTTAAAGTACCAACCCGAACCTCCACTCTCCTACACTGCTCCTTTCCCTGCCGTCTCTGTAGACGTCTTCCTCCTCTCCTTCTCCTCCTTCGGCCAACAGTAGCCCAATTTCCACCGGTACCCTGTCGGCTAACGATACCTGTGGCGGTCGTTGTTAACCCGGGCCTCGACCGATCCGGTATGAAATTCTTATTTGTGATCCGCATATTTGATTTGGCACATGTTTTACGCTGGATGCCCTTCCTAACGCAACCCTCCCCATTTACCCGGGCTTGGGACTGGCACTAAGAGTGCACTGGCTTGTGCATCCATAATGGCTGGGTTTCTCAGTAGTAATAATAATATGATATATATATATATATATATATATATATATATATATATATATATATATATATATATATATATATATACACAGATTCCATGGTTAATTATACATTTCCTGACTGTAACAAATTCACTGGCACTGCAGAGCTTTCTTTATTTTCTTTCATTTTCACCCTAGAGCTTTCCTTTACAGTACTCACGCCAGGGCTCACCCACACACTCGCGGTTCGGGACACCTTTCCTTCTTGACATTCGCCAGCAGTCCCTCCTGGATTGGCACGCACTCGTTCGGCGTCCGCCCGTCTCACTCGCGAATTGACGCGGTTTCTCTCTTAGCGCCTGCCCGAGTTTCCTCGCGGACCAGCACGCCTTTTTCCGCGTCCACCCGAGTTCATTTGCCAGCCGAAACATCTTTCACCGGTGTCCGCCCACGCTTAATCACCTTTCAGCGACCATTCCGCTAGTCTCTCTGCTTGGTATTTCTCTCTCCCATAGGTTGGCGTCTCTCTCCTCTTTATTGGCATCACCAGACTGAAAACAGAGCGCACTGATTAGTCTCATCAGCTGCAGGTATTTCTTACCGCACGTTCCGGCCGGCTTCGCCTCCACTCGCGCACCGCTGGTACACTTACATTTTTGGAAGAAGTCTTTATTCTCACTGCAAACAGGTTTAAACGCATTAGTTGAGAATAAGGAATGCAATTTTGCTTGGGATTGAAAGAGTTGTATTTTAAGTAAGAAAGAGAAAATATATAATGAATGGTGGCTTTCAAGAAGAATCTCTTATTTTACTGACATGCAAAATACTCGATGTATCTGTATTTTCCAGGGTTGGGTAAAATTAACATTTTAATGTCTTCAAGTGTTCAGGTAGCAATTTCAAAAATGTTTACTGCAGGTACATGCCCTATTAATTGTTTTAGGAGATTTTGTTAAAGTAAAAATAATTCTGACAGTTCTGATAATTTTCTGATAACTTTAGAACACTTTCATTAGGTGTCTTTTTTTCAGTCACATATCTAAAAACTTTTTACATTTATAGAGGTAATATTTCATCTTACAGTGTCTTATAAGAGATGTGGCGCATGACATTTAAATTATAGGCCTTTATAGGGGAATATAAGGACAGCCCGATATTCATACTGTCACACTAACAGCGTACTAAGCATACAGTCATAGAATCACACAGGTACAAGTCAATTCACCACACATTAATACAACCCCAATTCCAAAAAAGTTGGGACACTGTGTAAAATGTAAATTCAAACAGAACGCAATGATTTGCAAATCTCAATACCCAAGTCTCAATAGAATTAAGGAAAACATGTCTAAACTGAGTAAATGTACAATTTTAGGAAAAAATAAGGTCATTTTAAATATAATTACTCTAACATGTCTCAAAAAAAGTTATTATTTTGCAACAAAATTCTGGAAAAAGTAAGTAAGAGTAAGAAACATTTTGCAACTGTTTATGTTTATGTAATATGTTTAGTTATACACAATGTATTTTAGAGAGGCAGAAATAAAGATGGGCAGAGCTTCACCAATCTGTGAATGACTGTGTCTACAAATTGTTCTGAACAAACAGCTGTTTTTTTACATTCACAGTACATAATATCGTCATAAGTTTTAAAGAATCTGGAGAAAATGCACAAAGGACAAGAGTGAAAATCAATATTAGATGCCCGTGATTTTTCGGGCCCTAAGGTGGCACTACATTTAAAACAGTCATGATTCTGTAATGGAAATCACTGCCTGTGCTCATTGACAAAAATCACTGTCCATAAAAAGTTTGTCATGTCATCCACAAATGCTGGTTAAATCTCTAGCATGCAAAGAAGAAGGTCCAGAAATGATCCAGAAATGCTGCCATCCTCACTGGGCCAAAGCTCATTTATAATTAACTAAAGCAAAGTGAAAAGATGCTCTGTGGTCAAAAACCAAAATTTTAATTTATTTTTGAAAACCATGGACACCGCATCCCAGACTAAAGAACAATGGGAACATCAGACTTGAACAGTGTTCAGTCCAAAGAAGCTTCATCTCTGATAGTATGGGAGTGCATTAATGTCTGTGGAACAGAAAGCTTGCACATTTAGAAAGGCTCTATCAGTTCTGAAGAGTATATACTGGTTTTAGAGCAACAAATGCTTTCTTCAAGTAAGAATCTTTTTAGGAAAGGCCTTGCATATGTCAGCAAGACAATGCTAACTGCAGTGGTGGGCGGTCAGGGCCAGCATAGCCTTCTCTGCTGGCGTTAACACTATCAGAAGCAGTGACCTACATTTACAATCTAAATTCTAATATTTGTTCCATGAAATTGTATTACTTTATTCCCAATAGTCTATTCTCTTCATTTCGTATCGTTTCTCTTGGCTGCACTGCTTCCAGTACGTGTATGTGGATGTTAGATTTTTTGTCCAATAAGATTTCAGCAGTGGCGGGCCATTTGCTATCTGGGCCTTAAGCGAGGACTTACTCGACTTAATCCACCTCTTAATATCACCACTATCACGTCGCAATTATAAAAACCATCTAAACTTTACAAAAAAACACAATATAACAACGCATAGCTTACTGAGAGAGAGGCATTCCGCATATGGAGGGTAAATATAATTTTTACTAAAGCAAGTTCCAAACCTCTTCACTCCAACCGCAACTGTGCCACCTACAATTTTCTGGAGCAGTTCAGAATTAATATTTGTCTAATAACATGACAAAAACATTTTAATAAAAAACATCCTACTCAGAGATACATGCTCATAATTTGCACCGCTCCTCAGAGGCTGTAGGCCAGTGGTACCCCTCATTTTCACTGGTCTGAAAGTGGCGAACAAACCCTTTCCCGGGATAAGACAAGCTAGCTAGGTGGTGCCGGGGTTGGCCGACCTCTCCTCACGATGTCTAGCTTTTCTTCAAAATGTATTTTTAAGTATGACCGAGACCAAATCAATTTCTCCTCTTCTGTAGGCATAAAAAAGTCTAACTCAGATGTATTCATGTGTGCAAAGCGCTACACACATGTTTTGCCAGTCAAACTTGGCTGTAACAGTTTTCCTCTGACCAACCAATCAGAGGACGGAAAAGTGCTGACACTATTCTGGGCCAGCTAGTTGGCCCTGTGAGGTGAATCTAAAATCTGATTTGACAAAGAATCTAACATTCACATACACATACTGGAAGCAGTGCAGCCAAGAGAAACACTATGAAATGAAGAGAATAAACTGTTGGTAATACATTTATACAATTTCATGGAACAAATATTAGAATTTAGGTTGTAAATGTAGGCCAGTGCTTCTGATAGTGCTTAGGCCAGCAGAGAAAGCTTTGCTGGCCCTGACTGCCCACCACTGCATAAAATACTACTATTATTATTAATACTTCTACTGACTTTAATAATCTAAATATAATAAAATTTGCCCATAATAGTGTTTTATTATTATTGTTAATAATAATAATAATAATAATAATAATAATAATGATTATTATTATCAGTAGTAGTAGTAGTAGTCGTAGTAGTATTGTTGTTGTATGGACAAAAATGACTATGTTTATACACAAGATGTGGGGTAAAAACACTTTTTAGTAAAACTATGCTTATTTATTTAAATATATAACATATATTGACAATGTTTTATAACTATATATCAATAGATTGTTCTGGTTTAAAGAAATAATTTGATTGTGGTGCAAAATGTAATGCATCTCTTTCCAGGAGTGACAAAAATATTTAAAAACAAACAAATGACAAATAATTTATGCATACAACATCTACTCTTTTGGCAAACTCTACCCCATGTTTAGCTGTTGCTGAAGTCCAGGGATAATTCTGCTTCCTCGTATATTACTGTATATTCATTTTTAACATTATAAATGTCAGGAATCCACCTGCCACGCCCCCTTCGGCGGCTGTCATGCCTCCGTGTTCTCCGAAGCTCCCGCCTTCGACTGTGCACACCTGGGACTTATTCACTCACTCATCTCCAGCTCCTACATAAACCCCCCTTCTTCACCCGCACTCCTGGTCCATTATTGTTGGTTCATGTTTGTTGGTATGTGTTGGTCTATACGTTCCTTTCATTTCGGACTCCACACTCTCTCCACGGCTTTCTCCCCAAAGCGCACCCCGGATTTATCCCTATCCTTTGGTGCGTTCGTCCCTGGACATTGTGAAATTTCAAACCGCCGCCTGGCCATGAAAGGGACGTCGAACGGCTGTCTGGCCGCGAAAGAGACACCGAACACCCATCTGGCCGCTAGAAGGAGATTGTACCGCCGCCCCGGGCTCCTCAGAAGGCGACGGATCGCCTCAAAATCTCCCTGAAGGTGACGGCTTGCCTCAAGGCCCAACTGAAGGTGAAGACACGTCTCAGAGTGCCCCGCAAGGCGACGTTTGGCGTCAAAGTCGCCCTGAAGGCGAAGTCATTGCTCCGAGTTCCATGCCAGGCGACGTCTCGCCCCTGAGCTCCTGCGACGGCCACGTCTCGCCCGGAGCTCATCCGAAGGTGACGTGACGCCACCAGGTGCCTTCAAGGATGGCGTGACATCCCAAAGCTCCTCCGATCCTCGCCCCTCTAAAGGTGGCGTCTCATTCACAAGTCACGCTGGAGGTGACAGCAAGCCTCCAGGTACTTGTAAAGATGGTGTGGTGGTCCCAAGGTCCTCTGAAAGTGACATAATGCCTACGAGCTCCTCAGAAGGCGACGTTTCGCCCCCAAGTTTCCCTGGCGGTGACGTCTCAACTCCAAGTCTCCCTGAAGGCGATGGCTCACCTCCAAGTCTCCCTGAAGGTGACGTCTCACCTCCAAGTTCACTACAAGGCGACGGCTCGCCTCCAAGCCCCTCCGAAGGCGACGACATAGACCATGACCCTTCTAAAACGCCGCCGAGTCCCTCTTCAGGCGACGTCTCTCCTCGAGGTCCCCCAGAGGATAACAAAGCACTCCCGAGTTTCTCTGAGGGTGTCGTTATGGCTCAAAACCCCGCTGTTACACAGCCTCTGGGCTCGCTCGGTCTCTGGTCTCCGTCCAGGGGGTCTTCCAGCCCGTAAACCCCATTGAGAGCTCCACCCAGCCTCCGGTCTCTGCTGAGGGCGTTACGCCGCTCCAGGTCTCCTTGAGGAACACCTCTCTACTCCAGTCCTCCGCGGTGGGCGTCACGCAGCCTCCGGTCTCTCCCGAAGGGCTTGCTCCGCTCCAGACCTCCGCAGAGGATGTCGCTCGGCTCCAGGCCTCCCCGGTGGGCGTCGCCCAGCCTCCAGTCTCCGCCGAGGATGTCGCTCAGCCTCCGCTCTCCGCCGAGGGCTGTGCTCCGTTCCTGGCCACCGTGTTGGGCTGTGCTCCGTTCCGGACCTCTGCTGAGGGAGTTGTTCCGTTCCGGCTCTCCCTGGTTCTGTGGCGATTCCAACCGGGTCCCCTTCGACCCTGGAAGAATGGAGGGGCCCTCCTCCGAGTTCCCTGGTGTTTTATGGGTTAGGGCCGACCGGGGGGGGGGGGGGTCAAGAATGACTGAATTGATCCAAAGTTTAGTATTAAAGTTCTAAGCTTTACCATTAATGTGACGCTTATCGAGAAAATTCCTTAGTCCTGACGCATTAAACATTACATCAGGTATATGTCAAGGGCAAACTTCAAATAAGGAACATTAAAACCCAGCTGGAAGAGAGATGATTCCAATTAAATTATGTTTTTTAAAATCTGGTCTCATTGCACATGGAAGGCAGATTCTTTTGTGTTCATATGCAACCATGGGATGAAAATAAATTAACTAAATTAATTGCAAAGCAAAACAAGAGAATGGAGATGCATGCCTACTCTCTGAGGCTGACCCGAGTAAAAAAAGAAAAGTCAAACTAATTTTCTCTCAATTATTTATCAAACAATAGCCTCATGGACCATTTGACATCAAGCATGAGCGACTGATGCTGATGTGAGCTGTGAATGAACAAGTTGTTCATTTATCCAAAACTGAAAATGAAATGAAATAGGTGCATCATTTTGACATGAATGTTTATTTAAAAACACACCATACTATAGCATACCATAACGAAACTATTTAGATTAATATAATTTCAACTATGCCATGCTTTGAAAACAGTGACATTAATCTTGATTAAAGGGGTGCTGTTTAAAAATCCAGGAGCTGCACCAAATAAATGTAATGTTGAATCTTTTACATTTTTGAGTCACCTGCCGATGTTTTTTTGATGCTTTCTTTTGCTGTTTGTGCTGCTTTCTGGACTGTTCCGGCTATTGAGAATGGGTGGGTAGACTGCAAAAGGCCCTCTTATTCTGCTTCTTGTTTATGATTGCTGCCACTTCTGCATCTCGTTCCCCATCTTTCATTTTACACTTGACCAAGCATCTGAAATGAACCTTGAGGAGACAAACATGGGGCTATGCACAGTTATAATTTCCCAATAATGTGGAGAGGTGGTGCATTAACTGAATTAGCTATCTTTTCTGGCTTGTTGTCTTTTGTGATAAGAGGCTAGCAGAACTGCCATTAGCTCTGAGCAGGATTAGAGAGGGTGCAGGGCCTATTTCGAACAACATGGGAGCGCATCATAATGAGTCTGCTGCACACAGCCGTACACACACTCTTTATCGAGCTCTTTAATCATAGTCAAGGTGAATTTTCCTCTCTTACGAATGAGTGCGAGGAGGGGATTTACAAGTTACAAATTTGCTGATGACATTTAATCTCTGTGGAGGAAGACTGCAAGTTCTGACTGACATTCATGCATGCAAAATTAAAAGGACATGAGAGAAAACAATGAACAGAATATATATTTGACTTGAAGGACAAAGAATTTTTCAATGTTCACATGCATTCTTTGGCATAAGACGTCCTACATCACAAAAGTGCTGTTAATGATCTTTGTGACGTGTACAGTTCGTAAACAAGATGTTATCTATCTAATGTTAGCACTTGTCAAGGTAAGTTACAACATAAGGGTCTCTCCCCTAACCTAACAGTTTACCAAATACCAACTCTCAAAAAAGAACACTCAAGATGAAATATTAACTATAAGTCTAATCCTCTCTTGAGGGCTGATCACAGACAACCATCTACCTATTTAAGATAATGGGGAAAAAATAAATGCTTTATTCTTTTTCAAATAAGTAAACACTATTTCTCATACAACTACGTAAATAAATATGAAACATTTTAGCACTTTCAGCCATTCTGACTTCTGCCTACAAAAAGTCTACATACCATTTTTAAAATGTCAGTTTTTTTGTTTTAATAAATAAATGTACAAATTATACCATAAACTATATCAGAACTGTATTCGCTTTTTTTGTGAAACTCTAACCTATAAAAAATCAAGTAAGAAACAACCAGAAATAGTATAAGGGAAAACAAACAAACAAAACTTAGAGTACCCAGATTGCAAACAGTTGTATAGTACCTATTATTTACACTTCCAGGCTAACCATAGACTGGATCATAAAAAGAATAAAAATATATATAAAAAATATCTCCAAAACATATATATATAGATATGGTAGATATACCATATAACGCTTTACAAAATAGCAACATATTTGTCTCTACACATTGTTCAGAAATGGTTTGAGAAATAACAACTAATTCAAAGTGCTGACATGGCTTCCAAATTCCCTCAGATCTCAATCTGATCAAGCACCTGTGAGATGTGCTGGGCATACATGTCTGACCAACCTCACTTTCAGGACTTAAAAGTCTTGATGCTGATGTCTTGGTGACAGATAACACAGCATACATTCAGGGGTCTTATGGAATTCATGCCTTGATGGGTCATTCTCTTTTTTGCAGCAGAAAGGGGACTCACACAAGCAAATGATTTTAATGTTATGGCTGAAAAAAAGGTAAACATTAAAATCTCACATGAGCCAATCGAACATGCGGAACAATACGGAGGATCCGCTGTGGCGACCCCTAATGGGAGAAGCTGAAAGAAATCATCATCACTGTATGTAAGAATAGGTACTCAGCCCTCTTGGAATGCCACTCATCTATTAAAATGTATGGACCAGAACCAACTGTTAAATAAGAAATACATATAGTATACAGTGTATCTATAGTGCACTTTGTAATTAGGTCGTTTACATACTCTTTATGTAGCTTTAACATTTAAATTAATATTTAAAGCATTTTAGTTGCATGGGGGTTAAACAAAACCATTAAGCATTGATAGAGTGAATTCTGTTTGCTGTTTAAATCTCTGTGACAGTGAATGACTCAGAGGATGAAGCAGGCCGTTCTGCTCAGCTAAGTCTGAGTCAAAGGTTTAGTCTGGCAAGGTGCATATTTGACTTTGTGGCAAATATTTGGGCAAACCTGCCACAGAGTTTTATTGATTGAAGGTCTGTTGTGAAGCCAAAAATAACAGATGACTGATGGTCAAATATGAATTGCATGGCAATAGACAAAAAAAAACCCTCCTCTCTCTCTCTCTCTCTCTCTCTCTCTCTCTCTCTTCCCTTTGTCTTCAGTCTCTCCATGTTCACTATTTTTCTTCTTCTTTCTTCTCTCTTGCCTTCGTCTTTCCTTCATCTATCCTTTTTGGTGTATATTTTTTTTTTTTTTACTCCGCTGGCATTTCACTCTCTTTTCTCACACATCTGCGCAAAGAGATTATTAACATCTGGGTTGATATGCTGGCCATATTTTAGAGTGCTGATACATCTCCAGTGATGTGCATGATGTCCCCATAACTCCATCAGCACTCGGATAAGGTTTGCAAGTATAACTTAGAGCTCAATAAATCCTAGAGACTGAAAGAAATACAGCTCTTTTATTAAAACTGTAAATCTAAAGCCTCATCCATAAAAATGAGAAGGTGGGAAAAAAAGACGTCAGTTTTACCAGGCCCCAAGGTAAGAGCTTTTAGCCACTCCATTGTATTTGCTGATGACAGAATATGGGAAGAACATAAACATTTAATATGTCTATTAGATAGTGCAGGATAATAGAAGAGGCTGGTAAAGAAGGGTGGGGAGGAGAAAGAGGTGCTTCTCTGCTGAAGTCATTGTGTTTCGTTCTACTCAAGAAGTCCTTTTGATTTGCATATGGGCAGCTTATTTTTATCAAAAGGCTCATAGGTAAACAGAAATTTCATGTAGTGAACAATAGACCATTATGAGTATATATACACCACAATTATAATTATTTAAACAAACATACATGCAAGATTTTATATACAAAAAGAAAATTCTCCAGCAGATGGACAGCTAATATTAGAGTCTCTCTCTGTGATGTTTACTTATAGCTGATAACATGGATGTGATTTACATAATCAGTCATGCTCTCTTGGCAATGCATACTTTTTCGCTTAATTAATGACAGCACAGCTTCTCTGCTTTATTTAATAAACTGTGTTGATTTACCAGCATTCTGGTACTTAATTTTCTAATCACCAGGATGAAAAGCACCATTCATGCTTAGTTTGGTGACAAGTAGTAAGTTTGTGTGGAAAAATGTGGGACATAATTCCAACACTGAGAGGCTTACCACTGTCATGTCTACCTAAATAAATTAAAAAAATCTAGAGCTTAAATTCATTCACATCAACTCTGGAAAACAGTGTTTTTTATTAACCTCGCAATGTGCGCAGGGGCACTGCAATGCTGACTTAAGTTTCTGCTCCTTAGTTCAAGTGAAGGGAAATTGTAATGCTTAAGTATACAAAGACATTCTGTGTAATTGTATGCTCCTGATTTTGTAGCAATAGTCTGGAAAAGGCCCACATATGGGTTTAAATCATAGGTGTCCTCAAACCTTTTTCCATATAGTGTAGCTTTATTGAGGTGAATATATATTATACCATTTTTAAATATTTAGCAGTGGCTTTAAGTTATGAGTTAAAAACATTTAGAAACATATTCTCATCTTACAAAACATTTATTAATAAAACAACATTTTTTTCTATCCTGTTTATTAGTTTCATTCTTAATTAAAATGTTTTTTTTTTTAAGTATGAGTTCATTGCCATTAATAATCTTATAAATAGTCAATCTGCTATAAGACAATAATGATTTTGACACACGCCTACCACTACTTTTTTAACCTCATTGACTTATAGAAATACCATTAGTGATAATTTACCAAAATGATTGTAAAACACTTTGATAATAAGCTTCATGCACATCGCTCTTTTATTATTTCACCAGCATTTTTTATTTGACCAATGCTGGGGTTTTTTTTGTTAAGCTTATCTATTTCCCTATGACATGTATTTAACAACATGAACCAAGCAATGAGCAAGCAAACCACCATTTGCAGGTTAGATGTTTATTTAAACGCGTTTGTCAAACTGGCCTCTTACATAATAGTTGTGATCTTTGCAGTAAGCAAAAGCAAGGATAGAAACACATCTACATAATTTTTGGTGAAATATATTGATGATTCAGACCGAGTATAACATTAGGACCAGGCAATGAGTTGCTTGCATGGGAAGGCTTGGGAAATGAACAAGGCACTGATGAAAACTCAGGTATTGAGCCTGTCACAGGAGAGGGTTCAAGGGCTGAGCCTGACACTAAGCACAAACTCAGCTAGGGCTTGACATTAGGGACATGACAGGTCCTGTGCCTGGAGGAAACCAGAGCTGAAAACTAGCTCCATAGAAGACTCAGAAATTGAATCTAACTAGGGGAATTCTCAGGGGGGCTGAGCACAATGGTGAGGAATGCAGACAGGGACTGACAATATGGAGGCTACAGGTCCTTGGAAAGACGTAGCATCTAAAGCTAACCCAAGAAAAAAACTGGGCTCAGTTTATATTTCAGTGTCTAAAACTGTCTCATGGTAAATCTCAGGACATGGAGAGAGGGTACCCAGCTCAGGAAAGGTCTATGAGAGAATTTTTGGTTCAGAATCTGCCTGAGGAAAAAAAATTGGAATACTGATCCTAATAATATGAAAACATTAGTTTACTAGACTAGGGTCAGGTGCTGAATTAGAGACAATCACCCTTCCCACAGACGCTCTGGTCAAGGGTCATAGAGTGGCTAATATTTTCAGCATTTTTTCTGCCCACCAGAGGACCAACTACACAAACTATTAATTTAAAGCCAAACAAATTAATAAACAACCATGTAGATAAATATAATTATATCAGATCAGCAATTGCAATGTACTTTTAGTCAAGAGAGTAAATATATTTCACTTATGTAACTTTTTCAGTGATGCCAGTGATACCAGTGGCGGTCATTGGTAATCCGAGCCTCGACCGATCCGGTATGAATTTCTCTTTCGTGATCCGCATATTTGACCTTGTGCAAGCCAGTGCACTCCCAAGCCCGGGTAAATGGGGAGGGTTGCGTTAGGAAGGGCATCCAGCGTAAAACATGCGCCAAATCAAATATGCGGATCTTGAAAGAGAAATTCATACCGGATCGGTCGAGGCCCGGGTTACCAATGACCGCCACTGTTATCATTAGCCTACAGGGTACCAGTGGAAATTGGGCTACTGTTGGCTAAAGGAGGAGATTGAGAGGAGATAGACGTCCACAGAGACAGCAGGGAAAGGAGAAGTGGAGGAGAGTGGAAGTTCGGGTTGGCACTTTAAATGTTGGTACTATGACTAGTAAAGGGAGAGAGGTAGCTGATATGATGGAGAGGAGAAAGGTATATATGTTGTGTGTTCAGGAGTCCAAGTGGAATGGGAGTAAGGCCAGGAACATTAGAGGAGGGTTCAAACTGTTCTATTATGGTGTGAATGGAAATAGAAATGGTGAAGGGTTGATCCTAAAAGAAGAGTACTACAGAGTACTAAGAGTGTAGTGGAGGTGAAGATAGTTTCTGATAAAGTGATGATTGTGAAGCTGGAAGTTGAAGGGGTTGATGAGAAAATGTCATCAGTGCTTATGCTCCGCAAGTGGGTTGTGAGATGGAGGAGAAGGAAAAATTCTGGAGTGAGTTGGATGAACTGGTAGAAGGTATACATAGGAATGAAAGATTGGTGATTGGGACGGATTTCAATGGATTTCATGTAGGTGAAGGAAACAGAGGTGATGAGGTGATGGGTAGGTATGGCTTTAAGAAGAGGAATGTGAAAGGGCAGATGGTGGTAGATTTTGCTAAAAGGATGGAAATGTCAGTGGTAAACACTTATTTTAAGAAGAAGGATGATCATTGGGTGACGTATAAGTGTGGAGGAAGGTGCACACAGATGGACTATGTTCTATGTAGGAGATGCAACCTGAAGGAGATTGGAGACTGTAAGGTGTTGGCAGGGGACAGTCTAGCTAGACAGCATCGGCTGGTGGTCTGTAGGATGGTTTTGAAGGTGAAGAAGAAGAGAAGGAGAGCGAGGACTGAAAGAAGAATAAGATGGTGGAAACTGAAGGAGGAAGACTGTAGTGAGAGATTCAGTGAAGAGGTCAGACAGGGGCTTGGTGGTGGTGAAGAGGTGCTGGATGATTGGGCAACTAATGCAGAAGTGATATGGAAGACAGCTAGAAACTTACTTGGTGTGAAATAGAAAGGAAGACAAAGAGATGTGGTGGTGGAATGAGGAAGTCCAAGAAAGCATTAGGAGAAAGAGGTTGACAAAACAGAATTGGGATCGACAGAATGATGACAAAAGTAGACAGGAGATGCGGCAGCAGGTGAAGAGGAATGTGTCAAAAGCCAAGGAAAAGGCATATGAGGAGCAGAGCTGAAGATGTTGAGGTTTTAGTTATGAGTGACGAGGATAGACAGGATTGGAAACGAGTTTATCAGAGGGACAGCGCATGTAGAACCTTTTGGATACAAAGCGAGGGAGGCGAGATTGAGATGGTTTCGACATGTTCAGAGAAGGGACATGGGGTATATCGGTAGAATAATGCTGAGGATGGAGTCGCCAGGAAGGAGGAAAAGAGGAAGCCAAAGGAGGAAAGAGGCAGATGTAGAGGACAGGGGGGTAATGGAGAACCAACATTGCTTCTTTTCCATACTTCAACACTCATTAATAGTAGGCCAAACTAGTCTTTCAAAAAAGACAAAGAAATAAAGCAATCTTTTAAACAGGTCTCTTTAATTAACAAAGAGATTACTTTTTGACATTAAACTATAAAACAAACAGATTTTAAAAGAGAAATACAAATTTTAATTTGGCGATGTTGGGGCTTGAACCCTGACCCTTGTGGGGACCTGGTGATTGGTAAATCAACGTCTTACCCACTGAGCTACCAGTTACCACGTGAACAAGCAGTCAATAAGCCTAATGAACCAACATGGCTTCTTTTCCGTACTTCAACACCATTTAACTCATAATAAAGTAGGCCAAACAATTATTTTAAACAGGTCTACCTCAACACCATGTAACTCATATTAAATGTAAGCCATAGAAGTCTTTCAAAAAAGAGAAAGAAAAAAAGCAAGCTTTTAAACAGGTCTCTTCAATTAACAAATAGATTTACAGTTTAATGTATAACAATAAAACAAATGTTTAATAAAACAAACTATTAAATTTCAAAAGAGAAATACATATTCTAACTTGGCAATTTCAGGACTTGAACCCCCAACTTCATGGGGACCTCGTGATTGGTAAACCAACACCTTAATCACTGATCTATTATTTCTGACTTGTACAAGCAGTCAATAAGCCTAATTAACCAACATGGCTTCTTTTCCACACTTCAACACCATCTAACTCATATTAAAAGTAGGCCAAACAAGTCTTTCAAAAAAGACAAAGAAATAATTAAATCTTTTAAACAGGTTGCCTTAATCAACTAACAGATTTTTAGTTTAATGTCACAAAGTAAACAAACTATTAGATTTCAAAAGAGAAATATACATTTTAACTTGGTGATAACAGGGCTTGAACCCCCAACCTTGTGGGGACCAGCTGATTGGTAAACCAACACCTTTCTCCAATGTGCTACCAGCTCCCACTTGCATAAGCAGTCAATAAGCCTAATTAACCAACATGGCTTCTTTTCCACACTTCAACACCATCTAACTCATATTAAAAGTAGGCCAAACAAGTCTTTCAAAAAAGACAAAGAAATAAAGCAATCTTTTCAACAGTCAGTTTAATTAATAACACATAGATTTACAGCTTAATGTCAAAAAGAAAACAAACTATTAAATTTTAATAGAGAAATAAAAATGTACCTTGGTGATGCCAGGGCATGAACCCCCAACCTTGTGGGACCCGCTAATCGGTAAACCAACAACTTAACTATTGAGCTACTACTTCCTACTAGTTCAAGCAGTAAATAGGTCTATTGAACCAACATGGCTTTTTTTCCATACTTCAACACCATGTCTTCTTCTTCTTTTTCGTCTTCTCCCATTAGGGGTCACCACAGTGGATCATCCGTCTCCATACCCCCCCCTGTCCTCTACATCTGTCTCTTTCAACCCAACTACCTGCATGTCTTTTTTCACCACATTCATAAACAGCCTCCTTGGTCTTCCTCTTTTCCTCTTTCCCGGCGGCTCCATCCTCAGCATTCTCCTTCTGATATACCCCATGTCCCTCCTCTGCACAAGTCCAAACCATCTCAATCGTGCCTCCCTCACCTTTTCTCCAAAACATCCTACATGCGCTGTCCCTCTAATAAACTCATTTTTAATCCTGTCTATCCTCTTCACTCCCAACGAAAACCTTAAATCTTTAGCTCTGCTACCTCCAGCTCTGTCTCCTGTCTTTTACTCAATGCCACTGTCATTAAGTAAATTACTCAATGCCACTGTCAAACCATACATAGCAGGTCTCACCACAGTCCTATAAACTTTCCCTTTCACTCTCACAGATACTCTTCTATCACAGATCACTCCTGCCATCACTCTTCTCCACCCACTCAACCCTGCCTGCACTCTTTTCTTCACTTCTCTAACACACTCTCCATTACTTTACACTGTTGACCCCAGATACCTGAACTCCTCCACCTTCCTTACCTCTTGTCCCTGCAACTGCACCCCTCCACTGCCCTACCTCTCATTCACACACGTGTATTCTGTCTTACTCCTACTGACTTTTATTCCCCTTGTCTCTAGCACATACCTTAACCTCTCCAGGTTCTTCTCAACCTGATCTTTACTCACACTACAAATCACAATATCATCCACAAACATCATAGTCCATTAAGACTCCTGTCTGACCTCATCCGTCAATCTGTCCATCACCACTGCAAACAGGAAAGGGCTCAGAGCCGATCCTTGATGCAGTCCAACCTCCACCTTGAACCAGTCTGTCGTTCCTACTGCACACTTCACTGCTGTCACACTCTCCTCATACATGTCCTGCACCACCCTCACATACTTCTCTGACACACCTGACTTCCTCATTCAATACCACAACTCCTCTCTTGGCACCCTGTCGTACGCTTTCTCTAAATCCACAAACACACAATGCAACTCCTTCTGACCTTCTCTATACTTCTCCATTAACATTCTCAAATCAAATAATGCATCTGTGGTGCTCTTCCTCGGCATAAAACTATGCTGCTGCTCACAGATTGTCACCCCTTCCTTCAGCCTGGCTTCCACTACTCTTTCCCATAACTTCATGGTGTGACTAATCAACTTAATTCCCTGTAGTTACTGCAGGTCTGCACATCCCCCTTGTTCTTAAAGATCGGTACCAGCACACTGCTTCTCCATTCCTCAGGCATCCTCTCACCGTCCACAATCCTGTTAAATGATCTTGTTAAAAACTGAGTTTTCCACACTTCATCCTCTTAATTGCTGCTCTCACTTCCTAATTACTAATCCTATCCACTTCCTGCTTCACCATCTCCACACCATCCAACCTTCTCTCTCATTTTCCTCGTTTATCAGCTGCCCAAAATACTCCCTCCATCTTCTCAACACACTCTACTCACTAGTCAACACATTTCCATCTCCATCCTTCATTGCTCTAACTTGCATCACATCCTTCCCAGTTTAGTCCCTCTGCCTGGCCAATCGGTACAAATCCTTTTTTTCTTCCTTAGTGTCCAACTTCTCATACAGCTCCTCATATGCCTTTTCCTTGGCTTTAGCCACATCCCTCTTTACCTGCAGCTGCATCTTCTTGTACTCCTGTCTACTTTTCTTATCACTCTGTCGATCCCAATTCTGTTTTGCCAACCTCTTTCTCCTTATGCTTTCCTGCACTTCCTCATTCCACCACCACATTTCTTTATCTTCCTTTCTATTTCCAGATACACCAAGTGCCTTTCTAGTTGTCTCCCTTATCACTTTTGCAGTAGTTGCCCAATCATCCAGCACCTCCTTACCACCACCGAGCCCCTGTCTGACCTCTTCCCTGAATCTCACACTACAGTCTTCCTCCTTTAGTTTCCACCATCTTATTCTTCTTTCAGTCTTTACTCTCCTCCTCTTCTTCTTTAATCCCAGAGCCATCCTTCAGACCACCATCTGATGCTGTCTAGCTACACTGTCCCCTCCCCACACTTTACAGTCTTTAATCTCTTTAAAGTTGCATCTTGTGCATAGAATATAGTCCACCTGTGTGCACCTTACAGAGGCTCTAGCCATTGCCCCTCTACTTCATGAGCACTAACATCTTGATGCTGGATCAGTAGATTTTTTTAATTTGGATCCAGATTGGTTTAATATGTTAGTAGTTTACTTTTAAGGTCTTGAAAAAGCGCAGACCTTTGCTGAATGTCTGTAGTTATCTAATACAGATAACCCCCAGTTTACAATGGTTCAATTTACGATTTTTCGTTATGACAAAATTGTGTTGGATGCGCAGCTGGGATGAGCGTATCTCTCCACTGTGAGATGCCCAACTCTCGCTAGCACACGACGGAGTAAAAATGTTTCAGTGTGTATTTCTATCTGTTTCAAACGGTTTCAAACAGCAGTTTAAGTGGTAAAAAAAACGTCTTCCAAATGCCCAAGTATGTCTAGTGCCGAAAGTGATAAAAAAGAGGATCAAAGCCATCAATTTAGAGCAGAAATTAAAAATGAAAAATCAGCATGAAGCCGAAAAGGTTGTCATAGTCATAGTACCATCTTCAACTTACGATATTTTTTACTTACAATGGAATCGTCGTAGCATATTTCCATCGTAAGTGGGGGACTTAACATCATTTGTATATATTGCAGTGAAATATCAAAAAGATAATCTAGTAGAGGTAAAATAGCAGCTGCCAATTTTAGGTACAACGATTGTATATTATCAGGACCTGGTGGTTTGTTAAACATTTTTTTTGGAAGTTTATTAGTGATCTGTTGAAAGTAAACTCTTTGTGAACTGTTTTATGTATGCAGAAAAGAAAAGTAAAAAAGTGTAGAAAGTAAAAAAGTGTATTATCTTTTAATTATCATGATTTAATAAAATTATAATAAATTACTACTAATAATAATAATATATTCCATTAACCAAATCACAAAGTATTTTTTGAACCCAAATTGACAATTAATGACTGTAGATTCCTCTGGCGTACAACAGTCCATGCGAAATTAGGATTGAAAGACCTGGAGTTGGCCAACCTCTTTTTGATAAATTTCCTATTGCCATTAATAATGAGTGCTTGAATATAGACAGATCCACAATAAATTACATTAAGGGCTTCAGTGTTAACAGATCTATTATATTCAAATTATTTAATGCATTTTCATGTAATCTAAAAAAAATAATTTGCTTAGTAATAACATAATTTGTGGCTCAGTGTAGCCAGAAGTTTCATTCTGGTGCATCAACAGTAAAAGTACTTAATTTTGTTAATTTTATAAATTAATATACATTTATAAGTAAATAGTTTAATAATCTATTCTGTAATATACATTACATTTATATTTTATTATAGGCCGATAGATGACACACACTTCCAGAACAATGTAACGGTGGGGTCAGCAATACCGTGTGTGACCTCTAGGCGCATAGATTATACAGTCGCACAGATTTGGTCTTGAAAATGGACCCTAGGTCTTTAGAAAAAAAAAATCACTGGGCATGTCTAGACACTGTTTGGAAGGTGCTTGTATGGTTGTATTTACGTTCCCACGGAGACATGGGTCCCCATGAGTCAGTGTGCATTTAGGTCGAATTCACCACCGGGATAGGAGAACAACACACACACACACACACACACACAC
Source organism: Silurus lanzhouensis (assembly GCA_039877035.1). NCBI lineage: Eukaryota > Metazoa > Chordata > Actinopteri > Siluriformes > Siluridae > Silurus > Silurus lanzhouensis. The sequence goes on along the minus strand of JBCEWE010000163.1, from coordinate 2,175,719 downwards.
ACACACACACACACACACACACACACAATATAAAGAGAAACTCTTTACATAGTTACCATGCAAAGTATTGCTCAGTGCCTGTTCTGCATGGTTTTGTGCCTAGCCCAGTTTGTCCTATGCTTTACCCTGACTTTGACTTTGCTTTTGCTCAGGATTTGTCTTGGTTTCCTTTATTAAACTACTACTACCTTTATTTATTTACTTTTTTTACCTGTGATTGCATCCTCATGTGTTGTGTATGTGAAAAATAGAAAGAATATTTAAATTGTAATAATAATAATGATAATTATTATCATTATTATTATTATTATTATTACATATAATGTTTCTTTTCAAATGTCTGTTATTATCCAGTGCCCCCACTATTTAAATTCTGATACAATGCTCCATTGTTTGGTCCTCTAAGGCTGGTGGTTTTGGTTCAACTAACTTATCTCATGTGAAATGTCTGCTATCGACCTTTGTATGGGTGGAAATGATAAAATGGTCAGTGACCTAGGTTTGCTTACCCTCGTCTTTTGAGGTCACTTTGAGCTGCCAAGCAGTGGAAGCTTAAGGTCTGATTTTTGACATCTCTAAAAGCATGTCAGTACATTGTATGGGGATGATCGTATTAAGTGAAGTATTTATACTTACATGTAAGGTGAGCTGATAAATGTGTGTTATCTGATGGGTTTGTGCAAAGAGGAAAACAGGAGTGCTCTTGATATTCCTTCTGATGCAATTGAAAACATTCACCACATTCTTAAATACCTTATGGCAAACATTCATTTAAATTGCATTATGAAGTAATAAACAGGATTGACAAACTACTGGGGATGTGAGAACAGAGTTATTTAATACAAAAATATGTCATAGCCCTGAGTGCAAGTTGCTCATTTAAGGACAGTCAAGGTTGCAGTCTGATCTCCAAACCTCAGGCTTTGCACCAGACATTTACAAAATTTCATCTTTAAATATATTCTGTATATTTTTAAACATTAGTGGTGAATTAATTAAGTAATCTTGCATGCTTGCCAATGGGCTACTGTAAAAGGTCTGTGGATATTTAATATTTCAGTCAGATTGCCTCATCCTCTGAAAGTGACCATGTATGATCACAAAGTGTTCAAGAACCTCTAAAAAATGGTAAAATTTTGGCATGTAGAAGGGTTTAAAGTCACAAGTCTAGTATTAGAAGCAGAGTTTTCATTTACACACGCACACACACACACACACACACACACACACACACACACACACACACACACACACACACACACACACAAAACAGAAATCACAAGCAGAGTCAGAATAAGAAGCAGGAACCAAGATTAAACTAAAAAAGGCAATTGCTGGGCCATGACCAACACAAAGACTAAGCTAAGAGCATGGTCAAAGGCAGTAACTGATCTTGGAACCTGAGCAGAATGCTAGGTGCATGATCAGAGGCAGTGATTGAACTAATAACTGCATCAGAGTCAAAGTGAAAAAAAAAAAAACCTTAGGCTTGAGCAGGGGTAAAGACAAAGCTAGGAATGTGAACACAGCTGGACCTAAAAGCATGACTGACAACAGAGATCACTGTAGGAGCTGTAGCAAAATAAAAGAAAGACAAACAAACATTAATAGAGCAATTACAATAGTGGAGAGTGCATATGGATTAAAACTAGAAATAGGCCTTAAGTTGCAGGTTTACAGCAGTTCACATTCCTGGTGCAGAAATGTGGTCCAGAATTAAGTTCTTATATCAAAGGATTATAGCTGATCGTATATTGTTAGGATGGAAATGGTCAAACTTCATGTCAAATAAAATTTTATTTGTCACATACACATACATACAGATATATACATATATGTACTCTTGTTACTATACCTGAATACATGGTTCACTGTAACAGTTTGAGTATAAATCTTTTTTTATTTTTTATTCAGCTGTGCTACAAATATTTTATCTTTTCAGAAAAGACACTGGCTACAACTGGACAATTTAAAACCAGCATGTTTAAATTTGAAATAATTGAATTTAAGAGACACCACTTGACAAATTGAACATCCCTCCACATTTGAATTGTTGAAGCATGAAGCCAGACTAGCTGCTCTTAGCTTCACATGGACAGGTAGGAATGTGTTTTAATATATGCTGAGAACCAGTCAAGACCCTGCATATATTTTTTATGTTGAAGATTGGGGTGTTTGAAGTTATCCTTCACTGCCAGTTGATATGCAAACTCTTTTGACCTAAAATGTAGAATAAAAGTGAGACATGAAAGATTATTGGTGACAGATCTGGCTGATTTCCCTGACCTTTTTTAAGCTGTATGCAGGCACACTCCTCTCCATCTACTTCTCCAATGTAAGGCATCTATCTAGGCATCAGTGGCGGGCTCTGCATTTGGTACCTGGGCCTTCAGTGAGGACTTACCCATCTTAATCCACCTATTAATACCACCACTGTCACGTCGCAATTATACAAACCACCAATACTATACAAAAACGCAATATAACAATGGGTGGCATTACAGAAAGAGAGGAATTTTACATAATCACATATATTTATAAAGCAAGAAACCCAGATAAGACAAATCCAAACCTCTACACTACAACATTTACATTTACATTAGCGACATTTAGCAGACGCCCTTATCCAGAGCGAGGTACAAAAGTGCTTTGAGTCTCTAGCAATAAATAAATCTACACTGGTATGCAAGATTACAAACTTAATTTAAATATAACTCTTGAATTCTACAAAACAAACTTGGAAAGTGCTAATTTAAGTCACATCTAGAGGAAGTTCATTCCACCACCTCGGTGCCAGAACAGAGAAGAGCCTTGAAGTATACTTACCTCTCATTCTGAGAGAAGGTGGTACCAGTCGAGCAGTGCTGGAGGATCTCAGACAGCGTGGTGCTGTGCTAGATGTGATGAGTTCTCCGAGGTAAGATGGTGCTGGTTCATTTTTGGCCTTGTAGGCAAGTATCAGTGTTTTGAATCGAATACGTGCAGCTACTGGAAGCCAGTGAAGGGAGCGCAGCAGTGGGGTGGTGTGGGAGAACTTGGGCAGATTGAACACATGTCATGCAGCTGCGTTTTGGATCATTTGCAGTGGACGAATAGTTTCAGGGGAAGACCTTCCAACAGAGAGTTGCAGTAGTCGAGTCTTGAAATGACAAGAGACTGAACAAGCACCTGGGCAGCCTGTGTGGACAGAAATGGTTGAATCCTTCGGATGTTGTAGAGAAGAAATCGACAGGAGCGAGCCACATTAGTGACATGTGGGAAGAAGGACAGTTCATTGTCCATAGTTACCCCAAGGCTATGAGCAGCGGCTGAAAGGGAGAGCAGAGAGTCATAAATTGTTATTTGGAGATCTTGACCTGGAGGTGAATCACCTAGGATGACCAGCAGTTCTGTTTTGCTGGAGTTTTAGTTGGTGAGCACTCATCCACGAAGATATGTCTGTCAAGCATGCCGAGATCCGAAGCTGTGGTATCTGATGAATTAGTTGAGTGTCATCTGCATAGCAGTGGTAAGAAAACCCATGTGAGGATATGACTTCATTAATGGAGTGGGTATAGAGGGATAAAAGGAGGGCACCAAGTACCGAGTCTTGTGGGACACCAGTGGGACACCAGTCTGCACAGGGCAGATGTGGATCCCCTCCATGATACCTGGTATGAGTGACCTTCCAGGTAGGAAGCAAACCATACCCATGCTGTTCCACGGATACCAAGGCTCTTGAGGGTTGACAAAAGAGTCTTGTGGTTGACTGTCAAATGCGGCTGAAAGGTCCAGGAAGATAAGTAGAGATGACAGCTTGGGTGACCGAGCAGCATGCAGTTTCTCAGAAACAGCCAAAAGAGCCATCTCTGTGGAATGTGCCGCTTTAAACCCAGACTGGTTCGGATCATGGAGGTTGTTCTGTGAGAGATAGACAGACAGTTGGTTAAAAACAGTGCGTTCCAGAGATTTAGAAAGAAAGGAGAGAAGTGATACCGGTCTGTAGTTGTTGATGTCTGATGGATCCAGAGCAGGTTTCTTCAAGATGGCAATGACCCTTGCTTGCTTAAAGGTAGTTGGTACATAGCCAGATGTTAATGACCCATTGATGATTGTGGAGATGAAGGGCAGGAGATCTTGTGTGATGGTCTGAAGCACAGTTGAAGGGATTGGATCCAGAGGACAGGTGGTGGGATTATAAAATTGGATGACTTGCAGTATCTCATCTTTTGTTAAGGTTGAGAAGCTTAACAGAGATGTAGTGAATTGCTGGCTGTGTTGTGTAGTCATTGTTGGGGAGGAATGAAGGTCTGGCAGATTTTCTTGATTTTTTCATCATAGAAGGAGGCAAAGTCATTAGCAGTCAGGGAGGATCGAGCAGGTGTGGCAGGGGGGTGGAGTAGTGAAGAGAATATGTTGTGGAGCTTACGAGGATCTTGTGCAGAGGCCTCAAGCTTTTCCTTGTAGAAGGCAGTTTTAGCAGAAGTCACATGCAAAGAAAATTTGGGCAGGAGTGCGCAGTAAGATGCTAGGTCTACATCAAGTTGTGATTTCTTCAACTTCCTCTCTGCAGATCCGAGTTCTCGCCGATTGCTGCGCAAAATGTCTGACAGCCACGGTGTGGGACAAGAAGTCTTCTTGGGTTTTGTAGTCAAGGGGCAAAGTAGGTCCATGGCTGAGGAAAGAGATAAAAGGAGGAAGGAGTCAGTAGCAACGTCCAAGGGTAGAGAGGAAAAGGAGTCATGGTCTGGAATAGATTAAAGCGTGGTGCTGTGCGAGATGTGATGAGTTCTCCGAGGTAAGATGGTGCTGGTCCATTTTTGCCCTTGTTGGCAAGCATCAGTGTTTTGAATCTGATACGTGCAGCTACTGGAAGCCAGTAAAGGGAGCACAGCAGTGGGGTGCAGAGAGTTGCAGTAGTCGAGTTTTGAAATGACAAGAGACTGAACAAGCACCTGGGCAGCCTGTGTGGACAGAAATGGTTGAATCCTTCGGATGTTGTAGAGAAGAAATCGACAGGAGCGAGCCACATTAGCGACATGTGGGAAGAAGGACAGTTCATTGTCCTAGTTTTTACCCGGTCCAGGACATTTCCTCCCTTGTGTGTTAGAGGGCAGCTGTTAAATGTCAAGGAGAAGGTATTCAGAAAAGGCAAGAGGCAAGATGACTGAAGTTTGTCGGATGGGAGGTTGAAGTCACCAAAGAACTGTCAGAAGGGAAAGTACTGAGGAGTGTGTCCATCTCTTCTAGGAAGTCTCCAAGGGGAATAGGAGGGTGGTAGATGACAATGATGAAGTGTTTGATTGGAGAGGTAACTGAAACTGCATGGAATTCAAAAGAAGACATGGTTAGATGAGACAAAGGGAGAGGTGTGAAACACCATCTCCGTGATAAAAGTAGACCTATGCCACCACCTATACCGGTTTCTCTTGGTAAATGTGAGAAAGCACTACAACCACAACTGTTCAACATACATCATCTGGAGCAGTTAAGAATCAATATTTGTTTAATAACATGACAAAAACATTAAAAATGTAAATAAAATACAACCTACTCACTAGAGATGCATACTCATGATTTGCACCGCTCCTCAGAGGCTGCAAGCCAGTGGTACCGCTCGTATTCACTGGTCTGAAAGCGCCGAACAATCCCTTTCCTTAGCTGAGACAAGCTAGCTAGCTTCGGGGTTGGCTGATCTCTCCTCACGATGACTACCTTTTCTGAAAAATTTATTTTCAAGTATGTTCGAGACCAAATCGATTTCTCTTCCTCTGTAGGCATAAAAAAAAGTCTAACTCAGATGTATTCATGTGTGCAGCGCATTACATATGTTACAGTGTTTTGCCAGTCGAACTCAGCTGTAACAGTTTCCCTCTGACCAACCAATCAGAGGATGCAAAAATTCTGACGCTATTCTGGGCCAGCTAACTGTGAAGCGAAGTTGAAATCTAAAGAAACAGACCCAATGATAATATTTTCTATGGTAAAAAAGCCAGCAGGACAGACTTTGAAGTCACTAGGCAGATTAGATTGACGTGGCAGCACATAAAGGCTGAAATCTGATTGGACAAAAAAATCACATCCACATACATGTACAGGAAGCAGTGCAGCCAAGAGAAACGCTACGAAATGAAGAGAATAAACTGTTGGGAATAAATTAATACAATTTCATGAAACAAATATTAGAATTTAGGTTGCAAATGTATGTCAGTGCTTCTGATAGTGTTTAGGCCTGCGGAGAAGGCTTTGCTGGCCCTGACCACCTGCCACTGATTTTTTATATCCTATTTCTCTTTAAATGTTGGACTTTTATAACAAGCATTTCACTACTGTCATACTCTGTATCAATGTGTAGGTGACAAATAAATATTTTATTAGATTTATTTTAATGCTAGTTTAATGCTTGTAACTAGTGAAAGGGCTGCCGTTTTGTAACCTATTTATTCCTTTACTTGACACCTATTATTAGATTTTCAGTGATTAAGTGGAACACAAGCTGTCAACATCAGAGTAAGTATGTTATATTGTGTTGCATCTGTCAGAGACACAGACTAACAAAAGCTACCATTAGCAAACACTGCTCACAATATTCTCAGGATAAACTGCTATGCTCTCACAAATCAGGTAAAGAGCTTTAATAAGTTTACTTCTTTACAATTTCCTAAACAAATATTCCAGTGCTTGTGTAACTCTAATTTTCTTCTCTAAAAAACAAAAAAGTTTTTCTTTCAAAAGTAAAGCCTTTCTGCAAATGGTGGACCATCTGCAGGGTCCTACCTATGATTCAACCCCTTTAGGGCTCTTCAGCATATCTTTACCAATCTTTATAATTTACTAAATATATTCATAAACTCCCAAACAGCATCTTAGCCGCCCAGGGCATGCAGAGTGTCACAAAGCATTAGGTTTGCCAGGGAAACCTATACAGTACTAATTGGAGAAATCCTTGAAGTTTTGTTGGGTTTTAACTTATGCCAGGCTTATTATGCATCATGGCATCATGTGAATATCTTGTGCCCTTAAGGGTGCCACAAGTGAGTGAAACACATTCTCATTAATAGCACACATGATAGTGTGTTACCTGTCACCAAGTAGAAAAGAAACATAGCGGTGCATTTGCATTTACTGCAGTTTGCAAGAACAGTGTTAAGGCTGCAGGCTTCCTTACTGCATATTGTATAATGCTCATATTCATATTGCAATACAACTATTCTGTCATTAGTAATTATTTAGTAGAAGAGGTTTATGTTTCTAAGAATGTAACTAGTAAATGGCAAGTCAGATGTAAGCAAAATCAAGACCATATAAAACAAAATCCAACTGTGAATTGAGGATTATGTTGTGAAATAAAAACTGTAAAGCCACAGTTTCTACATTAGGTAAAAACTAAATCCACATGCCATAAAGTAACAAGCTGTTTTAATGAATTTTACGATACCAAAATCACTAGTATAGAGAGCTAATATATATCTGTCTAATTAGCTCTCTCTGTATTGTTATATGTGTTTTATAATACCAAACTGTATAATGCCCAAATAAATTTGTGTAAAGTCTGTGATCAAACTGTTTATTGCTCATGTAAACAAACCAAGCAAAATTTAGCAGTATATGGCCGAAATCAAATGTTATGAAACAACTGGAAATATATCTTCAAAAAATTATCCAAGCAACTGCATGTAAATAACTTGTAAAAAGATTTGTGGGGCCATGGGTTTAAGAAATGTTCACAGGCAATAGCTATTTTTAATAATTTGAATAACAACAACAAAAAAATCTTGCTAATATACATCTTGTTTTTAGGCTAGATTGTACAGTACTTGAAAAAAAAATGCTTTCGAGTTCCCATTTTATGACACGCATTTTTCTTTTCTCTAAAGATATATTGCCTGAAAGGCTTAACAAATCATTTCACACAGAAACCTCGCTTGTTTAGTGCTAGCAAAAATACAGATAACCGTTTCTGTATCTCTATTAACATCCTGTCACAATCAACATCTTTATAACCAAAGAAAATCGGATTATAATAAATTTTACTGAGGTGATTAATCAGTTGCCTTTTCCTAGTTCTCTTTTAGTTTCCTGTTCTCACATGGTAGTGCAATAACAGTGTCTCCCATATCCTTAAATGTGTTTGCAGAACTGAAGATCCTCAATAGAAGGCAGTAGACAAAAGGCTTTCCACATCCTTATCCAGTGGCTATCCCCCCCCCCCCCACCCACTAAGAAGTCCCCTCCATATTTGTAATGTGTCCTTCATTGTCAACCTCCCCCTGGGGAAAACACTGTCAGTTCTCCTTACATGATGCTGTTGTTCAGCCTTGACACACATAATGGCTTTTGAGCCAGGCAAACCCATGGCTAAATGCACACAGAGGCAGCTCATTTCATGTGGCTTTCTACTTGCTTGATGAGCATCTGTTAGTTTTAGCACAAACTCCAAGATGAGTCCTAAGAAACCAAGAATTTTGCCTGTCCTATTACTGCAAAATGAAAGCAGCCTTAGCTGAACAAGATACCACACAGACCGTTAAAGTGTTTTCACAGAGTTAATGTTACATACTGTAGCATCCTTGGTTTCCAGCTTGTTTTCTCTAAACAGTGATTGCTTATTTCAGCTAAATAGCACATTTTACATGTTATTTTAAACACAGTTCTATTTTTTAATGTTCACTTTTACTTTTCTGTAATTAATTTTCTTTAATCCTATTGTAATTCTGTTTAAAGTACGATATTTTAATATTCCGATTACAGAAATTATAATTTTTTCAATTACTATCAGGAGTAAACTCTGTAATTAAATAATAAACAACATACATTTCTGTCAACTTATTTACATTTCTTACACACCATAGTTTCTCTAAAACGTTTATCTCATTTGCTCACATGCTAAAATTATTTGCACTGATACAAAACTCTTCTGGATAGCTGATAAATCATCCAATTGTGGCAAGTCTGCATTGTTGCTGTAGTCAAACATTAATTCATTAATGTAAGTATTTTAAGTAGTGTTACAACCCTAGGTAGCCCCATGTCCATATCGGTGTTCTGCATGTGTGCTTTGTGTGCAGGTCCGATCCACTCCAGAGTTTGAGGCCTGCCCTAGCCTGGCTGATCCCACCTCCTTCACGATGACATCATCCACCAGTTTCCTATTTAAGGAGGAAGGAGCGACACAATTGTTTAGTATAGCTTGGTTGTTGATGTTAGTGATTTTGACCTCTGCCTGTTTACTGACTTTGAGCCTGTTTTGCCCCTTTGACTACTGTTGTTTGTATATATTTATTTTGTATTATATTGTAATATATTTGGGCACTGTACATATTTATTTTACTGGCATTAGGGGTGTGGCTGCCATTTACTTTGGGTGAGGGATTGTTTTGTCTTTGTTTTTGTAGCAGGGAGTTAGGGAAGCTGTTTGTATTGTCCTTTTCTTTATTTTCAGAAAAGGTAGCTTCCCCAAAATAGTCCTTTTTGTTTATTGTTTTGGCCTTGGCCCACCCTGAAGACAAGCCTGTAAGTCTGTGTACATATATATATATATATATATATATATATATATATTATATATATATATATATATATACATATATACATATACAGTGGAACCTCGGAGCTTGCGGCCTCAGCGCTCGCGACCTCGCATGCCTGCGACTTTCATTCCGATTCATACTTATATATATATATATATATATATATATATATATATATATATATATATACTGTGTGTATGTATGTATGTATGTATGTATGTATATATATATATATATATTATATTATATATATTATATATATATATATATATATATATATATATATATATATATATATATATATTATTTTTTTTTTTTATTTTTATATATATATATTTTATATATATATATATATATATATATATATATATATATACTGTGTGTATATATATATATGTGTGTGTGTGTGATACAATATACCAACACCTGTGTAGCAAACCTTTTTGTATGTGGTTGTGGTTTGTGGTGTGTTTGCGTTGTCAATTTATAAGATCCATTCCTTTGAATCCTGAGCTAAATACTCTGTCCGGCCCAACCCTAGACTGGGTCGTAACAGATTTGGGGGCTCGTCCAGGATATCTTATATTTCGTGTGTCTTAGTGTATCAGTTTGCGGTATAATGGCATTTGATTTGATCACATTCACGTTGTGTCCTTTATGAGAGGTATTTGATAGGTGTAGGAAGGATGATCTCCTCTTGATTGCTGACTTTTTTAATGTGTCCCTTTGTCGGACTGCTAGCAAGAAGGTAGTCAAAGCGGCACTATATGAGGCACTCGTGGCTTAACAGGTCTTACCTTAAAGGAAAGCACCTCTAGGAGGTGCTGCGCATATTACCCAACCTACCCAGGCTCCTGGCAGAGCGGAAGCTATGACTGAGCTGGAGGAGGTTGAGTTAAGCCGTGAGCAGCCCCATGCCCGTACAGTGGATCCCGTTTGGCAGCTTGGGTTTAAAGAGCTTGAAGTGGAGATTAAGCGGCAGGAGTACCAAACGCAGTTCTTGCGAATCAGAGAACGGGAGTTGGTAATTGAGGGAAAAAAGCTTGACCCAGCAGATCAGCGGTGGAAGCCGGTGCCTCTGCCACGGACATTTAGGTCCTCAACAGTTACCTCCTTGTCTCCTGTTGCCTCTGAACACTCCAGGCCACCGTCCACCCCAGCCGAGTCGGTAAGCCTGCTTGCCTTTGATGTTAGCCAACACATTGGGTTAGCACGCTGGCCAAGGTGGCTATATTTTCAGATGAGTTCGTATTAACTTACAGTTGTATTCAGTCCCCCTACATCTCGGAAGGATGTGTCTGCCCCTTTGGCCAAGCCTGCGAGTAAAATTCGTACTGTCCCTAACTCTTCAGATGGTTCCCGCCGCTGTTTTAATTTTCATGAGGCAGTCCATGTTATCGCAAACTGTCTGGTGTTAAAGCGGAAGCAATTGAAACAGCAGACAGAGATCAAAAAGGTGAACGCAGTAGTGGTTCCCCAAAGCACCCCTGATGAAATAGAGCCAGTGTTTAAATCATTTGTGTTTTCAGGTATCTTTTGGTGTTGACCAGAATAAACAGCCTGTAAGTATATTGAGAGATACAGGCTCGGTGCAGACGTTTGTGCTGGAAAACACACTACCATTTTCTGAAGCTTCGTATGCTGGTAGTGATATATTGATTAAAGGTATTGGTATGGAGGTAATTTGTGTGCCATTGCACATAGTATATTTAGAAATGGAGAATCTTTCCAGGCCAGTGAAGGTAGCTGTGCGCTCCGAGCTACCAGTTGCAGGTGTTTCAGTCATTCTAGGGAATGACGTAGCTGGAACTAGGGTCTTCTCTTTACCTGAAGTAGTTTCAGAACCTGTGAGTGTTTCCTCTTCATCTAATCAAGTCAAGTCAAGAGGCTTTTATTGTCATTTCTACGATACACAGTGGTACACAGTACACAGTAAAAACTAGACAACGTTCCTCCGGAACCCTGGTGCTACACTAAACAACAACATCGAGCTACAACACAACACAAGCTACAGAAAGTGCATCGAGTGCAAACTGGTGCAAGCAGTGCAGACAAAAAACAGTACAGACAGACAAGACAAGACACAAAACCAAGATAGTGCCGACCAGTAAACCTACTGTATACTTGGTTATACAGTATTGTGAACTGTAAAAACTATACCCAGGAGTGAATATAAGAACACAATGTAGTGCAAAAATACAGCAGCAGTCAAGATGTGCAGAAGACAGCATGTAAACAGTGTAGTATAATAACAAATCAAAGGTGCAAAAAAGCATGTAAACAATATAGTAATCAAAGGTGCAAAAGACGGCATGTAAACAGTAATACAGTGAAAGGTATTACAGCAGTTAAACAGTGTATTACAGTCAAATATAAATAATAATTAATAGATGATGGTGGAATGGATTTAGATGAGTGATGAGTGTGTGTTAAGTACAGGTTGTACAGTTGATAACACACATTTGTGTGTGTGTGTGTGTGTGTGTGTGTGTGTGTGTGTGTGTGTGCCTGTGTGAGAAATCCCTTCAGTTCTGTGTATTAAGTAGCCTGATGGCTTGCGGGAAAAAACTGTCTTGATGTGGCGGCCTGAATGCTTCAGAACCGTTTTCCTGATGGCAGAAGTGTGAAGGGTGTGTGTGGTCGTCCACAATGCTTTTTGCTTTGCGGATGCAGCGTGTGGTGTAAATGTGCATAATAGAGGGAAGAGAGACTCCGATGATCTTCTCAGCTGTCCTCCCTATCCTCTGTAGGGTTTTGCGGTCCGAGACGGTGCAGTTCCCAAACCAGGCAGTGATGCAGCTGCTCAAAATGCTCTCAATGGTCCCTCTGTGGAACATGGTCAGGATGGGGGGAGGAAGATGGGCTTTCCTCAGCCTTCTCAGGAAGTAGAGACGCTGCTGGGCTTTCTTGGTGATGGAGCTGGTGTTGAGTGACCAGGTGAGGTTGTCCACCAAATGAACACCAAGGAATTTGGTGCTCTTGAAGATCTCCACTGAGGATCCATCAATAATCAGTGGAGATTGGTCACTCTGTGCTCTCCTAAGGTCCACAACCATCTCTTTCATTTTGTCCATGTTCAGAGACAGGTTGTTTGCTCCACACCAGGCGGTTAACCATTGCACCTCCTCTCTGTATGCTGACTCGTCATTCTTGCTGATTAGACCCACCACGGTCGTGTCATCAGGAAACTTGATGATATGATTCGAGCTGTGCATGCTGACTCACGACTGTGTAGCAAAAGTGAACAGCAGTAGACTGAGCACACAGTACTGGGGGGCCCCAGTGCTCAGTGTGGTGTTGCTGGAGATGCTTTTCCCGATCTGTACTGACTGAGGTCTCTCAGTCAGGAAGTCCAGGATCCAGTTACAAAGGGAGATGTTCAGGCTCAGTAGGCTCAACTTCTCAATCAGGTGCTGAGGAATGATTGTGTTGAATGCTGAGCTAAAGTCAATGAACAGCATTCGTACGTATGAGTCCTTGTTATCCAGGTGGGTGAGGGCCAAATGGAGGGTTGTGGAGATAGCATCGTCCGTGGAACGGTTTGGACGATACGCAAACTGCATGGGGTCCAGGCAGGGTGGAAGCTGTGTCTTGATGTGCCTCATGACGAGCCTCTCGAAGCACTTCATCACGATGGGAGTGAGCGCGACGGGACGATATTCATTGAGGCAGGATATGGTAGACTTCTTCGGCACAGGAACGATGGTCGTTGTCTTGAAGCACGTGGGAACAACATTAATGTTTAGGGAGATGTTAAAGATGTCAGTAAAGACATCCGCTAGCTGTCCTGCACATTCCCTGAGCACTCTGCCAGGAATGTTGTCAGGTCCAGCAGACTTCCGTGGGTTAGCTCTGCATAGAGTTTTCCTCACTTCAGCTGTGGTTAGACAGAGCACCTGGTCAGTGGGAGGAGGGTTGGTCTTTCTCGCCTTCACGTTGTTCTGTACCTCAAACCGGGCGTAGAAGTCGTTCAGCGCATTTGGGAGGAAGGCATCAAGGTCAAAAGCAGGTGATGTAGTCTTGTAATTCGTGATTGCCTGGATGCCCTGCCACATGCGCCGGGTGTCTCCGCTGTCCTGAAAGTGGTCGTGGATTTTCTTTGCGTGTGTGCGCTTCGCCTCTCTGATGGCACGGGACAGTTTGGCCCTTGCTGTTTTCAAGGCTGCCTTGTCCCCAGTTCTGAAGGCAGAGTCTCTTTGTTTCAGCAGCACACGCACATTTGCAGTCATTCACGGCTTCTGGTTGGAGCGTGTAGTGATTGTCTTGGAGATGGTCACATCATCAACGCACTTGCTGATGTAGCTGGTCACTGATGATGTGTACTCCTCCAAGTTGATGGAATCGCCATTGGTTGCAGCCTCTCTAAACATGTCCCAGTCAGTGCACTCAAAACAGTCCTGAAGAGCAGAAGTAGCTCCTTCTGGCCAGGTTTTCACCTGTTTCTGAACCGGTTTAGAGCGTCTGATGGGCGGTCTGTATGCTGGAATTATCATAACAGAGCAGTGGCCTGACTATCTGAGATGGGGGCGGGGCTCCACACGATAGGCGCCGGGGATGTTTGTGTAAACAAGATCCAGCGAGTTCGCTCCTCTTGTTGCAAAGTCCACATGCTGATGGAGTTAAGAAAGCACAGTCCTGAGATTCACATGGTTGAAATCTCAGGCGATAATAAACAATCCGTTGGGGTGAGCATTCTGCAGCTCGCTAATAGTGCCGTAGAGTTCACACAGTGCCTCTTTAGCATTAGCACTGGGAGAAATGTACACTCCGACAATGTAAGTAGTGGTGAATTCCCGTGATAAATAAAAAGGTCTGCATCTAACAGTCACAAACTCCACTAGCGATGAGCAATAGCGTGAGACAAGCACAGAGTTCTTACACCATTCCGTGTTGATATAAACACACACGCCACCACCGCGGGTCTTACCGCACAGAGCTGCGTTTCTGTCGGCTTGAAACACGGTTAGCCCATCTAGCTGGATGGCGGCTTCCGGAACTCTGTCGCTGAGCCACGTCTCCGTGAAAACAAAGATGCAACAGTTTCTAAACTCTCGCCGTGTGGTTCGCTAGAGTTGGATGCAGTCCAGTTTATTGTCCAGGGAGCAGATGTTAGAAAGAAAAATGCACGGGAGATCCGGCCGGCTAGGGTTAGCATTTAGCCTAGCACGGACACCCGCCCGCTTGCCGCGCTTCCGCTTCCTCAAGCATCGCTTCCGACGTCCTCTCTCCTGGCTACCGGCACCAGGTGACACCAAGGGCTGGGGGCCTGGTCTTTGTGGCCGAGGTCGCAGCAAGCCGGGGTCACGAAGGTTTTTAATAATTTCATCATGCATATTGTTGGTTGCATGATGCCTGTACCGTAGTAGTGTCTGGTGGTCGTACACATAAACACAGCTGAAAGCAAATATAAAAGCACCATTTTTGGATCTGGAGAGGCCGCTGCCATCTAATGCAAGCTACTGCCGCACCGCCATCTAATGACATGCACTCCTCTGTGTTCCCTGTGTAATGTGGTTGATATTTCTGTCTTTTCTGTCTCAAGAGGAGTCTGTTGAAGAGCCTAGCAAACCGCTTGATGTGTTGCATGAGGGATGTGCTGATAACGGCTTTGAGACCAACCAGTGACACGTGAGCAGTTAGTGGCTGCTCAGAAATCTGACCCTTCATTAACACAGTGTTTTGAGTTGGCAGCGAATCAATCTAGTTCCGAGAGGTACCAGTCAATGTATTGTATTGAAGATGGGGTGCTGATGAGGAAATGGTTCCCCATCAGTCCTGATGATCGTTGGTTGGAAGCATTTCAGCTTGTGCTTCCTTGTTTATTTCGAAAGCATGTTCTTAGTTTGGCTCATGATCATCCTTGTTCAGGACATGCAGGGATTCGCAAAACCTATCAGCGTATCTTGCGTTATTTTTTCTGGCCTGGTATTAAGAGTGATGTTATAAGGTACTGCAAGACCTGTCATACCTGTCAGATAGTGGGAAAACCCAATCAGGTTGTTCCGCCTGCTCGCCTAAACCCCACTGTGGTCAGCACAGACCCGTTTGAATGGATCATTGTGGATTGTGTTAGACCATTGCCTAAAACCAGCTCTGGTAACTGTTATTTGTTAACTGTCATGTGTGCTGCCACACGGTTCCCTGAAGCGTTTCCCTTGCGTACACTTAAATCAAAAGCAGTGGTTAAAGCTCTCATTAAGTTTTTTACTACCTTTGTACTTCCGAGATATGTACAAACCGATCGTGGGATAAACTTCACATCACAGTTGTTCTCACAAGTGATGTGTGTGTTGCAAAATTTCCACCAGTGTTCGAGTGCTTATCATCCAGAGTCACAGGGTGCCTTAGAGCGCTTTCACCAAACGTTTAAAACCATGCTGCACGCCTTCTGTGTTGAATCGGGTAAAGATTGGGATGAGGGGTGCATCTATTACTGTTTGCTGTTCGTGATGTGGTACAAGAATCTCTTGGCTTTAGCCCGTTGGACCTTGTGTTTGGTCACACCGTGAGGGGTCCCTTAAAAGCATTGCAGGAACAGTGGTTGGCAAAGGGTCCTCCTCCTCTGGGAAGGACCATTTGAAAGGATGTTCGACTTCTTCGTGAGCGGTTGCAGTTAGCAAGGGAAAAGGCACGCATTGCTCTCGGTTCTTTCCAAGATGCGATGAAAAAGCGGTATGATCGTAAGGCTGTCTCACGCTCTTTTTGTGTTGGAGACTTTGTATTGGCCTTATTACCTGTGCCAGGATCGTCTCTCCAGACACGGTTTGCGGGGCATTACTAGGTAAAGCAAAAATTGAGTCCAACTAATTATGTCCTTAGCACACCTGGACATAGAAGTAGTACCCGTGTGTGTCATATCAACCTGTTGAAAAAGTATCATGCTCGTTCTTCACCTATGCAGTCCAAACCGACTTCAACCGTAGTACCGGTGGTTACTGTTTCAGTGGACGGGCGAATTTCTCCTGCTGAGTACTCCCCTGAGGTTGATGAGTTACACCTTGGTAGGAACTGCATGTCTTCTCTTCAGTTACCCAACTCTGAGGCCTTAGAGTGGTTGTCAGAGAAGTTGGAAGTGTTGCCCCCATTGTTCCAGAAAGACATTAAGGAGCTAAAAAGCAAGTTTCCCAAATTGTTTGCTGATGTGCCATCCCTTACTAATGTCTTAGAACATGACATTGATGTTGGGGGTCATGAACCGATTAGACAACACCCGTATCGTGTAAGTCCTGCTAAGCGAGCAATTATGAAGCAGGAAACAGATTATCTACTAGAAAATGGTTTAGCTGTTCTGAGTGTGAGCCCCTGGTGCATTGTGCTCTATTATAACGAAAAACCCAGGAAAATCCATAAATTAGCCGCTTCATTGTTTAAGCCGCGGTGTTCAAAGCGTGGGAAAAAAAATAAGCGGAAAATACGGTAATCATCTTCAAAAACCCCAACAATTCAATTCAATTCATTTTTATTTGTATAGCGCGTTTAAGAATAAACATTTGTCTCAAAGCAGCTTAAATTTCACAGAAAATGCTGATGCTATTCTGGGCCAGCTAGCTTTTAGAATTTAAAATTTGATTGGTTAAAGAAACAGATTTATTTATTATAAAGACTAAAGCAAAAAGGCCAGCAGTACTGATTTTGAAGGCCCTGTGCAGATTAGATTGACACGGCAGTACATAGAGGCTGAAATCTGATTGGACAAAAAAATCTAACATCTACATACACACACTGGAAGCAGTGCAGACGAGACATGCTACGAAGAGAAAAGACTGTTGGGAATGAATTACAGTTTCATGGAACAAATATTAGAATTTAGGTTGTAAATGTAGGTGAGTGCTTCCGATAGTGTTTAGGCCAGCAGAGAAAGCTTTGCTGGCCCTGATGGCCCGCCACTGGTATTATATGTATAAAACTTGAACTTGAGTTTATTGAGTTCAGTAATTATGTTGATATTACTTTTTAAATTTAAATTAACTATTTGTACAATATAGTTGGGATAACTCAAAAAGCCTAATGTTACAAGGCTTTCATACTTTCCATTCAAGAATTGTCAAAACGTCAACAGATGTGCAGATACTTTACATGCTCGACGTCACTGTCTATTCAATCTATACTACACATGCTACATTATCAGGAGTACGAATGCACAAATGTACAATGGTGACAGTGAAAGTTTCTAAATGTATCTATTGTCAGTTTACCATAAGTATATGTTTCATGTACTGTATGTGAGTGAAAAAACGATCAGTGACATTATGTATGACTTTTTAAACAATTCTGCCACATGTATGAAAATGAAAAAAAAATTGTCCAACAAAATGCATAAAAGCCTCAGAAACATATTCAGTGTAAATCAACCTTAAACTCATAGATTAGATGAAGCTTTTCTTTGCAAATTTGCAAAAACTTTGCAAAAAATTATTTTTAACCAAACATAAATTTTATTGCACTATATCTACTTTAATATAGTGCATGTGGATGGCCTCTTAGCCTCAAAGCAGAGCTGTGGAAAACCAGTTCCTGACGCTCAGGCATACAATATTTTTTCTAATTAGAATGTATAAAGGGCAAAGGCCACCGGCTGCTCAAATAGGGCTTGTTCGTTGATATCACCAACCAAAAATCCCTTGCATCAGAATAAATGTGAAATTGTCTTTTAAAGGTCAATTGGTTTCAGGGAGTGCAGATAGTGTTCCCCAATCTGACATTTGTCTGTTTGCTGACCCCACAGATGGTGCTTTAATAATTTTTTGCTCAAATCTATTTTTTTGTTGGGAGATTTGTTTTCCCCAGTTGGGGAGCTTATATCTAATTGGCGTATATTGCATTAAATAGTCTGTTGTCTATTATTATACATATTGATAATCAAGTTAATACTGGAAGTGTAGGTTCTCTTGATTTGAGCTGTGTCAACAACGCTTTCGGAATGGTTCTGCATTGTCCACATTCTGAATCATATGTGCAATCTGTGTGCTTCAAGCCCTGCTTTCTCTGAGGCAAAGCTTTGTTCGAGGACCGGGGGCTGGCAGCCGGGTCCAGGATTTTGTCGCAAGACTCGGAAGCACACCTTTCAGTGTTTTTTTTTTTTTTTCCCTTTGTGAAGAGAGCGCTCAGCTCCTCCTCTCCCCTCTTATAAGGGGGGTGGGGGGAAGGAGCTCTGCAGAGACAACCTCTTAGCCACTTCTTTTGAGGAGCTATTAGAGGTAGTGACCCAGGTCCCCTGGTGGTCTAGTGGTTAAGATGCAGCGCTCTCACCACTGCGACCCGGGTTCGATTCCCGGTCAGGAAACCATCCCCAGCCACTCTCAGTGCCTGTCCCAAGCCTGGATAAATTGGGGAGGGTTGCGTTAGGAAGGGCATCCAGCGTAAAACGTGCCAAATCAAAACGTGCAAAAGATCCGCTGTGGCGACCCCTAACGGGAGAAGCCGAAAGAAAGTTTATTAGAGGTAGTGACCCATGGCGTAGCCCGCCAAAAACCCGGCACTGCCCACCAAGCCCCTTTGAACTATCTCGGTGCTGATGGGCAAAGTGGAGCTGTTGCAACTCAAGAGTAATTGCATGGTCTCCCCAGGTTCTCCCCAACACCCACAGTTTCTGTAGGGCTGGATGCCATGGTACAGGTGAGGCTGAGGCCGCACCTATACGCCTTTCCCCCTGTTGCGCTGCTGTCAGGAGTTCTGGAGACAAGCAAGAGGCTCAGCAGAGTGGATTGCAGATGCTATTTCATCCTTTTATGAGCCCTCTGGACTCCCTGCTCCTTTCACACAGATTCAGAGTGTGGCAGAAACTCTCTAAGTCCTCTGGAGTTTCCCTCCAAAACATCTGCAATGTTGACACAGCATCTCGTTGCCTCTGGGAATCATAATTACATATGTAACCTGGAGACAGTTACTTTTTATTCTTTAGTGTCAAATAATTTAAGTTATCTTCAAACATATACCTCTATGCTTGAGGCCCACCTGATAATCTTTAAACTTTATGAAAGTTTGACAGCATTCATGTTAACTTTAAAATGCCATATCTGATTATACTTACTAAATATTGTGTTCCTAATGTGGTTAATAGTGATATTTCATATTAAAAAGGCACTCTCTAAAAATTATTACTAGCTCATATTTAAAATGTTTATGACTGGAAGCCAGTTGCATCACAATAAACCTATTTTCTTTAAAATATACCACTTTCTGTTTTTCCAGGTCATGCCAAATGCTACAGCTGTCAGAGAACACGGGTGCGGGGCTAGGTGAGTAAGGATGCACACAGAGGTATGGAGAAAACAGGTTTTAATGAAAGTGCACAGGCAAAAGCAAAGTCCAATGAACAGTCCAGAGTCAAGACACAGGCAAACAGGGAAATACAGGGAAGACAACACCAAAAACCAAAACAGTGCAAAAATCCATAAACCAGCAAGCAGAGCAAAACATAAACAAAAAAACAGTCGAAAGTCCAAACCAGATAACTAGGGAGGCAGAGAAGAACAGGGATCAGGATCAGGATACAGAGCAGGCAGAATGGCAAAAAAGACCTTAGGGGCTAGGGAGCTGGTAAGAAAATATGGCCCCAGCTAAAGCCTTGGTTGTCCTTAAATACCGGGAGGAGCTGGAAAAACGGCAAGATGGCCGCTGACCCGGACGTGCTTACCGCGGAACCGGAATTGCGCGCAGTGTGCCTGGGAGATCCTGACAACAGCTAGAGTAACATCAAAAAAATCTTATCTTAAATCATTACGTCTGCTGCATAATATTTTCTCACAAGTGTCAACAAACAGCTATTGAATCAAAACAAAACAGAGCTATTTTAAAGCAAAACAGGGCTATTTTATCATCATAGATGGTATTTTTTTAATGGGTTCTTGGGTTCAATCTGATCTATTTTAGAAAATTATTTGCAAACTGCTTTTACTTACCCAAAGCTAGTTAAGGCAATCGCAAAAAGCATTTTTTGTTAGAACAATTATATAATGCCATGCATTATACCCACCCCAACATAAAAAATGTAATTACATATTCATCCTTGCTGGAAAAATGTATTAATTCCAGTGACCAGGAAAGGATGGCATTAACCCAGAGAGGCCATGTGTAACTCTGAAGGAGCTAAAGAGAACCACAGCTAAGAAAGGAGAAGTTGTTCACATGACAACCATAACTCAGACTCTCCACAAAGCCAATCTATATTAAAGTGTGTCAAAAAGAAAACTATTTTTACAAAACCCCAGTTGGTGTTTGCTGAAAGACATTATAAAGAATCTGAAATATGTGCAAAAAGAGTTCTGTTTTGATGAGACCAAAATCACAAAAAAATATGTCTGACCTTGATACGTCCTACAATTGGTAATCACCGCACTACATCACCTTGAGAACATCACCCGAAAGGAAGCATGATGGTATTTTCTAGTCTGAAAGACACCCTTTCTGCCAGCACTACACTCAATTATTAAACCACTAGCCTAAAAAGTAAAAAAATTAAATAAAATTATAATGACATTTTATGATGCATAAATACTTGTTAGACTGTAGGTAGGTAAAAAGTAAACCGATAGTGTTGCTTGTGGCACCTTTGTTATTTAGATAATGAATAAGAATGAATAAACAAATTTTAAAAAAAATTTTGTATATCGGAAGTCTTTCTTTACTTCCAAAATCTAACATTGGAAATTCAGACAATGGATAGATTTAGCATTACTAATAGCTAATGTACAGTTAAGCACAAACACTTACTTAGCAACACTATACTAATACCAGATAGGTTCTTGGTTTGCTCTCAAAACAGCGTTCATTTTTCATGTCATCGATTTTATATTACAAACTTTCCATGAAGATTCTGACCAATGTGCTATCATTGCAATACACATTTACTGCAGATTTTTTAGGATGTGTTTTAACTTTGTAAATCTCCTATTCTACCAAATGTGTTACATTCAGATCCAGTGACTCAGGAGGTCACTGAAAAACATTGCCAGTGTCATGTTTATAAAAATAATTTTAGACATCTTTTGCTTTGTGATATGGTGCATCATCATGCTGGAGCGATTAGATGCTAAGTAAATTTAGGGCCATGAAAGGAGGAACATGGTCAGCAACAATAATCAAGTAGACTGTGGCATTCAAACAATAATTAATTGGTATTGAAAGGCCCAAAGTGTGCCAATAAATCCCCACACCATTACGCCACCCTCACCAGCCTGGGCTGTTAAAACAAGACAGGTTGGGTTCATGGATTCATGGTGATTGCAATAAATTTTGATCTAACTATCTTTGTGCCTCAGCAAAAGGCTCCAGTGTCCCTCTCTCCCAGCGCAGCTGCAGCTGCTCTAGACAGTCCTGGGAGATGAAGTTGCCCATGGAGCTGGAATCTACAAGGGCCAAGACCAGAAGGGAGAGTGTGGGGGTGATTAATGTGACCGGGAGCTTAGAATAGTGCGTGACTTCCACAGTGAAATCAATCGTACTCACCTCCGGGCTTGGGGGTCGGGACGGACACAGGGAAATTAGGTGTCCGTGCGTGCCACAATATAGGCAGGCTCTGCTGGGCAGGCGGCGCTCCCTCTTTCTCCTCGACAGCCGTTGGGATCCGACTTGCATAGGTTCAGGTTCCAGAGTAGACGAGATGCGCAGAGGGGCAGATTCCGTCTCTGGGGGATGACAAGCCTAAAAAAAAAAAAGCCTTGAGCCTCAGCATATTGTCGTAAATGGCCATAGCCAGCCTAATGTCGGCATTCAATCCTAGGCGGTATGCCCCGAAGAGAGCGGTCTCATTCCAGCAGGGTGCGGAAGCGGAGGCTGTCATCAGCGAGCTGGAAGGATTCTTGGCACAGGGTAAGGAGCTGATCGGCCGTGGTGAAGGCCTTAGTGACGGTGCAGAACACCCCCGCGAAGTGGCTGGTGAATAGCGCATATGATGCAGTTATGGCATTCCATATAGCCGTCGCCCGGGTGAGTAAGAAGATGAGGAACGCTATTCGGGATCAGTCAGTGGTAAAATTGTGCTATTTGTAAAATCAAATAGCTGTCTGCTGCTGCTAGAACCTTGAATTGCTCTAGTTAATGTATTGACTTGAATTAACAGCAGTCTGAGTTTGATTTACATGATTAGAGCAAACTTAAAAGGGATTCTCAACCAAGAGAAACGATTTATACTAATAAGAACTTTTGACCCTTTAGCTGCAAGAGGAGACGATCACCTAGAACTGTGTTTCCTTTGGGAGCTATTAAAATGTCTGTGTATTAACAGCTTCATTTAAAAAAAAAAAAAAGAAAATGATAGTAAAAATGTGCATAAATTAATTTAACCACTCATTTAATTACTGAAAGAAGTAATGTATTATCTTCCTATTATTTGTTTAATATATATAATTTATATTTAATTCAGCTATACTGGGACAAGAAAGGAATCTTGCATGTTAACTTTGCAGCATTTATTTTATTGTATGATAAATGAAAGCCACTTATGTTGCAACTTTTTTTGTATGAAGACACCCGACCATCACATGCATCTCATTAAGTCTTTGCTCAAACTGGTGCAAAAACATTTAAATATCACAATTGTCTGCAAAGTCTTTGCATGTTGTAGTCTTAAGAATTCCTTTTTATTTTGCACAATAATGCAGTTGTGCACAGAATAAGAGGTATAAATATGTGCTTTACCAAGGTTGGTGTGCAAAAGCGGCCTTAACTTAACTTTACTGAACACATTTAGGATGAACTGGAATCAAATGAGAATGACTACATTTTTTGCCCATACAGCTTCCATTTAACTGGATGTTTATTCTTTATTTTATTAATATTAAGTAGACGAGAAAAGAGTTCCAGGAGATCGGGAGTAAAAAAAAATACAGTGAGTGTGTGTCCTAAAATTCCAAACCCACTGAATCAAATTACAAAACTAGGACTGCCATGCTAATAGGTGAATACTTTATAGACAGCTAATTCAAAGTATTAAAACTACCTGTATGCAGTGTACAATTCAGAGAGTTGTCAAAAATACAAGTAAGAAAATGCAATCATTGACAAACATTTAAGAGGAGTCTAGTACATTGCCAATATGTGTAGCAAAATTACACTTAGCTATGTACAAAAATAGCTTTATCTCTCATTGTTCAACACTTTATAGAATATTTGAACAATCTTTTTTTTTTTTTATTTACTGTATTGTGTGCAAATCCGAATGTAATACTATACCCTAGTAATGAAATCATAATGTGTGAGGAATGTAGACTATTTTATTTCACCATTTTGATTTGTTTAATTGCATTTAAAAATGCCTGTGTTCAGGTTTATTCAGTGTGCTTTTCTATAAATAAATAAAACTATGGTTTAAATGATAAACTGATCCAGTACTTATCTGATATGTTTATGCCTCACTTTAAGTAAGTGTTGCTCATAATTTTATCCATTATAAAAAAAAAAGTCTGTGAGCGTTAAAGGGATGGTACTATTAATTAATTAAAAGAGGCATATTTATGTATTTAATACTGGCCTGAAATGGCATTCCATTTTTTTTTACATTTCAGGATGACATACTGTGGTTACATCAAACTGTCAGGCAGTGGCTATATACGGCTCCTTGCTCTAGCCAATAACGCAGAAGAAAATGGACTTCATGCGTATCTCCCTCGCAGCTGTCTGAGTAGCGCTTAAATCCATAGTTACGTCTGAGGTCTGAATACTGATGTGCACAATTCCTGTATTAACTCATCCCTATGCGCTCATAACTCAAGTCTGACACAGTCTTTTGACAGCATTCAAATCTTCTGGTCTCCTGCAGATATTATTTGACCATTACTGTCTTCTTATTTGTCACCAGCTATTTTAACCATTTAACAGGTTGTTCAAACACACATGAACACATTCATTCATCATTGTAATCTCAATAATAGTTTAAAAAAACTTTTCTCTATCGCAAGTGGAGTCTACATAATTCTACAAGGGAGAATTTAGCTTTGAATTTTAAATAAAAACTCGACACCTGCATTAACAGTACTTCTCTTTCCAAACTAAAATTTCAAAATATTGATTACAGTATACAGCACATACTGCTATCAAGGTATATTTATATGTGTTAAAAGATTTTACTGCACATGTTTGATAATACATCAAAAATACATTAATAAACAATAAATGACTCCTACTACTGTCTCCATTTCCTATATTTTACAGAAAATTAATTAAACATATGTATAGAATAACTAGGTTACTAACTATGTGCTTCATGTGCTTTAAGATCCAGATGCTTTTAAGAATCTGCAATTTTGCGTTATTTCTGTTGCTTATATCGGGTCTGTTCGTGCAGAACAGCTGTGCCTTCACATCATACACCCGACGTGAGCTTTTGGATATTGGTTTACGACTTCCCGGTAATTTTATCGATAAACTTCATCTCCTTCCTGAGATCACCAGAGCACCCGAGGCAGCTCACTCTACCCAGCCGGGCGGAAGTGCTCGCAGGCAGCGTCGAGATCGTAAACAAAGGCGGGGGAAGCGTGGTGGAGTGAAAGCTAAGCTAAAGCTAACACCACACCGGCTCTCTTTACCTAGCATCTTCCTCGCCAATGTTCGGTCACTGGTGAACAAAATGGAGGAGATTTGACTCAGCATCACGCACAGCATTAAACTTCGGAACTGTAATGTCATGATCTTTACAGAAACATGGCTACACACCGGCATTCCGTACTATTGAGCTAGCGGGACGACACACACTCCGGGCGGATAGGACATTAGATGGCTCCGGTAAGACCAGAGGCGGTGGATTGTGCATTTATGTTAACAAAAATGGTGCACAAACTCTGTTATTGTCGAGAGTCATTGTTCAGCTAACCTGGAGTTTCTAATGGTTAAATGTAGATTGTTTTATCTACCGTGGGAGTTCACTTCCACCATTATTACAGCAGCTTACATTCCCCCCGATGCTGATGCTAAGCTCGCTATGAAAGAACTTTATGCGGCCATCAGTAAACAACAGACTGTTCAACCGGAATCTGCGTTCATTGTTGCGGGAGATTTTAATCACTCAAACTTAATGGCAGTGCTCCCAAAATTTCATCAGCATGTTTCATGTCACACCAGAGGGAACAAAACATTAGACCATGTATATACAAACATATCTGGAGCTTACGTTGCGACACCCCCCTCCCCTGCCTGGGACAGTCAGATCACTGTTCTTTGTTTCTCACCCCCAAATATGCGCCCCTCAGCAATCGGGTGAAGCCATCAGTGAGAACCATCAAGGTGTGGCCCGCAGAGGCAGATTTCACACTTCAGGAAAGGTTTTTACACACAGACTGGAGTACATTTGCTTCTAAGGCCACCAGTGACTCTCACACAGACATCGACTGCTACACCTCCTCTGTACTGGATTACATCAGTTTGACCATAGACAGTGTTACTAGCCAGAAACAGATCATCACATACCCAAATCAGAAGCCATGGATGAACAAGGAGGTGCGCCCTCCTGCTGAAGGCATGCACTACTGCCTTCAGGTCAGGTGACGCTCAGGCCTACAGCACATCCAGAGCTAACCTGAAGAGGGGCATCAAAGAGGCCAAGCACTGCTACAAGCAAAAGATAGGAGAGCATTTTTCCAACTCTGACCCTCGACGCATGTGGCAAGGCATCCAGGCCATCAGTGGTTACAAATCCTCCCACTCCAAACCCGCTGCCACTGATGTCCTCTTTTTGAATGAGCTTAATGAATTTTATGCTTGCTTTGAGAGAGACAACAAAGGAACTGCCACAAAGCTCAAACTCTTGGCTGATCACTCTCCAACGACACTCTCCTCCACAAATGTCTGCAATGCACTGAGCCGGATCAGCGCACACAAAGCCCCTGGACCGGACAACATCCCTGGATGCGTACTCAGGGCATGTGCTGAGCAGCTCACTGGGGTCTTTACTGACATCTTCACCCTGTCTCTTGCCCAAGCAGCTGTTCCAACTTGCTTTAAATGCACCTCCATTGTGCCAGTGCCAAAACACTCCAACCCAACGTGCCTGAAAGACTACCGCCCTGTAGCACTGACACCCATTGTCATGAAGTGCTTTGAGCGGCTGGTCCTGGCACACCTGAAGGACTCTCTGCCATCCACATTAGACCCTCACCAGTTTGCCTACCGCAGCAATAGGAGCACAGAAGATGCAGTTTCCATGGCACTGCAATCTGTGCTCACACACTTGGACAATAAGAACACTTATGCACGTATGCTGTTTGTTGACTTCAGCTCAGCATTTAATACAATCATTCCATCCAAGTTAATAGCCAAACTTGTAGATCTGGGCATTAACACCCCCACCTGCAACTGGATCTTGGACTTCATCACACTCAACACTGGTGTACGACAGGGCTGTGTGCTGAGCCCCTTTCTCTACTCCCTCTTCACCTCCGACTGCAGGCCTGTGAATGGATCTAACTCCATCATCCAGTTTGCAGATGACACTACCGTGATCAGTCTCATCACCAACAATGATGAGACTGCCTACAGGGAGGAGATCCAGCACCTAGCCACATGGTGCAACAGCAATAACCTGCTCCTTAACACCCCCAAGACAAAGGAGCTCATTGTGGACTTCAGGAAAGAGTCAAGAGGCACACACAACACCACCCACATCAATGGGATGGCTGTTGAGCGTGTCTCCAGTTTTAAGTTCCTGGGGATCCACATCTCAGCAGACCTGTCCTGGGCTATCAACATCTCCAGCCTGGTCAAGAAGGCTCACCAGCGCCTCTTTTTCCTGAGGACACTAAAGAAAAATCAGCTCTCCTCGGATATCCTGGTGAACTTCTACCGCTGCGCAATAGAGAGCATCCTGACCAGCTGTGTTCCAGTCTGGTATGGGAGCTGCTCTGTTGCAGAGCGCAAGGCACTGCAGCGGGTGGTGAAAACTGCCCAGCGCATCACAGGGACTTCACTCCCAGCCATGGAGGACATCCAAAAGAAACACTGTCTGCATCGAGCTCGCAGCATTCTTAAGGACTCCTCCCATCCCGCCCACAGACTGTTCTCTCTTCTGCCCTCCGGCAGGCGGTTTGGGTGCCTCCGGACCAGGACCAGCCGAATAAAGAACAGCTTTTTTCCTAGAGCTGTCTCTTTAGAGAACTCTGCCCCTCGCTGATACACTACCACATTTCCCCCCACACCTCACACTTCATTATTTCGCTAATGGACTTTATACAGAAAAACTTATGCTCACCGGGACACTTGCTGATTTCCCTCCACACACTTTGTTATTGCACTAATAGACTGTTACACAAAACTATGCTCATTTGCACACCTACTCTTGTTACACAAAACTGTAACACAAAACTGTGACTGTTACACAAAACTATGATCATTTGCACACCTACTCTTCTTTGTATTGCTGCTCACCATTAACTTATTACCATTGTATATATACCCGTTCTCTGTTTATAGTAATATCAATCTATTATGTATACCGTTCACATCCTTCTGTAAACTTCTGTTTATAGTAATAGGCATCTGTAAATCATGCTCATAGTACATATATATTCATCTGTATATTATTGTTCATAGTACATATATATCCATATGTATATTATTGTTAATCTGTAAATAATGTTCATAGCACATATATTCATCTGTATATTATTGTTCATAGTACATATACATTTATCTGGAAATTTTATTCATAGTACATATATATCCATCTGTATATTTTATTCATAGTACATATATATTCATCTTAGTACATATAGTCCTATAATACCATTCTATTTTAACTTATGTAAATCATGTAACACTATATATCCTGCACTTGCTGTTATTGCACTCTGGTTAGACCCAAACTGCATTTTGTTGCCTTGTACTTGTACATGTGTAATGACAATAAAGTTGAATCTAATCTAAAATCTAATCTAATGTGTTTATTTATTTATTTATTTTTTTTATTTTTTTTATTTAAAAGATGTCAATTATGGAATCATCTGGTCTAGAGTGTAATTTCACATTGAAATATAAGAAGAAGAAAAAAAAAAAAAAAAAAAAAAAAAAATTATATATATATATATATATATATATATATATATATAAAATTTCTACCTTTAAAAGGTAAAAATCATACTACTAACCCATTGTGGTAAATGGGCATTTCAACTGTTATCTTAAAATGTACAACTTCCTCTATCGTGGATTTGAGTCCACATATGAGTGTGTTAGTCAGGTGTCCATATACTTTTGGTCATATAATATATTTTTCAATGCAGTGTGGCAATGCCTAATGAATTGAAGATCATGTATGTTCAGTGAGATTGTGAGTGTAAGTGGTGGACAGTAACATCTATTTTTACTTTGTTACTGTATTTAAGTTAATTTCTCAAGTATGTTCTCCTGTTGGGAAACCTTTACTTTACTGCATTTAATCAGTTCAGGTCTGAGGATGCTGACATTTAAGAGAATACCAAAGTGTAAGAAACACCAGCAGCATTAAAGGTGGACATAAGGGACTATTTCAGGCCTACAAATAATGAGAATTATCCATATGTTTACTAGGTCCACTACTTATCTTTTGCTCAGTTCTTTTTTTCTTATTTTTGTGAATGTTCATCTCTAAACCACACATCTTTTTACATTAATTCATATGTATATTAACTGGAATGTGTGTTTTTGTGAGTGTGAGAGAGCACTTAATAGGTAATATTCAAGGCTGCAGTTTGCAGTACATGGTGGTATTTCACATCCACAGTGTTCCTCCTTAAAGAATATGTTTTACATGTTTTAATTATCATGGGAAAGTTCAAATTTATTTCTATAGCGCTTTTTACAATATACATTGTTTTAAAGCAGCTTTAGAGAATGTATTAATTAAAGTGAATGATGTGTGTTTTTTCCTGATGAGCAAGCCTGGGCTTGCTGGGCATGAGGTTTCTTCCTCATATCATCTAAGGAAAAACTCACTTAGATAATATGAGGAAGAAACCTTGAGAGGAACCAGACTTAAAAGTGGAACCCATCCTCATTTGGGTAATATCAAGAGTGTGATTATAAATTTTTAAAACAATACAAAACACTGAAAAGCGAGAACAACCATGAGTACCGGAATGTGTGATTGTGAGTAGTGTGATGTGTGTTACGTGTAGGACTCGCTAAAAAGATACGTTTTTAATCTGCACTTAAATTGAGAGAGTGTGTCTGAGCGCCAAACACTGTCAGGAAGACTATTCCAAAGTTTAGGAGCTAAATATGAAAATGCTCTACCACCTTTAGTGGACATTTAGTGGGCTTTTCTAGGACACTTTTACCTGCCACCCCCCACCTCGGAGGTTCTCGCTCTGCCGTGCTCTGCTGACTACAGACACCGGTCACTCGTTGCAGGTTCGCTATATAAACTCCTGTTCCGATCTCACTGGTGTCGGACCTACTTCATGACTACCGTGTGTAACCAGGTTCCTGACTGCCAGGGTTCCCTGCTGGTTCCTGCTTCTGCTACAGGTCCTGTGGCTTACTCGGACTTCCTGGACTATACTTTCCTTATCGGATTACACTTTCCTGACGCATTATACCTGCATCACGAACTAACCCGCATTACGGTTCATGACGCTCTCTGTCCTATGTTTGTGTGCCTAAAGCTTCAATAAACATTATAGAGTTACTTCCGCTTTCAACTCGTGGTTGCTACCCTGACAGAAGGTTTGACCTTAACACAAAGAGGAGAAATTGCTCTACCGCGATGGATCGGCAGCCCGATTCCTCTTCGGTTCTTACCTGGAAGCCCGCTGCCGCTCCTTGCGAATCATACTCCCCAGCACTGGATCATGCAAGTGCGGCTGCACCGAGCACCTCCGAGAGCCCGATGGAATTCCCGGCTTGCTTCTCCAGCGAAGCGGCCGAGTGGGGCGGATTCCTACAGAGCATCGGCAGGTACGTAGATGTGCAGTCATCCCACTTCCCCACAGAGCGAGCCAAGATTGTGTTTTTCATCTCTATACTGTCTGGGAAGGCAGTTTCACCGGGCAAATCACTGGAATGTTCAGATGGTTATGCCCGACCTCCACTACAGCCCTCTCAGTTCTGAGAGGGTTTTGCTCCAGTGTTCCGCCGAGCGCCCCACTCTGCTCCAGTGTTCTGTCGAGCATGCCGCTCCACTCCAGTTTTCTGACGATCGCGCCGCTATGCTCCAGTGTAGCGCCGATCGCTCCTACTTCCTACTGGTTTTTGGGCCAATTAGCAAAATCTGTCTTATCAGAATTTATTAATAGAAAGTTATGCATCATCCAATCATTTAATTATTTAACACTCAGTTTACCTAGTCAATTAAGATCTTTTGTCTGGTTTTGATTAGATATATAACTGGGTATCATCAGCAAAACAGTGAAAGCTAATCCCATGCCTTCATCCCAAGGGAAGCATGTATATTGTGAAAAGCATCCTAGAAATAAACCTTGTGATACTCCATTATTTACTTGAATTAACCTGGATAGTTCTCCATTTAAATCTACAAAATGGTAATGCAGGATTTGAACCAGAAATAATGCCTGTCCCTGAATGCTAATGTTATTATGTAAGTAATCCAGAAGAAAGTATACAATGTATAATAATTTTAGATCTATTCTAAACTTATTTGAATTGGGCTTTATTATAAGTTTTTAATTACATTAATTGTACATTAAGATTAGGATTGTTTGGATGTTAGGAGGGACCACTGTTATCTATAATGGACTAGTGTGGCTCCAGAATTTTATTTCCATTGGGGAAAAAAAGTACAGAAGAATTTGATAGACTGGAACTGAATATGGACCTCTAAAATGCCAAGATTAAAAAATGAAATGCTCACTGCTAGTGTCTGGCTACTTCAATAATTGTGAAGTGTATTATCAGTCAATTTAGTCTTTTAGATAGAAACTAATGTAATGTGCAATTTGTGTGTTTCAATAAACATCCACTTTAGTCAGGGAAGATGTTCCAGTAGATTTTAGATTGTGCTTGTGGAGATTTTGCTCATTTAGCCACAAGGGTGTTAGCAAATCAGATAATGTTGTATGGTAATACTGAGCAGGGTACAGTAGGTGTTTGAATTCATCCCAAAGGTGTTCAGTGGGTCAAAGCGCTATAGCATACCACTCAAACCCATTAAAAAGTTCTCATAAATATTAGTTTATTTACATATTATATGGAACTACTGACTTATATAATGTGACAACATGTTGCATTTGATCATGTTATTATTTGTATTAATATTTAATAATATTTCAGTGAAAACTAATTTTAACAATTACTGAATATCGTTTAGTATTTAAAAGATATGTCTCTGTGATCTAATGACAGTAAGCTAAAGTGCTAAAAGTTTGTTCAAGATGACACTGAACAGGCACCATCTAGCGACATACGACCTCCTCGTGGAGGGAGCTCCGGATTGGAGAATGAGCTCTACCACCTCGGTGGAGAGACCGAATTCTCTGAGCTGTGGCCCCTCTGGGCCCTCACAGCCTCCACAACTCCGGGCAGGGGTGAACTA
Organism: Silurus lanzhouensis; assembly: GCA_039877035.1. Classification (NCBI taxonomy): domain Eukaryota; kingdom Metazoa; phylum Chordata; class Actinopteri; order Siluriformes; family Siluridae; genus Silurus; species Silurus lanzhouensis. The sequence continues at coordinate 2,143,754 of JBCEWE010000163.1, read as the reverse complement.
TTCCGCCCCCTGCCTGAGGGCGAAGATCCCTCCTGAGAGGAATTGAACAGAAAGGGTGTTCGAGAAGGGCTACCAGGTCCACAAATCATGGTCTTGCGGCCATGGTGGGGCCACCAGGAGGAGACAGACTCCATCCCCACAGACCCCCCTGGTGGTTGATGTAAGAGACCACCAAGGTGTTGTTCGAGCAGATCAACACATAACGACCTCTGAGGTCCGACAGAAAATGCTTCAAAGCTAGAACCATGGCCAGCATCTCTAGTTAATTGATGTGCCACAGCAGATGGGGCCCTCCCAATAGACCTTGGGGCGGAGTGGCCACTTCATGACCGCTCCCCAACTTGTGAGGGATGAGTCCATAGTTAGCGTAATGTGACGATCGGGAACTCCCAACAGGGGGCCCAGAAATAGGAACCCAGGATCTCTGTAGTGCTCGCCATGTGACCTTGATTGTATGGAGCGGATTGCCCCTCCGAGAGAACCCTCGGGTCTTGAGCCACCACTGAAGGGGTCTCATACACAAGGGCAAGTGAAACCACATTGGATGCTGCTGCCATCAGCCCCAGCAGTTGGAACTGCTTGACAGTGAGTAACTGTCCTTCTCTGATGCTCCTGACAGCCGTAAGGATGGACGCAATGCGGGCACCGATGCCTAAATAAGTGGTTCTCTGTAATGGAGAAAGCACACTCTTTTTGGCTTTCAGCCATAACCTCAGTTTCTTTATGTGACCAAGAACATCTTGATGCTGGTAAGTGCTCTGATTAAGCTAATATCAAACAATCATCGATACAGTTTAAGATGCAGATGCCCTGAAGTCTCAGGGGAACCAGAACCGCTTTCTTTCCTTGAAGAAAGCATCTACACAAGGTCTTCATATTGATAAAGGATAATTATAAATCTGGTGGTGTTAGAGATGACTTATGCTTTTTCTAATGACATGACTTTCTCATGGCTCCTCTCATGGTATGTCGGTATGGACTGCAGTCAACAGAACCCCTATTACCTCCTTCTCATTTACACCTTGACTTAAAACCTCCGACATGAAGGCTGTGTGTATGTATGTGGGGCATCATAATTAGCTAATTTTTTCACAGAAATGAAATGGATGCCACTTAAAAGACTCTCAAATATTACAGTGAAGAATGAAATCAGTCAACTTCTCATTGTAGTGAGACCTGAACAATCATAATAACATTTATTCTGGGGGAGGATGGTATCTGAGTGTCAGCAGATTGCTTTGTGCAAAATACATTAATTCTCCATCACTTCACCCAATAACCATTTATTGACATGATAGGACAATCAAAAGGGAATTTGGGTGCAGCAATCAGACCTCACTTTTGTTGCTCTCCTGTTATATTACTGAAGTCACAGCTGGAGAACAGTCAAATGGTTTTCTCTTTTAGATTCTTATTTGTAACCTAATATGTACAAGTTGTTCTTCAAGTTGAAATCATTAAGCACACTTTAAAGAAAGAGGCATTTGTTGCACTCAACATTAATGAGACATGTTGTACATGATTGTGCATGTGTAAAAATATATTTTTTAGGAATGTTATTGTAAAGTACTTTATATGGTCCCCTGGTGGTCTAGTGGTTAAGATGCAGCGCTGCGACCCTGGTTCGATCCCTTTACAATAAGTTTTTATTGTAAAGTACTTTATATACATGAACTCTGCTACAACTAGCTTGACCACAGTCTAAAACATCCCGGTGTGCTCTGCTGTTTTTTTTTTTGTTTGTTTTATTTACACTGTTAAATTATTATAAAAAAATATTTAGACTCATGTGTACTGGCTGTGCCCTAACCATCATATAACATCGTTATATATTGTTTGACAGCTGGAGTGGAGTACTTAGATGAAATACTGCATTTAAATGTATCCGGATTAGTGTAGACATAGCCTTAGAAATGGGTGAAGAACAGGGATCTTGGCACAAGGCTGACATCAATGAAGTTCCAGTGGTCTTTTTTAGCTGCCCCTTGCCAGAACTGCTGTACCACTATGCTCCTGGTGTACATTTCAGAGTCTTTTGATTACCCTATAAAACAATGATGAAAATTATGAATTCTTGCAAAATGGATGGAGCATTGATCAGGCAATATTACATGAGCAAAAATTTTATAATGTCCTGTATTACGCTCCCTTAAACACACTAGGTTTTATTACCTCATACTTGATTAGTTGATAGGAATAGGGGCACAGGATACTAATATCTGATAGTGACAGCATATACCTTTTGTAATCTATGCATTGCTTGCCATATTTATTTTTTTAAAGAATAAAATAAACCTTTTTTGGCAGGGAAAGTAGCTAGGGCAATATAACCCTGGGCCAGTGCTTCTGAAGCTTTCATGCTTTTGTCTTGGGAAGATAAAGTATATAAACCTGGGCACAATTCATTTTATATGTATGGTCCTTTTAGCATTGGACATTATCACTCTGCAGCTTCAAAGAAGTATATACATTCCGCATATAAATTTACCCTTAATGAGCAACCCTGAGGTAAAAGCAGGACAAAACCTCCTTGTGATGATATGGTGGAATAAAGAAGAAGAACCGATTACCTGGGGAACACCAGATGTTTAAAAAAAAGATACAAATGATGTTTATTTTGTTATCAACAAGTTATCAACTGTTTACTTATGGAGACATGAGCACCAAAATGGTTTGTGACAATTGCAGTCCTAAACGTGTCATAGCAAATCTATCCCAAAGCCAGTCAAAAGCCATAAATTGACGTCAGAAGCCATCTTAGTGGTGTCTTAGTGGTACCATCTACAGTCATTTTTAACGATTTCATGGAGGGCACGAGGGGAATCTATAGGTCGTCCACCGCTCTGAAATGGATTTAGTCGATGGTGGACCACAAGTCTATAAGGGCCAGGAGAGTGTGGATCTGGTCAGAAGAAGCTGAACAGGCACGACTAGACTATAAGAACTCTGCTTTATGCTCTCTTTATGGTGACAAGGGTTGCTTACAGGGTAGGTGGTGGAACGATAGCCTTCTTGACCACAGTAGAAACATAGGTGAAGCTGGAGGTGTCAGTGATGTTCCTTCAACGATATCCAAGCTTTTCCCAGTTGCATGGGTGTGCTGAGGTGCCCGGCCGTTAGGTTCAAAAGAGTGTGAAATTGTTGTGTGGGAGTTCAATTCTGGATCAGATTATTGAGGCGGATGGCTATTGCAATGTACTGTGGTAACTGGAGTCCAGGTCTTAACAGGCCATTTCTGCCTGCATTATGGGATTCAGTCCTTCACAGAATATGGCACGCAATGCAGTTTTGTACCTGATTGTTATTTTCCCATACTCCTGAGGCCCAGTCCAAAGCCTTTTCAATAAGTAGCAATATAAATTATGCGATAAATAATTTGCACTGTCTAAGGAACCCACGGCAATGGTCGGCAGAACTGTATACTTTTTCCGCAATTGCTAGTCTTGGAGATGCAGGTTGGTCGGCAGGCAGAGCACGGAGGGCTTGTAGGATGTCAGCATTAGCAGCTGTGAGCCTTGAGCTAATCCACATAGGCCGCAAGCATTTCTCCTTGGTATGTTGTGACCGCCTGTAACTGTAAAACATCCACTACATTCTCATCATGCAAAGTATTCTGTAACATACAGTGATGGCACACTCAAAAAAATAGAATCCAAATGTGGGTTTATTTTATAACCAGATGAATCCAAAACATTAGCATAAAGGAGGTCATAGAACAGGCTGTAATGTCTGAAACAAAACAGGCAGTCAACTGCAATAGTCAAGCAAACAGAATAAAAGGTCTGTAGACTAGAAAGATAAAGAGCATGAATAAAGGAATGAGTACAATACTTCATACAGTTCTGGCTACTGTATATAGCTAGGACTCAGCATGTGACCCATGACCCAGAAGTACTCAGTATTTAGGATGCAGCTCCTTCTCATGGTGTGGGGGGGGAACTGCATGTTTAGTTGTTACACACAATTTCTATTTCATACACCACTACTTATTCGGATTTAATAAAACATGATTTGTCCTGTTGTCTTGCTCTAAATCCTTCACAACCATTTTATTCTGGGTTTTGCATTAAGCCTTGAAATATGCAGAAAATAAAACCAAATTAAAATAAATCATACTTGTAGCTACATTGAATTTAGATGCATATATATGTACAAATTCACTCTTCATAGAAATAATTTCTAAAATGCCATCATAAAGCCAATGTAACATTGCCTTTTATAATCTAAGGATAAGTGTCTGTAAAAAATTGAATTGCAGATACTTGTTTAAGATATGCATTGTGACTGCCTGGTAATTGGGAAAGACGATTCTGTGGATTCTTCTGTTCTCCTGTTCTGATCCTGTGCTCCTCCACACACACGCTGCCACATAAAAATTGTCAGGAATTTCCCCTTTAAAGAGAACTTAATGTGTTCATGAGGGAACTCGGAATTTAATTATGTTCTACATGTAAAAAGGTTTGCATTCGGTACACATGGTCTAAAATGGTGCTACTTTCACTTTGTAGCCCGCCTCAAGCAACATATGGACATCGGAGAGACCGGTGTCCTTGTGTAACATTGCAAAACACTCCAGGAACACTGAAACAACCCCAACACCACCATAATGATCTGTGGCAGAAGCTACATGACCAGGCCTCTAGACCCCGGCATCGCCTGCGGGGGACGGACAGAGGAGGGGGAAATTAAAAACGTTGCGCGAGGAAGCAGAAGCGAAGAAATCGAGCGGAGGAGATTGCTAGGCTAAAGCTACCATCCATCCTGCTAGCAAATGTCGGCTCCCTGGACAATAAATAGGACTACATCAGATTCCAGCAAGCTACTTGGTGTAATACAGACACTGCTGCGTCTTTGTGTTCACCGAGACATGGCTAAGCGAGTTCTGGATGCGGCCATTCAACTGGACGGGCTAGCTGCATTTTGTGCATTTTGGTCTGTGTCTTTACATCAACACGGAATGGTGTAAGAACTCTGTCCTTGTTTCCACCTACTGCTCATCGCTGGTGGAGTTTATAGTTGTGAGATGAAGAGCTTTTTATTTACCCCAGGAATTCACCGCAGATATTGTGCTCAGAGTGTACATTCAACCTAGCGCTAATGCTAAAAAAAGTGGTCAGTGTACTCTACGGGACCATTGGTTAACTACAGAACAAACACCCTGATGGATTTATTGTTGCCGGAGATTTCAACCATGCAAATCTCAGGACTGTGCTCCCTAAATTTCACCAGAATGTGGACTTTAAAACCAGAGGAGAAAACACGCTGGTTGTTTACACAAACATCCTGGGCGCATATCGGGCGAACCCCTCGGCCCACCTCGGCTACTCAGACCACATCTCTGTTATGCTGATCTCAGCATACAGACTACTCAAAATCCGTTCAAAACCAGCTCGAAAGCAGGTGAAAACCTGGCCAGCAGGATCCTTGTCTGCTCTCCAGGACTGCTTTGAATGCATGGACCAGCTACATCAGCAAGTGCATTGATGACATGACCATCTCCAAAACCATCACCACACGTTCCAACCAGAAGCCATGGATGACCGCTAAGGTTTGTGCGCTGCTAAAATCCAGAGACTCCACCTTCAGAGCAGGGGACAAGATAGCCTTAAGAACAGCAAGGGCCACAGCAAGTAACCACAGCTGAGGTGAGGAAAACTCTATGCAGAGTTAACCCATGGAAGTCTGCTGGGCCAGACAACATTTCTGGCAGAGTGCTCAGGGAATGTGCAGAACAGCTAGTGGATGTCTTTACTGACATCTTCAACATCTCCCTGAGCAGATGTTGTTGTTCCTACGTGCCTCAAGACGACAACCATCGTCCCTGTGCTGAAGTAGTCTACAGTCTTTTCATGTTGCACTCAGACCAATCGTAACATCAAGACCCAGCTACCACCCTCACTGGACCCCATGCTGTATTATCCAAACCGCTCCACGGACGATGCCATCTCCACAACCCTTTATCTGGCCCTCACCCACCTGGACGATAAAGACTCATATGTATGAATGCTGTTCATAGACTTCAGCACAATCATCACTCAGTACTTGATTGAGAAGCTAAGCCTACTGGGCCTGAACACCTCCCTCTGTAACTGGATCCTGAATTTCCTGACTGGAGACCTCAGTCTGTCCCGATTGGGAACAGCATCTCCAGCACCACCACACTGAGCACTGGGGCCCCTCAGGGCTGTGTGCTGAGTCCACTGCTGTTCACGGTGCTGACTTACGACTGTGTAGCAATGCACAGCCCGAAACACGTCATCAAGTTTGCGGATGACATGACCATGGTGGGTCTTATCAGCATGAGTCAGCATACAAAAAGGAGGTGAAACAGCTAACAGCCTGGTGTGGAGCCAACAACCACAAAGTGATTCTCCACCGATAATCAATGGATCCTCCGTGAAGATCATCAAGAGCACCAAATTTCTTGGTGTTCATCTGGCTGAGAACTTCACTTGGTCGCTCAACATCAACTCCATCAACAAGAAAGCCCAGCAGAGTCTCTACTTTCTGAGAAGGCTGAGGAAAGCCCATCTCCCACCCCACATTCTGACCACGTTCTACAGAGGGACCATTAAGAGCATTCTGAGCAGCTGCATTACTGCCTGTTTTGGGAACTGCACCGTCTTGGATTGCAAGACCCTACAGAGGATAGTGAGGACAGCTAAAGAAGATCATCGGAGTCACTCTCCCCTCTATCACGGACATTTACACCACACACTGCATCCGCAAATCCAACAGCATTGTGGACAACCCCACACATACTTTTCACTCTCCTACAATCAGGGAAGTGGTTTCGAAGCATTCGGGCCATCACATCCAGACTATGCAACAGTTTTTTCCCTCAAGCTATCAGGCTCCTCAACACACAGCACTGAAACTCACGCACGCACACACACATACATACACACACTCAACTGTGTTTCTGATCTGTACAACCCGAACTCAAACACACACTTATACTCATTTCACACATCCATGTCTTCAGCACCACCCATATTATATTTCTTCATTATTACAAAATGTTATCATGCTGTTTTTGCATTCTTTTGACTGTTTTGCACAAACCCTTTTTGTTAACATTTAGTTTATTTACAAGTACACTCCTGTACTCAGTTTCCTCTGCACACTGTACTGTATAATATACAGTAGGTTTTCTAGCGGCACTATTTTGTGTTGTGTATTTGTCCTACAATGTCTTATGTTGTCTTTGCAATGTCTGTCACACTGTTTGCACCAGGTTACACATGTTGCACTTTATAAGTCGAGGACACTTACTAGCCCTTTGCTCTGTGCTTTCTGTTATATAGCTTTATGTTGTTTTATGTACCTCCAGGATTCTAAAGGAACGTTGTCTCATTTCACAGTGTACTGTGTCAGCTATGCAGTGGTGTGAAAAAGTGTTTGATCCCTTCCTGGTTTCATATTTCACACTTTAATATTTCAGATCATCAAACAAATTTAAATATTAGTAAAAGATAACAAGTGAACACAACATGCAGTTTTTAAATGAAAGTTTTTTTTTTTTTTTTATTTAAAACTACATGGCCCTGTGTGAAAAAGTGTTTGCCCCTAAACCTAATACCTGGTTGGGCCACCCTTAACAGCAACAATTGCAATCAAGCATTTGCAATAACTTGCAATGAGTCGGTTACAGCGCTGTGGAGGAATTTTGGTAAACTCATCTATGCAACATTGTTGAAATTCAGCCACATTAGAGGGTTTTTAAGCATGAACTACCTTTTTCAAGGTCATGCCAGAGCATCTCAATAGGATTCAGTTCAGGACTTTGACTAAACCACTCCAAAGGCTTTTTCTTCAGCCATTCAGAGGTGGACTTGCTGGTATGTTTTGGATCATTGTGCTGCTGCAGAACCCAATTTTGCTTCAGCTTGTGGTCACGAACAGATTGCCAGACATTTTCATTCAGGATTTTTTGGGTAAAAAGAAGAATTCATAGTTCTATTAATCACAGCAAGTCTTCCAGGTCCTGAAACACAAAAATAGCCCCAGACCATCACACTACCACCACCATATTTTACTGTTGGTATGATGTTCTTTTTCTGAAATGCAGTGTTACTTTTACGCCAGACGTAATGGGACACACACCTTCCAAAAAGTTCAACTTTTGTCTCGTCAGTCCACAGAGTATTTTTCCCAAAGTCTTGGGTTCAAGATGTTTTCTGGCAAAACTGAGACAAGTTGTTATGTTCTTTTTGCTCAGCAGCTGTTTTCGTCTTGGAACTCTGCCATGCAGACCATTTTTGCCCAGTCCCTTTTTAATGGTGGAGTATGGTGGTGGCAAGTGAGGCCTGCAGTTTTTTGGATGTTGTTGTTAGGTCTTTTGCGACCTCTTGGATGAGTTGTCGCTGTGCTCTTGGGGTAATTTTGGTCGGCCCGGCCACCCATGGGAAGGTTCTCCACTATTCCATGTCTTTGCCATTTGTGAATAATGGCTTTCATTGTGGTTCGCTGGAGTCCCAAAATTTTAGAAACGACTTTATAACCTTTTCCAGACTGATAGATCTCAATTACTTTCATTCTAATTGGTTTCTGAATTTCTTTGGCTTTCGGTATGGTGTCTAGCTTTTGAGGCTCTTTCAGTCTTCAGTACATCACATTGTCAGGCAGGTCGTATTTAAGAGATTTCCTAATTGCGAACAGGTGTGGCAGTAATCAGGCCTGGGTGTGGCTAGAGAAATTGAACTCAGGTGTGATAAACCACAGTTTTAACACTTTTTCACACAGGGCCATGTAGTTTTTGATTTTGTTTTCCCTCAATAATAAAAACCTTTATTTAAAAACTTCACTGACCTGAAACATTAAAAAGTGTGACAAACATGCAAAAAAAAGAAAAATAAATCACTCCACTGTGTATGGTTGAATTGACAATAAAAAGCTTATTGACTTGAGGTGCACCAAACAAAAAGCTCTGTAACGAAACAGTTTGGTGCGAATCTGTGTACTGTTACACCTATATTTTTATTTTATTTATATTTATAGCCTGTTTGGAATGTGTATGTATGTACAGGAATAAGTTTGTTATATATAGTTTGCTACAATGAGTGAGAATGTTTTTTCTTTTTGTCTTTGGTTAAACAGTGCAAATTATTCACTCCTGCTAGCAGGGGCAAGTTACATGAGCTACACCACATGACATTTTAGTCATCTCTCCTACAGTCTGATAACAAAGCACAAATCACTCAGCAAATTATCCTGTGCAAGGCAGTTACAGTAGGACAGCCATCATCAAGTTCAAGCAGTAAAGTATAAGGATTTTAAAGGAAATTAATTGTTCTGTGTCACATTTTTCCACAATTAAGTTCAATAGGTTTGCATTTCCACACTTCAGTTGGTCTACAGGACCAGGTGTGTTAATGTTCATGTGGTCTAATAGAATTTAAATTAATTGTTTATCATCACCACAAGTGAATTTCTAAGGTTATTTTGGAAAAGATTTAAAAGTGTACTAAATTATAAAGTCATGAACTATTTGTAAGTGGTGTAATTAGTCACATGACCAAGGCCATTTAGCTTGCATCTAATAATGATGTCTGTATTATAGCCTTTTTTGAAATAATATATATATCCTGATACACTTAATATGCAAATAAATATTAAGTTATTACTTTGGTGCTGAGTACTAGCTACTGTGGGAGAGAATATGGTTGAGCATCAGAAGTGGACAAAGAGCGGTATCAGGAGAGCAGATTTTTTTCTCACCTGTGTTACTACTGACAGCCTACTTATTAGAGTTTTCTTTTCATTAGACTGAACAAGCTAGAAAGAGATGGAGCCGGCAGAGCCAACATTACACACCTATCTGAAAATTAAACTTGGTGGAACTTAACTAGCTAAAAACATCTTTAAGTTTTTTGGTTTAATGTGTTTTTTATTAAGTGGAAATAAATTTTAATTAAGGCATCCAAGTCTCTCCATAGTCCTTTTTCTCACATGCACAAAACAGGTTCTACTGACTCATTCCTTATTTTGAAATGCTTAATATTGCTCAGAACTACTGTTAACACAATTGACAATTAATCAACTAGAATGAATTTCTGTCAGTATTACATAGAAGTTAAGCTAATCAGTCTTCAGAAGTTACTAATATTAACATGTTAATTAAGTTAAAGTGCAAAGATATAAAACAAAGAAAAAGATCAGATAATGTGAATCATAACCATAAACCTGAGCATGAGCTAAACCAACATCAACCATAGAAGACAAGCATCAGACAAAGACTGTGGTAAAGCTAAGACTTCTATACATGTGCTAATCAGGTGTAAAAAGTGTGAGTGATTTGGGACATGTGACCAAGTCATGTGAACATATAGCTAATGGGAAGTTTAGACCATAATCCTGACCATAATCATCTTCTTCTTTCGGCTTCTTCTATTAGGGGTCGCCACAGCGGATCATCCGTCTTTATACCCCTCTGTCCTCTACATCTGCCTCTGTCAACTCAACTTCCTGCATGTCTTCCTTCACCGCATCCACAAACCGCCTCCTTGGTCTTCCTCTTTTCCTCCTCCCTGGTAGCTCCATCCTCAGCATTCTTCTACCGATATACCCCACGTCCCTCCTCTGAACATGTCCAAACCATCTCAATCTCGCCTCCCTCACCTTGTCTCCAAAACGTCCTACATGCGCTGTCCTTCTAATGAACTTATTTCTTATCCTGTCCATCCTCGTCAATCACAACGAAAACCTCAACATCTTCAGCTCTGCTACCTCCAACTCCACCCCCTGTCTTTTTCTCAATGCCACTGTCTCTAAACCATACAACATCGCAGGTCTCACCACAGTCCTATAAACTTTCACTCTCGCAGATACCCTTCTATCACAGATCACTCCTTCCACTCTTCCCCACCAACTCCACTTTGCCTGCATGCTTTTCTTCACTTCTCTAACACACTCTCCATTACTTTGCCCTGTTGACCCCCGGTACCTGAACTCCTCCACCTTCTCCACCTCTTCTCCCTGCAACTGCACCACTCCACTGCCCTCCCTCTCATTCACACACATGTATTCTGTCTCACTCCTACTGACTTTCATTCCTCTTCTCTCCAGCATGTACCTCCACCTCTCTAGACTCTTCTAAACCTACAAATCACCACAAATAATAATATCATCCACAAACATCATAGTCCATGGAGACTCCTGTCTGACCTCGTCCATCAACCTGTCCATTACCACTGCAAAGAGGAAAGGTTCTCAGACCCAAACCTTGATGCAGTCCAACCTCCACCTTGAACCAGTCTGTCATTCCCACTGCACACTTTACTGCTGTCACACTGTCTTCAAACATGTCCTGCACCACCCTCACATACTTCTCTGACACACCTGACTTCCTCATACAGTACCACAACTCCTCTCTTAGCACCCTGTCATAGGCTTTCTCTAAATCCACAAACACACAATGCAACTCCTTCTGACCTTCTCTATACTTCTCCATCAACATTCTCAAAGCAAATACTGTATCTGTGGTGCTCTTCCTCTGCATAAACCCATACTATTGCTCACAGATGGTCAGCTCTTCACTCAGCCTGGCTTCCACTACTCTTTCCCATAACTTCATGGTGTGACCGATCAACTTTATTCCCCTGTAGTTACTGCAGGTCTGCACATCTCCCTTGTTCTTAAAGATCGGTACCAGCACACTCCTTCTTCATTCCTCAGGCATCTTCCCACCTTCCAAAATCCTGTTAAACAATCTTGTTAAAAACTCCAATTCCATTTCACCTAAACATCACCATGCTTCTACTGGTATGTCATCTTTATAAAAAAGATGCTGTTTGTGGATTACAATTCAGCATTTAACACCATAATTCCATAGTGCAAATGGATCTCTAACTTCCTGACAGACAAGACCACAAGCCGTACAGGCGGGCAAACACACTTCATCCACCCTCACCCTCAGCACTGCAGCTCCCCAGGGTTGTGTTCTGAGCCCCCTGCTGTACTCACTGTACACATATGACTGTGTGGCCACTTCCAACTCCACAACCATCATTAAGTTTGCTGACAACACTGATGGGCCTGATCTCCAACAATGATGAGACGGCCTACCTACAGGAGGTTAAAAACCCGGAGAGATGGTGCCAGGAGAACAACCTTCTCCTGAAAGTCAGCAAGACTAAGGAGTTGATCGTGGACTTCGGCACAAAGCAGGGGTGGTCATACCAACCGCTAAACATCAACGGGACCCCAGTGGAGAGAGTGGACAGTTTCCGGTACATAGGTGTTCACATCACACAGGATCTGTCTTTGTGCTGTCACACCAAAACCCTGGTGAAGAAGGCCCGGCAGCGTCTGTACCATCTGAAACGTTTAAGGGATTTTAAACTACCCTCTCAAGTGCTAAAGACTTTCTACACCTGCACCATTGAGAGCGTTCTGATAGGTAGCATCACTTCCTGGTTTGGGAACAGCACCATGCAGGACAGACGAGCCCTCCAGAGGGTGGTGCGTTCAGCTGAACGTACCATCCACACCGAGCTCCCTAACCTGCAGGACATCTACAGCACGCGGTGCAGGACCAGAGCTAGGAAGATTATGAAGGACCTCATCCATCCCAACAATAGACTCTTTTCTCTGTTGCATTTAGGGAAACGCTTTCGCTCCCTGAAAGCGAACACAGAGAGAATGAGGAGGCACTTCTTCCCACAGGCCATTCAAAGTTTAAACCAGGAAACACCCAGGATCTAAAAACTGGCCCACTCTCTCCATCATCACACTTTTTCTCTGCACATATCTCACTTTTCGCACTACGACACTTTAAACTCTGGACTTGCACAGCACAGTGCACTTTTCATTTTGTGTATGCGACAAATAAAATTTGATTTGATTTGGTTCAACCGATTCTCCACTCTTCATCCTCTTAATTGCTGCTCTCACTTCCTCCTTACTAGTCCTATCCAATTCCTGCTTTACCAACTCCCACCATCCAACCTTCTCTATCTCTCATTTTCCTCGTTCATCAGTTGCTCAAAATACTCAAAATACACAAAATACAAAATTGTCTTCTCAACACACTATCCTCACTAGTCAACACATTTCCATCTCCATCCTTTATTGCTCTTACTTGCAGCACATCCTTTCCAGCTCGGTCCCTCTGCCTGGCCAATCAGTACAAAACCTTTTCTCCTTCCTTAGTGTTCAACTTCTCATACAGCTCCTCATATGCCTTTTTCTTGGCTTTCACCACACCCCTCTTAACCTGCTGCCGCATCTCCTTGTACTCCTGCCTACTTTTCTCATCACTCTGTCTATCCCACTTCTGTTTTGCCAACCTTTTTCTTCTTATGCTCTCCTGCACTTGCTCATTCCACCACCATGTCTCCTTGTCTTCCTTTCTATTTCCAGATGTCACACCAAGTACTTTTCTAGCTGCCTCCCTCATCACTCCTGCAGTAGTTGCCCAATCATCCAACACCTCCTTAACACCACTGAGCCTCTGTCTGACCTCTTCCCTGAACCTCACACTACACTCTTCCTCCTTCAGTTTCCACCATCTTATTCTTCTTTCAGTCCTCACTCTCCTCCTCTTCTTCTTCGCCTCCAAAACCATCCTACAGACCACCATCCAATGCTGTCTAGCTACACTGTCCCCTGCCAACACCTTACAGTCTCCAATCTCCTTCAGGTTGCATCTCCTGCATAGCACATAGTCCACCTGTGTGCACCTTCCTCCACTCCTATACGTCACCCTATGATCCTCCTTCTTCTTAAAATAAGTGTTCACCACTGCCATTTCCATCCTTTTAGCAAAATCTATCACCATCTGCCCTTCCACATTCCTCTCCTTAAAACCATACCTACCCATCACCTCCTCATCACCTCTGTTCCCTATACCTACATGCCCATTAAAGTCTGCCCCAATCACCAATCGTTCTTTCCTAGGTACACCATCTACCACTTCATCTAATTCACTCCAGAATCTTTCCTTCTCCTCCATCTCACAGCCAACTTGTGGAGCATAGGCACTGATGACATTTATCATCATCCCTTCAACTTCCACCTTCACGATCATCACCCTTTTACTGTACTCTTCCTTTAGAATCACCCCTACACCATTTCTCTTTCCATCCACACCATGATAAAACAGTTTAAACCCACCTCCAATGTTCCTGGCCTTACTCCCGTTCCACTTGGTCTCCTGAACACATAACATATCTACATTTCTCCTCTCCATCATATCAGCTATCTCTCTCCCTTTACCCGTCATAGTACCAACATTTAAAGTACCAACCCGAACCTCCACTCTCCTACACTGCTCCTTTCCCTGCCGTCTCTGTAGACATCTTCCTACTCTCCTTCTCCCCCTTCGGCCAACAGTAGCCCAATTTCCACCGGTACCCTGTCGGCTAACGATACCTGTGGCGGTCGTTGTTAACCCGGGCCTCGACCGATCTGGTATGAAATTCTCATTTGTGATCTGCATATTTGATTTGGCACATGTTTTACGCTGGATGCCCTTTCTAACGCAACCCTCCCCATTTACCCGGGCTTGGGACGGGCACTAAGAGTGCACTGGCTTGTGCATCCATAATGGCTGGGTTAAATGTCAAAGGTGTCTAAGCTGTGCAAAGGACAAAAAGGACTGGACTGTTGCTCAGTGGGCCACTCAAATCATCTTTTTAGATGAAAGGAAAGAAAATTTTGTAATTTATTTGGAAAACCAGGTCCCAGAGTCTGGAAGAAGAGATGAGAGGCACATAATCCAAGTTGCTTGAGGTCCAGTGTAAAGTTTGCACAGTCAGTGGTGGGTGGGGAGTCATGTCATCTGCTTGCAGTGGTCCACTGTGACCTTATAAAGAACAAGGTCAGCACAGCCATCTACCACAAATGTTTAAAGCACTTCATGCTTCCCTCTGCTGACCAGCTTTACAGAGATGCTGATTTAATTTTCCAGCAGGATTTGGCACCTGCCCACACTGCCAAAAGCACCAGTTGGTTAAATGACCATGGTGTTGGTGTGCTTGACTGGCCAGCAAACTCACCAGACCTGAATACCATAGAGAATTTATTGGGTATTGGCAAGAGGAAAATGAGAAACAAGAGACCAAAAAATGCAAAAAGAAACTTGGGCTTCCATACCACCTCAGCAGTGCCACAGACTGATCACAGTAATTAAAGCAAAAGGAGCCCCTACCAAGTACTGAGTACATATACAGTAAATAAACATACCATATTTTCCGGACTATAAGTCGCTGAGTGGAAAAAAGTAGCGACTTATAGTCCGGAAAATACGGTATGTTTATTTATTGGTCTAATGTTATGGAGCTCAGTTTTTTGGCATGAAGCTTGTAAAACCGGGAAAAACCCATGGAAAAAAATCCGCTTCATTGTTTAAGCTGATTTTTTTCCCTGGGTTTTTCCCGGTTTTACAAGCTTCATGCCAAAAAACTGAGCTCCATAACATTAGACCAATGAAATTGCTGAACAGGTTCAGATGAACCATATCAAATCGGGTGCACTCCCACTGAATCGGGCTGCACCACATCATAAATATGGATGAGATTCCTCTGACGATTGTCCTGCCTCTCACTCGGACTGTCAACAGGAAAGGCGAATCATTCGTCACGCTAAAAACAACCGGGCATGAAAAAGCGCACTTCACCTGTGTTCTGAGCTGCACAGCATCGGGAGAAAAGCTTCACTGATGGTGATTTTTAAACACACGACGATGCTAAAAGTAAAACTCCCGAGAGAAATTGTTGTGAAAGGAAAGAGGAAGACAGTTTAGATTTAGGTAGGCTACTGTTTAGATACAAGCCATGTAACAGGCACTGTCTTTCGTTTAAGCCTGTATAAAGTTTATTAGTTTCAATGTAGGCACCTGCAGCTTATAGAGAGGTGCGGTGTATTTATGTTCAAAATAAAAATCTTTGTAAAATTCAGTCGGTGCGGCTTATATTTGGGTGCGCTTAATAGTCCGGAAATTACGGTACTTTCCAGAAGGCCAACAATTCACAAAAAAAAATTATTTGATTGGTTTTATGAAGTATTCAAATTTTTTGAGATCATTAAAATTAAAAGAAAAAACTTGAAATATATCAGTCTCTGTGTGATGAATATATACAGTGCCCTCCACAATTATTGGCACCCCTGTTTAAGATGTGGTCATGGACTTCTAAAAATTCTCCTTTTTTTTAAAACAACATAGAACCCAAATGCAAAAAAAGAGAAAAATCCAACCTTTCATTTAAGTACATTACTTTGGTGGTAAAAAAATCACACATTTAGAAAAAAAAAAAAAACTTGAAATCATGTGTGCCACAATTATTGGCACCCCTGATGTTAATACTTTGTACAACCTCCTTTTGCCAACAAGACAGCACTTAATCTCCTCCTATAACATTTCACAAGATTGGAGAACACAGAGAGAGGGATTTTTGACCATTCATCTTTCTAGATCATCCAGTGTCCTGGGTCCTCTCTTATGCACTCTTCTCTTTAGCTCGCCCCACAGGTTTTTGATTGGGTTGAGGTCTGGGGACTGAGATGGCCATGGGAGGACCTTGAGTTTGTGACTGCTGAACCACTTTTGTGTAGATTTTGCCACATGTTTTGGATCATTATCCTGCTGAAAGACCCAATGACTACCCATCTTCAGCTTTCTGGCAGAGGCCATCAGGTTTTTATTTAAAATATCCTGGTACTTCAAAGCGATCATAATGCCATGCACCCTAACAAGGTTCCCAGGGCCTTTGGAAGAGAAACAGGCCCACAGCATCACAGATCCTCCACCATACTTCACGGTGGGCATGAGGTGCTTTTCGGCATACTTATTCGCCAGACCCACTTAGAGTGTTTGTTGTCAAAAAGCTCAATCTTAGTCTCATCTGACCAAAGCACACGATCCCAGTTGAAGTCCCAGTACCGCTTAGCAAACTCCAGACGTTTATGTTTGTGAGTGTTAGTGAGAAAAGGCTTTTTCCTTGCATGCCTCCCAAACAGCTTGTTGGCATGTAGAGAGCGTCTGATGGTTGTTTTGGAGACTCTGTGACCCCAAGATGCCACTCTTTGATGCAATTCTGTGACGGTGAGCTTGGGAAATTTTTTTACTTCTCTTACCATCCTCCTCACTGTGCGTTGTGGCAAGATAAACATGGGAGCTCTTTCAGCCTTGTTTGTCACTGTTCCAGTTGTTTTAAACTTCTTAATGATTCCTCTGACTGTAGATACCGGCAGGTTAAGGCGAGTGGCTATTTTCTTGTAGCCATTGCCTGACTTATGAAGGTCGACACACATCTGCCTTACTTGAATGGTGTGTTCTCTTGTCTTTGCCATGTTGACAAATGGGTAAGAGAATTAGGCCTCTGTGTCACGTCATATTTATACCCCAGGGAAACAGGAAATCATGAATTACTAATTAAAAGTCCCTAGATACCCTGACCAACCTTAGCAACTACAGAAAAATATATTAAAAAAAAAACAATTAAATTTTTCAGAGGAATTGTTAGGGGTGCCAATAATTGTGGCACACATGATTTCAAGTTTTTTTTTTTTTTCTAAATGTGTGATTTTTTTACCACCAAAGTAATGTACTTAAATGAAAGGTTGGATTTTTCTCTTTTTTTGCATTTGGGTTCTATGTTGTTTTAAAAAAAAGGAGAATTTTTAGAAGTCCATGACCACATCTTAAACAGGGGTGCCAATAATTGTGGAGGGCACTGTATAATATACAAGTTTAACTTTTGTTTTATTGTGTGTGTGTGTGTGTGTGTGTGTGTGTGTGTGTGTGTGTGTGTGTGTGTGTGTGTGTGTGTGAAGTCCAGTAATGGGATGAATAGATGGTAACAAAGTTAATTAATATTAAAGAGTTAAACATTATTAAATCCGAAAATATGGAAATCAAGCATTCTGCCTTGGGGTTATATTTTGTTATTCTATTTGATTGATTTGCATAATTAATAAATCAGTCTCCTATGACAGAGTGCTTTCTCTTACTTACAAATTATGTTATTATCAGCCTATTATGAGGTTGAAGAGGTTGTCTAGTACAAGATTGTTTATACTTTGCACACTTTCAGTGTATTTTAAGTTTTTTTTATTAAATATAAATATAACAAATTCAAGTCTTTTACCCACGGGACAGTCTCTGGGCTCTCCTGTGTCCCGTTGTTGGATATGCTAAATAGAAATAGATCAATGAACATAGGGGTGACAGAAAACTCTTCAGACACGGTTATTATATTGGCATGCCAATGTGAAAATACAATAATGATTTTACAAAGAAATAAAGTAAAAAAGCTTAAAGAAATTATAGATAATATCAGCAGAAATGGCACTTTAAAATCTGTGCTTTATAATGTACTCTTTACCTCTGTGTAGCAGTCATACTTTTCTATCTGTGCAGTAATAAATTTTTAAAGGTTTTTTGACAGCTCATCTGAATGTGTTGGCAATTCTCCATAAGGCAGATGAAAATGAGAGACTTATGAGTGTTTTAAATAACGAAGCAGTAGCCTCATCCTTCACAATGACACTGATAATCTATCATGAGCCAAGATATGATAAAAATGTCCTTCCTTTGCTAGAGTGTCCCTCTTTTCCAATTTTGATTTCCATAGATCTCTTGCTCTTAACCTTGGTTGCTGGCAGTTAATAACTTTGTCATTGAAAAGATACCTTTGGCAGTTACATCTGAAAATAAAGGTCTAACAATATCTCTTAATGAGCCTCTAGGAAAATACCCCTATATCTATTTGTATTTATTTTATTTTTAACTTCTTTGATTGCTTTGATTGGATTGGAAATAATTATGGTCCTGCTCATGACACATACTTATATATACAACAGTTATCATCTCTTTAGAGTATTTAGATTTACTCTATTGCTGATTGTCCAGTGTGATTATTTAAACAATAATGGAATTGTACAATTTCCATAGTTATACTACATAAAGCAGTGTACTTAAATATAAAAAGTAGATTTATGGAGAAAAATACTATTAAATAGTGGTGTAACAATACACAAAAGTCATGGTTCGGTTCATACCTCGGTTTTTACGTCACGGTTTCGTTCAATTTCAATACGGTTAGAAGGAAGAAATGGAAAACAAAATTGCTTAGTGTTTTTTATTTACGCAGTTTGTTATTATTAACATTTGTGATCAACATTTGGACAGTTTACATTTTAAAAACCATTTTAAATAAAATGCCTGCTTGGTTAAACAATATATAAAAATAATATTTTATAAAAATAAAATCGAATAAATCAAATGAATGCAATACACTTTTTATTACATTGATTAAATTGAGTAATCAATTCAATTAGCACAAATTAAATTCATTAACTAAAATTAAATGAATGGAAAAATGTAATTAAATAGTTTGACCCAATTTTGGCAATACAGGTGTGTATTTAAATGTGTGTGTGTGTGTGTGTTTTACATATACTATTTCATTTTCTAAAGATATAATCTATTTAGCTGTTCTTATTTTAGCATACTTTAACAAATGTCTTCATTCCTTCCATCCTTCACTTATTATCTCCATCGATATGCAGAATTGTTAGGATTTTCTCCATTTAAGAGAAATTATTGAAGCTGGACAAGAAATGCTAAAGAATCCATATCGCTATGGATTTTTTTGCATTCGCTATCAACAGCTATACTCTATGCCGCGTTTCCTAACGCTAAGGGAACATTGTTTGACCAGTTGTGAAGCATGTGTGTTCAACCCGCCCAGAATTTGGCTTAAATAACCATGGCAGGTGACGTCATCAGAATGCACGCACCTGCCAGGCCATAAATAGAAGGGACATGGACACAATTTTAGGTTTTATTTGTCTTCTGAGACCACATTTTGTGTGTGCTGTGAGTTTAATGTGCACTGTAAAAGACAAAAATAGAAAGTATATAAGAAAATTATGTCTCGAGAGTCTCCCAAGAGCTGCGTGCCACTGTGCTTTCAGCTCATCTCAGGTGATGACCTACATGTTTTTTGCTTAGAGCATCTGGGGGAAGAATAAGCAGTGCGTGTTATTAAGGAAGCTTAATTTGACCATTGTGGTGGAAGTGACACTATCACTCTCCTGCAGTGTTGGGCAGTAACTGGTACCGGTTACCGGTAACACGTTACTTTTTACAGTAACTAATACTGTAACGCGCTACTTTTAAAAATAAAGTAACTCCGTTACCGTATGGTGCGTCACCCGTTACTTTTTTAAATGAATTAATTTCGGCTAAAGTGTAGACTACAGCCTAACCTGCTTACAGCAGCATCGCATTGTAGGATTGGTGGATAAACCACTGTAAACAGGAAGAAGACGCATTGTAGGATTGGTGGATTACTCTCTGTAAACACGAAGAAGACGCACTGTGGGCGTGTCTCCATTTATTCAGGTATGTGCGGCAGTAATGGCGAGTCGAGGCGAGAGCAAGACGAGTTTCTTAAAGTGGAAATATGCTTATTATTTCACTTTAGTTGAGTATAAAGACAAAAACTTTTAAGTCAAATGTAAGTTGTGTCTTTCTGGTTCGAAGCTCGTATCTACTGCAATAAACAGCAACTCCAATCTGTTGAAACACCTCCAGGACCTCCATGCTTGAGGAGCTAGTAGCTAGAAGCTAACCCGGTGTTCTAAACTAAAGAAGCCACTTTAGTTTTTGATTGTGAATATATTATTCAGCTTGTTTTGTTGTTTATTTCAGAAATCCTTGTGATATTTAGTTTGTGTTGGCCTGACTTTAATAAAATAGTGTTTAAAAATGACTTTGTGTTTAAGTCAGTTTTGTGTTTGTGTAGATCATAATGCATAAAAGGGCATTAATGGGAACATTAAAGAAGGTTCTTTAAAAAAGTAACTAAAAAGTTACTTTTAACAGTAACACTTTTTGGTGTAAGTAATCAACAAAGTAACGGAGTTACTTTTTGAATGAAGTAACGAGTAACTGTAACTAGTTACTATTTTTTAGTAACAAGCACAACACTGCTCTCCTGATGGCACATCATTGCTTTAGAAGCCAACTATCCCTACCAAGTCATGCAGAACAACATACACATTGGTGGGAAAGGCGGGCCAGGTAGCTGGCCAGGCTGGTGCTGACCTGCAAAAAGACCTGAGCACATGAGGGGGCATTAGTGAGGAGGTGTTCTCAGAGCTACGCCAAACCAAGGATCTGTCTCAAGTCAAGAAGCTTTTTGTCATTTCAACCATATATATATATATATATATATATATATATATATATATATATATATATATATATATATATATATATAGCTGATGCAGTACACAGTGAAATGAGACAACGTTTCTCCAGAACCCTGGTGCTACATTTAACAACATAAAGCTACATAACAGAAAACAGAGAGTGCAAAGACAACACAAGATATGGTTGGACAAATACACAAAACACAAAATAGCGCCGCTGGTAAACCTACTGTATATTACACAGTGCAGTGTCTAGAAGAGGACTGAGTACAGAAGTGTACGTTGTAATTAAACAAAATGTAAAAAAGTGTTGTGCAAAACAGCAATAGCAGCAGTCAAAAAGATGTGCAAAAACAGCATGTAAACAGCATGTAAAACAGTTTGTATAATAAGGTGATATGGGTGGTGCTGAGACATGGATGTGTGAAGTGAGTACGAGTGTGTGTTGAGTCTGAGTTGTACAGATCAGTTACACAGTTGAGTGTGTGTGTATGAGTTTTAGTTTATTTCTCTGTTGAGAAGCCTGTGCAACCAAGCTAACAGGCCACGCCGTCAGGCATTCTACGGCTGCTATGGTTGCTGTGGAGAGACATCTGTGGCTGAAACGCACAGGCATCAAGGAGAGGGACAAGATACCCCCCGACCCTAAGTTATAGATGATTGAATATACATTTCCTGCATTGAACATTTTATTATTTCATATATAAATACATAAAATCAGACCTGGAGCAATCCAGAACCAGACAACCAGACTATGTCTAATACTTTTCTCCCTCCCCCTGTTTGAGAGCCACCTGCTAGACTTCGACATCTTCTTCTTCTTTTGGCTGCTCCCATTAGGGGTCGCCACAGAGGATCATCCATCTCCACACTACTCTGTCATCTACATCTGCCTCTTTCCACTACCTGCATGTTTTCCTATACCACATCCATGAACCTCCTCCTTGGTCCTCCTCTTTTCTTACTTCCTGGCAGCTCCATCCTCAGCATTCTCCTACCGATATACCCCATGTCGTTCCCATTCTCCTCAAGTCAAGTCAAGTCAAGTCAAGAGGCTTTTATTGTCATTTCTACTATACACAGTGGTACACAGTACACAGTAAAAATGAGACAACGTTTCTCCAGAACCCTGGTGCTACACTAAACAACAAACAGACAAAACAACATTAAGCTAAAACACAAGTTACATAAAGTGCATCGAGTGCAACCTGGTGCAAACAGTGCAGACAGACAGTGCAGACAGACGACACAAGACAAGACATAAAACCCTATATAGCGCCGACCAGTAAACCTACTGTATACTAGATTATACAGTACTGTACAAGAAAACTGTAAAAACTATACAAAATATAGACTATATTCCAGAAGTGACTATAAACAGTGTAGTGCAAAAAAATACAGCAGCAGTCGAAGGTGCAAAAACAGCATGTAAACAGTATAATACAGTAAAAATGATACAGTAAAAATGATAAGTGTGCAAAAACAGCAGTTGAGAGTGGTACAGTCGAGAATAATAAATAATAAATAATGAATAATGAATGGTGGTGGAATGGATTGAGATGAGTGATGAGTGTGTGTTGGGTGTTAAGTCCAGGAAAAATGTTTTCAGTTTGTTACACACATTTGAGTGAGTGTGTGTGTGTGTGAGAGAGTTCCGTTTCAGGAGAGTGGAATTCCTACCGATATACTCGGAATTCCTACCTAATTCCTACCTAATTCCTACCGGAATTCCTACCTAATTCCTACCGATATGCTCCATGTTGCTCCCTCTGCACATGTCCAAACCATGTCCTACATGCGCTGTCCCTTTAATAAACTAATTTCTATTCCTATCCATCCTCGTCACTCCCAACAAAAACCTCAACATCTTCAGCTTTGCCACCTCCAGCTTCACCTCCTGTCTTTTAGTCAATGCCACCAAATCTGCCCCAATTAGCAATCTTTCATTCCTAGGTACCCCTTCTTCCACTTCATCTAACTCACTCCAGAATTTTTCCTTCTCCTCCATCTCACAATCCACTTGTGGAGCATAAGCACTGATGACATTTTATCATCATGCCTTTAACTTCACATTCATCACCCTTTTAGAAACTCTCTTCACCTCCACTACACTCTTACTGTACTCTTCCTTCAGGATCACCCCTACACCATTTTCTTTTCATTCATACCATGAAAGAACAGTTTAAACCCACCTCCAATGTTCCAGGCCTTACTCCCTTTCCACTTGGTCTCCTGAACACACAACATATCTACCTTTCTTCTCTTTATCTTATCAGCTACCTCTCTAGCTTTACCAGTCATAGTACCAACATTTAAAGTACCAACCCTAACCTCCACTCTCCTACACTTCTCTATTTCCTGCCATCTCTGTAGTCGTCTTCCTCCTCTCCTTCTCCTCCTTCGGCCAGTAGTAGCCCAATTTCCACCGGTACCTAGTTGGCTAACAATACCTGTGGCGGCTGTTGGTAACCCGGGACTCAACCGATCTGGTATGAAATTCTCTTTCATGATCCGCATATGTGATTTGGCATGTTTTACGTTGGATGCCTACAAAAAAATAAAGTAAAATAAAATGTTTTGGGATGTCTGAGGTCCTATACAATCTTCCTGGCTCTGGTCTGGCAGCGCGTGCTGTAGCTACCCTGCAGGTAAGGGAGCTCGGTGTAGATGGTACACCGACCGCACCACCCTCTGAAGGGCTCGTCTGTCCTGCATGGTGCTGTTTCCGAACCAGGAAGTGATGCTACCCGTCAGGACGCTCTGAATGGTGCAAGTGTAAAAGTCTGTTGAGCATCTCAGATGGTACAGATGCTGCCAGGCCTTATTTACCCGGGTGTGGATGTGACAGGACCAAAACAAGTCCTGTGTGATGTGAACACCTAGGTACCGGAAACTGTCCAATCTCTCCATGGGTCCCATTGATGTTTAGCGGTTGGTATGACTGCTCCTGCTTTGTGCTGAAATCCACTATCAACTCCTTAGTCTTGCTGACATTCAGGAGAAGATTGTTTTCCTGGCACCATCTCTCCAGGTTATTAATCTCCTGTAGGTAGGCTGTCTCGTCGTTGTTGGAGATCAGACCTACCAAAACAGTGTCGTCAGCAAACTTGAGGTGAGGTTGGATGGGGTGTGTTTGCCCACCCGTACGGCATGTGGTCTGTCAGTCAGGAAGTTGGAGCTCCATTGACACAGCGGCAGGCTGAGTCCTAGGACCTCTAAATTAGGGGTTAGCATGGAGGGAATTGTGGTCTTGAACACTGAAATGTAGTCCACAAAAAGCATTTTTGCATAATTCCCTTTTCTCATCTTCAGTCCAGATGGCTCATTGTTGTGTAAAGAAGATGGGCAATGGTGTCCTCAGTAGAGTGGTTCTGGCGATACATGAACTGTAGAGGAACCAGTGTGTCTCGTAGTGATGCAGTGATGAAGGTTATGACCAGTCTTTTAAAGCACTTCATCACTTCTTAGGTCAGGGCTAAAGGGTGGTAGTCATTAAGGCAGGCAGGCTGGGGTTTCTTCGGGACAGGAACAATGGTGGACTGTTTAAACCATGAGTGGACAACAGAAAACTGTTCCAGAGAGAGGTTGAATATCTCAGTGTATGTAGATATTTAATATCGCGGAATATCTCAGTGGTCAGCGCAAAGCTTTTAGATCCCAACCTGTGATGCCATCTAGTCCTCCTGCATTACTGGTATTCACTCTCCGGAATGTTCTCCTCACAACATGCTCTGAGATGATGAGCATGCATGCTGTTTGTGCCCCTAGCGCTGCAGGCGTGGTTAGCAGCAGCCTTGAAATGAGCGTAAAAGATGTTTAGCTTGTCTGCCAGAGAAGCGTCTGCATTCCATTATTAGGAAAAAGTGTTTTATAGTCCGTGATGTTTCTTAGTCCCTGCCACAGGCTCCTAGAGCCACCATGTTAGAACTGTGACTTTAGTTTTCTCCTGTAGTGCCGCTTTGCTTCCTTTACCGCTCTGCGCACACTGTAAGATGCAGCCTGGTTCCTTGTCCATGTCCCCGGTGGAGACCCCCGGGTTGTAGGCAGCGGAGCAGGATCTCAGAGCATCACGGATGGTTTTATACACCCACGGCTTCTGGTTGGGATACGTTCTGATGGTGGTTTTCTGTACCGTATCGTCTGCTAGTTTCCCAATGAATCCCACAACTGTTTCAGTAAACAAGTTATTGTCATCAGAGCCTCGCCTAAACATGTCCCAGTCTGCGTCATCTAAAACATTCTGCAGAGCAGCCACTGATTAGTCAGTCCAGCACGTGACCTCCCTCTGAACTGGAGCTTCCTGTTTTAGCCTTTGTTTGTATACACTGTTAAAGTCTCCCACCACAATGTGCACAGCGTTCTGATGCTGTGTTTGGTGTAGCGTTAGTGTCTCATGTAAATCCCATATCGCAGTGTCCATGTCGGCTTAAGGTGGAATATAAATGGCACTGACTATGACTGAGCTGAATTCCCGAGGTAGCTAGAAGGAGCAAAGGAGTGTGAAAGGGGAACAATGCTCATGCTGTCGCACCAGTGGTTGTTCACCATCAGACACACACACTCCACCCCCCCTTGATTTCTTCGACTCCATTGTTCTGTCCATGCTGTGAACTGTGTAAAACTTGGCCGGCTGGATTGCGCAGTGAAGCAGAGAAGGTTTTAGTCTAGAATGTCCCTCTGGAACTTGACCCTTGCCCTGAAGTTGTTGAGTTTGTTTTCCAGAGATTGGACGTTGGCGAACAGTATACTAGCTAAAGCAGCACAGTGTGCGCGTGTCCTTAGCCCGTTCCTGATGCCGGCTCATTTTCCTCGCGGATGCCGTTATGGATGCTTTGTTCTTCCTCAGAATTTCGCCCGGCCAGCATGTACACCAATAGATATAAGAGTGGCTCTGTCATAGGAAATGATGACCATCTTATATAAAGAGAATGGTATCTATGAAAATAAATATATAAAATAAACAAAAAAAGACAAAGTGTACCTGGAGCAGTTGGGACGGCAGTCAACCTTACCGGTGCCATCTTGAGGTGAGGACTCTACATTTGGTCCCCATTTTCTGTTATAATAACCTTCACTTTTCTGGGAAGAGGTTTCACTGGATTTTAGAGGGTGGTTGTTGAGATATGTTGCTCATTCACTGACACTGCCAACCTAAGTAAACAATATCATAATAGAGCTTGATTTGTGCACCTGGGCAGGTTGGAACAGATTTTGGTCTCCTAGTTCATGTGAATGGAAGATTTTAGTGCTACCATGTCCAGAGACATCCTATAAAACTACATCTACAACAGTTTGTCAAAATTTTTGTCTGAATAGTGTATTTATTTTTTATTTTACTAGTGTGTTTAAGTCAGGGTGAAATTAGAGACACGACAATCTTTTGACATGTTAACAATTATTTGTCAAAATTACACATTTTAATAAAGCTCTAATGTAACAGTAGTTTTCTATCATTTACCACATGGTGAGTAGTATATTTCAGCTTTCTGTCTAAAACTATTTTTTTTTTCATTATTGTAAGGAATGTTTTATCCTCTGCCGCTTGGGCAGGATTGCCTTCTGTCCCCTGGACAGGATACCCCTGAATTCAGCCTTTCCTCTCGATCTCTGCTCTCCTACGTATACGGGAAGGTCTCAATGAAACACACGAGTCAGCTTTCAGAGAGAAGTTCCAAAGTTTATTGTTTCACACATGAAGATATACTTCCAAAGAGATGGAGAGAAAAAGGGAGGGCTGCCAGGTGTGTGTGTGTGTGTGTGTGGGTGTGTGAACAGAAGAGAAAGTTAGGAGAGACAACTCCACAAGGTTATGTTGAGCCTGCAAAAGATAAGCCTAAAACAGAAATA
Source organism: Silurus lanzhouensis (assembly GCA_039877035.1). Classification (NCBI taxonomy): domain Eukaryota; kingdom Metazoa; phylum Chordata; class Actinopteri; order Siluriformes; family Siluridae; genus Silurus; species Silurus lanzhouensis. The sequence continues at coordinate 2,116,745 of JBCEWE010000163.1, read as the reverse complement.
CAGGAACCACTGTGTGTGTACGAGCGAAGTAATACATGCCATAAAAGAGTATAGTTTAGGGTATGGTCAACAGAAACATACAAAAAGGTTATTCCACAAGAATACAGCAGAATTACTATAACTACTAATGGTAACAAGATACATATTACCATACTGTGAGAACATAAAAACGGTTAACGATAATAACTCCACATCTGGTCATGTTATTTGTTTAGCAGAAGCAACAAAACGTGGATTAGCCATACCAAAAGGCAACAGTTTGGCTTTTCTCACAGCGTAAGCGTATAAAGAGAGGATATAGACAAGAACTGAGTGTTCTGGGTCAACCTAATCTAGGACTAGTGATCAAGGATATCTTACAATTCCCCCGTTTTATCCATGATAAATAAGAATGGATAAATCACAACTCAAACTAACAGACATGTCGCATAGGAATAAAATAATAATCAGAAACATGAGGGGCAGGTTGATAACCAGAAAGCATACGGGTGAATGATCGCTGGATACATTGAAAAATACATGGTCCAAATAGGCATAGCAACAGGAAAACGATGACAGTCAGGATTATCAAAGAAATGTACGCCGCCCAATGACCAAACAGAGTATACAACCATCCCCATCCCCTACCTTGATTACCCTTTTCATCATCCTTAAGAGCCTGAGCCGTGCCGTGCATTTTCTCAACTGCCTGACCTATAACTCCATGTTCATCGTCGTTGTCAGGGACGTATGTGCAACAACTATCCCCCACCAATGCACATACGCCTCCCTTTTCGGCCAGCAGGATATCTAAAGCTAATCTATTCTGTAGGGTTGTCAGGCGCAAAGCAGTGAGCTTAGTACGTATACCATCAACAGCGATGAGGGTCTCATTAATGAAAGTGGCCAGGCGATAATGGGTGACTTCTATCTGATTTCACAACTGGGTAATACCATATTGTGGGAAAAAGGCGTCCCAAAACTTAACAAAACGGGATTTAAGCTGATGTTCAGGGGGAAGAAAGGCAGGATCAGATTCAGCGGACCGTTTCTGCCGGGTCTGTGTTTGGTTAAGGTGTCCGAATATATATGACGACGAGCCGAATCGGGTAAGTGCACACACCCCACCCCAATTATGCTTTAGATACATATATACTTGCTTCCCACACACCCAATACCAATCCTCTATTCTATATACAGTGCCATTACCCGGGTGAATCAGAGAACAGATACGCGTCAGGATGTTTGATTAATGAAATACTCAGAAAAGGTATGTGCGCAAAGGCGGTCGGGGGTGACCCCGAGGGAAATGGGTCCATCACGGTGGAAGCACAAGGGGAAAACATACTCTTTTGAAATGCGGGGTTTTATGGAGGTAGGGCTAAATAGTTCCTCCTGGGTCCAGGCTACTGTGACCGCAATCAGGAGGTCTATCAGTTTCTGAGTTGGTCTATTACGAATGAGAAGACAACGATCTGTCAGCGGGCACGGGTGCAACGGTAGGTGCAGAGTGACTGGATGGAAGGAACCCAAATGCAGGATGCACACAAGGTTATGGGAAAAAGCTGAATTTATTATATAAAGCAAGGGGCAAAGGCAAAAACAGAATCCAAAAACAGTCCAGGGTCAAAACAGGCAAACAGGGCAATGCAGGAGAAGACAAAACCAAAGTCCAAAACAGTCCAAAAATCCAGAAACCGGCAAAACAGTACAATACAGGGCAGAGCAAAACATAAACCAAAACAGTCCAAACTTCAAAACCAGATGCAGGGCGGAACAGAGGTCAAGGACAGGATCCAGAACAGGTAGGATGATCAGGATCAGAAACAGGAACTAGGGCAGGCAGGATGGCAAGAATAATCTCAGGGGCTAGAAAGCCGGTAAGATAATCTGGCCCGGAACTAAAGTCTTGATTGTCCTTATATACACCGGGAGGCGCGGGAAAAAACGGCAAGATGGCCGCCAACCCGGAAGTGCTTACCGCGGAACTGGAAGTGCATGCCGCGAAACCGGAAGTGCGCGCAGTGTGCCCAGGAGATCCTGACACGATCACGATGTGTAAGGTTGTGTATCTGAGAATCTGGAATTACAGGATCATTTAGACAGAAGGCATTCATACAGGTGGATTCGGCAGCATTAGGGATTTCAGTCTCATCCCAGGAGTTGGGTATTAGGGACTTGGACCCTACCGCAGATGGTAACTGCTGACACACATAGCATGGACCTGCTGTGTGCTGACGAGCCATCCAGTTGGCGTATTGCCAGAAGGTGTTGTTGTGTGGGTGAGCCTGGGTGGGAATCCAGCCCCAAGGCTGACGATTATGAGAAAAAGGACAACCATACTGGTCACTGGTTGTGTTACTTCCCTGGATTGATGAGAGGTTGTCGTTCCATTCCTCGCAGCTTTCATTGGCACGTCCTGCAGTTGTGCGGATGCCCAAAGAGTTGGCACAGAAAGGTCTGAGGAGTTGTCACTGGACCTCGACAGATGATGACTGAAGGAAACAGGAACCGATACACGTCTTCTAGAGAACTCATGGGGGGGTCAAAAGGCTATGCTTCTGTAACATAAAGAAAAATAGTGATACACAGGGAACATGTACACACAAAATTTAAATGGGATCACCTCCAGTGGGACATTTCTTGATTCTGGTAGCATGAATCCACTGTGGAAAAAGGTCAGTTAATACACCTGTGCGTGTGATCGCGACTATTCCTGCTGTTCACTCATATTTGCATTTATACAACTGTCTGGGTTTTAGAGATTTAACCAGAACAGCATCTCCCACCCGGAAGGGATGGGATGGTGTCAGAGGGATGACAGGTATAGATTTAGAGACCAGTTCATAATGTTTTGACAGTGTGTCAATCAGGGCAGCAGAATACTTGGCGATGTGCACATCCAGATCAGCTGTACCTATTGCTGGTTTACCTTTTCTCCAGGGCGTTGGAAATGGTCGCCCAAAAATAATTTCGTGTGGTGATAGGTGGACGTCTTTTCGCGGAGTCATTCTCATTTCGGCAAGGACTGCAGGTAGTAAGTCTACCCATTTTTTGTTACCTGTAGCTTGCATGGCCTTAGTCAGTTTGTCCTTAACCTCCCGATTAGTTCTCTCTACGATACCAGAGGACTGAGGGTGATAGGGAATATTGAAAAGCCATGACAGGGATAGGTATTTACATAAGTCCTGCCTTACCTTCGCAGTGAATGGTGTTCCTATGTCTGAATTAATCGCGTGAGGAACACCATATCGTGGTATAATCTCTTTGGCTAGGATACGTGTGACGACCTTAGCATTGAGGATTGAACAGATGGCAAATGTAAATCAGGAATGAGAGCGGAGGAAAGAAGACAGGTGTTAATAGGAGTGCTAAGAGAGGGGAAGAATACCTGAGCTTGAGCTGCACTTTTTTGCCACTATGTCAGCCAAGGAATTGCCTTTGGCCTCCACATTGTTGTCATAAGAATGGGCTTTTGTTTTGACGATGGCCAGTGTGCGAGGAAGACAGCAAGCAGTGATAAGGTCCTGAACTAAGGACAGCAGAGGCAGTTCCGTCATAAGGTGAAAAACCTTATGATAGTTCGGAAGTCCGAGAGCAGGAGCTAACCACAGAGCTGACCGCAAAGCCTCATACGCCTCATACATCTTGGGTGTCCATGTTAGCGGGTGCTGCTAAGGATCATTGTGTGAGATCGCAGAGCAGAGACGTTTGTCATGGAAAGAGCAGTCAGGTATCCATGGACGGCAGTAATTAATCAGTCATAGGAAAGCCATGAGAGCATGCTTTGTGGAGGGACGCCTTGTGTTAAGAACGACCTGTATACGATCTTTAGAGAGCTGTTTGCTGCCTTGAGAGAGTTTGAACCCTAGGTATTTCACAGTGGTTCTACAAAACTGGAGTTTGGTTTTGGATACCTTGAATCCTTTTCTTGCCAGATGATGCAGGAGGCACAGGGAGGTTCGTTTACAGAGGTCCTCGGAGACTGCGGAGATCATCTGCATACTGTAAGACAACAGAGTCAGAGGGGAGGGCAAGGTCACAGAGTGCACCGCATGAAGGCGAAAAGAGGCTGCGTCTGCTCTTCTACAGGAACGCTAAAAAAGGCAGAACACAAGTCAACCACCGAGAAGTGTGTATGATTGCATGGAACTGAAGCGATAATAGAGGCTACATCAGGCACAACAGGTGCAACAGGAACCACAACATCATTTATTTTTCTCAAATCCTGAGTGAAGCGCCAAGTGCGGCTTAGGAACCGGATTAACGGGTGTGTTGTAGGAGCTCACACACGGCTTGATCACACCCTGTTGTAACAGAGAGGTCAAGATTCTGTCTATTCCCTGCAACTTTGATTCAGAGAGAGGATATTGTTTGAAAAACACAGGATGCAAATGTTTTAGTTTAGCTTCATAAGGAGGACAATGAACCAAGCCCACATCGTCCTTATGCTCCGCCCAGAGGAGAGATGGCAATTCTTCCAGTGAAGAAGGAAGTGGTAATTTCTGTGTGGTAGAGAGAAAACAGATATTAATGTTCATGTTAGAAAGATATGACAGAGGAGCAGAGTCAGGAACTGAAACCGTGGGTTTAAAGCCGGAAAGGTGAGAGAAATGTGCAGCCTGCTGATGAGATCTCGGCCCAAAAGATTAAACGGACAATCAGGCATAAAAACAAAACGATTTTGCAGAAAAATATTTGTGTTTTATATATATATATATATATATATATATATATATATATATATATATATATATATATATACATACAGGTTACTACGATCAGTGAGCGGAGGACTTTCTGTATCTCTGGATACAGTTATGCATAAAAGTTGTGAGGAACAGAGGGTTACTGTCTGCGTCTTCTAACTCCATCGCTCCCAATAAAGTCTCCTTAAATCGGGTCAAATATTTGGAAGTCGTTTCACCCTTTATGTAAAATATAATTTTTCTGATAAAGAATTAGAACTACAAATAAATGTCCTGCTGTCATGATGTTTTTGGGGGTTCTCTATACTCTAAGTCATGTTTATATTGTCTAATTCCTTGCTGGATAAGAAATTTGTTTAATCTGTCACTTAATTGATTACACATTTTTCTTGTGCTTCTTGTGCCGACAAATATCAATCCAGACATATGCTTATTTGACCATAAAAGTCAGTGCTTACATGTCATTGAACTGTTATGCAAAAAGCCATCTACCCAGCCTGTGCCATACTTATCTGTGTCTTTGTGCCCTGTGACTAATTCTAACAAAGCTCTCTCTGTCCCAGGCCAATCACTGACTTATTGTCAGTATTTTCATTTCCCCCCCCTCCTCCAGATGTTGAACATAACTTATAAGTAGCAGGACCCATCAGATTCAGTGGAGCAAGATGATTAGGTCTAAATGCTTGACTGCCCTTTGCCAGCTTGTGAAGCTCAGTAAGAGGGCAGGACAGTTTCATTATATCCTGTAAAAAAAATAAATAAAAAAAAAAAAAAAATATATATATATATATATATATATATATATATATATATATATATATATATATATATATATATATATATATATATATATTAATTTATAAATGTGCCTTTAGTTTACATCTCTATGTTGCAGACAATGAGTACAGAAAGTAGTTAATTAGCTGCCAGTCACAGATGAAGTACTCAGAACTTCTTTGAACTTTTTCATTTATTTTAATGAGACAGCTCGCAATTATCATTGAGGTTCAATGCACTATGCTCCTCATTAGGCTGCCAGTCATATTGGAGGCCAGCCACATCTCTGATAAACACCAGAGAACTTGAAAACAGCACACTGATGTTTGACCAAATACCAAGGAAAGCCATTTGATTAAACATGGCTTTCTATCACTGGCCAGTAATTAATAGTAATACTGAATTCACTGGGTTAATTTTAAATTGCTGAAAGACAAGGCTTCAAAGCAGCAACGATGAAAATTCTGGGACAAAAAGCTTAGCCTCTGACGTCAGAAAGATGCAAATAGAACACAAATGCCAGTCATTTCCCCTCCATGAAATCTCTGAGGGAGTATGAGTGAATGACTATTGGAAAAAAAACTATTCTCTGAGTAGTTAATTTGTCATTATGGCTTGGTACTTTTAAGATCAAAGACATCAAAAAATTAACAGGATTAGGTCAACAGGTATAAACCTATTAGATAGATAGATAGATAGATAGATAGATAGATAGATAGATAGATAGATAGATAGATAGATTATATATATATATATATATATATATATATATATATATATATAATATATATATATATATATATACATACAATTTTCTCAGTTTAATGAAAAAACAAAATTCCATACCCACAACTGGTCTACCAGCCTTGAATGTGTTTTTACTATTACTTCTAACTTTTGTTGTTGTTGTTGTTGTTGCTGAATTGTTATGCCTTTTTGTTGGACTTTGATCATTAAGCTATAGTTAACCCTGTATTTGATAATTTGTTGCTGTTCATGTTATATTGTAATGGGTTCTGCCACTTTTTTCTGATTATTCTTAATTTGGGTAATATTGAGCAGTAGTGGACACAAAATAGAAAAAGAAAGTAAAGGAAACTTTGACAAAAGCAAAGTCTAAAATAAAAAAGGAATAGCAAAAGTAAGAAAAAGTGTCTTCAATCTGGGTCACCGCTCTTTGTTTTCTCTTGGCCTGCCTGTCAAGTTGAATATGTAGAGATTGGCCTTCCCTACAGCCAATGCTAAAAGATATCAGCTTTTACAGAGGCCATACAGGGCTATGGGCATGGTGCATTAAGTCTCTCAGATTGAGCAAGGACTCTGGGGTAGACAGTCTTTAGATTAGTCAAACTCATAAGGCTAAGCATTTGTTTAGCGTGGGTCATAATTCTAAAATTTACTTTTTAGAATCCATAATTTTGATTGCAAACTAGAGCAATAATTATTTTCTGTTTGGAATAAATATTAAAGTTATATTAAATGGTATAAATTAAGCTTGTTTGCATTTACATTTAGCAACCAACGTTTTAGCAACCAAAATCTGAAGGTTAATCACTAGTTTCCCACAGTAACCATATAGATCTAAACTAAGTGTGGTAAGTGGTTACCACTGTGTGTATTTGGTAAGTGTTTTTTAAAATGTACTGATGTATTTCTATGTACTTGTTTTATTTACTTGATTCATCATCATTTACAAAGAGCATTTAATACAAAGACTTCACCTCTGAGCCCCTTTCTGGTGGCAACTTCTTGTGCAGTTTAATCCCTCTAGGCAGTCAGGCGAATGAGAAAATTAGACAATCTTCATAAAGATCAACACATTTTTAAGTGCATTTCAGAACTTTTAGAACTGAAATCACTGTTAAATTTAAAAGAAGCACATAAAATATTTCTGTTGTCTGTCAGTCTGACTCATAATGAGTGTTCCCCTCGGGAACTCGAGCTGCATCAACAATGCTTTGGGAACGCCTCTGAGTGACCTCGCTCTGAACCACGTGTGTAATCTGTCCAATGCAACTGCGTGACATCACCGGCCGGTTGATGTAGCGACCAGGAAGCTATGTTGTTTCATGTATAGGCACAGTTGTTTCCTGCTCAGACTAAGTCAATCCTCACGGCTGTCAAGAGAGCAAGAGAAGGCCAGTCACTCACTGTGAAGCAGTTTAAAAAACTGCTGGGTCTGATGGCAGCTGCGTCAACTGTGGTACCACTTGGCCACCTGCACATAAGACCCCTGCAGTTGGGGCTCAGGACCAGAGTGTTTTTCCCGGAGTATCAAGGTCACACGGCATGCCTTACAGGTCTTAGACATGTGGAGGAAACCTTGGTCCTGTCACAAAGCCCCGTACTGGGAGCTCCTTGTCGTTGCTTAATGTTAACGATGGATGCCTCCCTCATGGGCTGGGGTGCTCCACCCAAGATCTTTGAAAAGGGCCCCATCTCTTGTGAAAAATCAACTGCCTGGAGATGCTGGCTGTGCTTCTAGCATTGAAGCATATGCTTTTAGACCTGAAGGACCATCATGTGCTGATCTGTACGGACAACACATACGTGGTCTATTACATTAACCTGTGTGCCCAAGAGAAGCTGCTTTCACTCAGGGGCATTATACATCCCAGGGTGTCTAAACTCCTCTTGGATCTCTTAGACTTTTCCCTTTTGCCCTGCTTTCGGGAGTTCTGAAAAAGGTTTGTCAGGATGCATTGTCACCTTTTGGTAGCCCTGGCTCGCTCGACCAGCCATGATTTGCAAACCTGGTAGCCCTTCTCAGAATTCTGAAGGCTGTGGCCCCTGAGGGCCTTGAGTCCCTCAGCCGAGGTCATAAAGACCATTCTCCGGTCCAGAGCTTTCTCCAGGAGTAGGTCGTATACAGTGAAATGGCGCCTGTTCAATATATGGTGTGAGAACCATCAGTTAAATACAGTTAACTGCATGGTTGGCCCAGTACTGGAATTCCTTCAGGAACAGTTTGCCAAAGGGTTGTGTCCTTCCAACCTACAGGCTTACATGTCTGCTGTTGCAGCACATCATGCAGTCGCTAGGGAAAACCCCATTAGTGACACGTTTCCTCTTTCTCTTTGCTACCCTGGAGGCTGAGGCCTCAGGTGTGACCAAGTGTGCCTTTGTGGGATCTGGCCATAGTTCTGGAGGCCCTGTCCTACCCTCCCTTCAAGCCTTTGCATGAGGTGCTCTTGAGGTGTTGCCCCACAACTAATCTAACTATCCTCCTCCCTTTCAGGCCCCCTGACTAGGATAATGTTAATCGGGTGTGTACACTGCCCCGTATAGGAAGTCGGCCAGCTGTTTGTCTGCTACAGTACGTATAGTAGGGGTCTTCCTGCCCACAAGCAGACCCTCAGAAGGTGGACTGTAGATGCTATCCCCTTCTCTTATGAATGCTCGGGTCTCCCCGCTTCTTCGAGGTCAGAGCTCACTCAACCCAGAGTCTGGCGGCCTCTAAGGCCTTTTGCTCTGGGTTTCCTTACAGGACATCTGCAATGCTGAAGGCTGGTCCACCCCTCTGACCTTCGTATGGTCTTACAGCCTTGACCTTAGAGCCACTCCTCACCCCTCAGTCCTTCGACTCAGCTATGCCCATCCACACTGGGCAGGGATTTGTCAGTCTGGCAATGTTGTACTCTCGTTCGCAAAATGTTGTTGGCGCAGCTTGAGTTCCCACTATGACTCACTCTTGATGCATGTCAAGATGCTTGCCTCGGTCACATGTCATACCTACATCCGCTACCTTCTTAAATGGGCTGCTATGGCCACTAACACATAATACATTACCGCTAAATTAAAACCCCCAAGCTAGCAAAATTTACAACAAAAAAAACAACACAGTGGATTCACGTTTATTATTATATTTAGAAAATACTAGTTTTTATGCTGATCGTTTAATTTTATTTTGTTCTATTTTTCCGAGACACCGGTTTGTGAGAATATTGTCCGACATTAATCCAGTCCATGGCGCAAAAAAGGTTGGGGACCACTGCTGTAAAGCATTTTTGCTCCAACAAAACAATATTGTTGTAATTTAGATAGTTATTAGATGATTGTGTTTACACTGAACTTCGAATGGTGTATTGTCTGTATATATTTCCAAATAACTTTTGCATAAAAAAATGACATTTTATAAGAAAATTATAAGAATTATAAGAAGTAACAACAAAGATTTGGAGATCTGCATGGAGATGCTATTTTACATCTGTAAGTTACAATATATCTCCCTTTACAGTTTTATACGATGTTATAGGTTTTATTGCCCGTTTGTTTTTATAAGAGAAATGCTTGAAAAGTAAGTGTGTGTGTGTGTGTGTGTGTGTGTGTGTGTGTGTGTGTGTGTGTGTGTGTGTGTGTGTGTGTGTGTGTGTATTTTTGGGATTGGAATGGCTGGACATCAATATGAATGTCTATGACTGTAAAGCAATAGCTTGTCTGGCTACCTGACTATCAATATGAATGCCAACTCAATATCAATAGCCAAACATGTATAACAATAGCCTTTAATGGTCAGCCATTTATTTATATGCAGACTGTATCACATTTACATTTGCGCCATTTAGCAGACGCCATTGTCCAGAGCGACATACAAAAGTGCTTTGAGTCTCTAGCAATGAATAAATCTACACTGGTACGCTAGATTACAAACTTAATATAAATATAACTCTTGAATGAACAGAGTATAAATGAGTATGAATAGAGTATGAATAGCCACATGAGTTTAGCAGGTGGCTCTCAAACAGGGGGAGGGAGAAAAGGATCTTATGTTTGTAAAAATCTTATTTTTCATGATATCTTCATTCAGTTTAAAATATAAACTCATGTGGCTTTTAACCCATTACTTTTCTGGATTGCTACATTACTGATTTCATGTATTTATTTATGAAGAAAAAAAAAACATTTTTTTTCCTTGTTTTCTTATTTTTGTTTTCTTCAAGTTTCTGTTGTTACTCCACACCCAAAAATCTCTGATAAAACAACTTTTTTGACTGTCAAATTTTTTCCCTTGTTTTCTTTTTTTTGGTAAAAAAAAAAAAAAAAAGGTTTAGTTAGCACGAGCTATAAACAGCTGTTTGTGCAGAACTGAGAGCTGCATCACTTCCTGGTTCTTCACAACACGTGCTGCTTCAGCCAAACTAAAAACTAAGACTCCCCCACGTAGGGAATAAAATCCTCCCATATATTGTTAGAATCTTGCACTTATTGGCTACATTTTCCATCAATCATTTTGTTTCCACAATGCTACAGGCTGGAAATAAAAGGTTTGAAATCATAGGTGGGGCATAATAAAAATGCCATGGCACCTGTACGGTGGCCGAGAAGTGCAAAACACATTAACAAATCCAAAAACAAAACAACAAATCCGAAAACAAATTAACAAATCCAAAAACAAAACAACAAATCCAAAAACAAAACAACAAATCCAAAAACAAAACAACAAATCCAAAAACACATTAACAAATCCAAAAACAAATTAACAAATTAGAAAACAAATTAACAAATCCAAAAACAAATTAACAAATTCAAAAACAAAACAACAAATCCAAAAACAAATTAACAAATCCAAAAACAAATTAACAAATTAAAAAACAAATTAACAAATCCAAAAACAAAACAACAAATCCAAAAACACATTAACAAATCCGAAAACAAATTAACAAATTAGAAAACACTAACAAATCCAAAAACAAAATAACAAATCCGAAAACAAAACAACAAATTCAAAAACAAATTAACAAATCTGAAAACAAATTAACAAATCCGAAAACAAAACAACAAATTCAAAAACAAATTAACAAATCCAAAAAACACAACGACAAGTCAGACAAACCGGAAAAGGTAGGTATAGATTGCGAATGGAAACTTACAGATCATTGGACAAGACACCTGTCAGTCAAGATATACAGGTGAGTGACAGGTGTCTCGTCCAATCATCGGTAAGTTTCCATTCGCAATCTATACCTACCTTTTCCGGTTTGTCTGACTTGTTGTGTTTTTTAGATTTGGTAATGTGTTTCGTGCAACGATTCAGACAAACCGGAAAAGGTAGGTAGTTTGTGAATAGAAACTTACAGATCACTGGACGAGACACCTGTCATTCACCTGTATATCTTGACTGACAGGTGTCTTGTCCAATGATCTGTAAGTTTACGTTCACAAACTATACCTACCTTTTCCGGTTTGTCTGAATCGTTGCACGAAACACATTAACAAATCCAAAAAACACAACGACAAGTCAGACAAACCGGAAAAGGTAGGTATAGATTGCGAATGGAAACTTACCGATGATTGTATGAGACACCTGTCATTCAAAATATACAGAAAGTATGAAATCTTATAACTTTGTTTCTTGTACATGTGTAAAATTGTCCGTTTACTTTAAACTTTTTTTATATTATTTGGATTAGTGCACCTTTAAACATAAAAAATAACAGAAATAAACATTGGCAAGCAAGGAGAAACTGGAATTAATCCAAAGATACTTTGAGGAAGGAAATTCATATGCAGTGATGTTGGAGATGCTGCAGTATATCATGACAAAAAAATCTAAGAAATTTTACGATTTGGCACGTTTTACGCTGGATGACCTTCCTAACGCAACCCTACCCATTTATCCGGGCTTGGGACCGGCACTGTTTGTGCAACTCTAATGGCTGGGTTCGGTTCCCTGACCGGGAATCGAACCCGAGCCGCGGCAGTGAGAGCACCAAATCCTAACCACTAGACCACCAAGGAACCCAAACTGTGATAAACAATAACAGAGATGACTTTCTTGTTAACAATATACTTCTGATGGGAAAATTTTATATACAAAATTGAAATACTTGAAACCAACGGGTTGTTTTTTTTTTTGCATTTTATAATGAGTTTATTTCTTTCACAACAGCCCTAAAAGTGATTAGAAAGAAAAATGCAATGAATCTTTTGTCCTTTATAGAAAAATAAGATTTACAGAATAAACAATAGCCCTGTTTATTTTTATCCTTTTTTTTACTTTAATTTGATTATTATTATTATAAATTGTACTTATGTATGTGTATATATTTGTATTTTCATGCACCTGTTCTGTGTATTGTAATGTAAATTGTACATGTTATTGCCATGTTGTTTTTGCATATGGTTAATTGCTTAATAAAAACATAAATAAATAAATAAATAAATAAATAAATAAATAAATAAATAAATAAAAGGGGGAAAAAGTTGTACTTCCTGTATATTTTGAATGACAGGTGTCTCGTCCAATCATCGGTAAGTTTCCATTTACAATCTATACCTACCTTTTCCGGTTTGTCTGACTTGTCGTTGTGTTTTTTGGATTTGTTAATGTGTTTCGTGCAACGATTCAGACAAACCGGAAAAGGTAGGTATAGTTTGTGAACGTAAACTTACAGATCATTGGACAAGACACCTGTCAGTCAAGATATACAGGTGAATGACAGGTGTCTCGTCCAATGATCTGTAAGTTTCCATTCACAAACTACCTACCTTTTCCGGTTTGTCTGAATCGTTGCACGAAACACATTACCAAATCTAAAAAACACAACGACAAGTCAGACAAACCGGAAAAGGTAGGTATAGATTGCGAATGGAAACTTACCGATGATTGGACGAGACACCTGTCACTCACCTGTATATCTTGACTGACAGGTGTCTTGTCCAATGATCTGTAAGTTTCCATTCGCAAACTATACCTACCTTTTCCGGTTTGTCTGACTTGTCGTTGTGTTTTTTGGATTTGGTAATGTGTTTTTGAATTTGTTAATTTGTTTTTGGATTTGGTAATGTGTTTTTGAATTTGTTAATTTGTTTTCGGATTTGTTAATTTGTTTTTGAATTTGTTAATTTGTTTTCGGATTTGTTAATGTGTTTTTGGATTTGTTGTTTTGTTTTTGAATTTGTTAATTTGTTTTGGGTTTGTTCATTTGTTTTTGGATTTGTTAATGTGTTTTTGGATTTGTTGTTTTGGGTTTGAATTTGTTGATTTGTTTTTGGATTTGTTGTTTTGTTTTTGGATTTGTTAATTTGTTTTTGGATTTGTTAATGTGTTTTTGGATTTGGTAATTTGTTTTCGGATTTGTTAATTTGTTTTCGGATTTGTTAATAGGTTTTTGGATTTGTTGTTTTGTTTTTTAATTTGTTGATTTGTTTTTGGATTTGTTAATTTGTTTTTGGATTTGTTAATGTGTTTTGCACTTCTCGGCCACCGTACACCTGCCTATAGTAGAGACTCAACCCAAGATTCTGACTCTTTAATTTTTTTTTATTTTTTTTTTTTATAATAATTTTTTATTTTGTGGTCTCAAGCGTTTTGTAACACTATATTCTACCAGCCATATTTGGGTTTTTTTTACCAGCAAGATGTCGTTTTTTTATACAAAAGTTATTCGGAAACATACATACAAACACCAGCTGATGTTCTGTGACATAAACAAAGGAATAGCAGTGGATGTGATTGTGACTCATTATTACAATAATAATGTAAGTAGTGCATTTTTTTTTTTATGCATGTTGTGTACTGCTTAAACAAATTCAGCAAATACATTCGTTATACATTTTCCATTGAAAAACAGTGATCTGAAATTGCTGCTTGAGGTTTAGACCTTTAGAATAATGTATAGTTAGTCATGGTTACACTTCCCACTTTTAATTTAATGTATTGCTAAACATTAACACCTGAGAATCCTTATCACAGTCCAGAAGAACTCAGAAAACTCAGTAGAGACTTGAGGTACTTGTTCCACATATCTTAGGCCATTGACTCCGGAGCATTTCCGGAAGGGCTTGCCTCTATGATCCCTGGCAAACTGAACAAATCTCGCTGGTTGACCACTGTAAACAGAAAGATTATACGTTTTGTGACGTCGGCATCACGTCCCGTTCACAAAACCAGGCAAGCGCTCCGAACACAACAGCCAGGTGCGTGCTGAATGGACAGCGCCATATCAGCACCCGTGTTGTGGAAAGCTGCAGAGCACATGGCAGCGAGGCGGCATAACGAGGCACGGCTGGAAGCTCATAAGGAGAACACCAACTCCCAACGCTCATCAAGGAGAAGGAGGAATAAAAAAGGAGCCACGAAGGAGCACAGAGGGAGGAATGTTTGGCTCGTAACTAATGAACGGTTTGTTTCTCCTTTTCTCAACAGGAAGCAGCAAGAGCAGCGTGAGTTATCGCCGCAACTATGCTGAACCTCTTACAACAACTCTCTAAATGTCTCGAGGACACCGAGCACCCACACGCCCAGACAGATTTGGGACTCAGCTCTTCTCGGATGGGCCGTTGCCGCGAACAACACGTATTTCAAACGGCGCTACGTCGGAAGCTCCGGCAGACGCGGCGTTAAGAACTCATTCATATTCTGATACAAGATTGCACTTCTCCTTTTCCCCCCGGCACCCCTGTACACAACAAATAAAGAAACAACGTGATTTTCCTGACATTTGGCTCTCTGGTGTGTGTGTGTTCGTCCCGTCGCGTGAGCGAGGCACTACAATTGCAACTAAGAAATCAACCAGGAAATTCATAGAAATATTGACATTCATACATATGTGGTAATGCAATACAAAGCTGCAGGGGCACTACCTCGGCGCTGGAAGATAAGTCTAACACTTTACCAGGTCAGACCATTGGATGTCTGCACACCATGTCAGTGCTGCAGGCACACTAAGCCGACCGGCTGTGGGAGCTGGATCTGGGAGACCCCTAGGGCGGCCAGTTTTCAGAGATCTGCCGTACGGCGGATTTGGCCTTAAGGGCAAAAAAAGAGACTGCTAAGGCCATTGGCCAGTCTATGGCTACCGTAATAGCCACTGAGAGACATCTGTGGCTTACCCTGTCTGAAATACCTGATAGGGACAAGGACATGCTGCTGGACATCCTACTCTCTCCTTCAGGCCTGTTCGGCGATGCCGTTGATTCAGTAGTCGACAGGTTCCAGGAGTCTAAGAAATCAACTGCGTTCCAGTAGTATCTCCCAGGCCAATCTCATGGGGCTGCTTGGCGGGCGCATCCCCAAACCCAACCCAGCACTTTGTACTGCCAAGTGCAGAGACAGAGCATTGCCCTCCCCCTGTGAGGGATCCCGCTCGGTACCCTGGGTCAAATCCCAATGAGGTGACAGATCTAAGGACCGTCATCTCCAGGAAGAGGGCTTCGGCCAAAAGGTCCTGACCCAACCTGTGGAGGGATGAAGCGTGTAGCGCCGCTTCTCTCGATGCCCGTTTCCCACGGGCCCCTTCAGGGACCTGGCTCATTAACTCTGCCATGAAAAGCGACCAGCTCCAGCACCCTCCCTGGGTTTCGCCCGGCACCGTTGCGGACCAGGAGGTCTCATCTCATGAGCCATGTTAGGGCATTGCCACAGCTCTAAACACACCAGAGATCAGTCTCGAGAGACTGATACCCTCAGAGGAGCACCTGGCAGCCTTGATGGCTCTGCCAGATGTGTTTAAGTGGGTCCTGCACACTGTAGAGTGAGGCTATAATATTTAGTTCAGGTCTCGCCCGCAGCGGTTAAATGGGCTATTTTCCAATGTGGTGAGAAGTAAGCAGGCTCTGGTCTTGGAATGAGAAGTAGACACTCTCTTGAGGAAGAAGGCAATCGAGGTTCCTCAGTCAGACATGGAGACCGGGTTCTACAGGCGGTACTTCATAGTTCCCAAAAAGGACAGTGGGTTGCGTCCTTTCCTAGATCTACATCTACATCAGCTGAACCGCTCTTTTATTAGGCTCCGGTTCAAAATGCTGTCCCTCAAGCAGGTTGTGTCTCAGATCAGATCCGAGGACTGGTTTGTCACGGTAGATCTAAAGGATGTGTACTCTCACGTACCTATCCTCCCTTTTTACAGGAAGTTCCTGAGTTGTGCTTTTGGGGTCAAAGCTTACCAATATCGGGTCCTTCCCTTTGGCTTTGCCTTGTCACCCCGCACCTTCACAAAGTGTGGCGATGCGCCTCTGGCTCCCCTGAGACTTTAGGGCATCCGTATCCTCAATTATATCGACGATTGGTTGATATTAGCTTGATCAGAGCAGTTAGTGGTCCGACATTGAGATGTCGTTCTCACTCACATGAAAGAGCTGGGGTTTCAGGCTGAATGCTGGGAAGAGTGTGCTTTCTCCATTACAGAGAACCACCTATCTCGGCGTCATATGGGATTTGATAACTATGCGCCTGCAGCTTTCCTCTGCCCACATTGCGTCCAACCTTATGGCAGTCAGGAAGGTCAGAGAAGTTACTCACTCTCAGGCAGTTCCAGAGACTGCTCAGGTTCATGGCAGCAGTGTCTAATGTCATTCCACTTGGCCTCCTGTACTTGAGACCTCTTCAGTGGTGTTAAGGGCCAGGGGTTTTCTAGGAAGGGCAATTCCCTCCCTGCAATTAAGGTCACACAGCGATGCCTACGTGCCTTAGATGCATGGAGAGATCCCGGGTTCCTACTACAAGGCCCCACGCCAGATCCCTGTGGGCCCAGGGGAACTCCTCTCCCTCAGAGCAGCCCAGACCATTTGAATGAAGACAAGGGTCCAAGTCCATTCTCCAATCCAGAGCTCTCTCTAGGAGGAGGTTGTATGCTGCGAGATAGCACCTGTTTACTGCGTGGTGTTCCCAGCACCAATTGGACCCAGTCCACTGCCCAGTTGGTTCAGTGCTGGAGTTTCTGCAGGAGCAGTTCACAAAAGGGTTGGCATTGCACCATTTAAGTTAACATAAGTCTACACATCCGCCGTTTTACGCCCCCGTGTCCGGGCATTTAGTGGGCAGAGACCCACTCCTGACGTGTTTTCTCCATGGCACTTGGAGGCTGAGGCCTTGCATCCAGGATCCTTGGTGGGACTTGGCTGTAAAGTTGGAGGCTCAGTCTGAGCCCCCCTTCGAGCCTATAGCCGGATTTCATGGAGTCACTTGTCCATTAAGACCGCCTTCTTGCTGGCTATCTGCTCTCTGAGGAAAGTAAGTGATTTACAGGCCCTTTCTGTGGCCCTCCTCTTTCCTTAAGTTCACTCCAGGCATGGCCAGTGCTTTCCTGCACCCTAGAGCGGGTTACATCCCTAAGGTGCCCTAGGTTGTCCCATGACCTGTCAGGCTCCAGGCATTCAATCCTCCTCCATGCCAGTCCCCAGACCAGGAGAGATTGTACTGGCTGTTCCTGGTCCAAGCACTGTACTAGAGGAAGTCGGAACAATTGTTCATCTGCTATGGCCCTCCGAAGAGAGAACTTCCTGCTCATAAGCAGGCTCTCAGTAGATGGATTATTAATGCTATAGTGTCTTCTTAAGGGTCCTCTGGTCTCCCCACTCCATTCGGTTTTAGAGCTCACTCGACCTGGAGAGTGGCAGCCTCCAAGGCTTGGTCCTCTGGAGTGTCCCTCCAAGACCTCTGCGACGCTGCGGGCTGGTCCACCCCGCTCACCTTCACCAGGTTTTACAACCTTGACCCTCTTCGACCTAGCTGTGGTCATTCACACTAGTCAGGGACTGGTCGGTGTGGTGGTATTGGACTCTCGCGCCCAAAGCATTCCGACACAGCTCAAGTTTCTGAAAGGGGATGTCTAGGTTACGTATGTAATCCTAGTTCCCTAAGGGAATGAGATGCTGCGTCTCTATGCCACACCTCTGGCATCCTTTCAGCGCTTCTTTCTTGGTTACAGAAGCTGAAGCCATCTTCTCTCCATGTGCACTTTATACCTCCTGGTCGTGATGTCACCCCACCGGTGACAGCCTGCCTTCAATTTTGACTGATTATTTAGAGCATGGACAACGCAGTCGCGTTCCCAAAGTGTTTCAACGCAGTGTCTCGTTCCCTCAGGGAACTAGGGTTACATACGTAACCTACAGACGTTTCCATAGCATCAAGTGCATCGAGTAGAATCAACATGCCCATCACATCTCCCATTATAGTCAACATTTTCTTAAAGGTTAGGAGCCAATGTACTCATTATTAAAGAATAACTGACACTTACCAGAGTGTATTTGCTTGGCAAAAAAAGTAAATTTATGTGCAAATAGCTTTATCAGACTGTACAACTATTAGGGCCACTGTTCTTTCTACTGCCACCATTAATCTCAGACGTAGGCCTATTTCTATTCATTGGATACTTTTTTTGACAAGATATAAAACACAACCAAAATAAATATATTGCATTATGTTACTTATGCGTTTTTACCAAGCGTCAAAAATAGCATTTGAGCCAGTCAAACTTGCTGCCTTATTTGTGTCTGCGAGAAAAGCATTAATCTAATACAAAGATTTATACGATCTATTTAACTTACTTTTTATAGGTAAACTTCCATTCCACTATTGAATAGGTTACATTGATGAACCAAATAATAACATTACCATTGTGTCTCTTTGGTTAGTCTCAATCATGTAGTAGCTTTAGTCTAGTCAGCAATTGGATCAGTGAAGAATCAGAGAAAGAGCACCATGTCTCAGTGTTGCACAGATTAGCCGAGATTGTGCTGAATTCCTATCTGTGGATTTAATTAATCTTATCTGGAATTGCACCAAGGATTCTGCCATAGTCACGTCTTATCCAGGAATCCTTATGACTCAATGCGCAATTCTTAAGTAGAGTCTAGACTGATAGTCTAAAGTTATCCTATGCCTTTTCTCTTGAAAATGGTACAGACTGACAGAGATGTATGTGGACTAAACATGATTAGAGAACTAAACATTGGAACTAATGCTACTGGATTTCTTGGTAAATGTATTAATAGTAATACATAAATACTTATAAAAAAATTTTTATACCTTAACTGTTGATTTCTGTAAAGCTGCTTTGAGACAATGTCTGTTGTGAAAAGCGCTATAGAAATAAACTTGACTTGACTTAATGAGTGCCTGCCTCTTTTCTTTGGTCTTTTTATATGATTTGAAGTTTGAAGTAAAAAATACTTCATGCCAACTTACAATATATTGTAAAAAAAATAATAATAATAATAATAATAATTGATTTTCTTATTATTCTTTTCAGTGTCTCCAAAAAAGAAAAAAAGTATTATTTCTTTTTTTTAATGTTAGTTATGGAACAGAAAAATAGAGGAAAGTACAAAACTACAAAAAATATAATTTAGCTATATATTTTTGTATACACTTGAGAAATATAAATGTCCTTATGAAATAAACTTTATCTTGCTACTTGTTTATTAACATTGTTGATGTAGTTGATATCACAGATTATGATTTTTCTAAAATTGTAAAAATTTTGGGTGCCATCTTACTTTTACCCAGGTTAAGCAATTCCTGCTGAATAATGTAGGTGATTTTATTTTTGCTCTTGGGGTTGTCTAGGTAGGATGGAAAAAATTAGTCCAAAAAAAAAGACCTGTCCGGAAGCAGGTTGGCCAGTTGGAGCCATTATTATACTCCCTTCTAAGAAGATGCCCAGTCCAGATAGGTTGAGCTCAAAATGTTTTTTTCCAGAGGTTTCCTCCTGGATTCATACTGTACAACACTGGTGGACAAAGTACACAAAGCATGCACTTGAGTAAAAGTAGAGTTACAGTAGGTAAAATATTACTCTAGTAAAAGTAAAACCTTTAAACTTTCACTTGAGCAAAAGTACATAAGCATTTGTCTTCAAATTTACTTAAGTATCCAAAGTAGTATGATTTATTATGGCTTTAATGTCATATCATAATTTTTATCATGAGACTCTAGCTTAAATCAACTCAGTTTATGTAAATAGACTCTAATGTTACTCTAAGCACACCAATCTATTTATAGAATGATATTAATGACTTAATTTATTAGAGATAAATCAGTGTTTATCATGAACCCAAAACCTTCTCAACAACTTGTTTATGTGTGTAAATAAAGCCACTGGTGTTGTGGCAAGTTATAGTTTCTTCCTAAATGTATTACTCTCAAAATGTTCTGCTTGATGTTGAAATGACACTGAACTGTATGTTGTTTCTAAGTAGATAACATCAATGAGCAATTGCGGTTCTAGCTTAAATGACGCCCTATGTGAACCATAGGAGACCCAAAGTCTCCATTGATTAATTTTAGCTTTGAGCTTCTCTGCTTCAGCTAACATCACTAGATGAGTAAGACATATTCTCATAGCAGTCCGAAAAGGTTGGGTACATTTATGAGAGCTCCCTTTTATGTATAAATATCACCCTAAATGCATTTATTGCACAATTAAATATCATTGTGCAAAATGTATTAAACTCTCAGAACCAAGAACCATACAACTCCTTGGTTAATTATACCCATAAGCTACATACAACACATATTCCCTTATAATGTCTTTTAAAATGTCTTTTAAAATGATCCTTTTAAGCTGCACTGTAGATTCCACTTACTGAACTCAGTTCAGGTCCTATTCAGTACAATCACAGAAAACAGGCCTTCACCCCAGTTAAAGGGAACCAAATAAATAAATGCTAGTTTACTTACAATCCAACTAAAATAGTGATGTAATTGTTTTGTTGCAAGATACACACATTATGATAAACTACATACTATAAATAGCAGGCATCACAGCATATCCTAAGTGATATACAGTTAACAGTTAATTTCATTAAATGCATTAGCCTTTACTATCCGAATAACAAGATGAGCTGCATACACACCTTTTATCTTTTTCACATTTCCCCCCCGATTTCTTTTCTTTTTTTTTCTAAACCTGAGGGCTTAAACCTTTTTTGTCATCCATAATTTTAATTTGGATTCAGCTCTTCTTAATGATGTGACATCACCCTTTGATGATTAATGATGTGACGCCTCTTCTTTCTGAGTCTGATTGAGAGGGAACCTCTCCGGGCAGTGGGTGCACAGTCCGAGTCATGACCAGGTTCATTTACCATATGATATGATATAATATTTGATGCAACAGTGTAAATGAGAGGTAAAAAAAATAATAAAAAATTGATTGTGCTTAACCAGTTATGTTTTTATCCGCTTATAAATAAAAAGGAATGTCTGATTTCACAATATGTAGCTAAGGTATTTGACTTCGAAATGTAGTGAAATTAAAGTAAAAGTCTCCCGAAGCAGAAATACTTTAATAAAGTACAGACACGTGAAAAAATGTCTGTTTATTGTAAGTACAGTAACAAATTACATTTACTTTATTACTGTCCACAACTGCTGTACAAGTCCCTGTTAGTTACATCCTAGCAAAAAAACGAAACAAACTGACAACCAGTGGTGGTCACACTATTGGCCGGATATACAATTTTCTGGATTAAATATCACAAATATTGCCACATCTACTGCTTGTAGTTATTTCAGTAATCTCCCTAATATATAAACTTTGATTAACTCACTCTCTGATTCCAAAGAATTTAAGCAACTGAATGCTTAAGCTTTACTTTTAAATAAACATAATAAGTGAGAGAGACAGAGAAAACATCACTCTGGATGCAACAATCACACATGCACCTTACAACATTAACTCAAAAATGTGAAGTGGTATTAAAGTGCATTGGTAGTATACCAAATAGCATGAAAAGAGAGCCTCCTGAGCTCTTAATACTGCTAGATCAACAAATATAATCCTAGAATCTGAATATACTCTATATAGCAAAATAAACTAAAAATAATTTTATATATATATATATATATATATATATATATATATATATATATATATATATATATATATATATATAATATATATATATATATATATATATATATATATATATATATATATATATATATACAGTGCCCTCCACAATTATTGGCACCCCTGTTTAAGATGTGGTCGTGGACTTCTAAAAATTCTCCTTTTTTTTATAACAACATAGAACCCAAATGCAAAAAAAGAGAAAAATCCAACCTTTCATTTAAGTACATAACTTTGGTGGTAAAAAAATCATACATTTAGAAAAAAAAAAAAAATTGAAATCATGTGTGCCACAATTATTGGCACCCCTTACAATTCCTCTGAAAAATGTAATTGTTTTTTTTTTATATATATTTTTCTGTAGTTGCTAAGGTTGGTCAGGGTATCTAGGGACTTTTAATTAGTAATTCATGATTTCCTGTTTCCCTGGGGTATAAATATGACGTGACACAGAGGCCTAATTCTCTTACCCATTTGTCAACATGGCAAAGACAAGAGAACACACCATTCAAGTAAGGCAGATGTGTGTCGACCTTCTTAAGTCAGGCAATGGCTACAAGAAAATAGCCACTCGCCTTAACTTGCCGGTATCTACAGTCAGAGGAATCATTAAGAAGTTTAAAACAACTGGAACAGTGACAAACAAGGCTGGAAGAGGTCCCAAGTTTATCTTGCCACAACGCACAGTGAGGAGGATGGTAAGAGAAGTAAAAAAATTTCCCAAGCTCACCGTCACAGAATTGCATCAAAGAGTGGCATCTTGGGGTCACAGAGTCTCCAAAACAACCATCAGACGCTCTCTACATGCCAACAAGCTGTTTGGGAGGCATGCAAGGAAAAAGCCTTTTCTCACTAAAACTCACAAACGTAAACGTCTGGAGTTTGCTAAGCGGTACTGGGACTTCAACTGGGATCGTGTGCTTTGGTCAGATGAGACTAAGATTGAGCTTTTTGGCAACAAACACTCTAAGTGGGTCTGGCGAATGAGTATGCCGAAAAGCACCTCATGCCCACCGTGAAGTATGGTGGAGGATCTGTGATGCTGTGGACCTGTTTCTCTTCCAAAGGCCCTGGGAACCTTGTTAGGGTGCATGGCATTATGAACGCTTTGAAGTACCAGGATATTTTAAATAATAACCTGATGGCCTCTGCCAGAAAGCTGAAGATGGGTCATCATTGGGTCTTTCAGGAGGATAATGATCCAAAACATGTGGCAAAATCTACACAAAAGTGGTTCAGCAGTCACAAACTCAAGGTCCTCCCATGGCCATCTCAGTCACCAGACCTCAACCCAATCGAAAACCTGTGGGGCGAGCTAAAGAGAAGAGTGCATAAGAGAGGACCCAGGACACTGGATGATCTAGAAAGATTGTGCAAAGAAGAATGGTCAAAAATCCCTCTCTCTGTGTTCTCCAATCTTGTGAAATGTTATAGGAGGAAATTAAGTGCTGTCTTGTTGGCAAAAGGAGGTTGTACAAAGTATTAACATCAGGGGTGCCAATAATTGTGGCACACATGATTTCAAGTTTTTTTTTTTTTTCTAAATGTGTGATTTTTTTTACCACCAAAGTAATGTACTTAAATAAAAGGTTGGATTTTTCTCTTTTTTTGCATTTGGGTTCTATGTTGTTTAAAAAAAAAAGGAGAATTTTTTGAAGTCCACGACCACATCTTAAACAGGGGTGCCAATAATTGTGGAGGGCACTGTATATATATATATATATATATATATATATATATATATATATATATATATATATATATATATATATATATATATAAATCATAAATATATAGGTGCAATGACTTTAATGATAAAATGTAATTTAATAATCAGTTCTTTCTTGACCATTGGCTATGTACCAAACACCTTTAAACTGGAATTAATGATTCCATGGTTAAGGCCCTGATTTACCATTTATAAGGTTTGGGGTTTAGGCTCAACACTACTAATGAGTCACGTCATAGTGGTGTGTTGTTTCAGAGCATCTTTTGCAGATGGTACCACACTGAAACCATAAAGATGTACCATAAAGATATATATATATATATATATATATATATATATATATATATATATATATATATATATATATATATATATATAAATAAAACTGTAATTGAAAGGGTAATACATTTTTCAAGCAATTCAGAAGTATGAATGCATGTCTTCTTCAACCAGAAAATTTGCATAAATTCACAGATTTACTTTGTAAAATAATTGGGCAAAGCTGTTTCTGCTTGTTTCTGTGTTGGTGATTTTCCAGTCTTGCTGTTGCTTTTATTAATAAACAATGTTAATGAATGCATCTGGATGTCATTTAGGCTTGACATTATAAAAAAAAAAAAAAAAAAGTCATTGACAAATAACATTTTTGAATTTGTCAAGAGATTTTGCAATAAAATTCAGTTGTTGGCCCTATAATTATATTATTATTATTATTTGATTTTTTTATTGATGCAAATAGTATGAAAGCATTGACATATGACATGCTTAATCTTCAGCATTCATCTGGTGCAAAAACTCTGCTCTATGCATTTTGCAAAATAATGTTGATTTTTCATTCATTTATATGGGTCTCTTTAGTGGTGGATCACCTTGGCAGGAAACTCATCAGGGCAAAACTAAGGGCAACATGTCAGAGAAGAAGAAAGAAATGACAAAGATGTAGTCCCAATGTGCAATTGCTGAGTAGTAATCACAGATTTGTTGGACAAAGCCTGATCTCCAGCCTTTAATGAAAAGGACAAACACAGAACTTACAACAAATCACAGGTAATGAGCATAATTTTTCACAGGTATAAAAAGGACCATTTTGTCTTGAATCTCCCTCTATCCACCACACAAATTAAAATATTTCATTCCTTCCTTTTCCTCATTTATTTTGCTTTAATTTGATGCTGAAAACAGAATGCCAATTTCAGAACACACCATAGCATACAAAATTGACCCATTCATAGTTACCTGATTTCTTTACTCAGTATTTCAGAACTTTAATTCTGCATTGCAAAATTGCATTCCGTGTAGAGTTACAAGGCCTTTTTTTCTGTCTGTGGTGTTGTTCTTTTCTTTTCTCTGCTCTGCTCTGCTCAGTTTGTAATGTTTGCACTAGTGTTTTTTCAATAAAACTTCAATTTGCCCATTTGCATTTGGAGGCTGATTTTTGAATGAAAATTTAAATGTTTATATATTTTTTAATACATTACAATGTTCTTTGGGTCCAAGATTATAAAACAAAAGTTGAGTAAAATGAGCTTCAAAATCTCACTGCATTAGCTCACTGTACTTTTACATCAGTGCATCATATTCCTATCATATTTTTACTATGAAAATTTAAAACAGCCAACAAACAAAAAAAATTTTTTGGGCCCAATTAAAATAGAACATTATCCTTATGTCAGCAGATAGAATAGAGCAATATGCAAGAAGAATTATAAAGTGATTTGTGAATAAATTGAACAGACTGACTTGGTGACATTGGCTGCATCATATTTGAGTAACACATTACAATGCAAAATCCAGGAAACATCACTTGGCTGGTCCAAATTGCCACTGACAGCTCTTAATCAGCACAATCAGCAGCAGAGTAGAGTATGATGGCATTATGGAATTATTTCCCCTTTATTCCATTCATAATTTGACATTTTTTCAGACCTTTACTTAAAAAAAGAGGTATTAGACCACTCAAAAATCAGCATGACAGGTGATATTTAGGTACCCCCTTGCATGAGGGTTGAAAGCACTCAATCAAATTGCATTACTTTCTGCAAGACTGGCAAGCATAATAAACAATTCATGACAATTGGCAAGAGAATAAGAACCTCTTTTTAGGTACATGCACAATTTATAGACACTCTTGCTTTTAAAACTCCATGTTCTATTCCAAGATTTTTAACAAGCTTTGTAACAGATTTGCATAATTATTTCTTCAGAATATAAAGTACATATATTTACAAACCAATCAGCAGAGGTGGGAAGTAACAAAGTACAAATACTTCGTTACTGTACTTAGGTTGATTTGTCTGGTATCAGTACTTTATTCACCATTTAGTTTTCTTTACTTTCACTCAATAATTTTTTTAACACAAATATCTGTACTTTCTACTTCATACATTTTCAAAACAGGCTTGTTACTTTAGTTTTAATCTATTTTGTGAAATGTCAATATTTTTTCTTCTCACTGCTAACATTGAGCAAGGCAGAAGGCAATAAAAAGTATGGAATGAGACAGAGGGAAAATGTAAACCTTCAGTGCAACACATTTATTCACGACATCCTTCCTTTACTCAGATATAAAAAATAGATAATTAAATAAACTGCACAGAAAATGTATTTTTAATTAGTAATCATTTGTTTTACTCAAACAACAAGTCTTAAATCAGCACCAAAATCCACCATGATGAACACATCCGGCAATAAACACTCTGGGGTAGACAAACACGACGGCGTGTTTTGTGGTATTTTTTCCTCAAAACACCAAAATAAACTTAAATTGCTGCCTTCATAGAGAAAAGAGCAATACATTTTATTTGTATACAGTGATAACAACAACATGCTGTGTTTTGTAAAGTAAAATAAAAAACAGACAGGGGATGCTCTCTACCATCTCTGTCATCTCTCTTCACAGACAAATAAATAAAACCTGAATCTCAATAAACACTTGCCTGACAGACATAATAAATATATGTATAGAAAGCTCAAAATGTCTACGTAAATAAACAAACAAAAAAACCTATCTATTCACATTAAAAAACAAATATTTTCTGATTATGTAATCCGCATTAAAGATAGAAGAGGTACAGTTTCTCTGGTATCACCTAAATACCCGTAGCATAACAAAGGTTCCGTTTCTCTCCTGATGAGGTTGGTAATTTAAAACACCATAATTTCTTCAAAACATTCACAAGAATATTCCGTCTTCATGCTCTATGCTGAGGATGGTTTCACTAAAAATAAACATACATTTGCATGAAGCATCTATTTTTGTCATTGCCCATTGATTAGAGTTTAAAAACTTGAAAAGTATTCATTTAAGGTACATTTAGAACAGATAAAATGTGCGATTAAGTTGCGAATAATTTAGAGTTAGCTTGTGACAATTGTGCGATTAATCGCAATTAAATATTTTAATCTATTGACAGCACTAATATTAATATGAAGGGGTTCAGTTACTTGCGTGAGACTTAAACAGGTAGTAGTAATGGCTACTTTAATTTAAGTACATGTCAAAGCTCAAACTTTTTACTTTAACTTGAGTAAGAAAGTATAGTCAGTACTAAGTGTACAGTATTTAAAAACATAAGTATCTGTATTTCTACTTATGTATTATGTACTTGTGCCACCTTTGGTCCAGCATGACACTAAAACAGGTAGTAGAATTGTTACTTTTTTACTTAAATACACGTGAGTCTCCAAACTTCTTTACTTTAACTTGAGTAAAAAAGTAGTGAAACTGACAAGGGCCAAATTCTAATGGCAAGATGATTGAGTCAAAAAAATTAAACCATTCATCAGACACCTTTCTACGTTCATGGGCACCCAAGGATCGCTGTTGCTAAGGCTTGATGAAAAAAAAAGGTAAAAATGTGTCAGAACACAATGCATCACAGTTTGAAACAGAGCTGCAGACATGACAAAATACCCATATTGGGCCTGAGAATTTGCCAGAATTGTGTGACGCAATCATGTCCATATTATCCTAATTCAACAGTTTTAGAATCCATGCTATAAAGAATTAAGGCTGGTTTGAGTGCAAAGATAGGCCCTCCACAGTATTATTATAGTGTTCATAATAGGGTGACCAGTCTCGTGAAGGTTTTGCATTCAAACCATTGTTTCCCAAGGGAATGAGATGCTGTGTCAAAACGCTTTGGGAATGCCTCTGTGTTGTCCATGCTCATGTGTATAGTCAGTCCAAATGGTAAGCACGGCGTCACCATCGGGGTGATGTCATAACCAGGAAGCTTAAAAGCAGATGGAGTAAAACCAGCGGCAGCTTCTGAAAGGAGAAGAAAGTGCTGCAGGGATGGCAGTGAGGCAGCGTCTCGATTGCTTAAGGGAACCATGGTTACATAAGTAACCTGTAGACGTTCTGCTTCAGGAACCCGATCTCAAGGAATGGCACTGAGGTCGAGGCTGTAGAACATAAAGGTCAGCGGGATAGACCAGCCCCACAGCGTTGCAGATATCCTGGAGAGAAACTCCAGAGGAAAAGACCTTAGAGGCCACCACACCTGAGTGGAGTGCGTTCTGACCACGAAGGGAGCGGGGAGACCAGAGGACTCATAAGAGGTTGAAATCACATCCACAAGTCATCTGCTGAGAGTCTGCTTATTCACAGTGGAACTTCTCTTCGGAAGGCCATAGCAGACAAACAGCTGCACCGACTTTCTTCACAGTTCTGTAATGTGGACGTGCACTGGACACAGTCGGTTAAGCTTGTCCTGGCAGTGCGACGTCTTTTAAAACACAAACAGGTTCACCTGAGCTCTGTAAAACTTTTCCTAGATTTGCTCCACCACCCAGAGGGTTGGCCCTTGCCTTGAGAAGGCACCTGCTCCCTGGTTAAAATGGCTTTCAAGAAAGGATGTAAACAGCTTCTACTTGCTTCGGACAAACACACACAGACTGCTTCCTGAACAACAGAAGCTGCCACTGGTTTTACTCTATGTGCATTTAAGCTTCCTGGTCATGATGTCACCCCATCGGTGATGCTGCACTTTCCATTTGAACTGATTATACACGTGATTCAAAGCGTGGACAATGCAGAAGCGTTCAAAGCGTTCCGACGCAGCTCAAATTCCTGTAGGGGAACATATATGCAAACCAGGTAAATGTTTTTCTTGTTGTATATTTTTGTAGTATATGCATATTTTTTGATTTGCAAGATGGTATGCTTACTGGCACAAGAGAGTTAGCCACAGTCTTGCATTATGAAATGCTGCTCAAAGAGTAGAGTAGAGTAACAAGGGCACAGTTCATAACACACACTATGATTGTCACAGCTTTTTCTGAAGGTTTAAACATTTGTAAATTGACAAATTACTTCTTTTTTTTCTAAATAGATACAAATAGAACTTTATGATAGGAGAGAGGCACTTATAGTTTGCATTGTAATTGGAAAGAGGCATGTTTAGTTTATTAAACTGCTGGCCTATTAATATATGTGGCAAAAGCTTACAATATCACTTCGCTTATCTTGCTTTATAAAACTTAACAATAAAGTTTGACAATTTTTCTTTTTATAAATGCTTACCCAAAGTATGTGTTGTATTAGAAAACAATTTTTCTGACCTGATTTTAAAAAATGTTAAAAAGGGAAGCACTGGTTCTTACCATGTACACCTGCAAATGTCTGATATAGTGTCTTCCTGCATGCAGTCATGGCAACAGCAAGTTCGTCTGAAGCGTGTGCTGTCTGTATGAAAAGTTAAACCAGGCAAAACAAGATCAATAAAGCCACACAAGAAAACATATAATGTGACTAAAAATATTATATATAATGTAAAAATATGATACACAACTTTAAACATGTTTAATAGTTTACTACCATGTCCTTTCCAGTTTTTAGACTGAACAAACACCCCAGCAGACTCCCACACAGGTCATCTGCATTCTACTTAGCCAATGCCATAAAGGCCACTGCTCTAAATTAAAGGCAAGAACTACTATATAATTGAGGCTATATGCTTTTATAACCATGTATCTGTGTGTTGGTAAAGGCATTTGAAGCTCCAAGAGTAGATAATCATTGAGAATCAGTAGTTATTGAATACATCCCACACAAAACTTCACTGTCTTGTTCTGCTGTGACTAAAACATATCAGACCTTTCCATCTGTAGCATAAACCATTGAAATGACCCCCTCCCAGTCTACTTTATTGAGATTTCTTGTTATGTTACAGGGGGGCAGGTTCTGGGTCTCCACTGATGCATTTATGGGCCTGCTGAATCTCTCATTCAGGAGAGCACAACATCCTCTGAGATAATCTTACATAAATAACTTGACTTGCTTTCTGTCTCAGTTGAATTTAAATCGTTCTTCAGAGGTTCCCACTCTGGGCACTGAGCCAGAGCTGCTCTTGAATTGCCATGAATCCCTATGACCAAGATAGAACACCGAACAAGATAATTCAAAAGGATCACTGATTTATCACTGAAGTATTACCTGATGTCATTCTATGTTTTATGATGTATTTCATGTGTTGTGCTTTATTAACAAACTGGGTATATTCACTTTTTATTTTTAGCAATACATCAGTTGTTCCAGAATTATTCAAACTACACAATCCAAGTCAATACAGTGTGCAGTGTTAAGTTTGTCTTGGTTGAGATTCTGTCTCACATTGACTTTTTTGTTGTGCACAGCCCCATCTTAAATGTCAGCATAAACTTTATTGCTTGGACTAATGTGATGTTGCAAACTTACTCTGGCCCATGGGAACTCATTGGACTTAAAAAATTCTGTTTTTTTTTTTCGTCTCTATATCCTTCTGACAGGAAGCAAGACAAAGGCAAATCTTTTTGGGAATTAGTTTTTTGTGGGAGCCTACAGAGGGTGGCTGGAAAAAAAAAAACATTCACTGGGGTCTCACAAATGAATATGTTAAATGAAAAACTAAGGAATGGAAAAACATTGTATTAATCCTTTTGTGGTACTATTACATTGATTAGCCTTTTGTACACACCCATTTAATGGTGTCATTGTAACTTATTTAAATAATCACAAAAATATTACAAACTACAGTGCCCTCCACAATTATTGGCACCCCTGTTTAAGATGTGGTCGTGGACTTCTAAAAATTCTCCTTTTTTTTAAAACAACATAGAACCCAAATGCAAAAAAAGAGAAAAATCCAACCTTTCATTTAAGTACATAACTTTGGTGGTAAAAAAAATCATACATTTAGAAAAAAAAAAAAACTTGAAATCATGTGTCCCACAATTATTGGCACCCCTAACAATTCCTCTGAAAAATGTAATTTTTTTTTTTTTTTATATATATATATTTTTCTGTAGTTGCTAAGGTTGGTCAGGGTATCTAGGGACTTTTAATTAGTAATTCATGATTTCCTGTTTCCCTGGGGTATAAATATGACGTGACACAGAGGCCTAATTCTCTTACCCATTTGTCAACATGGCAAAGACAAGAGAACACACCATTCAAGTAAGGCAGATGTGTGTCGACCTTCTTAAGTCAGGCAATGGCTACAAGAAAATAGCCACTCGCCTTAACTTGCCGGTATCTACAGTCAGAGGAATCATTAAGAAGTTTAAAACAACTGGAACAGTGACAAACAAGGCTGGAAGAGGTCCCAAGTTTATCTTGCCACAACGCACAGTGAGGAGGATGGTAAGAGAAGTAAAAAAATTTCCCAAGCTCACCGTCACAGAATTGCATCAAAGAGTGGCATCTTGGGGTCACAGAGTCTCCAAAACAACCATCAGACGCTCTCTACATGCCAACAAGCTGTTTGGGAGGCATGCAAGGAAAAGCCTTTTCTCACTAACACTCACAAACGTAAACGTCTGGAGTTTGCTAAGCGGTACTGGGACTTCAACTGGGATCGTGTGCTTTGGTCAGATGAGACTAAGATTGAGCTTTTTGGCAACAAACACTCTAAGTGGGTCTGGCGTAAAACAAAAGATGAGTATGCCTAAAAGCACCTCATGCCCACCGTGAAGTATGGTGGAGGATCTGTGATGCTGTGGGCCTGTTTCTCTTCCAAAGGCCCTGGGAACCTTGTTAGGGTGCATGGCATTATGAACGCTTTGAAGTACCAGGATATTTTAAATAAAAACCTGATGGCCTCTGCCAGAAAGCTGAAGATGGGTCGTCATTGGGTCTTTCAGCAGGATAATGATCCAAAACATGTGCAAAATCTACACAAAAGTGGTTCAGCAGTCACAAACTCAAGGTCCTCCCATGGCCATCTCAGTCCCCAGACCTCAACCCAATCGAAAACCTGTGGGGCGAGCTAAAGAGAAGAGTGCATAAGAGAGGACCCAGGACACTGGATGATCTAGAAAGATTGTGCAAAGAAGAATGGTCAAAAATCCCTCTCTCTTTGTTCTCCAATCTTGTGAAATGTTATAGGAGGAGATTAAGTGCTGTCTTGTTGGCAAAAGGAGGTTGTACAAAGTATTAACATCAGGGGTGCCAATAATTGTGGCACACATGATTTCAAGTTTTTTTTTTTTTTCTAAATGTGTGATTTTTTTACCACCAAAGTAATGTACTTAAATAAAAGGTTGGATTTTTCTCTTTTTTTGCATTTGGGTTCTATGTTGTTTAAAAAAAAAGGAGAATTTTTTGAAGTCCACGACCACATCTTAAACAGGGGTGGCAATAATTGTGGAGGGCACTGTATATATATATATATATATATATATATATATATATATATATATATATATATATATATATATATATATATATATATTAAAGATAGCAAAGTTATAAAGGCAAGCAGTCTTTCAGACTGTGTGTGGCTTGTCTGGGAGCAAAGCATGCTCGATCGACCCACATTGCGAATGTATGTCCATGTGGACACTCTGGTCCAGGAGAGCGCTCTTCGAGGAGGGTCAAGGAGGGTCGCAAATAGATCTGGCAGTGTGCACTCTCTCTCTCTCTCAAGATTAGAAAATACACCTTTTGACTTTTTTTCCCCCGTGAGGAGAGCGCTGTGCTCCACCTCTCTTCCTCTGATGTGGGGGAGGGGATAGACATGCCCCCACAGCCAGTCCTTTTCGAGGAGCTGCTGGAAGTAGTGCCTCCTGCTGTTGCCAAGCTGGATATCGCTTGGACAGCTGTTGAACAGATACTATGTCCCCTGTGCAAGCTGGACGAACGTTTCCTGCAACCTAGGTCAGCCTTTTTCCCAGACCCAGACACAGAGGTGACCAGGTCATGGAATAACCCTCATTCAGTTCGTGTCTTCAAACCCAGTGTTTCTCTTTATGCTAATGTAGTAAGGCTGGAGGAGTGTGGTTATGGGACGATGCCCCAGGTTGAAGAGCCGCTGGCTGGCTATCTCTCCCCAGGTCCATCCTCCCTTAAGGACCCGGTCCTGCCCACCAAGCCTTTGAGGACTTCCCTGGCTTTGGTGGGCAAGGCTTATGTGGCAGCGGGTCAAGACACCAGCTGCCTGAACACCATGGCCATGTTGCAGGCTTATCAGGCTGATCTGCTGCGAAAGCTAGATGAGGAAGTGCCTATGGGCAGTGACAGGGTCTGAGAGCTGCATTGTGTATACAGATGAGGTTCGTTTATAGACAGAAAAGAGACCACTAGGGCCATCGGCCGGTCTATACCCACCCTTGTCTTCACAAGGACAGACACCTCTGACTCACCCTGTCAGATTTGTCTCCAGCGTTCTTGCTGGACGCCACTGTGGTGCCGACTAGACTGAATACGGTCATCGAGATGTTCCAGGAGGCTGAGAAACGTCTCTAGGTTACGTATGTAACCCTGGTTCCCTGAGGGAACGAGACGCTGCGTCGAAACGCTTTGGGAACGCGCCTGAGTGTTCATGCTCTGAATAATCAGTGTAATCAATCAAAAATTGGACGCTGGCCGTCACCGATGAGGTGACGTCACGACCAGGAGTATAAAACGCATATGAGAGAAGCCAGCGGCAGCTTCTGTAAGGGAGAAGAAAGCGCCGCAGGGACGCCGGAGGTGTGGCACAGAGACGCAGCATCTCGTTCCCTCAGGGAACCAGGGTTACATACGTAACCTAGAGACGTTCCCTTTCAGGAACTCGAGCTGCGTCGAATCGCTTTGGGAACGAGTGTCCAATCACGCCAGACCGACCAGTCCCTGCTCACTGTGTATGTGACCACAGCTAGAGGAGGACCGAGGGGCCAGGATTGGCACTGCGGTCCAGGTTATAGAACCGCACAAAGGTCAGTGGGGCGGACCAACCCGCAGCGTCACATATGTCTTGGAGGGGAACTCCAGAGGACCAAGACTTTGAGGCAGCCACACTCCGGGTGGAGTGAGCTCTGACCTTGAAGGGAGCGGGGCAACCAGAGGACTCATAAGATGACGTGATAGCGTCAACGATCCACCTGCTCAGAGTCTGCTTATTAGCAGGCAAGCCTCTCTTGGGAGGTCCGTAGCAGACAAACAGCTGATGGGACCTTCTCCAAGGACCCGTCCTGCGGACATAAGTGTCCAGAGCACGCACCGGGAAAAGCCGGTTAAGCTTCTCCTGGTCTGGGGCCTGGAATGGAGGAGGATAGAATGCCTGTAGCCTAACGGGCCGTGGGACGACCGAGGGCACCTTGGGGATGTAACCCGTACGGGGGTAAAGGAGGGCACCAGCCATACCTGGGGTAAACTCCAGGAAGGAGGCGGCCATAGAGAGGGCCTGCAGGTCCCCCACCCTCTTTATAGAGCAGATGGCCAACAAGAACGTGGTTTTGATAGAAAGGTGCCTCCAAGATGCCTCGGCTAGAGGCTCGAAGGGGGGCTCAGAAAGGGCCCCCAAGACGACGGCCAGGTCCCACCCAGGCACTCTAGGCCGTACCCGGGGCCTTAGCCTCCGGGTGCCGCGGAGAAAACGCGTCACAAAGGGGTCTCTGCCCAGAGATTGCCCGGCCACAGGGGCATGATTGGCCGAAATGGCAGACGCGTAGACTTTTAGGGTGGACGGAGCCAACCCCTTGGCGAACTGTCCCTGGAGAAAATCCAGCACTGAACCAACTGGGCAGTGGACTGGATCCAGCCGGTGGTGCTCACACCACGAGCAGAACAGACGCCACCTGGCGGCATACAACCTCCTAGTGGAGGGAGCTCTGGAGTGGAGAATGGTCTCTACCACCTCGGTGGAGAGACCAGAACCTCGGAGCCGTGCCCCCTCAGGGGCCACAGCCACAGCCTCCACAGCTCCGGGCGGGGGTGAAATATGGCACCCCCTAGCTGAGAAAGGAGGTCCCTCCTCAGAGGAGCCACCAAGTCCGCGAACCATGGTTTGCGCGGCCACCTTGGAGCTACCAGGAGGAGACTGACTCCATCCCGGCGAACTCTCTCCAGAACTCCCGGAAGCAGCGCGACGGGGGGGAAAAGTGTACAGACGCAGCCTCGGCCACGCCTGAGACATAGCATCCAGCCCCAGCGGGGCCGGAGGCGTAAGGGAGAACCAGAGGGGACAGTGCGACGTCTCTCGAGACGCGAACAGATCCACCTGGGCTCTTCCGAATTTCTCCCAAACCTGTTCCACCACATCGGGGTGGAGCCTCCATTCCCCGGGCCTCAACCCCTGCCTCGACAGGGCGTCTGCTGCCTCGTTCAACCGGCCTGGGATGTAAACCGCCCTCACAGAGAGGAGTTTCCCCTGGGCCCAAAGGAGGACCTGGTGCGCCAGCCTGCACAGGGGGCGTGAGCGCAGACCTCCTTGATGGTTGATGTAAGAGACCACCGAAGTGTTGTCCGTATGGACCAACACGTGGTGACCTCTGAGGTCTGAGAGGAAATGCTTTAAAGCTAGAAGCACGGCCAGCATCTCTAGGCAATTGATGTGCCACAGTAGATGGGGCCCCTCCCACAGACCTCTGGCGGAGCGACCACTCATGACCGCTCCCCACCCCGTGAGGGACGCATCCGTCGTTAGCATTAAGCGACGACCGGGGACTCCCAGCACAGGGCCTAGAGCTGGGAACCGGGGATCTCTCCAAACATCCAAGGCACGTAGGCATCGGCGCGTGACCTTGATGGTACGGAGCGGGTTGCCCCTCCGTGAGAACCCGCGGGTCCTGAGCCACCACTGAAGGGGCCTCTTGTACAGCAGGCCAAGTGGAATCACACTGGACGCAGCTGCCATAAGCCCTAGCAGTTTCTGGAACTGCTTGACAGCGAGAGGCTGCCCTTCTCTGACCTTCTCGACGGCCGCAAGGATGGCCACAATGCGGGCAGGAGAAAGCTGCGCACGCAAAGTAGTCGAATCCCATATGACACCGAGATAGGTGGTTCTCTGTAAAGGAGAAAGCACACTCTTTCCGGCGTTCAGCCGAAACCCCAAAGCCTTCATGTGGGCGAGAACGACATCTCGATGCCGGACCGCCAGCTGCTCTGACTAAGCTAGGACCAACCAATCGTCGATGTAGTTGAGGATGCGGATGCCCTGAAACCTCAGGGGAACCAGAGCCACATCAACACATTTCGTGAAGGTACGGGGTGAAAGGGCAAGGCCAAATGGAAGAACCCGAAACTGGTAAGCTTTGGCCCCGAAAGCGAACCTCAGGAACCTCCTGTGAGAAGGTAGGACGGACACATGAAAGTACGCGTCCTTTAAATCCACCGTGACAAACCAGTCCTCGGATCTGATTTGAAGCACGACCTGCTTGAGGGTCAGCATCTTGAACCTGAGTCGCATGAGAGAACGGTTCAGCTGACGTAGATCTAAAATAGGACGCAACCCACCGTCCTTCTTGGGAACTATGAAGTACCGGCTGTAGAACCCGGACACCAGAGTGGGAAGAACCCCATGAAAACGGGGTGGAGGAGACCCGAACTGAATCGAGTAACCCCGCTCTACAGTACGCAGGACCCATCGAGACACATCTGGGAGAGCTTTCCAAGCTCCCGGACCACAGCGATGCCGGGTGGAGACCAAGGAGAGAGCTCGCAGGAGCTGGCCGCGCCCTGAAGCACCGAGGGTGGCAGGGTTAGCAGACCAGGTCCCTGAGGGGGCTGGGACAGGGCGGGCACTGGAAAAAGCGGTGTGACATGCCCCCCCACAGCCAGATCCCCAGAAAGTTCTGTGTCAGGATCTTTTTGCTGAAGCCTTTTTGTTGGAGATGACAGTCCTCAGATCTGTCACCTCACGAGGCTTCGACGCCGAGCGCCGCGCAGGATTCCTCACAGGGGGAGAGCGAGTCGCGACACTGCGTTTCTGAACCTCCCGATGGGAGACGGAGGGCTGCAGCTGGGGCTGAGCCTGCCAAGCAGCCCCCTGTGAGCGGCGTGGGAGGTAGCGCTGGAACGCCGCCGCTTGTTTCCTATTTTCCTGAAACCTCTCAATCACCGAATGTACGGAATCGCCGAAAAGGCCAGAAGGAGTTAGCGGAGCGTCCAGTAACACGGCCCTGTCCCTATCAGACATGTCTGACAGTGTGAGTCACAGGTGCCTTTCTGTAGACACCAGGGCAGCCATAGATCGGCCAATGGCCCTAGCGGTCTCCTTAGTGGCTCTGAGCCAGATCTGCCGTACGGCGCAGCTCATCAAACTGGCCATCCACGGCACTCCCCACATCCAATTCACGCAGCAGGTCAGCCTGATATGCCTGCAACACCGCCATTGTGTGCAGGGAAGAAGCAGCCCGACCTGCTGAAGCATAGGCTTTACCCACGAGCGCAGAAGTGCTGCGTAGGGGCTTTGTGGGTAACGTCGGGGTCTTTAGTGAAGAGACAACTCCAGGAGAGAGATAAGTGGCAAGTGTCTCTTCAACCTGAGGCATAGCCTCATAACCATATTCTTTCCGCTCAAATATGTGGGAATACACAGTAGAAGTGGGGGTGAAGGGGCGGGCCGAGTAAGGTTTAATCCACGATCTAGACACCTCGGTGTGTAGATCGGGAAAAAATGGAAGACCCTGCGTGGAGGTTGTGACACGGGTGTCAGAAAGCGCTCATCTAATTTACTGGATGAAAGCACTTCCTGCTCATGAGCCGGCCAAGTTATATCGAGCTTGGCAACGGCACGCGTTACAACCTCTATAAGCTCCTCGGCTTTCGTATCGCAGTGCAGCGCGCGGCCCCGCCCCCCCCCCCCTCCTCGGAGGAAGAAAGGCGGAGCCGCATGCGCTCGCGGCAGGGGGAAGAATCCGCCGAAAGGCGTGCTTCCGAATCCTGCGAGCGAGCGCTAGACAGAGCAGGTGAGGCTGGAGATAGGGAAAAACCCGTCTCGAAACCCTCTGCAAGGTCCATCTGCGAACCCCAGGATCTGGCACGCCACTCTGCCTCAGCGAGAGCGGGACCAGACCCGGAAGGAGTTTCGTTGAAAAGAGCCGAGCGAGCGCGGAGCGAGCGCAGAGACATGCGAGCACAGTGAACACACTCAGCTCCCTCTTCGAGAACCGATCTCGCATGCTCCGCACCCAAGCAAGCAACACACAAGCTGTGCGAATCCCCCCCCCCCCGTAATATAGCGGGGGCAGGGAGGAACGCACGGCCGAAAACTGTGCTTAATTTTTCAGCCTGCTTTCATTATTTCTCCGCTTTTTTTTTTCTTCTTTTTTTCTTTTCTTTTTTCTTTTTTGACAGACAATAAGACAAACAATGTCACACAAACACACAGAGCGCTTTCTAAAAACACAGAAGCTGCCGCTGGCTTCTCTTATATGCGTTTTCAAATCAAATCAAATCAAATCAAATCAAATCAAATTTTATTTGTCACATACACATACATACAGGGTACGACATGCAGTGAAATGCTTTTGACGACGGTCCGGCATGAGGGAATAAAATAGGGTAAAAAGGAGAATAAAAATATAAATATAATAACAAAATTTAAAGAAAAATATAATAAGAAAAGAAGGCAGATAAATAAAGATATAAAGATATATACATATATGTATATATACATACATATACATATATATACACATACACTGAGAATGTACACAGAAAAATGTACACAGAAAATGTTTATGGCAGTGTGCAGTTAACCAGTAAACAACAGTAAACAAGTTAGGCATGGTTTTGATTGTCCATGAGTGTCCGTGTGCAGTAGGTGTGGTGTAAAGTGACCTTGTGCGGAATGGTGTGGTATAAAAAAAAAGAGAATATAAAAAAAATATGAAATAAATATGAAAAAGAAAATATGAAAATGAAATGGAATGTAAAGTGCACTGTGCTGTGCAAGTCCAGTGTATAATGTGCCGTAGCACGAAAAGTGTGATTGTGCTGGGGAAAAAAAGGGTGGTGATGGAGAGAGTGGGCCAGTTTTTAGATTCTGGGTGCTTCCCGCAGGCCAAACTCCGAATGGCCTGCGGGAAGAAGCTCCTCCTCATTCTCTCTGTGTTCGCCTTCAGGGAGCGGAAGCGTTTCCCCGAACGCAACAGAGAAAAGAGTCCATTGTTGGGATGGCTGAGGTCCTTCACAATTTTCCTGGCTCTGGTCCTGCACCGTGTGCTGTAGATGTCCTGCAGGTCAGGGAGCTCGGTGTGGATGGTACGTTCAGCTGAACGCACCACCCTCTGGAGGGCTCGTCTGTCCTGCATGGTGCTGTTCCCGAACCAGGAAGTGATGCTACCCGTCAGAACGCTCTCGATGGTGCAGGTGTAGGAAGTCTTTAGCACCTGAGAGGGAAGTTTAAAGTCCCTTAAGCGTCTCAGATGGTACAGACGCTGCCGGGCCTTCTTCACCAGGGTGTTAATGTGACAGGACCAAGACAGGTCCTGTGTGATGTGAACACCTATGTACCGGAAACTGTCCACTCTTTCCACTGGAGTCCCGCAGATGTTAAGCGGTTGGTATGACCGCTCCTGCTTCGTGCTGAAGTCCACGATCAACTCCTTAGTCTTGCTGACGTTAAGGAGAAGGTTGTTCTCCTGGCACCATCTCTCCAGGTTTTTAACTTCCTGTAGGTAGGCCGTCTCGTCGTTGTTGGAGATCAGGCCCACCACAACGGTGTCGTCAGCAAACTTGATGATGGTTGTGGAGTTGGAAGTGGCCACACAGTCATGTGTGTACAGTGAGTACAGCAGGGGGCTCAGAACACAACCCTGGGGAGCTCCAGTGCTGAGGGTGAGGGTGGATGAGGTGTGTTTTCCCACCCGTACAGCTTGTGGTCTGTCCGTCAGAAAGTTTGAGATCCATTAACACAGCGGCAGGCTGAGTCCCAGGACCTCCAACTTAGAGGTGAGTGTGGAGGGAATTATGGTGTTGAACGCTGAACTGTAGTCCACGAACAACATCTTTGTGTAATTCCCGTTTCTTTGGTCCAGGTGGCTGATTGTAGTGTGGAGAAGATGTGCAATTGCGTCCTCAGTCGAACGGTTCTGACGGTACGCAAACTGTAGTGGGTCCAGTGTGACCGGTAGTGAGGCAGTGATGAAGTCTCTGACCAGTCTCTCAAAGCACTTCATCACTACTGAGGTCAGAGCTACAGGGCGGTAGTCATTGAGGCAGGCGGGCTGGGGTTTCTTCGGGACAGGGATTCCGTCCGCATTCACCATTCTGGAAGATGGTGTTTTATAGTCCGTTATTGTCCTTAGTCCCTGCCACAGGCTTCTAGAGCCACCTTGTTGGAACTGTGACTCTTGTTTCCTCCCGTAGCGCCGCTTTGCATCCTTTACCGCTCTGCGAACACTGTAAGATGCAGCCTTGTATTCATCCATGTCTCCGGTGGCGAGCCCCGTGTTGTAGGCAGCGGAGCGGGATCTCAGAGCGTCGCGGATGGTTTTATCCACCCACGGCTTCTGGTTGGGAAACGTTCTGATAGTGGTTTTTTGCACCGTATCATCCGTTAGTTTCCCGATGAATCCCACAACCGCTTCCGTAAACATGTTGACGTCATCAGAGCTGCGCCGAAACATGTCCCAGTCTGCGTCATCCAAAGCGTCCTGCAGAGCGGCCACCGATTGGTCAGTCCAGCGCGCGACCTCCCTCTGAACCGGAGCTTCCTGTTTCAGCCTTTGTTTGTAAACAGGCATGAGGAAGATGGCAGCATGGTCCGATTTCCCAAACGGTGGACGTGATTGTGCCTTGTAGCTGTTCTTAAGTGTTGTGTAGCAGTGGTCCAGTGTTCTTTCGCCCCTGGT
Source organism: Silurus lanzhouensis (assembly GCA_039877035.1). Classification (NCBI taxonomy): domain Eukaryota; kingdom Metazoa; phylum Chordata; class Actinopteri; order Siluriformes; family Siluridae; genus Silurus; species Silurus lanzhouensis. The sequence continues at coordinate 2,075,931 of JBCEWE010000163.1, read as the reverse complement.
GGGGAAGGTGATGTGCTGATAAAAGTTCGGGAGTGCGCGCTTGAGGTTGGCACTGTTGAAATCTCCGACCACAATGAGCGCAGCGTCCCGATGCTGTGTTTGGTGAAGAGTTAGTGTCTCCTGTAAGTCCCATACTGCAGTGTCCGTGTCCGCTTGAGGTGGAATATAAACGGCACTGACTATGACCGAGCTGAATTCCCGAGGTAGATAGAAGGGTCGACATTTGATGGTCAGTAGTTCCAGGTTTGGTGTGCAGGAGCGTGAAAGAGGAACAATGCTCGCGCTGTCGCACCAGTGTTTGTTCACCATCAGACACACTCCACCTCCTCTTGACTTCCCCGAATCCAGTGTTCTGTCCATGCGGTAAACCGAAAAAAAACTCGGCCGGCTGGATGGCGTGGTCCGGTACCGCTGGGTTCAGCCATGTCTCGGTGAAGCAGAGAAGGTTGCAGTCCCGAATGTCTCTCTGGAACTTGACCCTTGCCCTGAGGTCGTCGAGCTTGTTCTCCAGTGACTGGACGTTGGCTAACAGGATACTAGGTAAGGGAGCGCGGTGTGCGCGTGCCCTCAGCCTGTTCCTGACGCCGGCTCGTTTCCCTCGCGGACGCCGGTACGGGTCGCGTCCTTTGTTCTCCCTCAGGATCTCGCTCGGCCAGCATGGGTCCGGGTTTAAAAGCGGCGAAAGGTGAGTGCATTGTACACCAATAGATATAAGAGTGTCTCTGTCATATCTAATGGTGTCCATCTTGTGTAGATGGAAATAAAACTAGTTAAATAAAAGTATAAAAATAAACAAAAAAGAAAAACCGTAGCCGGAGCAGTCGTGACGGCAGCCGACCTCACCGGCGCCATCTTGACCAGTTTGATACTCCTGGTCGTGACGTCACCTCATCGGTGACGGCCAGCGTCCAATTTTTGACTGATTACACTGATTATTCAGAGCATGAACACTCAGGCGCGTTCCCAAAGCGTTTCGACGCAGCTCGAGTTCCTGAAAGGGAACAGTCGGCTTGGCGGGTGCAGCCCCAACCCTAGTCTCAGCCTAGCACAAATGTCACCACTTGTGGTCCACTGAAACAAGGAACCCTGGCCAATGCTCCAGGCTAAGGTCCAAGGAACTCACGGATCTGAGGACCGTCATCTTAAAAAAGAGGTCTTCAGTCAAGAGATCCTGACAAATCAGGAGTGTTTGGGGTCTCTGTCGAAGTGGGGTGAATTAAGGAGCCTAGAACACCTGCATTACTTGTCCCAGTGGGTCCTGCGCACTGTAGAGAGAGAGGTATACTTTATATGATTCAGTAATCGGGTCTCCTCTGACCCGGTTCAATGGGGTGTGTCCCAGTCTGGTTATGGAACAAGAAGTTGAAATTCTATTGAGGAAGCAGGCTTTCGAGGTGGTCCCTCTGTTCAACAGAGAGTTCAGGTTTTACAGCTGGTACTTCATAGTTCCCAAGAAGGATGAGACTCAGGTTCAAGATGCTCACCCTAAAACAGGTCGTGTCCCAAATCAGGTCCAAAAACTGGTTTGTCATGATAGATCTGAAGGACTCATATTTTTACATATCCATCCTTCCTTCACACAGAAATTTCCTAAGGTTTGCTTTTGGGGCCGAAGCTTACCAATATTGGGTCCTTCTATTCAGACTTCCACTCTCACCCTGCACCTTCACGAAGTGTGTATATGTGACTCTGTGGTATCTGCACACTGAACTGTATCAACGACTGGTTGATATTAGCTCAATCAGAGCACCTGGCAAACCTGACATTGCAATGTATTTCTCGCCCATATGAAGGAATTGTGATTAAGACTGAACGACAAGAAAAGTGTTCTTTCTTCAGTACAGAGACCCACCTATCTAGGCGTAATGTGGGATTCGACAGTTATCTCCTGCCTGCATTGCGTCCATCCTTACAGCCGTCACTCACTGTCAAGCGGTTACAGAGTCTGCGCAACGCTTATGGCAGCAGTGTCCAATGTGGTACCACTTGGTCTCCTGCACATTAAACCCTTTCAGTTGTGGCCAAGGGTTCTTGCAGAGGGGCTATCCCTCTGTACTATTAAGTTGACTTGGTAAGCCCTATGTGCCTTAGATGTTTGGAGAGATCCCGGGGTCCTATCTCAGGGCAGGTCATGAGAGGCTGCTCTGCCGAAGGTCTATACTAAGGGCCCCATCTGCTGTGGCACATCAATTGCCTAGATATGCTGGCTGCGCTTCTAGCATTGAAGCATTTCCTACCAGACCTCGGAGATCACCATGTGTTGATCTGCTCAGACAACACCTCGGTGGTCTTGTACGCCAGATCATCTTGTGGGCCCAAGGGAGGCTGCTCTCCTTAAGCAAATGGTCAGTTGAGACAGGGGTTAAAAAACAGTAAATGGCAGATTTGAAAGAAATTTGGCAAGGCTCAAGTAGACCTGTTTACGACTTAAGAGATCCATCACAACAATTTAGGAATGCCTCCGCATTGCTCATGCTCTGAATCACGTGTGAAATCCTGCCAACGGGAAGGTGTGATGTCATCGGCGGGGTGGGATCCGTGGAAAGAACCTATGTTCCTGTCTCAAGTCCTGTGAGTTTCTTGTCATCGTGTAACGCTAACAATGGGTGCATCCCTCACGAGGTGGGGACCGTTTATCAGTGGCCACTCTGCCCAAGGTCGGTGGAACAAGCTACACCTCACATGGCACATAAACTGCCTGGAGATGCTGTGTTTCTAGCATTAAAACATTTCCTCCTAGACCTAAGGGATCGCCATGTGCTGGTCTGTACTGACAACACATCGATGGTCTCATGCATCAACCCCCAAGGGGTTCTCAGATCTCGCCCCCTGTACAGGCTGGTCTGGCAGATCCTCCTGTGGTCTCAGGGAAAGCTGCTCTCACTGAAGGCTGCCTATATACCGGGTCACCTAAATCAGAAAGCAAACGCTCTTTTGGGGCCCGGGGAATTAAGGCTCCACCCCAAGTGGTGGAGCAGATATGGTGGAGGTTTTACAGAGCCCAGGTAGATCTGTTTGCAACCTAGGAGACTCCTCACTGTCCCCTCTGGTTATCACTCTCTCACCCAGCCCCCCTTTGGGGTTGGACGCCATGGTACAAATGTGGCCGAGGCTACACCTGTATGCCTATTGCGCTTCTATCGGGGGTTCTGGAAAGAGTTCGCCAGGAAAGAGCCTCTCTTCCTGGTGGCACCTCGATGAACAGGCAGACCATGGTTCAGGGACCTGGTGTCCGTCCTCGAGGGACCTCCTCTGGAAATCCCTTCCAGTAGGGATCTCCTCTCCCAGGCAGGGGAAACCCTGGTTCACCACCGCCCAGAGTTATAGAGGCTATAGCTGTGGACCCTGAGGGGGCACAGTTTCTAGCAGCTGGTCTCTTTACTGAGGTAGTGGAAACTATCTTTCATTCCAGAGCTCCCTTAACGTGGAGGTTGTATGACACTAAACAGCACCTGTTCGCCACCAATTAGACCAATTTTTTTTTCTTCATTTATTTGACAGGGACAGTGTACATTAATTAACATTACTGTAAATGCACCAGAATTAGCCAAAAAGGCTATTTTTCATCCGTTGTCTCTGGACAGATCTTAAAATTGTCAACCTAAAAACAAAGAATTACAGAGAACAATACAAATATATAAAAATAGTAAAACAGATATAATTCTTCAAATCTTATTGCTAAATACAATATACAAGTTTACTATATAACAGCAAGTTGGGTTAAGGGAAAAACACCCCTTATTAATGCTGACATATCTGATGTACTAAGAACCAGTTTTCTAAATGCTTTTTAAACAAAGTGTATGTGGTGAGTTCTCTAATGTTCTGAAGTACAGAGTTCCACTCCTTTGCAGCTGTAACTTAAAAGGCACTCTGACTAAATACACTTTTCCTCAGAGGAACAACACAGTCTCCTCGGACCGACCCTTGTGTTACTCTCTGTGTGGTATTTTTATTGTTTACAAACTGACTAAGTGTCGGAGATGACAGACCATGGATGATTTTATATAACAGACAAAGGTTTGAATACTTAATGACATTTTCCCAACTTAAAAACTTATGCTTTTGTAAAATGGCACAGTAATGATATCGTAATTTTTTTTTTATCCACAATTTTGATTGTCTGTTTGTAAAGTGACTCCAAAGATTTTAATGTTGTTTTATTTGCCTGTGACCAGGTTGTAAGACTATATTAAATTTGACTCAATCGCAGACCTTTTTTATCTGTGATTTAAAAGTTAGTTTAGAGTCAATTATGATACCTAAGTATTTGAATTCTGACACAATTTTTATTCTTTCCCCTGTCACATAAATATCTGCCTGAGTATTTGCAATGTTTGATTTAGAAAAAACATTGAAACCGTTTTATTTACATTAAGTTTTAAGCAGGATTGATTTAGCAATTCAGAAACTTGGACCATCGACTGTGTAAGTTTTTCAGCTACTTGTTTCGTGTTTTTACCATGGGTATAAATGACTGTGTCATCTGCATACATCTGAATATAGACATCTGCACAAACTGAAGGGAGATCGTTTATATAAAGTGAAAATAGCAGTGGCCCCAAAATAGAACCTTGAGGAACCCCTGTGGACATGACGAGGGGTGGTAAGTGGTAATCACTGATCCTAACTGACTGTGAGCAAATCGATAGATATGATTCTATCCATTTTATTGCATCTGAGGAGAAATTGAATTTGCTTAGTTTGGTTAATAATATTTTAAGGTTTACAGTGTCAAAAGCTTTTTTTAAATCGAGAAACACAGCTCCAACCACACCACCTTTATCCAGTAAATGCTTGATATTTTCAATGAAAAAACAATTAGCAGTTTCTGTGGAGTGTTGAGTTCTGAAACCAAATTGCATTGGATGAAAAGAAAATTTAGTGGTATTTAAATGTGTTATTATTTGTTGTGAAATTAGTTTCTCTGCAACTTTTGACACTGTAGATATAATGCTAATTGGTCTGTAATTGTCCACTGACAATGGATCTCCATTTTTGAGAATTGGAACAACAGCAGCTGACTTCCACACACTTGGAAATACTGCCTCAGTAAAGGAGAGATTGACAATTTTGGTTACTGGTGTAAATAATGTGTAACTAAGTTCTTTCAGCATACACATATCTATGCCAAAAGGGTCTCTAGCTCTGGAAACTTTTAATGTTTTTATTGTCTGTAAGACTTCAGTTTCTGTGCCCAAGTTGAAAATTGGCTCTAAGTTATTTATCGAACAAATATATAGGTTGTTTGATGGTAAGCTTTGGACAATAGTGGATACAGATTCAATAAAAAAAAATATTGAAGACATCTGCCACTTTGTTTGTATTATTTATAATTTGTCCGTTTATCTTAATTTCCAAAAGTTGTTTCCTTTTTGTGTCCTGTCCTACAAGTTTTTTCAGTTGGTTCCATATTATTTTGGGATCCCCTTTTGCATTTTCTATTATAGTCAAAAAGAAATGTTCCTGCAGGAACAGTTTGCCACAGGGTTGGCTTCTTCAATCCTGAAGGGTTACGTGTCCGCTATCACGGCTTATTGACTTGCAGTGTAGTCGCTGGGTAAACATCCCTTGTGCTGGCGGATCTGTTTGAGCCCCTCTTCTAGCCCTTGGCTGAGGTGGCCCTTAGGTACCTGTCTATTAAGACTGCTTTTCTTTTGGTTATATCCTCCCTAAAGAGGGTTGGGGACCTACAGGCTCTTTCTGTAGCCCCGTCTCTCCTGGAGTTTACACCTTGCATGGCCAGTGCCTTCCTTTACCCTAAACCAGGGTACATACCTAAGGTGCCTGCGGTTCCCCCACGACCTGTTGTGCTGCAGGCATTCTACCCTCCTGCCTTCCAAGCCCCTGACCAGGAGAAGCAAAACCGACTGTGTCCATTGCGAGCACGACACGTACGGCCACAGGACGAGTCCGTGGAAGAAGTCAGAGCAGCTGTTTGTCTGCTATGGCCCCTATAGGAAAGGTTTTCCTGCCAACAAGGAGAATCTCAAAAAGTAGACTGTGGATGCTATCTCTTCCTCTTTTGAGTCCTCTGGTGTCCCTGCTCCTTTCGGGGTCAAGGCTCACTCCACTCAAAATGTGGCGGCCTCTACAGCCTGGTCCGCTGGAGTCCCACTATATAAATCACATGTTTTTAGACCCCTCTTTGTGCATAGGGGCATTTTCATGCCGAAAAATATCAAAGCTGGATCAACTAATTCAAGTGAATGGGAATCTTACTGCTATAACATACATACATACATACATAACATACATACATACATACATACATACATACATACATAATACAAAATTGTAAGCCTCTAATTTTGTTTCAGCAATTTAGTCCACATATGGGTGTAGCCACATAGTGTTAAAAAGTTTTCTATAAGTTGCCTTTTGAACTTTTTAGGAGTGAACTTCTTTGCATCTAGAGAAAAAAAGATTAACTTGTATGTCAACTGTCACTCCCTTTCAATGACATCTCTTACTATTTCACGGCAGAAAGCAGTCATAATTATATGCAGTTCAAAGATTTTTTGCCATTTTTTGTGCAAAATTAGAAGCAGAAATGGAGTGGAAGAATCAGACAAGCTGTTCCATTTGCATTTAATGAGGTGCAAAAGTCCATGGTCAGGGTCACCCGCAATTTTGAAAATGCATCATTACAATAGATACCAGTTTTCATTTGGTACTTTTGGCTTGCTTTCTATTTCAGGACCAAGAAACTCATCTAATTGGAAAAAAATGCATGGCAGCACACTCTTATTTTCAAGTTCTTATATTATAAATAATAGTACTAATCAGCCTGAAACAATTCACTTTTATTTCTTTCAAATAAAGCATTTTTAGGAAAGAAAAAACAAATGTCATTTTAACTCTGAGGTTATTGTAAAATCATGTTAAAATATTTGTATATATCAGTTACACATGTGAAATGATTTCCTTTATCTCAAGCGTTTCTTTGTTCCTTTTTTTTTAATTTAAATCAACTATGCTACTCAGCTTGAAAACATCATTTAATCTCAAACAAGTTTAAAAAATGTACCATTATTTAGAATCCAACATGCTACCTTGCCAAATATATTAGCTACTGCAACTGATGATTCTGTAACTTGGCATTAGCAGAGAGGGTCCTCGTGGTTCTGGCCCCGCTCTTGGTGTGGCAGTTCTTGGGGGTCGCAGATAGACTTTGCAGAGGGTTTCATCTCCGACCTCACCTGCTTGGTCTAGCTCTCGCTCGCAGGCTTTGGAAGCACACCTTTCGCCAGTTTCTTCTCCCTATGACGAAGGCACGCAGCTCCACCTCTCTTCATCTGCGGGGGGGTGGGGGGCTCTGGGGGTGCTGGACTCTGCGATACCGAGGTTGAGGAGTGAATAGAGGTTGTGACCCGCGCTGTTGCCAAGCTCGACATAGCTTGGCCGGCTCATAAGCAGAAAGTCCCTACATCCGGCAAGCTGGACGAGTGTTTTCTGACACCGGTTTCGCAACCTCCACGTTGGGGTCTCCCTTTCCCTCCCGACCTGCACACTGAGGTTTTGAGGTCCTGGGCAAAGTCTTTTTAAGCCTGCCCCTTTAGCCCTAAATCAAAGTTATACTTATACATCATGGGGCTGAAAGAACAGGGGTATGGAACGATGGGGTATGGAACCCTTTGTAATACGTCAGCGCTTGTGGGGAAGGCAAATGCCTCAGCTGGTCAAGCCGCTGCTTCCCTGCACACTATGGTGGTGTTGCAGGCATATCAGGCTGACCTGCTGCAGGAGCTGAATGTGGGGGGGTGCTTCGGACGAAGCACAGCGGGCGCAGCCCCAAGTTCAAATAAGCACCTATCATCAGGAGGCACAAAAACGTGTCATGCACTCCCCCTGTCATCCTGCACCGCACTCTGGGTCCCCAGGAAGTGACAGATTGAAGGACTTTTTTCAACAAGAGGGCTTCAACCAAAAAGTCCTGACATAGGACGTTCTGTGCATCTGTGCCTCTGAATATGTTTCAGGGCATAGCATCCTCTTCGGTTTTTACTCGGTCTTGTAGTAGTCCAGAAGAATTTTCCACCATCTTGGAGGCTCCTAGGGCTGTATCAGGGCACTGCCCCCTGCCTCTAGGCACACGAAAGGTCAGTCTCAAGAGACTGATACACTTAGGAGACTACCTGGCAGCCTGGAAAGCTCTGGGTCCTGCACACTGTAGAGCAAGGCTATTCGAATCAATTTGGGTCTTGTCCGCCCCTCTTTGATGGGGTCCTTTCCACTCTGGTGGGAACTGAGCAGGCTCTGGTCATGGAACAGAAAGTAAGTACTCTCCTGAGAAAGGAGGCCATCGAGTTGGTCCCTCCATCAGAACAAGAATCCTGGTTCTACAGACAACACTTCATACTTAACAAAAAGGATGGTGTGTTGTGTCCTATTCTGGAGTAAACATCAGCTGAACCACTCACTCATGAGACTCAGATTTAGGATGCTGACCGTCAAGCAGGTCGTGTTTCAGATCAGATTCGAGGACAGTTTGTCACGGTAGACCTAAAGGATGCATACTTCCATGTATCTATCCTTCCTTCTGACAGAATGTTCCTGAGGTTCACTTTCTGGGCCAAAGCTTACCAGTATCAGGTTCTTCTGTTTGGCCTTGCCCTTTCACCCCGCACCTTCCCAAAGTGTGTCAATGCAGCTCTGGTCTCCCTTAGACTTCATGGCATCCGCGTCCTCAACTATATCAACGACTGGTTGATATTAGCTCCATCAGAGCAATTAGCGTCCGGCATTGAGATGTTGTTCTCACTCACATGAAGGCTTCGGGGTCAAATGGGAACTTAGCGTACTATGGTATTTGACCACTATGCGCATGCAGCTTTCCTCTGCCTGAAAAGGACAGCCTCTCATGTCAAGCAGATCCAGAAACTGCTAGGACACCTCAGAAATCACTACGTGCTGATCTGGTCGGACAACACCTTGGTGGTCTCATACATCAACTATCAGGGAGGTCACTTCTCTCAGTAAGAGCAGCTTACATCCTGGGTCGGTTGAATGAAGTAGCAGACACCCTGTTGAGGCAGGGGTTGAGTCCCGGGGAATGGCGGCTCCACCCTCTCGTGGTGGAGCAGATTTGGGAGAGATTCAGCAAAGCCCAGGGGGTTCTGTTTGCGTCTCAAGAGACGTTGCGCTGTCCCCTCTTGTTCTGGAGAGAGTTAGCCAGGATGGAGTTAGTCTCATCCTGGTGGCTCCAAGGTGGCTGTTGCCCCTGCACAGCTCCGATATTCTGGCCTATCCACTGAGCTGGTAAGACCATTCTTCACTCCAGAGCTCCCTCCACGAGTAGGTCGTATGCTGCCATATGGGGTCTGTTTTGCTCGTGGCGCGATCACCACTAGCTGAATCCAGTCCACTGTCCGGTGGGCTCAGTGCTCGATTTTCTCCAAGGTCTGTTGGTTAAAGGTTTGGCTCTGTCCACCCTGAAAGTCTATGCATTCGCTATTTTGGCGTATCATGCGTCCTTAGCAGGGCAGTCTCTGGGCAAAGACCCTCGTGACGCGTTTACTTCGCGGCACCCGGAGGCTGAGGCCCCCAGTGTGACCTAGAGTGCCTGGATGGGGCCTGACCATTATTTTCGTGGCTTTCTTTAAGCCTCCCTTTGAGCCTCCAGCTAAGGCATCTTGGAGGCATCTCTCTATCAAGACTACATTCTTGTTGGCCATTTGCTCTCTTAAGAGTGTAGGAGATCTACAGGCCCTTTCTGTGGCCCCACTCTATCCTAGAGTTTACTCCAGGTATCTCTAGTGCCTTTTTGTACCCCAGGACGTTTAACATCCCATAACCATTCATTCTTTTCTCCTCCATTTCAGGCCCCAGACTAGGTGAAATTGAACTGGCTGTGCCTGCTACGTGCACTGGACACCATAGAACATGTCCCTGTAGAAAGTCTGACAAACTGCTCATCTGCTATGGCCCTCCGAGGAGAGGTCTCCCTGCCAACAAGCAGACCCTAAGCAGATGGATCATTGATGCTATCGCATCATCAAATTAGTTTTCTGGACTCCCCGCTCCATTCGGGGTCAGAGCTCACTCCACCCGGAGTGTGGCTGCCTCAAAGGCTTGGTCCTCTGAAATACCCTTTCCAAGACATTTGCAACGCTGTGGGCTGATCCACCCCGCTGATCTTCTTTCAGTTCTACAACCTGGACCGCAGTGCCATTCCTGGCCCCTCTGTCCTTTGACCTAGCTGTGCTTATACACACTAGTCAGGAACTGGTCAGTCTGGCGTGATTTGACACTCATTCCCAAAGCGTTTCAATGCAGCTTGAGTTCCTAAAAGGGAACGTCTCTAGGTTACGTATGTAACCCTAGTTCCCTGAGGGAATGAGAAGCTGCATCTCTAAGCCACACTGCCGGCATCCCTGCAGCGCTTCCTTCTCCCTTACAGAAGCTGGCGCTCGCCTCGCTCCATGTGTGGTTTATACTTCCTGGTCGTGATGTCACCCTGCCGGTGACGGCCAGCGTCCATTTTTTGATTGATTACACACATTATTCCCTCAGGGACCTAGGGACCTCAGGGACCTAAGGTTACATATGTAACAGAGACATTTTGTCCCTTGAGAAGATATAATACATTTGCAGCATTTAGCAGACACCCTTGTCCAGAGCGACGTACAAACAAATAATAAAACGGTTGCTGAAATGTTTTGTGAGATACTGTGTATGTATGTATGTATATATATCATATATACATCATTTCATCTACAACTGCAGACACAGACTTCTTTGGCTATGGTATTAGGAAAGGGTTCTTTCCATCTACAAGCACTTCATTAATTCTGTCTGAAGTGACAAGGGTTTTATTGTTGGGTGTAGTCAACTGAAGGTTACCCAGTATATTGTGTAAAATACTTGCAGAATAATGACAAAAAAAATCACTAGGCAATCAATCAACTTTTGTCTTTCCACACAAATGCCTGTCTTCTGTTTAATGGAAATGCAACAATAGTGTCCTTGCAAAGAGGTCTCAATGGGATAGATAAATAAAGACCATTTACTTTGTGACTTAGCATGACTTAGTTCATCACTACTCTGTCATTTTGAATTATTTTGTTAATTATATATATATTGTCTTATTTTCTGGCATGCTGTCTTTATTAGCAGCTTTACCAATTCTAGGCATGCTTTTATTTTTTCTGCCTTTATGCATTTCATTTAGATTATAATTTTTCCCAATTTCTCATTTGCTCAATGAGAGGACAGAATATTATCCCTGCCTAAATTTTTCAGCAACGAGACTCAATCATTATCTCACAGCATTGTAGAAACTAATGTTTTTTGACAAAAAAGTTATATGTTTGAATAAGCTGACAAGATCAGTTGACAGTGAGACTTATTGCAGCATATTGCAGCTTGTATTAAAATAAGCAATTGGGCGAGGAGGCGAACCTAGGTTTCAACATATGATGTAGGTTTGAAAATGTGACAGTTTCTATCCTTGCTGTCAACCTAGTTTTATGTGCATGTAAATGAAAATTGCATGAATCAAATGTAGAGCTGTTGGGGTAGAATTTTACTAGGAATGCCTTAGACAAAACAGATTATGATCCTGCATATAAAATGATTTGATTAGTGTAAAGCCATACAGTCTTAATAAAACTAATAAAAAGACAACCCATGCAACAACTATACCTTGAAAAAAACACCATAGTGTATTATGCACATACGGCTCATTTCGTTTTTTTGTTCTTTTTCCATCAGACAGGATTGCATTGTGTTCCACATTGTGTTTTACCTTCCAGTATACAGTACAGTATACAGGGAAACAAAATGTTCTCACAATAACAATTTGCTACATAAGACAACAACAAATTTACAAAAAACTAACAAGGCACTGTAAAAGTGCATGTGAGCACCATTTAGTGCAAAACAAAGACAGTGAGAAGATAGACACAGTTACACTGCAGAAATGAGCAGTCATTTGTGCAAAACAGCAATTTTGTTCAAATAGTTTGTTCATTTGTGTGCATGTGAGTGTGTGTGTGTGTGTGTGTGTGTGTGTGTGTGTGTGTGTGTGTGTGTGTGTGTGTGTGTGTTTCTACTACTGTAGAAAAAAAAAAACAATAATGTTTACCTGATTTGCCCTATTGCAGTACAGACATCTCAAATTATCATTAGTCACAGACCAATAAATAATGTTGACTGAGGTAATAGTCTATTTATGATGTCTCCCATAAAATATTAAATCTAGATGTGACGCATATTCACTGCTGAATACAGTATAAAAAGATTGGGACACTTTCTTCATATCCAATATTCAGCAGTCACTGTGCTTCTGTGTTAAATTTAATTTGAGTCAAGTTATGTCTCATCTACCACAGTAACTGTAAACTATATGATTTGTAACATTTTCAATATGTTTCTCATTTTCTATGTTTCTTTTCTCTTCCCACCTCCAAAAAACATGCCAGTACATGAAATGGTGACTCTAAGTTGCCCCTAAATTAATTGAAAAGAAAAAGGATGTAAAATAATTTTTTACAAATTTTAATGTATAACAATTGGTATACATTTTCAGACCATTTGGTTTGACACAGAGACAAACAATATACATAATATTGCAATATTGTATTATCCGCCAAATAAGATTGAAGCACACAATCTATAAAATAGTCATATGGTTGAATATTCTGCAAGGAAACATCAACTGTTCATTATAGTATTTTGATGAGATAATTCATTATTGTTTGAGTTTTGTATCTTTCATAAGTGCTTAAATTGAGGAGGGGCTGGGGAGATCCAGGATCTGCAAAGGCATAAGGGACCCCCATGAAAAGTAAAAAATAGACTTAGGGGGGTCCCCAAGATTATTTTAGTAAAAAATATATGAATTATATTCATATTAATTAAAATATATGAATTTGTCTTTCATGATACAGAAATGCACACAGGATTTTTTTCACAGGACTTCCAAGTGACCAAGCAGGCGCAAATTATCTGATGGTGTTCTATTTTTATTATGGTAGCTGCTTATAGACATCAACTGCATGTTACAGAGATTGATTTTAATTTTACTTACAGTGGAATGCTCCTCATATTCTTTATGTGTATGATTAATTTACTTTTATCATTTGAAAGTTAGAAGTAAGTTGGCTGTGAGTTTCTTATTTATTCATTTACCAGACTTGGAATTTTCTTTCATAAATTTTCATAAAGTTTTCTTTAACTTAAAAATTTAGTCATGTCACTGTAACACTGTCTTCCTAGATATTAATACTTGCCTGCGAGTTTATAATTTTCTTTGTCGTACTTTATAGTTTGGATAAAACACTCAAGATATTCTGAGCTATAAGAGTGTCACTTGGTACCTCAGGCTGAAATATAAAAAATATACAAGTAAAGTAAGTAAAACTGACATAAAGTAAGTAAAACTTGTTGTAAAATGAAACACATCTAATAGTTAGATAAAGACATTCACATGGCTATACGGGGAAATGTTTTTGCATTAAATTATAGCTTCAAGCTTGTTTGAGGAAAATGAGAGAGAGAGAGAGAGAGAGAGAGAGAGAGAGAGAGAGAGAGAGAGAGAGAGAGAGAGAAGGTTGGATGGTGTGGAGATGGTAAAGCAGGAAGTGGATAGGATTAGTAAGGAGGAACTGAGAGCAGTGATTAAGAGGATGAAGAGTAGAAAGTCATTTGGACCAGATGACATACCAGTAGAAGCATGCAGATGTTTGGGAGAGATGGCAGTGGAGTTTTTAACCAGAATGTTTAACAAGATTTTGGATGGTGAGAGGATGCCTGAGGAATGGAGTGTGCTGGTACTGGTTTTTAAGAATGAGGGAGATGTGCAGACATGCAGTAACTACAGGGGAATAAAGTTGATCAGTCACACCATGAAGTTATGGGGAAAAGTAGTAAAGTCAGACTAAGAGAAGAGGTGACCTTCTGTGGGCAACAGTATGGTTTCATGCTGAGAAGAGCACCACAGGCACATTATTTGATTTGAGAATGTTGATGGAGAAGTATAGAGAAGGTCAGAAGGAGTTTCATTGTGTATGTGGATTTAGAGGAAGTGTATGACAGGATGCCGAGAGAGGAGTTGTGGTATTGTATGAGGAAGTCAAATGTGTCAGAGGAGTATTGGAGGGTGGTGCAGGACATATATCAGGACAGTGTGACAGCAGTGAAGTGTGCAGTAGGAACGAGAGACTGGTTAAAGGTGGAGGTTGGACTGCATTTAGGATCGGCTATGGCCCTTTCCTGTTAGCAGTGGTGATGGACAGGTTGACGGACTAGGTAAGACAGGAGTCTCCATGGACTATGATGTTTGGGGATGATATTGTGATTTTGTGGTGAGAGTATTGAGCAGGTTGAGAAGAGCCTGAAGAGGTGGAGGTACACGCTGGAGAGAAGGGGAATAAAAGTCAAAAAGTCAATAGTAGTAAGACAGTACATGTATGTGTATGAGAGGGAGGGCAGTGGAGTGGTGCAGTTGCAGGGAGAAGAGGTGGTGAAGGTGAAGGTGAAGGAGTTCAGGTACCTGGGATCAACTGTGCAAAGTAATGGAGAGTGTGAGAAGTAAAGAAAAGAGTGCAAGCAGAGTGGATTGGGTGGAGAAGAGTGGCAGGAGTGATTTGTGATAGTAGGGTATCTGCAAGAGTGAAAGGAAAAGTTTATAGGACTTTGGTGAGACCTGATATGTTGTATGGTTTAGAGACAGTGGCATTGACTAAAAGACAGGAGGTGAAGCTAGAGGTGGCAGAGCTGAAGATTGAGATTTTCATTGGGAGTGACATAGATGGACATGGCATGTAGGACATTTTGGGGACAAAGTAAGAGAGGCCCGATTGAAATGGTTTGGACATGTGCAGAGGAGTGACATGGGGTATATCGGTAGGAGAATGCTGAGAATGGAGCCACCAGGAAGAAGGAAAAGAGGAAGGCCAAAGGGGAGGTTAATGGATGCTTTGAAGGAAAACTTGCTGGTAGTTGGTTTGAACAAGGCAGTTGTAGAGGACAGAGAAGTATGGAGACAGATGATCCGCTGTGGCGATCCTTAATGGGAGCAGCCAAAAGAAGAAGAACAACAACTTCAAGCTAAGTTTATTTTACACACACTTTAAAAAAAATAATAATAATAATCATGGGACTCTCACACAAAGAGGTATTTTGAATCAGTATTAATTATGGTAATGACAAGGATTATATCATAACAGAAAGCTGCAACCAGAAAAACTCTTTTAAACAGCAATGCTTGATACAGCCTTAAAGTGGCCTTACAAATTGATTAATGTAGAGGTTTGGTGATTTGGTTTAGTGACAAGACTAAGGGATGTAAACAATTTTAAGAAATGTTCTTGTTAGCTTAAGATGACCTGATATATGTGAGACACAAGAATTAATTAAAGTAGATGCTTGCCAAGACTCCTATTACCCAAGAACATTGTGTTACTCACAAGAGATCAGATCAAAGTGTCAACCTAATGACTGCCATTAGCAAGGGGTTAGTGTTTTGTTTGCCTCAGGGGGAAATTGGGTTAAGAAGTAGTTAATTGGATCATTTAGATAGTGCTGATATCAAAGAGTGAGTAGAAGTCTAGAAAAGCTCATTTTATGCATGAATAGGATTATTTTTCCTCCTCAGTAAGCAGTAGAGTCCCAAAGTTTCTTTGGCTTGCGACCTACTTCACATAACTGGCTTAAAAGAAAAAAACAGACATGCAATCATTTAAAACTGGTTATTTAGGTAAAATCACGTTTATATACATATATTTGTACTGCGCATGATGGGTGAGTGGGTGGATGGATGGACGGATGGATGGATCATGGAATAAGCACTGAGGTGTAGAAATGGGGGGAAAATTTCACTCAAAAAAACAAACAAACAAAGGTTTGCAGATTTTAATTTGTAAATCAATAAGAGCATGCTGAATGAACCATATTACGGCACTGCGGCACACAGCCCTAAGGATCGATACACACCGGCACAAAATTGCATTAATTTGAGAAAATAAATAAAAGGATTAAAGCATGTATAATCTTATTAAACCAAAGCAACGGTTTGCCACAACACTGGCTTAGGAGCCTTTAACACAGTGAAAAGCTGCAAAAGACTGCTTTGGCTGCAGTGTTCAAGGTACAACTGGCAGTATGTGAGAGGGCATTAAAGCGCTTCATCATATTACAGAAAAAAAAAAATACAAATCAGCTTATATTGTTTTTTGGTGATGTAGAAATCAGAATTTTCAATTTTAGGTAGTCCTCTTTGCACAGGTAAATATCAATATCCACAGTATTAGTTGCACTGTACACAGTACACAATAGATTTTTAATGTAATATATTACACAGCAACCTAAGTAGGTACAACATAGATAATACTAATTAGTTTGGCTGAATTGGAATATATTGATATCAGTTGATATGATAACAGTCAATTATAGAAGGATCCACATTTAAATGCTTCCCAATGACTAATGAAAATTAGAACTGGGTATAAATCAATTAATTTCACCAATTAAGTTATTATTCTTATTATCAAACTTATTAAGATGCAATTTGTAATAACCTGTTGCATTCAGGGAGACAATATAATGAATTGGCAGGTAATTTGTAACTGCCATGGTTCAAAGGTTTAAACATATTTAAAATGTATAAATGTCAAGCACTTGTATATATGTAGTGTTAAATCTGCTGAAAAAAAAAATTCGTTTTTAATGTGCAAATATATAGATTAATAGATGAGTGTGTGTGTGTGTGTGTGTGTGTGTGTGTGTGTGTGTGGTGTGTGTGTGTGTGTGTGTGTTAGAGTGTCTGTGAGGGATGATTGGTTTTGGGTCATGATTAGAATGACTTTAAAAACAATTTTATTCCAAACAATGACTCACACATCATTTATGCACAATTTCTCATCCAATAACCATTTGCAGCTTTGTTTGTGTGCGGGCTGTGCCAAAATGCCTGCCCTCCTTTTTCTCTATATGGTTTGAGTTGGAATGAAAGTGTTTCTCAGTCAGGAGCATCCACCCACACTTCAGCATTTAGGCATAAATGGGAGGGTAGACAACAAGACATCTGATGGGTCTAGTTGCAGGCAGCTAAATGTTACGGAAACTAAATGTCAATAGGTTGAGGGGGTTATGATCAAAGTGTCCATGTGGCAATGAGAGACGGGAGTGAAGGGCATTTTAATTTTCTATGGGCCACAGCATCACACAGTGCTTCATGAAAAGGAACACAAAAGGGTTGCCTTAGTTTGGGTAGATCTCCATCAAAGGATTGATTGGAGTCAAGCAAAGGCAGACAAGGGGAAAATATCAACTGTAACACAAACATAAATATACTTTGGGATTTAATTTGTTGTAGCTCACTTAATGAAAAAAATAGGTTAGATTACACAGATTACCTACAACTCCAAATAAATTAGTGTTATTAAGATTCAAGGAAATTGTCAGCAGGTGAAAATTCAGCCCCACGTATAGAACTTCTTAGATGCAATATTATTTTAAGTATAATTTTTCGTTGTATAAGGGTATATAGTGGGACAGTGATTACCTCATGACCTATGCCGTTCAGTCAAAAGTCACTCATCCAGGACATCATTGGATGTTTACAGCTCACTAGTCCTGCAGGCAGGGGCAGCCGTGATCGATATGCCCCTCTTTATTTGCTTCATCTCAACAGCTCTGGAACTGAACTCCATGCTTCACCAGAGAAAGGTAAACAAAGTTTGAATGTGAAAGGTGAGTTTGGGGAGGTAGGTATGAGAATTTTGTCATCACTTTTTTAATAAAAAAATTTTTTATCTTCTTTTAAGGTATACCTTTTGTGCATTTTTGGTTTAATCTTAATAGGATAGGGTCTTTTTGTCCTCTCTTGGTGAATGTATTGTATCTTTCACATTCTAAGCTTTCCTTACAAACTAGATAGAGCATAATACTTTTAGTGGGAGGCATTATAAATGCTATGTAATTAACTAGTCTTTGGAATAACCATATTGTTTCATGGTAAAGTATTGAAGTCTAAATAAAGATTTGGGTCAAATATGCGGATCACGAATCAGAATTTCATACCAAGTCAGTCGAGGACCAGGTTACCAACAACCTCCACAGGTATTGTTAGCCAACAGGATACCGGTGGAAATTGGGCTACTGTTGGCCCAAATGAGGAAAAAGAAAGGATTAAGACAGTTTCCTGTCTACAGCAGGAAAATGAGAAGTGCTGGAAAGTGGAGGTTAGGGTTGGTACTTTAAATGTCGGTACTATGACTGGTAAAGGGAAAGAGAGGTAGCTGATGTGATGGAGAGGCGAAAGGTAGATATGTTGTGTGTTCAGGAAACCAGGTGGAAAGGGAGTAAGGCCAGAAACATTTAAAGCTTTAAACTGTTCTATCATGGTTTGGATGGAAAAAGAGAAATGTTGTAGGGGTGATCCTGAGGAAAGAGTTTAGTAACAGTGTAGTGGAGGTGAAGAGAGTTTCTGAGAGTGATGAATGTTGAGCTAGAAGTTGAAGGGGTGATAATAACAGTCATTAGTGCTTATGCGCCACAAGTGGGTTGTGAGATGGAGGAGAAAGAACAATTCTGGAGTGAGTTAGATGAAGTAGTGGAGTGTGTACCTAGGAAAGAATAATTGGTGATTTGGACAGACTTTAATGGCCATGTTGGTAAAGGTCTTAGCAAGAGGAATGTGGAAGGGCAGATGGTGGTAGATTTTGCTAAAAGGATGGAAATGGCGGTGGTAAATACTTATTTTAAGAAGAAGAAGGAGCATAGGGTGGCGTATAAGAGCAGGGGAAGGTGCACACAGGTGGACAATGTTCTATGTAGGAGATGCAACCTGAAGGAGATTAGAGACTGTAAGGTGTTGGCAGGGGACAGTGTAGCTAGACAGAATCATCTGGTGGTCTGTAGGATGGCTTTGGAGGTAAAAAAGAAGAAGAGGAGAGCGAGGACTGAAAAAGAATTAGATGGTGGAAACTGAAGGAGGATGACTGTAGTTTGAGATTCAGGGAAGAGGTCAGACAGGGGCTTAGTGGTGATGAAGAGGTGCTTGATGATTGGGCAACTACTGCAGAAGTGATAAGGAAGACAGCTAGGAAGATACTTGGTGTAACATCTGGAAATAGAATGGAAGACAAAGAGACATAGTGGTGGAATGAGGAAGTACATGAGAGCATTAGGAAAAAGAGGTTGGCAAAACAGAATTTGGATTGGCAAAGAGATGAGAAAAGTAGGCAGGAGTACAAGGAGATGCGACAGCAGGTTAAGAGGGATGTGGCAAAGTATATGAGGAAATGTATGAGAAGTTGAACACTAAAGAAAGAGAAAAGGATTTGTACTGATTGGCTAGGCAAAGGGACCGAGCTGGGAAGGTTGCTGCAAGTTAGAGCAATAAATAATGGAGATGGAAATGTGTTGACTAGTGAGAAGGGTGTCTTGAGAAGATGGAGGGAGTATTTTGTGCAGCTGATGAATGAGAAAAATAAGAGAGAGGGTTGGATGATGTGGAGATGGTAAAGCAGTGATTAAGAGGATGAACCGTGAACTAAATGACATACTAGTAGAAGCATGGAGATGTTTAGGAGAGATGGCAGTGGAGTTTTTAACCAGATTGTTCAACAAAATTTTGAAGGGTGAGGGGATGCCTGAGAAATTGAGAAGGAGTGTGCCGGTACCATTTTTTTAAGAATAAGGGAGATGAGCAGACCTGCAGTAACTACAGGGAAATAAAGTTGATCAGTCACACCATGAAGTTATGGGAAAGAGTAGTGGAAGCCAGGCTGAGAGAAGAGGTGACCATCTGTGAGCAACAGTATGGTTTCATGCTGAGGAAGAGCACCACAGATGCAGATAAGTGAGGAAAAGAGTGCAGGCAGGGTGGAGTGGGTGGAGAAGAGTGTCAGGAGTGATTTGTGTAGAAGTCCCTTTCAATCTGCAAGATTGAAAGGGACAGTTTATAGGTGGGACCTGTAGTGGGACATGCTATGTTGTATGGTTCCAGGTACCAGGCCTTCGAGGACGTTTTCAATGGCCAGGCTGACACCCGTCTTCCCCCTCATCAACCCTGGGACTGCTGCATTGACCTGCTCCCCGGAGCTAAGCTGCCCAAGGGCCGTGTGGACCCACTGTCTGCTCCATAACACCGAGCGATGGAGGAATACGTGCAGCAGGCTCTCTGCCAGGGTTTCATCACACACTCATCCTCCCCAGCGGCGTCAAGCTTCTTCTTCGTGGGAAAGAAGGATGGAGGTCTTCGTCGACAGCTAAACTCACAGATCGCATCCTCTTCTGTACCCCCTCCCACTCGTGCCAGCTGCTCTGGAGGACTTAAGGGAGGCGAGGGTTTTCATCAAGCTCGATCTCCGGAGCGCTTATAACCTGGTACGCATAAGGAAGGGAGATGAGTGGAAGACCGGCTTCATCACACTTTTGGGGCACTATGAGTACCAGGTCATGCCTTATGGCCTCTCCATCTGTCCAGCCGTCTCCTAGGGGTTCATGAACAAGGTGCTCCGGCCCTACCTCCAGAGGTTCGTCATGGTTTACATAGACAAAATCCTGATCTACTCATTGAACCTGGAGGAACACCTGAGACACGTGCATGCCGTCCTGGAAGCACTTCGTTCACACCGGCTCTACCTGAACTTCTCGAAGTGCGAGTTCCACTGCCCAACGATTCACTTCCTGGGCTACGTCATCAGTGCGGAGGGAATCCAGATGGATGAGAAGAAGGTTAGGGCGGTGAGGGAGTGGCCCATCCCTGAGTCGATCAAGGAGATCCAGCGTTTTCTGGTTTTCGTGAATTTCTATCGCCGGTTCATCCAGGGTTACAGTCGGATCACCGCCCCCCTCACCTTGCTCCTCAGGGGTAAGGCACAAATACTGAGGTGGACCAAGGAGGCTCAGGAGGCCATCCACGAGCTCCGCCGATGCTCTCTCCCAGAGGTCAGGAACCCCTCCTTAGCTCCACCCATGTGCCTTCTTCTCCCACAAGCTCTCCACCACCGAGCACAACTACAAAATCGGCAACCACGAGCTCCTGGCCATCAAGCTGGCCTTGGACGAATGGAGAAACGGTACCTATGGGAGCCCCGGAGGCTCAGCCCCGACAGGCTCGCTGGGCCCTCTTCTTCACCAGGTTCCGGTTCCAGATCACCTACCGGGCCGGTGCACTGAATGGAAAGGCCGAAGCCCTGTCCCGGATGTACGGGCCGGACGAACCCAGCGACCCAGAACCCATCCTTCCTCCCGCACTCATCCTGGGGCCTATCGTCTGGGACATAGACCGCGAAATACGCACGGCATCAATCCAAGAGACCACCCCTGTGGGGTGCCCAGAAGGGCGTATCTTTGTCCTCATCAGGTCAGTCCACGAGGGACCGGGCACGGGCCACCCGGGTGAGAAGCAAACGGTCTAGCTCATCCAAGCATGTTACTGGTGGCCGGGGATGACAGAGGAGGTTACGCATTACGTGCAGGAGTGTCCCACATGCGCCGTGTCTAAGGTCCCGCGCCACCTGCCCGTGGACAAGCTGATGCCGCTCCCCGTCCCTCAGCACCCCTGGTCCCACCTGGGAATTGACTTTGTGACGGATCTGCCCCGGTCGGAGGGCCACACCTGCATCCACCTGGTGGTGGACCATTTCTCTAAAGCCTGCCACTTCGTCCCCATGAAGAGCCTGCCTACTGCCCTCAAAACAGCGGAAGCCCTGTTCCACCTCTTTCGGAACTAGGGTTCACGTCTCGGGTCTGGAGAAATTTCTTCAAACTCAAGCTTCAAATGGCCAAGCAGAGCGAAAGATCCAGGAGCCGCTACCAAGAGGAGTGGTGTCGGTTCCTGCCGTGGGCCGAGTATGCTCAAAACTTGCTCCACCAGGACTGTACAGGGCTCACCCACTTCCAGTGCATGCTGGGGTTCCAGCTGCCCCTGTTCCCCTGGTCGGACGAGCCAAGCAATGTGCCTGTGGTGGATTCCTGGTTCCGGGAGAGCAGCTGGGTTTGGGAGTCAGCGCACACCCAGCTGCGTCGGGCCCTCCGCAATGCCCACCGACACGCTGACGCACGGCGGCTGGAGTCTTCGCGTTTTCATCTCGGGGACCTGGTGTGGCTGTCGACAAAGGACCTGAAGCTGAAGCTGCCCTGCCGAAAGCTGAGCCCCCGGTTCATTGGGCCCTTCAGGATCTCCGACCAGATCGGCGACGTGTCCAATCGGCTGGAGCTGCCTGCCTCGTCGCTGGGGGAGGGGGTGGTGTCAGGGAGGACCCTGCTTGTCCTCCCGTGCACGCCCCGCACGCACGGAGCTCCTCACCATCGTTGCGCGTACTGATTGCACCTGACACTCGTTTCACGCGCTTATATAAACACCTCACTTGCTCCTCTCCGGCGTCTGTTATTGTTGCTGATTGGACTTTATGTACGCTCTATCGCTCGATACATTTCGTCTTGGCTTTCCACGTCACTCTTCCCCGCCGAAGCGCTCCCTGAACATTCCTTCACGGACTCACTCTCGTCAGGGCTCCCTAAGTGCGCCCCGCATTTCCCTACACGCCGAGGGTATTTGTGTGTTTCTCTGCTTGCTATGCGTTAAAGCTCTGTTTGCTGGTGCTTCGGCTTACGCCTCCATCACTGCCGCCTAACACTTAGCTTGCTTTTTACTTAATATTATTTTATTTAAGGTCTAAAGACAAAAAAAATTTAATTTCTCGCTATTGTTACTGAAATGGTAGCAGGAAAATGTGAAATGTTCTTCCCAGACATCTTGCAATTCACATTTAATTTCCTTTGTTTTTGTTTTGTCATAGTGTACCAATTTCCCCTGAACAGGGTTTTTTTTTTTTTTTGTCTGACTGTCACTCATGAAATGTTAAGATATTTGAAACCATATAGACATGAATAAGATTTGATGGCAAGAGTGCCTGCAAGACTGCCATAGTGTGCAGCCTGACCCGCCACCATGTACGCTTTGCCCAACAAAGCCAGTCTGAAGAGGCATGGTAGGCAACACTGGGGCCTTAAGGGAGAATGTAGCACTAGGGGAGAGATAGCTCGCGGGCATCTATGACCCTGGGAATCGTCTCATAACCGCACTCCTTCAGTACAACTACATTAGAGTAGAAGGTGACATTGGGGCTGAAAAGGCGGGCCGAATAAGGATAAAAACCTTGGAGGCAAGTTCACAAACTCGACCAGTGCGGCACCCCCTCATCCACCTCGGAGAAAGAGAGGTGGATCGCCGCATCCTCTCTGTGGGATCAAGAAACAGCCAAAAACTAGGTTTCCGAACCCTGAGAGAAGGTGCTGGATCTGGCAGGTGTGAAAGGAGGAACGCTGGCAAGAGTGCTCTCCAGAAGTGGAGCATACGCTTAGACATGCGTACACAATGCGGGGGAACTATATAACATACAGTCTGAAAGATTTTTTAACTGCAAAAACCTGAGAGAAGGAATAACAGATACACACAAAGTGCTTTTTGAACAACAGAAGCTAGCGCTATTTCCATCACACGTGCTTTTGTAGCTACGTGGTCGATACGTCACTCCGGCGGTGAGGTCAGGGACTTCCGTTAAACAGATTACACATGTGGTTCAGAACGTGGTCATACAGTGGTGTTCCCAAAGTGTTGTTGACACAACTCAAGTTCCTGAACTGGAAGCATGTGTTTCTGTAACTTGTATCAAGCATTACAGTCTTTAAAATTGAGACCTGTTTTCCCAGCTTAGAACTAAGATGGGGAAAAGGAACTTGTGTTTTAGATAAATATTAACAACTATTTTAGGTTTTAATATCAAAGTAATCAAGATAATGTTTAATACACTGTCTGGCCAAAATATGTGGGCACCTGACCAGAGTCAGCATTCCATTATATCCTGAAAGTGTTCAGTGAGGTTGAAATCAGGTTCTGGGCAGGCCATCTAAGTTCTTTCACACAACTTGGTAAAAATAAAAACCATGTCTAATTAGTTATTAGGTAGTTAAGTTGAAATGCACAGTTGCACTTTAGGTAGAGATTAAACTAGGCCTAAATCCCACTAATACCTCTGTTACCTGACAAAAAGCATTGTGTACAAATTAGAAAACTAATAGTAAAAAGGGAAATTGATCAACCAGTTAATGAATAGAGTTTAACCTAAAAAGTCATCTCCAAAATGCATTACAAAATAAATATTGGATGCCACTGAAGTTCACATTATGAAATCATAATGATTAATATGCAAGTCATTCAGACAGGATTTTTCCTTTAATGCAAGTAATCTGCCTTTTCTAAAGGTTGATTTATGGCATACCGGTCCATTAAAGACTAAAATCAAAACTGACCTTTTTACCTCGTTAGCTCTTGTCCTTGGACACACTGTGGATGATTCATCTGTACCAAACACTTAAAAGATAAAAAAAATCTTCTTTGTCCATAAACTTTCAATAAAATACATCATCCTTTTAAGCTTCTCAGAGGTCCCTGACTTTTGACATTGAGAGTTGCAGGTGAGATAGAATTAGTAAGGACTGCTCAGCAAAGACACTCCTGAATATGCTCACAAAGGTTACAAGCTTTGGCCATAACATTCAAGTCTGTATATCTACTCTCATTTAAAGGTACAATTTTAAATACTTATTTCCTCACTTCTGGAATGAAAATTTTATCTTTCTGAACCAGCAGGATTTTGTTCCAAAGTCTGGCCCATGCAAATATTCCTTTTCACCATTACACAATTTTGTGAAAGAAAATGTGATCCACATTGTTTTTAAGATTTCCACATACATTTAATGAAAAGCCTGCACAAATGCATGTTTGCTTTGTCTTAGTTATTGTAAGACATTTGATTGATCCTGACCAAAAGGGTGGCCCTCCCCGAGAACACAGCATGGATGCCCGAGAGAGCAGGGTGGGGGCCAGGGTGTGGGCCCTGAAGATGCCCGAAGCAACAAGGACATCAAGAGAACTTTTTATGACACAACACGTTTCCTCCAGGACTCACGGCAGGGGGCCAACACCCCTCTCGAGAACCAGGACGCTATCTGGAATACAGTAGGCTCCCCGGAGAGCTACCCTTGGCCTTCAAACACCACATCTCCATACAAATGGTAGATCTGCAGACAAATGTCTGACCCCTCTACCCCTCCTTTTCCTGTTACATCCTGAACACAGGACATTCTACAGCACACCAGATGATTATGTGTAAGAAAGGTCATATCACATGTAAATAACGACAGAAAATGTTCATGTTTAATTTCTTTACAAAGGTTTATCGGGACTGGTACACAGGTCACATTCCCACAGCAATAGAACAAATAATAAAAAAAAAGGTTTTAATAAAGTTAAAGAAAACATAACTCTATACAAGGGGCGTGCCCCACTACAGATGTATACAGGCGAGGTGCCTCCCACAGGTCTGTAAGAACCAATCAATGCAAACTTCCATTGCTAAATAATGTTTACATAATGCTTACTCTATCTGGGTATTTAAGGAGAACTGACCAACAATTCAGGGAATCTGTAAACAGATATCCCGCACGATTACTGTGTGTCGTCTTGTCCCAGGTATGAAAGGTTTTATATTTCTTGTTTAAATGTAAATACTATTGGTTTGTATTTATGTTATATTTTAATTGACTTTAAATTGTGATTTTCTTACCTGGTTAATAAATTGTTATGTTTGATTTTATTCTGTGTTGCTCTGTAAATGTTGACACTGCCAGTAATCAATAACGTTGCATCCGCAGTTACCGTAAGGACTGAATATCAGGCTAGAATCGGCCTAAATCCCAGTTTGATAGTGAATAATACATCAACTGAGGATTTTAGAGATACGACTAGCACTTGGCGTTAGTTTAAGTGTACTTAGAAGCATGGAGGCTAACAATATGTATGTCCGTTTAGAGTAACATTTCTAATCACTCTAAATAGGGTCAGCCTCAACCTCTGATTATTTCAATATTATTCTATTCATTATCTGTGGTTAGAAATAATTGTTGTAATAATTAAGTGTCACCTCTAAGGGGACTAAATAAAGTATGTTTAAAGTTGAGCACGCAGAAAGCGGCCGCTTAAGCATATAGTCCAACCTCTGGCAGCGACCAATACTGATTCGCTTATGACCGTAGACCAGTATATTAATTATAAGGCCTATACTAGGATCTTGTGCGACTGTGTGAACCGAATGAACGAGTGTAATGCCAGAGCTTAATCAGAATAACTAGACAAACATCCATCAAAATTATACTATTAGTAAAATAATAACCTATGCAAATATTTATTGTTTTATCTAAATGGAGTCAGATAAGAGGTCAATAACAAAAAATGAAGTAATACAATAATCCAAATCTTATTATCTAATGTGAAAGGAAAGATTAGAACGCGCGAGAATCCTTCGCCACGCCTCTGGAAACCGCCGTTGGACCAGTGGGTGGTTCCCTGCCCTACAGTTATAACCTCAGCTCCAGTCAATGCAAGGAGTTCATGATTGGTCTGAACCAGATGCCTTGTGGAAAGCTTTCTATTTAATGTGACTGAATAAGCTAGAGAACTTTATTATTTGGTCATATATTACATCAACAAAGTATGTGGACACCTGACCTTCACACCTACAGTATATGCATAAAAACACTACTCACCCTGTTAAAATGCCAGGCTTTTATGTAGATAAATAATTTCAGCTCATTTTCCATCTTTAATGTGAAATTGCAATATACAAAAATTTTATGTAAAAAAAAAAAGAAAATATTTAAGATAAAAAAATTACATTAACGTAGTTGCTTAAGTTTTACATGCCAAAAACAAAAATTCCCCCATCTTACATTATTTCAGTATTTGTTATATTATTTGTAATATTTAAATCTCCTGTGCACAGCCTGCCTTATGTCATCCTGATCATTCAAAAACTCTGATCTTCTATGGTTTGTTGGTGTATGCTTTGGGTCATTTTTGGTCAGCTTACCAGCAGATGTTGCTTATTATGTTCTGCACTGGAAGAAGTTCTAGTGCATGATGCTGTCACCATTTTGTTTCACATTGATTATAGTGTTCTTCTTGTGATGTGCTTTTTTGTAGCATTTTTGTCTGCTTCTTAATAATGGCATTCACTGTGTTCAGTTGTACATTCAATATGTATATATATATATATATATATATATATATATATATATATATATATATATATATATATATATATATATATATATAATACTTGTACAATATTACATTACACTTGTACAATACTTGTATAATACACTTGTACATATATATATATATACAACCCAAGTGTGCACATTTTAAAACCAGGTTATGTTTTGTTACATCTCTATTAATGATTAATGAATATAAATGTCTTAACATTTAGTTACATTCCGAAGTGCAGCACTGCCAGCTTAATCTTTGAATTCTGGAAGCATCAATGCAGTTGGTCAAGTTATTTTTTTTTTCCCAGCATAGGTATAGTATACCATTATACTATTATACATTCTAAATAATTTAGTTGGTTTTCCCAAAATAGCAATATGCAATTTTGAAAAACTTCAAATATAAATAAGATGCCTCATTTAATCTTGGGCAAGCCTGACCACTGCATCTTCACATTAATTATTATGGCCTTAAGCTCTCAAAACAGGAATGTAATATTTCCTTAATGTTAGTTAAAAACAACCAATATTTTCCATTTAGGACATATTTAAAGCACAAGTCAAGTCAAGTTTATTTCTATAGTGCTTTTCACAACAGACATTGTCTCAAAGCAGCTTTACAGAATTTAACACTTAAGGTGAACGATGTGTATTTATAATGATGAGCAAGCCATGGCGACTGTGGAAAGGAAAAACTTTCTTAGATGTTATAAGAAAGAAACCTTGAGAGAAACTAGACTCAAAAGGGGAACCCATCCTCATTTGGGCGACATCAAGAATGTAATGAGCTATTCAGCACATGAAGAAATAAGTAGTCACTAAAATCCCTTAATTGTATATTAGCTTAATATTGCAATGTTACTGTCTGAACTGAGTCTCTTTCATGTTCACAATGTTTGTGTCTGTAAGAACCTGCCCCCAGTATTTTCTAATACATTTGGTTGATGCTAATTACCATAAAAAATAAAAATAAAAAAACCTGAAGTTCGCAAAAGCATCACCAAGTTATGATCAGATTAGCTAGAAAAGAGAGTGTTCAATATGATGCTACTCTTTAATTATAATCTTTGTGCTGTAATGCTTTTGGCAACCTCAACCCAAACTATTAGCTTAATTTAAAGCACTGAGGACCAGGCCGTCAATATGTCAAAATATAATGTGCAGTGCTAAACTTTTAAATTAAAGACCATGGTCTTTATTTATGACCATTTATGTCAGCCTGAAGGTAAAAACCACCTGCTTGTGCTAAGCACACTACTAGTCTCAACCAGATGCCCTGTGACCTATTACTTACCTGGTAATAATAAAATATAAAATATAAAGTTTTGCTTGTAGACCCCATCACCTAACCACATTATTCAATAAACTGGCACCAAAATCAAACAAATAGCCCCTACCCTGCCACACATACACACACACAAACATAATTTGGCAGTTTTTGTTATGACAGTAAAATCTTTTGGGCAGGTAATTCTCTCAACAGGAGAAAATCTAGCTCTATACAAATAAGTTGGGTAGGATGCAGGATTTGTTGACGTGTTTTCGGTAGGGGAGTCTCTTCTTCCTTATCTTTTCTTTTTTACATTTTATCTCTTTCTTTTACATGGATATTTAATTTGCCCATTCATCACATGCCATGTCCTGGTTACATTAATTCCCATCACAATAATATAGTTTTTTCAGATTTATAGCAATTTTGGTACGCATGCAGCGAGGCAACAGCAGCCACTTATTTAATTTGAAGAAAAATAGAGAGTCCAAAACCAGGAGGTAATAAATGTGTTTCTCTTTTGGAGCACAGAGTGAGAGAAGAGCATCAGTCTTGATAGTAGCAAAATTTGGTAGCTTTGGATTTGCATGCTGGGCAATGAGAGACAGGCTGCCGGAGTGAGTACAATAACAAAGATGGAGCACTTAGGCCTTGTTCAGGTATGAGCATTGCAGAATGTTTATTTATGCGTGAAACTGTGTGTATGTGTGATAGCACACAGCATGGGAAACAGCTGGTAAGGTATTAGCAACTGGGAGGTTGTTGTGTGCAAAACAGCCTGCTATTAGCTATAATGATGAGCATCTTAAGGTTGAGCACACAAAAAAGAATGTAAATACACTTTTATTATGTGTGCAAAAAAATAAAAATAAATAAAAAACAAGCACCTGGGGTTTAATCTTGCTTGATTTCTTAGTGAAGCGAAAATAGGGACGTTTATTGCAAATGCAATTATCTAAGAAAGTGCTGAACTATGCAGAATTATTATTGAATGCCTGAAAATTATTCTTTTTTTTTTCCCACAGTCAATCAATGTCTCTCTCTTTTCAGCTCCCACGTCTGCTTTTGCATTTTTAGGTGTCAGTGCCCTGCAGCACTCTGGAATTGAGCTTCAACTCACTGACAACAAGCTTTGCAATAAGACAAGAAATCTTGCCTTCCAAACTAGGCTCATAAAGCCTTAATTTCCACAAAGCCCATTCAAAAAAACCAACTTTTAATTCCCAGACAGAATGCTACCATACACCTTTAAGTTCCAAGTCATTAGCAAGTATTTTTGTTTTCCATTAGTCATGCCTCTGAAAAAAATAAATACAAAAATAGTAAAAATATGGTTATATTTTTCTTTATACTTCTTCAAGCTTCCAAATCATACAGTTTTATTAAAAAGGAAAGGATTTTAGCAAGAGAACATGAGAGAATGTTCCTCTGTGTAACTGTCTATTATCAAGGTTTGTTATGCATGTTTGCTTGATTTTTGGCAGCCTGCAAAAATTGTGCACGACACACACACACACACACACACACACACACACACACACACACAGTGATTTATGGCACTTTATGATGGCCATAAAAAATGTCATAATGCAAAACTCATTCATTATTTATATTAATTTGTATTTGAAGTACAATTCACATTTCTTGGTGTTACTTTGTGTTGCTCCGGTATTTTCATGAAACACCTAAAGCTATTTTTGTTTACTATTTTCACTCTATTTACTATTTATTTACATAATTTATTCTGGTAATGTTTGTGGTGCTATAGATCCCTGTTTTGGTCAATTTGAACCCAATGGGAATGTTCACTACATTAACTTATAAACAATTGAGAGGTATATTCTTACCTTCAACATTCATTTTGAAACCTGATGGTTGTCATGAAAGTCTTGTAAATCAGATGAAACAGAGTATCAAGGTATCTGTCACTAACTTGTGATAATTAGGTGGTACCCTTGTTGATGTTTTACATCATTCTATCTGATTTGACTTAAATTGACTCAATAAAAAAAGAAAGAGAATGAAGTGAAGCAATGCCTAGGGAAAGTGAGGCTGATTAAACACCAGTCATTCTCTGTCCCTCTCTCACTAGCTCTTCCTGTCTCTCTCTCTCACTAAAACACACACACACACACACACACACACACACACACACACACACACACACACACACACACACACACACACACACACACACACACACACACACACACACTTACTTTCAATGTCTCTATGCAAAAATCAGTAGCTAGAGTGCAGTGTAACCTGAACATTGTAGTTCTCTCCATTGTCAAGTCTTCAGTCTCAATTCACTCCTCCATATGAACTAAGTTGGAACTGTATAGAAGGCAACTGTCAAAAAAGTTTTAGCCATTTCCCTCTATTATATTAAAGGTTAGGGTGGCACTTCGTTGTAGATTTCAATATATTATGAATAAATATTAACAAATGATTGTTAATGAGAAATTATTAGTTTATATTTTTCATTTAGAATGTTTATCAATCACAGTTTAAGATAATACTTAACAGTTCAGTTAATGTGTAATATGTTCTACTTTTTTAGACCAGCACTTGCCAAAACCACATTTTGCTTTAATGACAATTTTAAGGTTCCTAGATGTAGTTTAGCTTTTCATACTCTACTCTCTGGTGAGTTTAAAGGAAAGGCTTTTTGTCCAGGCAGTTCCTACATGCTCTTTAGCCATAGCTTTCCATCATATTTACAGTTTGTCCAATGGTATCTGAATTAACAGAGCCAATTATGCAGATTCCTAGGTAAATGCCAGTTGTGAGTTTCCACAACACAGCTAATAAAAAAACTTTCTTTCGGCTTCTCCTGTTAGGGGCCGCCACAGCGGATCCTCCGCATGTTTGATTTGGCACATGTTTTTACGCTGGATGCCCTTCCTAACGCAACCCTCCCCAATTTATCCGGGCTTGGGACCGACACTGAAAGTGGCTGGGGTTGGTTCCCTGACCGGGGGTCGAACCCGGGCCGCAGCTGTGAGAGCGCCACATCCTAACCACTAGACCACCAGGGAACCTCCACAACACAGCTAATAACTATTTTAATACATGCAGTATTAAAAAGTTTATTCTTTAAAACTAAAAAATAAAAAATAAATAAAAAAATTATTTTGGGCAACACTAATTTAGCTGTATTATTCCATTTAACAGAGTTTAATAAAAAAAATAATGTAATGTTTCCTGGTTATGTAAGCCCATCTGCTGCCATAACCATATTTTATTCAGCATAAAAACAGTGCCAAGAATCTCAGGAGCACAATATCCATTGCTTATTGCTTTCCAAAGTGATCGTTTTATAGGGACTTCATCATCATTTCAGTGAACTAACAAATGGCTGCCATAGGTGCTCCCCTCCATGTCAGGCTGTGGTGATTCCTGTGAGATCTTGGCACTGCAACTGCTTCATGGTCTTTATGTTTTTTCTATATTGTTTTAGTAAAAAGACCTTAGTCACTACCATATTTAACTTTTCAAAGGTCTTCTCACACATTGCCCATCAATGGTCAGTTTTGACATTTTATACATATTTAAGTAAATTCTATGGTATATTCTGCATAAATACCAAAAGATGCCATTTTGTTTGTTATTGAAAGTAAATGGAAAAAGGCATTTGTCAGCCAACTGAAATGACTAAATGAACTAAATAAGCAAACAAAAAGTATAAATACATATTAAATACCGTTCCTATTTTAATGACACATTGTCCATTGTCCTCTAAAAGAAGTGTCCCAATAAAAAGAAAAGTAGTGTTTGGTGTATTGCAAAAAAGTTTATTTAGAAACATGTTAGTGGAATTTCATTAAGTTGGAAGTTACTGATGCTTAAGAATTGTGAAATTTTTTTTTTTTTTTTTTTAAGTGAAATGATTATGGCACATGGAAGTATCTTGTTAATGGCAATTATAATAGCACTAACAATATGAGTATGACTGAAGTTTATGACTTCATTGGGCAAAATTAGTTTTTCTTTTAACAAAGTTGTGTTTTTTTTATTGATTTACTACTCCTATGTGTATTATCAGGACAACAAAATTATTTGGCTATCTCCTACCAGAAGCTATTGATAAAACATAACACATTAAATCTATCCCTGGTGTTGAAAGGCACACTATGTACTTAGTTCTTCTCATTCAAGTACCAAGACATATCACAGTACCTATTGTTGGAACTTACATCCAAAAGATGTCTGTTTGTTGAAGTCTATTTGATGCATCCTAAACAGCAAGGACAGAGAGAATTAACTAAATACCTCATTAAGTATATGCACATGTCAAGACCTTCATCAAAGTGACCAAATAGCATTGTTTCTTGCATGCATACTGTTTCATGCACAAGCATAACATATTTATATGAGTGGCAAAGAAACCTGCACAAGAATAGATTGAATCTTTTTTGTGGATGAATCCATTTTCAATGTTTTTTTTTTTTTTTTAATTATTTAAATACCACATAGCCAGACTGTTGTCCTTTAAGCACCTGCCAAATTAAATTCCCCTCAGTCCCAACTGGGATGATATATTCATGCCTAAGGCGACTGCCACTACATAGCAATGTGGTTCCTTTACATTGGCCATGCACCACACAGACTCCTGAGCCACCCTCCTATGCTACAGCAGCAGCATTTGTCTGCTTGGATTGACTTTTCATACCACTGGGTGTCAATACAAGCCCCACCTGACAGTCCTGCTGTGCCAGCCTTGTTTGCACTGACAATGACTAGAGGTGACTGCGGTGACAAGAAGCTCCCACTCTAAAAATCTACTGCTGCCCCAAATATTTGATTATGTGATTTTCTGTGGTTTGGAGAAAGGGGGCAGTGTTTTACATTAAATGCCTTATCCTATTCTCATCTCATCAACATTCATGTTGTTCATGGTTATGGTAATGCTTAATCTTTAGCAACCTACTACTGATTCCAGATTAGAAAGAAACATGGCAATTAATAATGAAAGCACTTTTTCCTTCTCCAGTGTAATTTCAATGTCACCATTCACCCAAACACTGCTAATGAAATGCAATGATTTATGCATATGCATTTGGATTTACTATGAGGTTGCACTTTTTTGATTGCTTAGCCTGAAGCAAAAAGTGTGGTAAATGACAATAAAAAGTACCTTTCATATTTGCTGTCAGAAAACACTTGCATAAGCATGTAATATATGCCTGTCAATATAACACAGAATAAGACTAGCAGACTAGCATGTACATTTTAGATAAGTAAGAATTATGTATCTGCCATGTGATGTAACTGTCATACTACATGAGTTCTAAAACATAAAAAACAAAAAACATAAAAAAACATAATCTAATGAGATTCATCATTTAGCTGTCTGCCGGGTTTATAAATTTGAAGATAGCAAAAAATGTTTTTAGAGGCCCTAATTGTTTTTGAGGACAAACTGTTCAAAATGCTAAAAGTCTCTTTTTAGAAATAAAATGGCATTTGCCTATGTAGATAAATGATCCAAATTATATATATATATATATATATATATATATATATATATATATATATATATATATATATATATATATATATATATATATAGGGATCTACTAGTATGGAGCTTTTGGTAAAATTAAATAAAACTGTCGTGAGGGGTTTATCACCGCAGTACCCACTCTGTGATGTCTTAAATGTTATTTATTTTGTACCACGCATACCATCCAAGGTAGCAAATAATGGCTGAAGTTAGTCTTCTGCAGATATAATAATAAAGCTTTATAAATAGTATAAATAAAAATATAATAATGTTTATAAATATTATTGCTTTAAATTATGCATTAAATTATGAGTATTCCTAAAGTATGAATGTTCCTTAAAAATCCTCACAGAATTCATGTTGAAAAGTAATAGCTAATTATTATCATGAACAAGAAAAACCTTTCAGGTTAAATCAGCTAAGCTAATATTTAGTGCTAGCAGTGATATCTGAATGGTGTGCTGCCACTGACTGGACACTTGATTAATAATTTTCCAACTCTATCGAGTGTTCTGGAAATTTGTTTTCCTTTGCACAGAGGCACAATCTAAGGGTACATCCTAGGCTCAAAACAATGGTTTCTACCTAATGTACTTCTTAACTCAAAAGAAGGACAGCAGTACTTTTTTAAATCCCTGTCATAATGGATGCTATGATGTGCAGCCACAGTGTAGGTCATATCATTCTACTTCACATAGGTATTCAAAGTCAAACTTCTGACGGGCCTCCAATAGGGACTAGGACCATATGCAAGATATACTTCTTGAATATATTATGATGTTTTGTAATAAATAATCCTAATGCCAAAGCAGATTGTGTGACTTGTCGCAATTATGCTAGAATTAGTCGCAATATTTGGCATCCTTGGCCGTACACGTGGCAATCTTTGCCATGCGCACCAGTTTCCAGCTGTGAAATATTCCATTGCTAGCAGCTAATGGAATTAAGAAAGAGATACAGACAGACATGCATTCTTATTTAAACGAAAAGAGTATGTACACCAAACCATTTGTTTTCTCTCTGGAAATAAATACAGCACATCAATCTGTTGGAACTGAGGATGGCTTCTGGCCATTAAGTTGTTCCAGCATGTGTTAGGATATCCTGAATCCTTCTGACAAATCACAAGAGGTTAAAGGAATGCTATTTGCCTGCTATATAAAGCACCTGAAGTGAAGTCTACTTGTTCAATGATAAGACTCACTAAGGGTGACTTACATAGCAGGTCAGAACAGTGGTACAGCTGTTTGTCCACTGACAGAGCAGCACACATGCCCAAAAGAGTGACATTTCCACCCAGAGCAGTTCAATGTATTTTTTTTGCAAGTGGAACAGACCTCTGGGACAAGACAATAGCCCTTGACTGACATTGCTTCTTCTGCATGAATTCCCTCATCTTTCACTAACTGTTCCCATATACTGCCTTTAGGTGTTTAAACTCCAGTAATCCACTTACGGCCAAAAAAAAGAACCTGGTGTCCAGTGCTGTTCTCACTACCAGTAAGAATGTTGTGGGAATCTTTTACTGTTAGACTCATTGTCGTTCATTATCACAGACTCATTGTTACAGTAATGTAGTGTAGCAGGCTGTATATATAGTAAAAATTTTACATATGTCAATTAAGGGTGAAATTATTAGCTTATTTTTAATTAATAGTAATAGTACACTCAAGCCATGTCAAACAATGTACATGCCTGTTAATTAAACCTATTTTTCCATCTAAAGAAATAAAATCAAAAGCTGTCGCTTTCAGCATTAAGGATTTTAGCATTTAAAGAAGGTCCAGAATTAAGACCATTCCTGAACAGGAGGCCAAATGAAAATTTAAATAGTCCCTTCAGCTATTTACCATATAATTAAAAGAAATGGTCAGCGCTGCTTAAATTCATCCCGGCAACTGTCTTCTATTTAACTATCAACTCATACTGTGACAATCACTGCAAATAATATTTATTGATTTTTATTGTAAAAAAATTATTTTGGTTTTGACAGCAACATTTGACTCCTTTACTGAAAAATAAATAATATTTGTCTGGATCTTCAGGCCTGTTAACAGCCCAGTAGAAAACAAATTGATTTGTGAAGACTATTGAAGACACTCTAATGGTGGAATGTCCCATCTATTGAAATCACATTGTTCTACAAAAGGTCAAACTGCAAAATATTCCCTACCACATCCAGTGTTATCCATACGTTTTGATGCCACACTGTAACTATTTGGTCCTCTAAATGGTTTTTCATCTGTCAAGACACAGGGTGCTTCCTTGTCTGAGATGAGCATGTCCCACAGGTTAATGGGTCATTACCAGTGCTTATAAACTGGCTAGAAGCCCAGTCCTTGCATGATGGCTCACTCTACAAAGAATGTTTCATCCTCATCAGCAGCACTAAGTAGTGTGCGGCTTCAGTTCTTTGCTGTGTCTAATATGGCCCTGCAGATTTTATAAAGTTCAGCATACAGAATGAATGAGGCGATCATATCTGAATGTCTAAGGTTGAGTCAGTTCCTTGAGACATACTGGTATAGGTTATCCAGATGTTAAAACGCTGCCCCCTGGTGGTTAAGAGAGGTGCACTAGAAAGGTAGGCTACATTTAACTGGTGTTCTCTAAGCACAGGATAATCATCAGGGTCTCCTCTCACTTAAAAAATTAGACAGTGAATAAATTGGGGGTCAAACTCTTCATGCACAGAAAATACAAATACGTTATTTAAGCCCAAAAAAAAAACATTATTCAGTCATATGCTTTATTGTTTACTTGATAAATTATTCAATTCGAAGCCAGAACATGGTCAATGCTTACAAAAAAGAGAGTCTATCTGCATTTATTTGCAAAAATCGTAGAGTTCAAAAAAGATGTTGGCAGCTACTGCTTGGTGTAAGCCATTAGTATAAACTACATGGGTAAATTATAATATAACAGAAACTGGGTGTGTCAATAAAAATGTATGTACATGTAGCACATACAGGTGCATCTCAATAAATTTGAATATCATTAAAACGTTTATTTATCTTAGCAATTTAATACGAAAAGTGAAACTTGTATATTATATAGATTCATCACACACAGACTGATATATTTTAAGTGTTTATTTCTTTTAATTTGGATGATTTTGGCTTACAGCTACTGAAACCCAAAATTCAGTATCTCAGAAAATTAGAATATTGTGAAAAAGTTTAATATTGGAGACTCGTGGTGTCACACTTTAATAAGCTAATTAAATCCAAACACCTCCAAATGTTCCCTGAGCCTTTAAATGGATTCTCATTCTGGTTTAGGCTACACAATCATGGGGGAGGACTGCTGACTTGCAGTTGTCCAGAAGATGATCATTGATACCCTGCACATGTAGGACACCAAAAAGACACAAAAGGTCATCGCTAAAACAGCTGGCTGTTCACAAAGTGCTTTTTCCAAGCACATTAATTGAAAGTTGAATGGAAGGAAAACGTGATAGAAAAAGGTTAAACGAAGCCCATTCAAGAATTTGGTGGAGAGGACTGCAGGTGGAGTCAGTGCTTCAAGAGCCACCACGCAAAGACCATGGGCTATAACTGACACCTTCCTTGTGTCAAGCCACTCCTGAACCAGATACAATGTCAGAGGTGTCTTACCTGGGCAAAGTACAAAAAGGACTGAACTTTTGCTCAGTGGACCAAAGTCATCTTTTCAGATGAAGGAAAGAACATTTTGCATTTAATTTGGAAATCAAAGTCCCAGAGTCTGGAAGACGAGAGGAGAGGCACAGAATCCAGGTTGCTTGAGGTCCAGTGTAAAAGTTTGCACAGTCAGTGGTGGTTTTGGGAGTCATGTCATCTACTGGTAGTGGTCCACTGTGCTTAATCAAGTCCAAGGTAAGCACAGCCATCTACCAGGAAGTTTTGAAACACTTCATGCTTCCCTCTGCTGACCAGCTTTATGGAGTTCTCTTTTCATTTTCCAGCAGTATTTGGCACCTGCCCACATTGCCAAAAGCACTAGAAGTTGGTTAAATGACCATGGTGTTGGTGTGCTTGACTGGCCAACAAACTCACCAGACCTGAAACCCATAGATAATCTATGGAGTATTGTCAAAAGGAAAATAAAGAACAAGAGACTAAAAAATGCAAATGAGCTGAAGGCCACCGTCAAAGAAACCTGGGCTTCCATACCACCTCAGCAGTGCCACAGACTGATCACCTCCATGCCACACCGAATTGAGGCAATAATTAAAGCAAAAGAGCCCCTACCAAGTATTGAGTACATACACAGCAAATTAATATACTTTCCAGAAGGCCAACAATCATCAAAATTAAAAAAAAATAAACACTTGAAATATATCAGTCTGTGTATGAGGAATCTATATAATATACGGTTTTGTAAAAAATTACTCAAATAAATAAACTTTTCAATGATATTCTAATTTATTGAGATGCACCTGTATGTAGTCAGAGTAGATATTTTCATGGTATAGCAGGAAGGTTTGGTATCAACATGCAGTTGTTTCTCAAAACAGGGTGAGCTTGTGTTATGTCCTTGTACAACTCTAATTACAGAGTAAATCCAGAATGAATGCAGTTAATCAAAAACTGTTTTCTGAAATGTTTCTTTACTGATGTATTAAATTTGCATTTCCAGATGTTCTGTCTATTATTAGCTCAATTGCCTTAACAATTTTTCATAATATTCTCTAACAAAAAGTAATATCACCAAAATTGCTGCTACTGATGATAATCGGATTAATTTTTGTTTTTTATCAAAACTCGATATGTATAGTATGAATATAACTTGAGACTGAAATGACATTTAACTCTAAAACCTACAGTTAAACTTTATTTAAACAGTGGCTATAGAACTGTTTCACAAACCATATTTGTAATGCACTAAATTAGTCAATAGAATTTCTGCTGTAAATAAAGGGGTGCACAAGTTTGTATTTTTGTAATAATAGGTCCTGGTCACAAAGCAGGAATAGACCCTGGATAGGATCAGACCAAAGCAGCACACCATTCAGACATATGCACTGTCATAGTCATTAAATCATTTATACCCTCAGTTTAGAGTTTGCAAAATCACAGGCATGATTTTTGGTTAGTGTAAGGACATTCATTCAAGCTCAGTTTTTATTTAGAGATAAAAAGTATATTTAAAAGTATTTATACTACAAATATAGAAATAGCATTACTTTTGTTTTAATAAAAGAAGTACATAAGTGCAGTGAATAATACTAAAATATACATTAACATATAAACAAAGCATATTCAACTAAAAAAAAAAACGAGACACCGGCATAAGACTGAAACTAGTTCTAGCAGTAAAGTTGGTAACTATAATTATATTTAAAAAAAATTTTGAATAACAAATTGTTTACTCAAAACCGAGTCTACATACAATGTCAACTTTGTGAGTCATTGCATTTTAATTGCAAATCATGCAAAATAATTTTTAATATTTTTCACTGTCCTCTCTGAATC
The DNA here is from genome assembly GCA_039877035.1 of Silurus lanzhouensis. NCBI lineage: Eukaryota > Metazoa > Chordata > Actinopteri > Siluriformes > Siluridae > Silurus > Silurus lanzhouensis. The sequence continues at coordinate 2,036,627 of JBCEWE010000163.1, read as the reverse complement.
AAAGTCTTACTAAAAGTTTAAATAATTAAAAAAAATATATGTAAATAAATCATTTATACCATATGACTTCTGCAGGGCTCTTTCTGAGAACTGATTAATGGGTATGGGTATGCACACCTTCTGCACAGCTTCAAATTTGTTTGTCCATTCTTTTGGGCATTCACTTTTAATTACACAAAAAGACCAGACTTAACAGAAAATAAGAGACAAAGCCCTCCAGGGCTATTATCTTCTCCCCTGTAAGCCTTCACGATGGGGCTGTGTCATGTATAGCATCTGGTACTTCTGGGATAGTCATTTTGGTCCATCTGGTTTGAACCAAACTAGTTCCCTCGATAAAACAAGGCATTAATTAAGCTAAAGGAAAACAACAATTTTCATCCTTTTTGCGAGTCCTGCATGTGCTTATGGCAGGTGACGGTGATGATTTTAAGTGCAAGCAGAATTTATTGCAAAAGATGAACAAATCCAAATTAATAACCAAAACAGCAGAAATCAAAAGCCAGAAACTTTTGTGTTAAGAGTATACTCAAAGCGAGACTTTGCATTGATTTGATTGTAACTATGGGATGTTTTTGTGTGTCCATGATTGAGTCCAGCTGTGTGTGATCAATAGTCAAGTAAACTTGAACATGATAGTAGCTGTTTGTTATGGGAAATCGAATCCAGGTCAGGCATGTTATTATATGGTGAAATCTGATAGCCCTTTGGTAAATATGGCAGTGGCATGATAGCCATTTAGAATAGTTTTTATGTTTATATACAGTATTTGTTCTTACCAAAAGTTATTTTCTTCATTCTCCTATCTAAATGGCATTTGAAAAATCTATACATATGGGTAAAATATATAAAAAGGCCTTTTACTAAGCCATGCTCTGCAAGTTTATAATTCTATAAATTACTCCCTTTCAAGCTGTCTTTTCATGTTTAGTAGGCATACTTCCTCTTCCCAAAAGTAGGACATATTGTTTTCCCATGATGCTGGATCTTTGAATAAAACTGTGCTAAAGTATGCCATGCCTGGTATGACATTTGGATGCATGATAAATATTTTTATTTTGACTGTAAATACTTTGTAATTACATATCACACTCATTATCATTCACTAAGGTAATATAATGCGGTCACTAATTTAGTGAAGAAAAAAAGCACATTTGCAGACTGTCACTGGATTTAAAACCATGGTCCTAAATAAGCAGTCAATATCTAATTACTCCATATTGCCGATATTGGTTTCTTGAAAGATACAGCACTGCAGAGAATGGACATGTCAGTCCATTGCACTGTCACGTCTGAGAGGAATCAAACAAAGAACTTGACAGTCATTCATTATTTCAAAAGTGAAAAAAATGTAATTAAACATTTATGTGTGCAAAGGTCAAAAGGTCCATGCGGTTTCAACATGGAGGAATGTTTGGTTTAAATTATTTTTGTCTATATTTGATTTATGGTTTGATTTAAGTCTAGGCAGAAATATACCAGTGACGAGAATGAATGGATGGATAAATAGATGGACCAATGTAATGCAATGAAGAATATGCAAAGAACTGGTCCCCAGTATTTTTTTACCCCAAAAAAAGGATAAAGGACTACTTATTTAATCTAACTATGCAAGATTTTATGCATGATTACATTTATTTAACTACATGGTTTTAGCCTTATGTGGGATGCTCCTGTTTTGCTTAAATAAAATATCTGTAGCTACTCTGATGAGGCACTTCTGCAATACCTTATAAAACCTTATAAAATATCAAGACCTATATATAAGACCTTATAAAATATCAGTGGCACTGTTGTAAATGCTGAGGCACATGCTGAAATACGCTTTGCTCTTTATTTGCTTTAGGCAAATTAACGATGAAGTAGATTAAAGCAAAACTGGTCAATGTTATTTTTTTTATTATTATTTAACATAAGTTATAGTGATTTAGGTCCACTCCAACAATCCTTCAATTCTGCATAATGCTTTGTCCACACAAACATGATAAATTCATGGCCAGAATACATATATGTATGTATATATATATATATATATATATATATATATATATATATATATATATATATATATATATATATATATATATAATATGTATATATATATATATATATATATATATATATATATATATATATATATATATATATAATTTTTTTTTTTAGAATTTTTTTTAATAATTGTTTATTTAGTTGCAATTTGTACAGAGTTCCTTTTTAATATATCTTGCAAAGTGATCTAACACCTCAGCCCTAGCTGCCATTCTGAGCTCAAGTAAGTAAGAAATTACTTTTACTTACATCCTATAAAAATGCACAATTAAATGCTTAAATAGTTAGAACATGGGCTTAGGGACTTCTTGAAATAGTACTGCACATCATTTAAGATTATTCAATCGGCACAAGAAGAGTAAAAGCTTAGTGAGGCTTTGGGATTTTTCACAGGCAGGGCACATGTAACACAATTAACTTTCTCTCTCTCTCTCTCTCTCTCTCTCTCTCTCTCTCTCTCTCTCTCTCTCTCTCTCTCTCCACTTTCCTGATAAATGTATTTTTTTTTTCGGGTGGTGCAGAAGTTGCTGGGTCTATCATACTGTTTGCATGTTGTAAAAAAAATTATATATTTTCATTTGCACCCTATTGGGCGCAAACATTTATTTAGGTGCAAATAACATTCCATAAATACATTACATCAAAGATTTTTAACCAAATATTGTATAAAAACATTTTACTTTTGAAGGAGGGTGATTGTACTGGTACTCTCTCTCTTTTTCTTTCTCTTTCACCACTACATGTGGAGGATAATCGTTTGCTCTCTTTAAATTGCCTTGGAATCAAACCAAGGATATTATTGCCATATTTTTGACAATTTAAATAGCCTTATTAATGGATTCCCTTAAACCTGTCTGAACATGTATGCAGCATGTACCTTTCCAGGGTGTACCCCATAACAGCGGGATTGAACTGATCTTAAATTAATGTAGAATTTTTGAAGGAAAAACAAATTTAGGACATTTGGTGTTTTAAAAATTATGTTTATTTAGTTAAACAATGATAGTTGTTATTTATTGTTTATAATGAGCAATGTGGTTTAACTTTGCTGGATGATTAATCAATCATTTAGACAAGAACAAAAATTGACAAAGATGACAGCTTGCAAAATTTTCTTGAAGCAGATGGTCTTTCTCTGGTCAAGTTTTTTTTACACTGTTTAAAATAATAAGCTAAATTCTAATTCTAATCGTCATTATTATGTATATCATCTTTCCACAGCTGTTTAGGAAGAGATGTATCACACAGTTTAAACTATGAAGTGTATCAGTGGTGCTGTGTATAGACAGAAAAACTTAATGAACAGTCTGTCTTAATGAATAAAAAAGTGATAAGTAACATTTGAGTATTTGTATAAATGTTAGTTTCCAAATGAAGTATTTTCAGTGTGGTGCTTAATTACTGCTGCAAACTGCTTGTGAATAACAGAGCACTAAATTACTGTCCATGACAGTCACAAGGTTGACAGTTGATGCTGCACACACATAATGCTGGATTTTATTAATAAAACCTCTTTACAATGTAAAATAGTTTTTACATTGTACAATTCAAGGTTTTTTTGGAAATATTACTTGTCGCATTGCATTGCATTTAAACCAAGTTGAATTAACACAATTCAACAAGTCTCCTCTCACTGCAGCCACATCTGTGACGCATACATTATCTCTAGCAGAAGCATCGATATTAACCTCATAAAATGATTGAGTTTTCTATGCATTTTTGTGCTTTTTCCCCATGCATTACAGTTTCCCTGGGGATTTGAAATTAAGACAAATTGTGTGTTTTTGTGTAAATTCTACAGAAAATAATATGCAAAAGTAAAATGCTTAACAACTGTTTTCAAATATTTTGGCAGACCTTTCCTCACGATGTTCAGCTTTTCTTGCTACATCAATATATTGGAGCTTGTAAAGTTTGCTACCTGCAGGTTGCAAGCTCTGAGAGCTTTGTGATTCTGATCAGAGAAGGCTTGCTGGCGCTGACGGCCCACCAATGTTCAAACCCAACTTTTGTAGCAATTGTGTAAAAGCATGTTCTTTATGTCAAGTTAAATGTTGCTAAGACATAGCTAAAATTTTCTACCATGCTGGGTACACAGCAATGCAACTCTAAAATAAACTAAATGCAACTAGAAATAGCTACATTTAGGATTACTTCGTTTTAAATTAATAATATTTTACATTTTTCACATTTTGATTTTTGTACTGTGAATGCACTATAAACTACACTTTTCAATTATGCACTCCTGTTTGGTTCAAAACCTTGATGACACATAAGTGCTCAAAGTTTAACAAAACGTGATAGACAAAACCTTTGAAAACAGATACTGGCTTTGGAAATTAGTAACGGCACTTTTTAGGAGGTGAAGGATTCTGACTTGAAAAGATAAAAACTAGATATTGACAGCCTTTCATTATTTTATGATATGGAATTCAGTACCCCACTTCCTATTTTGAAGTGGTCTGACTATAGTGCAATATGGTGTGCTTATATAAGTGATCACAGAAATACTTGGATAGGTGTGATTCCTCTTCGGGAACTCGATCTGCGTCAACAACACTTTTGGGAAAAAGTATGCGTGACCACGCACTGAACCACATGTGTAACACATCAAATGAAAAAACTCGTTATGACCCGGAATCTATAAAAGCACATGACGTGGAGACGGTGCTAGCTTCTGTTTGTTCAGGAAGCGCTCTGTGTATGTGTTTTCCTTCGGGGCAGGAAAGTACTGGTAAAAAGGAAAATTGAAAAGAAAAAAAGGGGGAAAAAAAATTAATCTTTCATGGGGGGATACACACAGTCTATGTGTATCTTGTTTGGGGGCAGAGCAGGTTTGGTTGGGAGCATTCTTCGGCCCTTACTAGCTTTCCTCGCGGTTCTGGCCCCACTTCCGTTGAGGTGGAGTGTTGGTTGAGGTCATGGGGTTTGCAGATGGACCTGGCAGAGAGAATGGAGACGGGCGTGTCCCTTTCTCCTTTCTCACCTGCCAGATCCAGCACCTTCTACCAGGGCTTGGAAGACCGCTCTTTAGTATTTCCTTCCCCCTCAGAGAGGGCTATGCGCTCCACCTTTTCCTCTGAGGAGGGTGACGAGACAGACACCATTTTGGACAAACCCGTGGACATGCCTCCGCAGCCAGTCGACTATAAGGAGCTTTTGAGGTATTGACTCGTGCTGTTTCAAAACTGAACATCGCTTGGCCAGCTGAAGAGCAGAGGCCCTAAAATAAATTAGTTGAATGCTTCCTGCAACCTAGGTCACTGCCTCCATGCTGTGGCTTGCTGTTCTTTCTGGATCTGTACCGCCCCCGGCGCTGCATCATCCATTAAGGCCCTGGTACTTCCCACCAACCCCCTTCAGACCTCCTGGGCTCTGGTGGGCAAAGCATACATGGTGGCGGGTCAAGTCAAGCCTATCAGGCTGACCTGCTCAAAGGGCTGAACGAGGGAGACAACATAAAAAACTAGATATCCTAGAGTTTCGTTGGGCCACAGACCTGTCTCTTAATGCCACTAAAGAGACCGCTAGGGCCATCGGCTGCTTGATGGCAGCCCTGGTGGCTGCCGAAAACACCCATGGCTGACTTTGTCAAAGAACCACTTATTTAGGCTTAGTGTGGGATTTGACCACAATGCGGGCTCAGTTGTCTCCCACTTGAGTCGAGTCGACCGTCACGGCCATCAAGAGAGTGAGAGGAGGTCAGTCACTCACTGTAAAGCAGTTCCAAAGACTGCTGGGTCTGATGGCAGCTGCATCCAATGTGGTACCACTTGGCCTCCTATACTTGAGATCCCTGCACTGGTGGCTCAGGACCAGAGGGTTTTCCAGGAGAGGCAATGCTCTGCATGATGAAGGTCACACGGCAAGCCTAATGGGCTTTAGACATCTGGAAGAAACCCGGATTCCTGTCACAGGGCCCTGTGTTTTTGGGCTCGTCATCGCTTAGCGCTAACAACAGATGCCTCCCTCACCAGTCATGCTCCATGCGTTCTATCCTCCTCCCTTTTAAGCCCCAGACCAGGAGAAGCTTATTTGGGTCACTGCAAGCACTGGACACATATGTACACAGGACTGCCCCATGGGGGACAGCATACCCTCAGTAGGTGGATAGTGGATGCTATCTCCTCTGCTTATGAGTCCTCTTTAGAGCTCACTCTACCCTGAGTGTAGCAGCCTCTAAGGCCCCAGCTGACCTACATCTTCGTCTTACAGCCTTGATATAAGTGCCACTTCCCGCCCCTCTGTTCTTTGGTCTAGCTGTGCTCATCCACACTAGGCAGGGACTGGTCAGTCTGGTGATATTGTACACTCGTTCCCAAAGCGGATTTGACGCAGCTCGAGTCTCTAGGTTACACATGTAACCCTGGTTCCCTGAAATAACGAGAAGTGCCGTCTCGGTTCCACACTCCCTGCATCCCTGCAATATTACTTTCAACATTGTATAATAATAATGAAGACATCTAAACCAGTGGTCCTTAACCTTTTTTGCCCCACGGACCAGATTAATGTCATACAATATTTTCACGGACCGGTTTTATGTCAGACAATATTTTCACAACAAAATAAAATGACTGGCATAAAAACTGGTATTTTCTAAATATAACAATAAATGTGAATCCACTGTGTTGTTTTTGTTCATTTTGCTAACTTGGGGGTTTCAATTTAGCAGTAATGTATTATCTCTTACCGGCTGGAGCAGCCCCTTTAAGAAGGTAGCAGATGTAGGTAAGACATGTGACCGAGGCAAACATCTTGACGTGCATCAAGAATGAGTCGTAGACAGATGTGGTAGAGAGAATCCGTTAATTTTACAAAAGAATACATTCTTCAGAATCAGATAATAAATAAAACGGAAATAATGTAAGTTATGTATTCTTTCTGTGCGGCCCGGTACCAATTGACCCACGGACTGGTGCCGGTCCGTGGCTCAGGGGTTGGGGACCACTGGTCTAAACTATTAAAGATGCCATACATGTGTGGAATTATGTAGTAAACAAAAGTGTGAATATGCTTACTTTTTTTTTTAGCTTATACAAAGTAGCTATATTTAGCTTTGATGACAGGTAGGCAAACCCATTGCATTCTATTATCAAATTCGAGATTGTGTCCTGGAATGTTTATCAATTCACAGGTGTGCCTTGTCGAGATGCTAAAGCTTTAGACTATCAGTTTTCTTGTGCGAAGAAAAAGGTGACCACAACTAGTGTACAAATCCATATTATAGCAAGAAACACTTGTAGTTTAGTAAATAGAAAAGACAGTCTATCACTTTAAGAAATGAAGTTTAGTCATCCAAAAAATCAGAACTTTAAAAATATTGCCAAGCACATTCTCCAAAACCATCAACCACTATGATTAAAAAGGCTCTCATGAGGACTGTCCATAGAAAGGAGGACCAGTAGCTACCTCTGCTGCAAACAATTAGTTTATCAGAATTACTGGCCTCAGAAACCACTGATTTACATAAACACTTCTCAGAGTTCAAGTACCAGACATATTTCAACATCCACTGGTCGGGGAAGAAAAAAAAAAAAAAAAAACACTTTCCTAAACTATCTCATCAAAAACAGGCAAGAAACCCACACCCAACACAAATGGCAGCCACAGACTTAATACCAGTGAGCATGACAACACACATATTTAGATATATTTACAACTGATTTAGTACAGAAAGTATTTACAATCAGCTCTTCAAGACGCAAAAACAGTACAGAGCAAACTCGAAGTTGGAACGGGCGTAGGTCAATTCAAGTTTAATCACAAAACATGAAACACAGTTAACACGAAACACTTTATACGGCCTCTACAGGAGGTGGGCACGGCTTCATTAACCTGGAGTGCAGGGAAGGCCTCTATTAGAGTTTGAAATGGCACCTGCACACATACAAACCCACATATTCAACACAATGCAATACAACCTGCTAAATACTGTGGATTGTAATACAAGAAGCACAAGGAAATTGACTTTAGATCAATGGAACACTGATGACAGTGGAAGTCTGAGAGAGTCCAAAATTAAGATTTTTGGTTAACCCCCATTTTTTCGTTAAACGTACAAAGGTGAATGTATGGATTGTGAATGTGTGGTTGCTGATTTCGCTTCAGACATTTCCAAATCTTAGTTCTGGCTGTTTCTTTTTTTACATCAGGCAGCATTGCAAGACAGGGAGAACATTGGACCTTCAGTGCTAGTTCCTTATTACACCAAGAGACATAAGGCTTGTTCATGATCTCTGCTTTTATCTGTCCACACACAGTCAAAATGCTTCAGCCAGAGACGCAAATTTTGTATGTATTATTGTGTATAGCTCCCTCTTTTCACAAGTTATATGTTCTACAAGCTATCAATAGGTTTACTTAATTTGAAGTTACTCAAAAATTCTATCAGTACAGACAGACAACACAAGACATTGTGGGACAATTAGTAAACCTACTGTATACTCTGAATATACAGTGCTGTGCAAAGAGAACTATAAAGATTATAACCAAGAGTATATGTTAACAAACATATACTCTTGGTTATAATCTTTATAACCAAGAGTATATGTTTGTTAACATATACTCTTGGTTATAATCTTTATAACCAAGAGTATATGTTTGTTAACATATACTATTGGTTATAATCTTTATAACCAAGAGTATATGTTAACAAACACAATGCAGTGCAAAAAACAGCAGTAGCGGCGGTCGAGAGTTGCAAAAACCAGCATAAAAATGGTATAATATGGTTAAGTATAAATAAATGGTGGTAGGTTCCCTGGTGGTCTAGTGGTTAGGATGCGGTTCTCCCACCGCTGCAGGCCAGGTTCGATCCCCGGTCAGGGAACCAACCCCAGCCATTTTCAGTGCTGGTCCCAAGCCCGGATAAATTGAGGAGGGTTGCGTTAGGAAGGTCATCCAGCATAAAAATGTGCCAAAACACTCCCCTAATGGGAGAAGCCGAAATAAAGTTTTTAATAAATAAATAAATGGTGGTGGAATGGATTGGGATGAGTAATGAGTGTGTGTTAAGTTCAGGTTGTACCGTTTCAGTAACACACAGTTGAGTGAGTGAGTGAGTGAGTGAGTGAGTGAGTGAGTGAGTGTGTGTGTGTGTGTGTGTGTGTGTGTGTGTGTGTGTGTGTGTGTGTGTGTGTGTGTGTGTTCCAGTTTAGTTCTGTGTGTTGAGGAGCCAAATGGCTTGCGGGATAAAGCTGTTACACAGTCTGGATGTGATGGCTCGAATGCGTCGGAACCGCTTTTCTGATGGCAGGAGGGTGAAGAGTGTGAGGGGTGTGTGGGGTCATCCACAATATTGTTGGCATTGCAGATGTGGTGTTAATATCCATGATGGAGGGGAGCTGTCCCCAGCTGTCCTCACTGTACTCTGTAGGGACTTGCGATCCGAGATGGTGCAGTTCCCAAACCAGGCAGTGATGCAGCTGGTCAGGATGCTCTAAATGGTCCCTCAGTAGAAAATGGTCAGGATGGCGAAAGAGAGATGAGCTTTCCTCAGCCTTCTCAGGAAGTATAGATGCTGCTGGGCTTTCTTGGAGATTGAGCTGATTTTAAGTGACCAGGTGAGGTTATCCGCCAGATAAACACCAAGGAATTTGGTGCTCTTGATGATCTCCACTGAGGATCCATCGATGATTAGTGGAGAATGGCCACTCTGTGCATAACCATCTGTTTGGTTTTGTCAACGTTCAAAAACAGGTTGTTGGCTCCACACGAGGCTGTTAAATGGTGCACCTCCTCTCTGTATGCTGACTCATCATTCTTGCTGATGAGACCCACCATGGTCATGTCATCTGCGAACTTGACGATGTGGTTCGAGCTGTGTATTGCTACACAGTTGTGAGTCAGCATAGTGAACAGCAGTGGGCTGAGCACACAGCCCTGAGGGGCCCCAGTGCTCAGTGCTGTGGTGCTGGAGATGCTGTTCTCGATTCAGACTAACTGAGGTCTCGCAGTCAGGAAGTCCAGGATCCAGTTGCAGAGGGAGGTGTTTAGGCCCAGTAGGCTCAGCTTATCGATCAGATGCTGAGGAATAATTGTGTTGAATGCTGAGCTGAAGTCAATGAACAGCATTCGTACATACGTGTCCTTGTTAAGGTGGGTGAGGGCCAAATGGAGGGTTGTGGAGATAGCATCATCCATGGAACGGTTTGGACGATAAGCAAACTGCATGGGGTCTAGTGAGGGTAGAAGCTGGGTCTTGATGTGCCTCATGACGAGCCTCTCAAGCATGTCATCACGATGTTTGTGAGTGAAATGGGATGATAGATCAGTAGACTTCTTCAGCACAGGGACGATGATCGTCATCTTGGGGCACGTAGGAACAACGTTGCTGCTCAGGGACATGTTAAAGATGTCGGTAAAGACATCCGCTAGCTGTTCTGCATATTCCCTGAGCACTCTGCCAGGAATGTTGTCTGGTCCAGTGGACTTCCGTAGGTTAACTCTGCATAGAGTTTTCCTCACTTCAGCTGTGGTTAGACAGAGCACCTGGTCACTGTAAGGAGGGGTGGTCTATAAGTGGCGTATAAGTCGTTCAGCACATCTGGGAGGGAGGCGTCACGGTCTTGTTTGTGTAAACAAGATCCAGCGTGTTCGCTTCTCTCGTTGCAAAGTCCACATGCTCTTGTTCAAGAATAACAATATTCTTGTTATTTGCAGATGATGTTCTTTTAGCACCATCCCAAATAGATCTCCAAACCTTATTTAGCTTCTGAGTGTGAACATGAATGAAATGCTCTCTTCAGGTCAGCAAAGAAACATTGTGCCATACCTCTGTATCTTATTTATGAGTGATGGGAAAAGAAACTAAGAGTTAAAAAAAAAACAATCCGGTTCAGCAGTGTTGCAGTCACTGCGCCAGACTGTGGTGGTGAAGTAGGATAGTTTTTAGACAAAGCTTTTTGTTTACAGTCAAATTATTTCCCTATCTCACTTATGCTCACAAGTTGTTGGTAATGGCAAAAACAACAAGTAGTTTGGTCACTTAAAGGGGATTATATATTTGAATTGGATTGAGAACATTTGGCACCCTCAGAAGATGTTGGAATCTGCCAGGGATAGACTGGCCTTCTGAGCTTAGTGCCAACTGTGAACAGCAAGAAAGATAGAAAGAAAATAAATAACAAATGAATCCTTACAGAATCCTTGTATTTGTTTTTTGTTTTGGATGAAAGCATCTGCTAAATTACATATACAGTAATCATATTGCATTCTACTATACAGAATAGTTTTTAAAAAAAGTACTTGTCTTATTTTACATCAAATTATAATAATGGCATTTGGCAGATTACCTTATTCAGATTGAAAAGACTCACTTATTTTGTATCATTGTATATGTGTGGATCAAGTGCTACTGTGGAGGTGATTGCTGTGCAGCCCAATATGTTAGAATATCCCTCAATCATTTAGCTAAAAATGGCTAGCAAACAAAGACGAAAGGCTTAGTATTCTAGGATAAATGCTCACAGCAGAAGGTCTATAGATCACACTCTTGTGAGAAGAAGAACTAGACAAATACCTCATAATTAAAAGCAGGAGAGGTGGTAGCTTAGTGGTTAACGCTCTGGGTTACTTATGACAAGGTTAGCGGTTCAATTCCTGGTATTGCTTCTACCACTCTTGGGGCCCTTGGGCAAGGACCTTAACCGTCTGCACTCCAGGGGTGCTGCAACATCGCTGACCCTGTGCTCTGACCCCAGCTTCCTACATCGCAAGGATATTTAAAAAAAATAATTCACTGTGCTGTAAAGTACATGTGAAAAGCATAAAGCACCTCTCTCTCTCTTGCTTTAATACTGAAATCACAATGACTAATGAATTGCTAGAAAATAGGTTTATATTTTTCTAAAAGATGTTTAATGCTTAAGGCTAAAGTACTATTCTGAAACAAAAATAGATTTTTAGACATCTACTGTAAGTAATGTTTGTAGAGGATATCTGTAATTAATCAAACTGTATGGCATAAGCAATCGCTCTATAAATGGCAGGGATGGGAGTGTTTTAGAGATGTATGTATTGTTGTTCAAATAATAATTAAAAGCATATCAAGATCTCACTGACAGAGCACTGAAAGCTCAAGCTTTCCAAGCTTGCAAATCAAGTATTTTGGTCAAGACAGTTTATAGTGTCTTTTCCAGCGCATTCAAAATCCACTATGGTTTGGCAGAAACTCTAACATGCTGAATGTGCTAGAAAATCCTATCTAAGAGGGATCACTTACAACAAGCATAACATGTAGTAAGACAGGCTTTGTCACTTTGGCAGGGCAAAAGAGAAGCTGCAAATCAAGTGGACATCCTGAAATGGCATTAAAATGGCAACAGAAGGTCAACCTAGAGAGTCAGCTTAGGCTTAGGTGTAGGCCAAGAGAAACTTTTAGGCCGAATATTGTCAGAATCTATTAGAAGTGATCCTTTGGAAAATTATATGGAAATAAAAATGAAAAAAGAAAGAAGTCAAAGTATGTTGGTCTGGTTGGAACCGGATATGTGTGTATGTTAAGTGTAACAAGAAATCCATAATGATGAATGAATGAATGAAAAATACATCAATCATACCATTGCTACACCCTTAGTCACTGTGGAGCCCTGTATGGTTCTGTTCTTGACTTGCAACACTGAATGATGTGGAACTTCCATAGAACACATAAGCTACTTCAACACAAACCAGGGCCTAATCAACCCTGGCAAATACTGTTCACGTGTCAGAGAACCACCAGCCATGCCTCACTCCAAAGCTCACAGTCTCACTCAGCCGCGCCCTGCTACTAATCAGCTACACCTGTTCCCCATTTACCTGTCCCCTTTATAAGGTCCCTATTTCCCTTCACTCATTGTCTGATCTTTCAGTTAAGACAATAGATCCCCTGGACTTCCTACTTCTCTGGTTCCCTGTGCTTCCATGCTTCTGGCTACGCTTCTAAGAAAGCATTCAGTTAAGTTTACCATTAGCTCCAGTAATCTCTCTCATGTGTGTATGTTGAGACAATAATAACTGATAGGGTAATGAACGTGAAGCTGAAAGTTTAAGGGGTGATGATAAATGTCATCAGTGCCTATGCTCCACAAGTGGGTTGTGATATGGAGGAGAAGGAAAAATTCTGGAGTGAGTTAGATGAAGTAGGTGAAGGGAACAGAGGTGATGAGGAGGTTATGAGTAGGTATGGCCTTAAGGAGAGAAATGTTGAAGGGCAAATGGTGGTAGATTTTGCTAAAAGGATGGAAATGGCAGTGGTGAACACTTATTTTAAGAAGAAGGAGGATCATAGGGTGACGTATAAGAGTGGAGGAAATGCACACAGGTGGACTATGTTCTATGTAGGAGATGTAACCTGAAGGAGATTGGAGACCGTTAGGTGTTGGCATCGGATAGTGGTCTGTAGGATGGAAGAAGAAGGAGGTGAATGAGATTTTGGAGGTGAAGAAGAAAAGGAGGAAAGTAAGGACAGAAAGAATAATAAGATGGTGGAAACTGAAGGAGGAAGAGTGTAGTGTGAGGTTCAGGGAAGAGGTCAGACAGGGGCTCGTGGTGGTGAAGAGGTGCTGGATGATTGGAAAACTACTGCAAACGTGATGAGGGAGACAGCTAGAAAGGTACTTGGTGTCACACCTGGAAATAAAAAGCAAAAGAAAGAGATGTGATGGTGGAATGAGGAAGTGCAGGACAGCATAAGGAGAAAGAGGTTTGCAAAACAGAACTGGGATCAACAGAGCAATGAGAAAAGTAGGCAGGAGTACAAGGAGATGTGGCAGCAGGTAGAGAGGGATGTGGTGAAAGCCCAAGAAAGTCATATGAGAAGCTCTATGTGAAGTTGGACACTAAGGAAGGAGAGAAGGATTTGGCCAGGCAGAGAGACCGAGCTGGGAAGCGTGTGCTGCAAGTTAGAGCAATAAAGGATGGAGATGGAAATGTGTTGACTAGTGAGGAAGAGTGTGTTAAGAAGATGGAAGGAATATTTTGAGCAGCTGATGAATGAGGAAAATGTGAGCGAGAGAAGGATGGATGGTGTGGAGATGGTGAAGCAGGAAGTGGGATAGGATTAGTAAGGAAAAAGTGAGAGCAGCGATTAAGAGGATGAAGAGTGGAAAGTCGGCTGGACCTGATGACATACCAATAGAAGCATGGTGATGTTTAGAAGAGATGGCAGTGCAGTTTTTAACCAGGTTGTTTAATTAGATTTTGAAAGGTGAGAGGATGCCTGAGGAATGGAGAAGGAGTGTGCTGGTACCGATCTCTAAGAATAAGGAAGATGTGCAGACCTGCAGTGGAATAAACTACAGGGGAATAAAGTTGATCAGTCATACTACAAAGCTATGGGAAAGAGTAGTGCACGCCAGGCTGAGAGAAGAGGTGACCATGTGTGAGCAACAGTATGGTTTCATGCCGAGGAAGAGCACCACAGACGCATTATTCGCTTTGAGAATGTTGATGAAGTATAGAGAATGTCAGGGGTTGGATTTGTGTGTTTGTGGATTTAGAAAAAAACTTACGACAGGGTGCCGAGAGAGGAGTTGTGGTATTGTATGAGGAAGTCAGGTGTGTCAGAGAAGTATCTGAGGGTGATGCAGGACATGTATGGCAGCAGTAAAGTGTGCAGTAGGAATGACAAACTGGTTCAACATGGAGGTTAGACTGCATCAATGATCAGCTCTGAGCCCTTTCCTTGTTGCAGTGGTGATGGACAGGTTGACTGACAAGGTCAGACAGGAGTCTCCGTGGACTATGATGTTTGTAGTTTATATTGTGATTTGTGGTGAGAGTAGGGAGCAGGTTGAGAAGAGCCTGGAGACTTGGAGGTACATGCTGGAGAGAAGGGGAATGAAAGTCAGTATGAGTAAGACAGAGAACACGTGTGTGAATGAGAGGTAGGGCAGTAGAGTGGTGTGGTTGCAGGGAGAAAAAGATGGAGGAGTTTGTGTACCTGGGGTCAACAGTACAAAGTAATGGAGAGTGTGTTAGAGAAGTAAAGAAAAGAGTGCAGGCAGGGTGAAGTGGGTGGAGAAGAGTGGCAAAAGTGATTCCTAATAGAAGGGTATCTGCAAGAGTAAAAGGGAAAGTTTATAGGACTGTGGTGAGACCTGCAATGGTGTATGGTTTAGAGACAGTTGCATTGACTAAAAGACAGGAGGTGGATCTGGAGATGTTGAGGTTTTCGTTGGAGTGACAAGGATGGACAGGATTAGAAATGAGTTTATTAGAGGGACAGCACATGTAGGACGTTTCGGAGACAAGGTGAGGAAGGCGCGATTTAGATGGTTTGGACATGTGCAGAGGAGGGACATGGGGTATATCAGTAGGAGAATGCTGAGGATGGAGCCACCAGAAAGCAAGAAAAGAGGAGGGCCAAGGGGGAGGTTTATGGATGTGGTGAGGGAAGACATGCAGGTATTTGGTTTGAAAGAGGCAGATGTAGAGGACAGGGGGGTATGGAGACAGATGATCCTCTGTGGCGACCCCTAATGCGAGAAGCTGAAAGAAGAAGAAGAAGATTACTGTTATTGCACATACACTCAGAAATATCTACTATATCATTCACTTTTCAGTATAAAATTAATAACTACAGATAATTTTATTCTATGCACACTTTTTTCAGCCTTTATGTTTCCAATTAATGACAGAACACGAACATAGAATGATCTATGATGATCACATATTATACAAAAAATATATCTGCTCTAGTTTCGAATGGGTACACCTACAAGTTGGCCCTACAAAGAAGAGATATCTAATTAAATAGCTGACTAAAAAAACAGAAGAATTTCTGTTGTACTCAGTGTAGCACACTGTTAGTAGCGTGTAATAACTGTTTGCAATATATAGTAATGCTTTAAATTAAGGTTCTGCTAATTTATTACTATGAACTTATTAGCTTATTATTAACTGAGATTGCAATTTTTTTAAGTATTGCTTCCTAACTTTTTAATGTATATGGTTTATAAGCACGTCAAAATGTTTAATATGCTAAATTATACCTCAACTCCAGACCAAGGAAAATCTCCATGATGACGACATTAGTCTGCAGCACAGTGGGAGGGCAGCACAGGTCCACAGAATCATCAGGGAGCTTGGAAACTTGGTGCAATTTAGTACCATGCCTACCCACCAGACCAGAGAATATTCTGTACCAGTAGAACACTCATCAAGAAGACAAAGAATGAACCAATCCCAGTCCCATAGAGACCACTTATCCAGGAACCATGTTCAAAAAGAGCACAGTGCAGCTGATCATGGTCCCAATTGCCCTATCCCAGCTACCTGCTGAGGTCTTGCCACAAACTCAAAGACACTGAAGAATTAATCAGATACTAACTTATGCTTGTTTTTCTTACTGGCTAAGGCTTTCTCATAAACAGTACTTGCTCTTTTCTTATATATTCTGCATGCATAATAAGCATTATGACAAGCATGCTATGCATTATTCATTTTAAACATAAAATTAGTGTCACAATAAGGAAAAAGCAACCAAGTAGTCATACACCAACCAGTTAAAATTTTTTAAATTATACATAAGGTTACTTGTCAAACCCCACAAGGGAAAATAAAGTGTTTCTGTAGATTTGTTCTGTTCACAATGTGAATTAATGAAAAGAAAAATTCTGTATTTAAAATTTCTAATAAATGTACAGATGGAGTGACTGCTGACACTGATATTATATAGGAGGACTAAAACCTAATATCTATCAACAGCAGTAGCATGTGTCCACAGTTTTTTGTGGGGTAGTATGATAACGGCAATGCATAACATTAACCATGATTTAGAGCGTTTGGCAAAATTCATAACCCCTTAGCTTTTGTGAAAAAAATATCAACCCACACACCTTGTCTGCACTAACACTTTGCCTTTTGTGTAAACATTGAACAATATCTGGGTGGACCTGGAGTATATATAAACTAATACCATTCTGCTAATACTGTCATTAACTGTCCCCTGCTTGTCCCTTAGAACATAAACCTCTGTCAGAGTTCCTATTTCTGACCACCAGGTGTAAAACTAACTCTATGTGGCAGGGAGCTTTACGGCAGGGAGCTTTACACCATAAAAACACTGGGTTCTTATTTTACTAAACTTTCACATTTGATATCCAGCCTGCTGATTTACTTAGAAATAAAGTAAGCATTATTTATAATTTGTGGTTGATTGTTTATAGTAAAGTGTAATGGAGAGTGTGTTAGAGAAGTGAAGAAAAGAGTGCAGGCAGGGTGGAATAAGTGGAGAAGAGTGGCAAGAGTGATTTGTGATAGAAGGGTATCTGCAAGAGTGAAAAGGAAAGTTTATAGGACTGTTGTGAGACCTGCGATGTTGTATGGTTTAGAGACAGTGGCATTGACTAAAGGACAGAAAGTGGAGCTGGAGGTAGCAGAGCTGAAGATGCTGAGATTTTCATTGGGAGTGATGAGGATGGACAGGATTAGAAATTAGTTTATTAGAGGGACAGCGCATGTAGAAAGTTTTTGAGACAAGGTGAGGGAATCACGAATTAAGATGGATGGACATGTTTAGAGGATGCATCTTCAAGCAGAATGTAGAGAGGTGCCATGTGTCTAACATCCAGTAGCTTTGTGATGTCATTATGGAGGAGTGGAAGAGGATCCCAGCAACAACCTGTGCAGCTTTAGTGAATTTCATTCCCAAGAGGATTATTTCAGTGGTGCTCACACAAAATATTGACACTTTGGACATAGTTTTGACATGTTATATATAATTTTTATAACAATATTTATATTAGTAGATTTAGCCAATTTATATAAGTCAGTCTTAATATTAAGGAACTCTTTCTCTCACTATTATTTATTTAAAGATAAAATATTCAGCATTTACAACTTGGCCTCTAAGTAATAATCATTTCAAATTTAATAAAACGCAGCTAACATTGCAGGAATTAGTGTCTGCTTGCTTCTAAAACCATAAGAAACCAAATGTTTTACATGTGCTGTGAACTGTAGCAGCATTGCTAAACCTTTCAGTTATCTTCTATAGTAACTCCTCAGATGTCACAGTGGTGATTTGCATATCAGCAGTGGCATTTATCATTGTCAATGCAGGTTATAAAAGCATTTTGTTTGTGTTTGTGCATCCGTTGTGCACAAAAGATAAAGCAGAGCTGTATCAGCATACAGTATTTTCAGCCATATCCATGGGGACCTTGCTTCTTCCATTTGTTTTGACAATAAAAAAATCGTGATTTAAATGCACACCTGTAACTCTCAGTAAACCAGCTTAGGTTCCATTCATACTGTTAAAACTGCATTCCCTCAAATTTGTCAGCACAGACTTTGAAAACAGAAAATTGAGTTATAATCATCTCTCAGTTTTTGCATGTCTTTTACCAAATATTCTTTAGAATTGCAGCTGAGGTAAGGCAAGATCTTGCTGCCTGTATAGTATTTGTGGATATTTTACAACCATCATTTGTGGAAATCATCCTTTAGGATCCCTTGTAGTGTGGCCTCTGGAGGAGGTCCAAAAGGATTAATGATTTCAGACACATAATAGTGGATCTTTGTTTGCATCTACTGCTGGTTAAAATATAATTTACACAATACACAATAAGGGTACTTAGATACAAAGATTTTTTTTTTTTCTCCATATGTAATGACATTCAGCGGTTTTGAAGAAACTAGCTAGATTCTGAAAACAGTCTATTAATGACAATATCCTGACAGTTTTTTTTTGTATTTTCAATGGGTTAATGACTTTAAGTTCCCCAAACGCACAAACACACACACACACACACACACCACACACACACACACACACACACACACACACTCGTTTGTTTTATGGATTGATAGAGAAAAGTTGTCTAAAGATGTCTATATCATTATGACTGTTATTTGATAATTTGATGTAATTGTGAATCACCTGAAAGAACCAAATAAATAATACATGAGACTAAGTGTGCAGTTAAATGACATTATCTTGCACCATTTATTCATTCATTCATTCATTTATTCAACTGTTTTATCTTGGGCCACAGTCTGGAGCCAGTATTGGCAACACTAGCCTAACAGGTTTGGATGCCAGTATATCACATTGCACTATGCACCACATTCAGTAATATCAATTTAGTATAACAAATGCATGTCTTTGACAGAGTGTGAACGCTAGAGAAACTGATGGAAACTGATACGCACACAGAAACAACATGCAAAAAAGAGTAACCTTAACTCACAATCAAGATAACACTAAACTGATCCAAAAAGAAATTGCAGCTCAAACCCTGGGATTGTAAACTGGCATTGGCTCCCACTAAGCCATCATAGCACTTGAGCTAAGTGCATTCTTGAATGTTTTCCTATTTATATGCAAAGGTCACCAGCAGTTTCACCACAGAATAAATTGTCAACACCCATTAACTGTCTTTTGTCCTTTAGCCTGTAAAAAGTTAGATTAATCCAATTTTTAAAACAACAAGCTACTGCTCAGTGTCTTCCTGGTTAAATTGCTCGTTATGGCAAACACTAAAAAGACGAAGATGATAAGAAGGTCACATTGGTTAATTTAACATGGATATTTAACAATTCCCAACTGGCTTGACAAATGTATGGATAGACAAGTGTTCCTATTCACCAAACAATATTAAACAGAACAAAGTGTTCTCTAAGCTGCCCAGTGCCAGGGGAGTAGGATGAAAGGAAGCTGATGGGAAATCTTTCACTTCTAAGTATTTCAATAATGTAATCTAGCTCACTCCCAGTTTCTCATTCTCTCTCTTTCAGTAATGCTGTCTCGAGGGGGCCATGCCGCCTGTAAAGCAACCAGCCATAGAGAAAGTGTCTTCGAGAAGTCACTCGATAATGCAAATTTCCTGAAAGTATCATACCAGACATGAACATGAAGACATTTGCGCTACCAAATTAAATGAACTATAACTGACCTGTGTTCTCTGCCATGGATCCACGTATAGCCCCATCATGAATTTTACATTACCCTTTAATGGTCCAGCCTAGAGGATATTGACTGACTGAGGGTCTAATTTATCATTAGGGTTGATGTGAACATGCATCAACCTAGTGCAATGGTAATCTGTCATATCCTGAAGGTTTTGACATTCACACTCAGCTGCCAAACTGATCGGCTGATATATTCACTTAAGACAGATATAATGGTGATTAGGACAATCTAGAGGTTTACTGTGCAAATGGCAAATGCCAGGAAGGAATTAATCTTTATTTATTTTTTGTGTGAAAGTGTAAATCATAATTTTTGCAGGACCTGCCATATTTGATGCAAGTACTTCCACAGAATTTTTGCAAATTTTGTCAAAACCATTAAAACTACAACTACTAAAACATTGCATTCTACAGTTTGATGGATGAAACACTGGCAAACAATGGAGAATAGGACTGCTAATAGCCTTTAGCTTTTAGCCTTTAGCAAAGGGCAGATGATGGCCTAGCTGTCTCCAAGAAAGAAGGAAGGTGCCCTTCTGACAATGAAAAAGCAGGGAAGAAAACATCAGTCAAACAGGGAGAGCATGTCATGGTTGTAGTTTGCACCATTTGGAATATAAAATAGCCTGTAAAATGTAATACACCAAATACACAGTTTTGTCTACTGTGTTGCTATGATAAAATTATCTGAACATTGTCAATCATGGAGTATTTATGAATAGTAATCAAATTGAGTAAAATCTTATACCTACATTTTGGAACAGTGTACTATAGATGCCAACTGACTTTTAGTCTTACTCAAATAGCTCAATCATTTAAAATAAAAGTCAAATAAAGACTATTTTTCCCTTTACTTTCTTTACAATTCTCTTTTAAATATTCTTAAGATTTATGACTGGGTATTTCTAATGAGATTTGCAAGCAGTGTTTGTTTAGCCTTTTTTTGGCTTGCACTCATTTCTGCCTTTCCAGTTTAAGTATTGATAAGGATTATGATAATGATGAATTTCTTTTTTTTAAACAAGGAATAGTTCTGTAGTATAATATTCTCTTGTGGCTTTCTGAATTCTGCATTTTTATATATATATATATATATATATATATATATATATATATATATATATATATATATATATATATATATATATATATATATTATATATATATATATATATATATATATATATATATAAAATGAATCATCATGATGCATTCATACTCCCTTCTCAACTAATAAAAAATATATATGATCTGGATGGCAAAATATAAACTTTAAACAAAAAACTAATTTTGTCTACATCATTTCATGGCTTACGTATGTCTATACTAGTGTAAAATAGGTCACTATATAAACTGTACTGATTTGCAAAATTTCCATTTTTCTCACTCCGAGTTAGCTCTTCCTATTTCAAAACAGCCTGCAGACTCCTGTGCTTTAGCCGAAGGCTGCTTACGTGTATCGTAGCACATTCTATCAAACATACAAAACAAATTACTGAGGCACTCATATACCACACACACTATACACCAGAAGTAAAATGCATGTGAGCCAGAATGTAGAATAAAGGACATGAGCATCTCATAGTTGTCTGAACAGACAGGGTGTATGGTGGCTGGAAATTCCTCAACATTCCACAGCAGAGTATGTGCCCGTTATCAGAATGTCTACTGCAATGGCAGGTATATTCGTTATTGTCATTTGCCTTTCTCAGGTAAAAAAAACTTATTTTCAGAGTAATTCTGGCAGAAAAAAATTTAACACTGAAAATAAAAACTGTGCCATCTGGGGCTGGACGAATGGCATAATGTCTGATATTGATCACAGATGGGTTAAAAAAAAATATACCATATGGATGCAGGTACTGCATTACATTACAAGGTACTTTATTTAGAAAGTAAAAAAAGATGGAAAGTTTTAGTATATTTCTCTGTGTGTGTACCCAAGTGTGCTTTTTATAAATATGTTATAAATGTTGAATTAATTATAGCCATAGAGAGCTGAAAGATTTACATATACCCTAACACATTGCTGCAATAAATTATATATTGTAAATATACAATTATGTAATTATTATACTTAGGTAAAATAAACTTAGCAGCAGGTATCCTCAAAAGAGATTTAAAAAAGACTAGCATTCTAGTCTGTCAGAGCAAATGATAAACAAACGTCTGTGTGCATAAATCCCTCCTCTGTTTAAAGTAAATCAATGCTTCCACCATGTGGCCACATCTTGTCATTACTAGTAAGGGTCCTGTGTTATCCATGTTTACATCCAGTATAGAAAGACATACAGTAGATTATATAAAATATTAAACACATACAACTGTGAACTTTTGTTCATTTAGCAGCCGCTACTACTCATGCTCAAACAATTAATGTTCTTTTATTATTATTATTGTCAATAAACCACTTCTAAACAATAAAAACGTTCATAACCAATCCATGTTAAAAAACATATAAAAGACTAGAGGCATGCACATATAAGAAGTCCCTTTAATTTGACCACATTTCCCCAAATTACTCAATTACATCATATATCATATGAGCACAAGATGGTGCTATTGTATCAACCTTTTTGCATTACAAATTCCCACTCTGACATGTTGCATCAACACAACCTTATTCACATATCTGTATATGATATTGTTTTTGTATATTATATCTTGACAAATATTCATAAATACAAATATCTTAGCCCTTGTATGTGAATATCTCTCATAAGTGAACATTGAGAATAGAGCACAGGGTCTGGAAACTGTAAAATAGAGAGAGAAATGTACTGAAATATATGCTGAAATGTAACCTTATGCACATTATATTTTAGGTTATACAGGCACAAGTTCTAACTGTGGGCAAATAATGTGTTTAGGTTAGGACCTGCCTGTATTTCCAGACAACCCAAGCCTTAAATAAAGTAGTTTAAGGGTTCTTTGGCAAATTAAGAGTCCCACAACACAACGTTCCAGGGTTCTCCACAAAATCATTCAAGGGTTTCCCCCAAAAATCATTGTGCACTGCATTTTACAGTATGACCAGTTAATGTGTTCCCATTTCATTAAAGAAAAAAAACAGTAGCAGTAACACAATTCTACTCTTGAACACATCAGTTCTTTTATGAAGGTAGACATACGTGTCAAAAGTAAAGTGTATGCTATTTGTATGAAGTGCAGCACAGAAAGTTATGTGCAATCATACACAAAAGGGAATTTGTTAGATGGATTTATTTTTACTAACTTGAATAATTTTTGCTTCTAAATGAAAAACCTTTAAGTTGAGGGTTCCACATTGGAATAATTAAGGGTCTTGTTATACATAAATACATTTATATATGCTGTAAATGAATAAAATGTTAATTGTATATGAACTATATATAAATATACGAACGATCAAGCTTAAACATGTTGATTTATGTATTTAACCTCTATATTCCCCACCTAAATTCTTTTGTTGTAAACTTCATTTTTGTGAGAATTTTCACTTGTGAGAATAAAACATGTATTTTAAACTGAAAACAGGGTTCTGGATAAGTATTTGTGTACACTTCATTCATCTTCAAATTACCTTAAAAGCCTAAGTGAAGGTTGAAAAACATCACAGGAAGTAAAAAATGTGATGATGATGATGATCATATATTTGGCTCCCATCAACACTAATAATAAATTGTTATCAAATGTGAATATATACATCATGTAAGAGACACCCTTTTCCAACAACATACAAATATCCTCTTTTTTATACAAACAAGCAACGAATGGTTAAGGGCCTTGTTCTAGGGCCCAGAAATAGCAGCTTGGTATTTGAACTTCTGATCAGTAGTCCAACCTCTTAACCACTAAGTTACCACTCCCATGGATCCTCATTTATATGAAACCTAATAATTTAACACAGTTTCGGGGATAACAGATTTATTGTCACTTACACCAAGAACATTCAGCCTGGCTGCTTCTGTCACATCAGTGTCAGCACGTGCTGGAACAAACTCCCTTTCACAAGCTCCTCTGCCATACACTGTTCTAAAAACCAATTACAAAACACACCTTATCTCAAGACTTATGATGATGCACACCTGTTCCTCATCTTCATGTTATCTGGATTCACTAGATTCATCAGTCAATGCAAAGCTTTACTGTCATCTCAAAAGGCTGTGCATTGACTCTTTCATTGCTAATTTAATTATCTGTGTTTTGTTGTTGTTGTTGTTTACCTATTTGTTTTTTGTGTCATCTTGTTAATGTATTTGCTGATCATCAGACCTCCTGGGTGTTATCGCTTATTCTGTTTGTTTATTTTCTCTTAAAGTACTTTTTTTTTTATGAAACTCTGTTTGGCACTTCATGACACAGGACTTTGCCTCTGACATGGAAGCAGCAGGTTTCAACAATCTATTCCAAGCCATCACAGATCAGGCCCACATAGTAGGAAGGCAAGAATAGCTAATCACTGTTTACACTACTTTGGGAAACCTAATAAACCAGCTCCATAAATTACTAGTGCCAATCCTGATCAAATTCATGCCAGGTCTTTGGTCTGGACAACTCATTGTCTAACCTGGTGTATATGACAAATGCTAAAGATTTCTGCTAAAAGTCTCACTTCATCTGAAGACTTCAAAAAAAGTTGTGCAGATATAGTTGAGACTGTGCAGTCCTACAATCATTTTGTTAAGTATTTTTGTTCTGCCTTTAAATCCTAAATCAATGACACTGCACAGCAGCCAAATTTGACCCTGTAGTACTTTCTACAGAAATTGATTGAAACAATCCAGCTCTGAACGGCATCTTGTTAAGGGTGGAGAAAAGCTATAGTTACTGAACTGTCCTGTAGAGACTGCTATCTGTCACAATATTTACTCACTGAAATAGTTATACCTCTTGGCAAGATATTTATGGAAAGAAGAAAACCTGGCCCTACACAAGCACCAGTTGTTGAAGAATAAGAAATGATTTCCTTCTCACTAAACATTGTACATTGTAGACTGGCCACAATCCAAGAACTCCACATAGATACTAGCCCAAGCTCAGAATCAATTACTTAAGCTGAGTATTGACAATGCTACCCACTGTACTACCCTGTCATGCAGACATGTTACATGTTAGATAAATTCATCCTAGCATGTATATATGACATCCAGAAATATTCTGCACACAACTTCCCTGAACATATCAATGTCTTACACAGACTCCAAGCCAACAACCTTCTTGTCAAAGAGAAAATAAAAAAAATGCCTTTCTCATTATCCACAGAGAGGGGATGGTCATGGATGATGCAAAGGCCCTGGTCACAGAAAGGCAGAATTAAAATGTGAAAGCCCTTTAACATATTTTTTGCTTCACATTTTCTTTTGGTAAATTCAAGACTAAAAACTGGTTTAGAATTCAGTGGAACTCAAATTTTATGCAAGTATTTGCTACAGCCCCATTCTAAAACCAATTCTGACTCAGTCCTGTCAATCAAATTGTTATTGTCTATAAATTTTAAAGAAGAGGCACCACTGGGAAAAGAAGCTGAATATTTATTTACCGTTACTGCTTCATGTCTCTACAAGCCTGATGAGTGTTGTTTTCTTTCAATCACTGGTTCATTATTTCTTAATAACTGGATAAAAATGGAAACCGATGCCTTGTCTCAGTTATTTCCTGGCAAAACAAAAACCAGCCTAGTGAATTATACTTCATAAGTTACACAAAATTCATGGTTCGGTACGCACCTCAGTTTTTGAAACGCAGTTTGGTTCAATATCGGTACAGTTAGGGGGAAGGAAATGTAAAACCTAAAATTCCTTGCCGTTTTTTTTATTATTAACTTTTGTGAACATTAACAGTTTACATTTTAAAAACAATTTTAAATAAAATGCTTACTTGGTTAAATAATATATAAAATAATATTTTATAATATTTTATACAAATAAAATAGAATTAATCAAAATAATGCAATAAATTGTTTTGTTATACTGCTTAGATTGAGCAATCAAATAAATTGGCACAAATTGATTACATTTGTTAGACCCC
This sequence comes from Silurus lanzhouensis, assembly GCA_039877035.1. Classification (NCBI taxonomy): domain Eukaryota; kingdom Metazoa; phylum Chordata; class Actinopteri; order Siluriformes; family Siluridae; genus Silurus; species Silurus lanzhouensis. Next base: position 2,010,674 of record JBCEWE010000163.1, on the reverse strand, counting down.
ATTTGGGTAATACATTTTTATAATTTCAGCATACTGTAACAAATGTCTTTATTCCTTCCATCCATCATTCATTTATTTCCTCGATATGCAGAATTGTCAGGATTTACAAATTTTGAGGGAAATGATTGAAGCTGGACATAAACCGCTAAAAAACCCATTGTGCTAGTGTTAGTCGATAACCAGCGGCTAACACTAGTGCTATGGATTCTTTAGCGTTTTCATGCATGCGCAAAACAAATCTTATGTCCAGTACAGAGTGAGTAGCCACAGTGACACGGCACTAACTCTGGTTTCTTTTTTTATACCCCTAGCTTTGTGTATGTTTTCATGTTTTCCTTAATGCGTTCCTGAGGGAACTCAGATTTTATGTTTCACACGTGAAAAGGATTGCATTCGGTACATATGTTCACCGAACCGAAAGCCCTGTACCGAAGCCTTTCGGTACGAATACATGTACCATAACCACAATTCCCACAGTCCTACATATGTGCTACTTAAATGTTTCTTACTTACCACGTATTTAGGGAATGACTACCATTTTGGTAGTAATACTGTAGACAAGTCTTATCTCTCTTCCAGCACTGTCTTGCATGTATTTGTGTAGAATTGATATAGTATAGACAATGTAATTCAGACCAACCAGTCAATCCTCGGCTAATCATCTTCGTGATTATTGTACAAGTAGAGCAGGCTAATGATAAAAGGAGACACATACCAAAGACTTTTTGCCACAAAGAAACCAATAAACTATCATATTTCGTACTTTGGATAGAATATGCACATTATTCTCTCAGTCACATGGCTCACACCTTTTTAATGTGGGTCTTGGTTTTCTATTACTCTGAAAATGTAACACTACACCATGAAGGGAAATATCATAGGAGTCATTCGACGAATAGTTAAAATATATAGGTCCAACACAAACACTAAAAGGCACATACTGTATATACCATTGCTCATGTTATCTATTATTACAAGAGATAAATTTAAAATCACTAAGCATGCTAATGACCTATGAACTGCAGTTACCACACCAGTACCACTTGTCACCCAGTGTCCATGTGTCACTGCTTACTTGGGTGACGCATTTTGAGTTGAGTGACATCTACGCCTTGACATGCAGGAGCCTTGGACATTCAGACTATCCTTAACTGTTATTGTCACAGGGCCCAACTACATTATCTATTATTAACTCCTAACTGAGTTGAAAACAATTCAAAGCATAAAGAGTAGATTTTGGTTTAGCCTGATTAGTTAGGATAAGAAAATGAATTCTTGCAGGAAAAGATTGCAAGAAAAGATGCTACACGTTATTATGCCAGTTGCAGATTGCATAGTAAATCAGGTAAAAGTCATATATTCTATATTTTTCTCTATTCTTCCTCTTATAACAACTGACTGGATTATTTGAATTTGCCATAAAGAAGGACTTTGATGTTCATTATGAAATTTATTACATCAGCAGCCTCTTTTCTAGCAGGGCTAAGGCAGGTGATTAAATTATAAAACGATGCATGTATCACAATTTTAAAACACAAACTACAGCACAGCCTGCTGAACTACAGCAACTGATATTCTAAAAGATGAGGTACAATGATTATGCTGCAATTAGCCAGAATTGTGTTGTATTTGATTACTAATTAAATCTGTATGAATACGTCATTTTTATTATCGCACCTAATGTTATTTTTACTATTAAAGAGCAAGCATTAAACATACAATCCTTTAAGAATAAAATCTGTTTTCATTTTAAAACCAATCACAAAATTAGAGTTACAAAATTTCCACAGAACTGAAAAGTTGTACGTAAATTGTCTGAAACTACAGATAATTGTTTGTAAGTTTGTGTGTTTATGTCAGTCTGTCTATGCATACATGTATGTTCCCCAAATAAGAACCTAATCTGCTTTACATTTTCCATATTTATTTTCCTTAATCTATAGCCAACAAGACTGTAGGAACTCATCCCATTATCTATGGTCAAAATAGAAAAAAAGTGTTCTTCAATTTAGTTTCTTTGATATTTTTGCCATCGTGGGGTCTTCTGGGCTGTTTTAAAGACTTTCAGTCACAATATCCTGACATCGCTCAATGTGTTTTCTCTCCAAATGCCACAGAAGAATGCACTCATCTATTGAGTTTGAGCAACTCTTGGGAGGTAGAAGCTAAAAAAGCCTTGTGGGCTTTGATGCAGAGTTGTGTGTTAGGTTGCAATGGTTAGCTGTTAGAAGAGGCAGTGTTGGGAACAGAAGAGTCAGCGGAAATGTGTTTCTGTTCTCTCTCTTTCTCTCATTGTCTATTTAAGGGCCAGTAGGAGGGGGATAAGGAAGAGCAAAGGAACCCACAGCAAGCTTTAATGTGTTAGTTGTTCTGATGTCACTTATGTTATTGATTATGCATGATTATGTGCTCACAATCCATAACTGAGTTAGATTAAAATGAAAAAACAAAGCTGTTTTGTTTGTAGTGGCTTACCGATGCAATGCCTGGAGGCCATTAGATCTGTTCTGATCGCATGAGATCAAGCAAAACTGTTTTTTTTTTTTTTACTCACACACTAATCACAAACACATGGCACTCACAACAAATACTCTGAATTATATGACAATCAAAATAATATTAATGTATCTGTAATTAATATTACTTTATTATCTAATTGCATTAAGGAGTATACAGGAGAATATGAATCTCAATATAACTTAAAAAAAATAAATAAATAAAAAAGAAGCTTTATTCTAATTTATACTGTATTTGAATGTTAATTATTTTTAAAATTCATAACTGTGTGGGAAACTTGCAAAAGAAAAGCAGCAAAAGTTCTCTCAGTCACTGTTCAGTAAGTGCCAGCAAAGAGGTGTGAATACAATAAGCATAATGATGCTTAAAGAATATACTTGTGTCTTCAGTAATTCTTCTGAGTATATGTTAATTCAGTGAGACAGCTGCAAGCCTGTTGAAGTCAAACCCACATGTGGTCAAAACAACCATGGTGGCACGGACATCCAGCAGACCTGCCATCCTGCTGCAGTCCTGATCACTCTGACTTTTGTCCATCAAAACATGGGCTGTGGTCCCTATGTGTTTGTTCTGGGGAGAGTACAGTCCTGTGATTTGTCACTGCGAGTCTGTGTTGCACTGTGGGAAAGCAGACCGCAGAAGGCCCTGGAGGCTCTGTTGTACTCGGAGCAGTTTTCCGCACAAGCCAGCCAGAGGAGTAGTGGAGAAAGGGACTTTAGTAAAACCACGTTTTCTCTATATTAAACTGACATGCCTGAGAATGAGCAGTAATTAGAACAAGGTGAGTGGGAAATGTGCCATTTAACAAAGACCGTTGTTTCCCTACTGGTGAAGCAGAGTCTGGGGCCTTTCCTCAGATGCCTCATGGACCTCATTGCTTTTGGTTCAGATCCCACAACAAATTATTTCAACATTCTTACCTGTGTAGGATTTCTCAGACAAATTAGTTAAAGATTATGAGAGGCCATATAGCCTATATCTATTTACTATATACTTTATACATATGTATAAGTCTTTTAGTCAGGATGCAACTTGTTACTTTGCTTTGAAGGAAGCTTTACTGCTAATCCTGTGTTTTCTTTGCATGCACACTAGTCAAGCAACATCAAGTTTTTCAGTCTTCCAAAGTGTTCTTGTTTCTACCTAACCTAAGACTGATTTTAAAACCCAATAATTTGTGAATTTAAGCAAGAAAGGTCTTATGAGGCCACTCTGTCATAACTGTCCTGCCTAATATACTTCAAATATACAGCTGGCACACTCTACATTTTTCACACAGTTTATACACACAATCCATCAAAGCAACAAACCATGAAAACCTAATCACACAATCACACAGCTTGTTCTGAGATCAGAAGAGACCTTCAATGCAAAGTAACTATTGCAAATGAGGATGATAGTAATATGCAGGTATGGCCTAATTTCTAGTTTAGTGCCAGATTACTGTGCATGTGAAAGAAGCAGTGAGCCCTCACATCTATTAACATATTCATTTGCATGTTTCCTTGGTTCTCAGGGCGGATGCAAATGTTGAAAATACACACACACACACACACACACACACACACACACACACACACACACACACACACACACACACACACACACACATATATTTATGCACAGTATACATGACTGATGGTGTGAAATGCTAATGCACCGTGCAGTGTATTAATACTGTATACAGTATAGTCCAAAATTATTGTCACTATTCTTTTAAAAGAACAGATTGTTGTATAAAATAAAGTCTTGCATTGTTGTATACCACACATAATTATATATTTTTTACGAAAAGAAACATAAAAAAAATATATATTATTGTGTAAAACTGCTCTTAATTTTGTTTCACATTTCAAATCTTGTTGTCAGTCATTCTGGGAGAGAGAGACACAGTGAGACAGATGCTTGTTAATATTCACAATAACAGATAATAGAACACAAAGCAGTTTACAAATTTCATTTATCTCCCTAGTAGTCATGGGAATTCAAGCTCTTTTCAGTGAGTCAGATCAATTGGCTCACCATGCAGAGCTGGTTCTTTTTCAGTTACAAAACATTTCCTTTCCAGATTTGACAATATAGGGATGCTTTAAGAAATCATTCTCTGCCATAAAGAAGCAAAATAACACTACTTTCTACTATATTAACTTAAATACTTGTTAAATCAGTAGCTATTCAAATGTGCATACAAAAACATTATATTTTATGTACTCCATTTAGGGTTTTTGTGTGTACTGGTAATCAATACTAAACTATGTATAGTACATAGTTCAAGCACAAGCACAGATGTTGGAAAGGGAACATATGATTTAATAGCACCAAGAAAGAGAAGCTAAACTGCTTAGATCTTAAAAAGGAAAATGATTGATACCTGCAAGATCTGGCTCAGAAAGCCATCTTATTGTGAAGCATACAGCTCTAATCCCCAAAAGATCACAATGTCAGAAATGTACACATTGGTTGATGCTTAGTGTTATCAAGTTTTAAACCCATTTATAAAATTGCCACCTCAATAACAACAAGCAGTTGGAACGATTGCTCTAATAAAGTTCATCTGGAGAGCAACCCACAACAAGCAGCACTTTAATTTCACCAAACGTCATTCAAACTAAAATTGAAATCAAGCTGTGGCAAGATGTGACCAAAATGCTTTGGCAATGCACACTATCAGCAAACGTATTTACTGAAAAATGAACATTGGGATTGCACACAAGATAAAAACATGCTACACACTGTGAAATGTATTGGCTTACTGGTGCTTTAGGGGCTTATGTGAGGCTCTTATGAAGGTGAGGCAGAGAAAAAAAGATGTGCACTGTACCCAGGTGTATTGTGCCTTTTAAAAAATACTTTGTGCAATGTTTATATAGATAGATAGATAGATAGATAGATAGATAGATAGATAGATAGATAGATAGATAGATAGATAGATAGATAGATAGATAGATAGATAGATAGATAGATAGATAGATAGATAGTGTTTTTCTTATTACTGGCACATATGGGCCATTGAGATGCTGGCGAATGTAGAAAAAAGTTATTTACTGTAATGTAATCTGACAGATATCTGTTACTAAAAAGAAGGGCTTGGTCTGCCAATAACATTTAAAATACGTTTTCAATTGTGCATTTTGCAAACCATTACCATCTTTCCATGTGGTTTACCAGTGCATAAATAAAGAAGATGGCTAAAAAAAAAACATTAAAAAAAAACAATTCCTTATTCACCATTAAGTTTGTGTAACACCAATCTTCATTCAAAGAATGAATGTATTATTTGGATTTTCCTGCTTACAAACTATTTTAGTAAAAACACTTGTGGGTCTATATAAAGTGAAAATCAAATGCAGAAGTACGTTACTGTTATTTATGATCCTCATAATATGCCAGGATGTGCTGAAGTACTATACTATGTGATCATGGCAGAGGATGTGCTTACTATAAAATGAGTACTTTCATTCTGACTTCAGACTGTAAAAACTACCTTCAAAGCCTTTAAATTTGAGCTTGCATTTAAGCTCAGTCATATAGTTTGAAATCTAATAAAACTAGCAGGGAGTTTGCATATGTAGTAAGTCTTTATTTCATGCGTTTGCAAATAGTTTGCATTTAACCACAGCATACAGTCAAAAAATTATTAATTCATCCCTGGTTTCACGCACTAGTCAATAAACATGCACTACTCCATAACCTATGTAAGCGAATAAGTGAGTGAGTGAGTGAGTGAGTGAGCGTGTGAGTGAGTGAGTAAATAAGCATGTGTGTGTGTGTGTGTGTGTGTGTGTGTGTGTGGTGTGTGTGTGCGTGCGTACGTGCGTGCGCGCGAGAGAGAGAGAAAAAGAGAGAGAGAGAGATAGAGAGAGAGAGAGAGAGAGAGAGAGAGAGAGAGAGAGATAGAGAGAGAGAGAGAGAGAGAGAGAGAGAGGTGGAAAGGAAAAAAAGGAAGAAAAGTCAGCCTTTATTGCTCTCTTTTGTTTGTTTCTCACACAAAAGAAAGAACATAAATTTAAAGGAAAGAGAAGCTGCAGCCTCCTTAGTCCTCCTATCCTCCTCTACTGCACCAATAGCAATAGCTCTACCTCCTTTCCCCAAACCCTCAACTCTCCCAACTCAAAACACACACACACGCATGCACACACACACACACACACACACACACACACACACACACACACACACACACACACACACACCGTCGCCCGAGGACAAGGTCGGTTCGATTTCGACTCATTCCATGCCAGGGATCCACACCGGTAATTTGACCTGTCACTAAAGTCATGAATCACATTGGAAAGGCATTATTAGTTAAGGTGATTTATTAGAACCACGTAAGACACTTTCTTATACAAAGAAGAGGAACCAGAGGCCCTTTGGCATGGGGGCTGCGGCATACAGCTTAGGGTGAGATCTGGGGCTCAGCCTTAGGGGGCCTTCAAATATTTAGATGGCCCTTCACATATGCAAGTTTTAAGTAAAAGTTTACTTAACGGTACTCAAAACTAAGAGCTTAAAATTGGGCAAGTAGCTCACAAGCAAGTCATGTCAAGTTATAGATAAGGATCAAGTGATTATGTGCATTTAGCCTTAAATGCACACTGTCAATCATAAACTAAAATGATGTTCGAACACAATCGGTCTTAGAATGGAAATATTAATAAGCTGATTCATTAAGTTCAATCATCAGTCTTAATTTATCAAAACTGTGGATAATATATGTCACATACCAGTCTATTACACATTTGACATGGCCTAGCTAAACCTTTTTATTCTCATGAAGGATGACACATGTCTCACCTCTAAAAGCACCACCTTATTTTGGTGAGGTACTCTTAGGCTGTGTATAACTGATTTCCTGTTCTAGCTGTATGCCTGGAATTCAATGAAAGAAGGAGGAGAAGCATTTATTGTCTTACCTTAGGCTTAACCTGCTAAATATGATAAGTTCATCATGGCAAAGTTGCAGATTTTTGCACACAAACCATGGTCTGCCCAGGGATTGTCCAGAATGAGCACAAGAAATACTGCATAATGTTTGAGTAAGAATAACTAAAATTATTCATGTATTTATTTGAACAAAGACAATATGGATTTAACCCCCATAATAAAATGCTTTAATATTGCAAAATGTGATAAATATGATCAACTTTGCCCAAAGTGTGCTGTGTAGTGTTGGAAAGATTGTCTAATAAAAGGTCTTAAAATGTATGGTAAAAGTTTTTTGGTTTTGGCGTTTTTCACAACAATAATCTCTTTTTTTTATGAATTAATATTTTTTTGCTTTTATGCTTTTATGCTTTCTCATGCTAACTGGAGCTTGAGAACAAATAAAGGAGCAATTTGTAATATTTAAAGCCCTCTAGTGACCCTAAAACAAAGTGCACCTCTAATGGAAACACTAACAAGCTTTCCACTTCAATCCAAACCTACGCCTTCTCTGAGTATCTCATATACTTCAACACTTTAGTTTTAAGACGGCAGGGCTGAGTAACTCTGAACTTTATCTCTAAACCCTGGGGAGACAACTTATGGAGCAGAAAAATTTAAACAATCATTTGGTGGAGCTAATAACAATAATAATAATAATAATAATAATAATAATTGCCTTTTGGGAAGTTGTGTCGCCTTAGAGGAAAAAGTCAAACTAGTACAAGGTATTTCTTTCAAAATACTTTATAGTAACCAAACCTTGACCAGGTTAAAAACCTATTGGAGAATAGCTTTGCTAGACACTGCTCATGCTTGTACTGAGAAATATCTTGGTAGTGTGAAATTATATCCCATAGTATCATGCATTTCTAATACATTATCATTACCATTTTTATTGAAGCAACGCAGAAAAGAACTTATATGAACACAGTGCAAAATGTCTTTTTTTATTATTTAACCCTCTATTGCACAGCGTTGCCCTCAGGCAACAAAATATTTCCTTAAGCCCTAAATCTAATGGATGTCTCTTTAAATATTTTGCAATCAACTAGAAAAGTTAAAAAGTATCAAAGAACAATCCAATAAGGTCTGGGAGTCAGTATCCATAATTATTTAAAGGCGGGACTTCCTTTTCTGCCACATGGTCACAGGAGCACATGGTGTGAGGACGAGTTAAGATTATTTACTTTGGTAATCTTATTTAAATTGAAATTAACTGTAAATTATGGAGAAGCTTTTTGGCATGGTCTAAAGATTTTTTGTTTATTTAGCATTTTTTAGAAATTAAGTTTTTCTTTTTGTTGCCTCAGGGCAACGTTGTGCAATAGGGGGTAGTTTCTAAGGATGTTTTTGCTGACAATGTGTTTTGATGTCATCACATTATGACATCACATGACTATTTATGCACAGTATAAACCCTTATGTGTTAATTTATTTATTGTTTTTTACTTATTTTACACATTGCATTGCATGTGTTGCTGATGTGATGCCTCTTGCGTGGTGGGAGGTAATCAAAAGATTTTTTCATTGCTGCAGCAACAGTTTACAGCTCACAAGAATGGCTGATACAATACAATATACAAGATTCGGCCTCTCATAAATCACATCCTTACCAAGCTAAAAGAACTACCTATGTGTGAGACATTAAGTGTGGATGAACAAATAGTACCATTTAAGGGCAAGAGCAGATTCAAGCAATTCATCCCCAGTAAACCAAGAAAATGAGGTTGCAAATTCTTGGAGGATGGCATTCCACACAATTTTGGGATTTATACTGGGAATGCTGTCCATCCACCTGAGCTTCTAAATGTAGGGGCAAGTGGGAATGCAGTACTGCGCCTAGCAGAAGCAATACAAAAAAAATAATAATTTCTAATTGTTCTTCAACTGATTGGTGCTTACCCTATATCTCATGTCAAAAGATGGGACAGAGGCTAAAAGAGAAAGATCGAGGTCCCATGCCCTGCAGCAGTATCCACTCACAATCAGCACATGGGTGGTGTTGACTTGTTGGATTTGTTGATTGCTTTATATCATAATAACCTCAGATCAAAGAAATGGTATTACCGTTTAGTCTTTCATTTGATTAATATGGCAGTGGTGATATGTTGTCTCATCTACAGACGGGATTGTGCTAACAATGGACTGACGAAAGGTGACCATATGTGTCTGAATGCCTTAAAGTCCCAAATACCACATAGTCTGTGCAAATCATAAAAAGATGGGAGAAAGCAGGGGCAGGGGCCAATGGCTCCCATTCCTAACCAGGATGTCTGCTTGGACAATACCTCACATTGGCCAATAATGTGTGACAAGAAGGTGCAGAGTTTCAAGTTGTACAGGAACACCAAAAGTGATGTATAAAAGGTATAATTTACACCTCTGTTTCATAGCAGAAAGCTGTTTATTTTTTTTTACACAGAATGAAGTACATAAAATAACACATCACACTGCATGATACAAACACACACCTGGGGGTTGGGTGTCTAGATGGTGCATTAACGAGGTAAAAACATTGCAAAAATGTATAATATACTGTTTCTTTGTACATGAAGGTTGTATCTACAGGAACTTATAACTTCATTTTAAAGAGAAAATTAAAGTACATGATCATATCAGTGCCATCAGGTGGACATTCTAAGAGACTGTAGATAAAGGTGCATTGATTGGATCTTAACAGATTAACATTATGGTTAATAAATACAGAGCAAAACATGATTAAAATGTTAGTAATTATAATGATGTCTTAGAAGAAAAGTCCTGTCCTGACACAGAGCAGAGATTTTTGGTAAGTCTGACTGTAGTCAGCAGGTAGCATTTTTATCACAGTAGAGCTGAAGTATCCTCATGCTGAACATGCTCCACTGTTTGAATAGTAGATTTCAGAGGAGATGTGGGGTGATCTCCACAATTGTTTGTGTAGCAGCTTCTTGCACTTCAGAGGATTCTACAGTATTGAGGACTCCCAATGATACCCCATTATCACACACACAGTGAAAAGGTAAGGCCAGAAGGCAGGTGCATCTTTTTTTTTTTTTTTATTAACATGTCCAACTGTATTTTTATCTTATCCATTTTAATAGAAAGAAATATAATTTTTTAAGATAATGACTGTTTATAGCATCTATATATATCTATAACTTACAAATTATAATAGAAATTAAATGTACCTATCAAACAGTGGTTGACAAAGTACACAAACAGTCTGTACACATGTACTTGAGAAAAAGTAGAGATACAGTATATAAAATATTACTCCAGTAGAAGTAAAAGTGCTCCCTTTAATTTATCACTTGAGTAACAATAAAAAGTAGTATTTGCCTTAAAAATTTACTTAAGTATCTACATAGTATGATTGATTATGGCTATAATGTCCTATTAGCATTTTTATCACAAGACTCTTTCTTAATGAACTCAGTTTATATGAACAGACTTTAATGTTACTCTTAGCACACCAATCTTTAATAGAATGATATTAATGAGTTAAGACGCTGTGGCAAGTTAGAGTCAGAGGTTTCTTGCAAAATGTATTCCTCTCAAAATGTTCTGCTTGATGTTGAACTGATGCTGAACTTTATGTTCGTGCTAAGTAGATGGCGGTTCTAGCATGAATGACAAACTGAGTGAACCAGGTCATGACCCAACGTCTCCCCCATTGATTAGTTTCAGCTTTGAAAAGCTCCTCTCTGCATCAGCTACCGTCACTGGATGAGTAAGACATATTCTCAAAGCAGTCCACGAATTTGGAAACATTTCTGAAAACTCTTTCATGTAGAAATATCACCCTTAATGCATTAATTGCACCATTAAATTCACATGTCATTGTTTACAATTTATCAAAATCTCAGAACCAAGAACTATACAACTCCTTGGCTAATTGTAGTCATAAGATACATCTATATCCTTAACATATATCTTTTAAATTAGCCTTTAAGCTGCACTGGAGATTCCCCCTTACTGAACTCAGTTCATGACCTATTCAGTACAATCACAGAAAACCTTTAACCATAACCTACGTGATATAAAGTTATTAGCCTATTTCATTCAATGCATTAGCCTTTACTATTCTCATAACGAGATGATCTGCATACACACCTTTATCTTTTGCACGTTTCAGCCTACTTCTTTCTTCTTTTTTCTGAATTGGGCTTCTGAGGGTTTAAACCTTCTTTTGTCACCCATAATTTTAATTTGGATTCAGCTCTGCTTATTGATGTGACGTCACCCAACCTCCACCTCTCATTTTCCTCCTCTCCGGGTGGTGGTTCCCGACCAGGTTGAGTCACCGTGACATGATATAATAATTGAAGCAACAGAGCAAATGAGCGGTTAAAATAATAAAATATATAATTTGTTTTGCGTGGTCGCCAATGCCTAAATCCGCCACTGCTAAGCGGCAACCAAAACAAGTTTAAACCAGTGTGCACTCTACTCTTTCTTTCAGCTTTTCCAATTAGGGGTCCGCTTGTTTGATTTGGCACATGTTTTTACGCTGGATGCCCTTCCTAACGCAACCCTCCCCATTTATCCGGGCTTGGGACCGGCACTAAGGCTTGTGCAACCCTAATGGCTGGGGTCGGTTCCCTGACCGGGGATCGAACCCGGGCCGCAGCGGTGAGAGCGCCGCATCCTAACCACTAGACCACCAGGGAACATAGTGCGTGGTCTACCCTGATTTGTGTTATTACTGCGCGCTTGACCAGTTAAGTTTTTATCCACTTATAAAAGAAAAGGAACGGCTGAATTTGCAAAATATATGTGAGTAAAAAAGATAAGAATAAAATATATTTGACTTTGAAATGTAATGAAGTTAAAATAAAAATCTCCCAGAAAGGAAATACTTGAGTAAAGTACGGATACGCGAAACACTATATAAAGAACATTAACGAATTTACTGTCCACCACTGCAATCAAAATATTCAATAAAAAAAATTAAATCAACTCTACATCACATCACAATGCCAACGATTATCTTATAACCTATAACAGCACAAGCTTTCTTGTTTCTTTATTAACACCATAGTCTAAAAAATTCTAATAATTAAAACAAAGGCTGCTTATTTTCTTAAAAGTCAAATTGATATTTCTGGATATTTAAAAAAATGAAAGATAATTTCCCACAGACAATATCACATTCACTATGCCTCAGTTCAAACATTTAAGACAGTCACTCTGATACCTGGTTTCCCAGTAAGTTCAACAGCCAAAACAACTATTGCTTACACAACAACCTCAATTCTGGCTCTTTAAATAATCTCACATGCATTTGCATGTAAAAACCTGTCAAAGAAGTTCAATGAGAAAAAGCAGTAAGAAAAAGGGGTAAAAAAAGAATCAAAGAAATAATGTGTGCTGTACTCCTCCCTCCTGATAAAAGAAAGAAAACTTTGGCATTCAGACAAATGAGAGGCATGCCAACAATTCCCTGTGAAGTGGCATTCTGCAGTTTGCCTCAGGCCCTTCAATTGTAAATTCGTCAGTGTCAACACTGTGTAGCTGAGAGAAGACTTTGAAGCAAACAGAAGCTTGCTAATCAACGTCAACATGGAGCTATTTAATTTCTAATTTTCTTAACAAAATATATCTTACTGGTAACATTTGATTGATGTTAGAAAACTACTTGGCATGTCTGAGTTCTGTTAGAAAATTATTCAAAAAACTATCAAACTTAGGTGCATTTTGAATATACTTTGAGTATATTTAAATGTGTAAATAATGTTTTGGAGCAAGTCCACCATTATAAAAAAGTCATGAAGACTTCACATGTGAAAAAACAGTCATGCAGTAACAAATTGGTTGTATTTTTATGGCTTTCGTGATTTTTTGCAAATGATTATTACTCATTTTATTTATTTGATTAATAATAATAATAATAATAATATAAATACATATTTAATAAATAAATTTTTCTTTTCTTTTTTTTAGATGTGTGACCGCAAATTGCTCGGATGATGGTGTGATGTGGTGAATTAAGTTATTGTGTGCTTTTTCAGAGTTCAACATGGTAAAATGCACCAAAACATGTGAAAATGTGTGAAATGTATGTGATCTTTACCTAAGGGCACTGGTGAAAAAACACACACACACACACACACACACACACACACACACACACACACACACACACACACACACACACACATGCTTTGAAATTGGATTGTTATAGAGTGCATAGTGTAAAATCATGGGGATTATTACATAGGTGGGATTATATACATATATAGACTTCAATTTATTCCATTCAATGCCCTACACCTGCAAAAGAAAGCAAAGGTATGCCCAACTCTTGCCTTCACATACTAAGCCTCACTCACAAAACCTCTCTTTAGATTCTTTTCATAAATATCTAGGTTTTTTTACAGACTGTCAGTTACGTTGATTTACACTGAAGAGAGTCAACATAAAATTTTAATTACAACTCCCACCTGTGCTGTTTGTCCTTTACTGACACTAAGGGAATGCTCTCGTGTGGCAGCCCCAGGCAATTGGGGAATGGATGAGGTTTGGATTTAAGGGTGGGGGGTTAGTCTTGTCAAGCCTACTACAGACCTAGGTTGATAGATTGGCATCTCTTCTAGACTCATATGTGAGAAAGTTTGGCTTGACTGCTGTAAAACTCGGCAGAGCAGCAATTTAAAGTCTAAAGTGCAGATAAAACCAAATCACGCTGAACTGAAAATGACCTTCAGGAACTTCAGTGTATTTGATTATAATGTACAATGAATATTATTGATTAATTATATGAACAAACAAGGAATATACACTTTACAACTTTTTGATCTAAAGTGTTCTTGGATAATCTCAAAGGTTATTTAGAAAATTACATGAGGTTGCATTTTTTTTTTAAGTTTCCCAGAGTCTTTGTACCTCAAAGTTTGCCGACACCTCCTCTCTTCTCGTCTAGTTTTGACACGTCGGCCTGCTTTTGTTGGATCACTCTTGTCATATTTAGTTGATGCGCAGAGAACCTGACCCCTCCTGTAGAGGATAGCACAGTCGTAATTGCTGCAAATGCGTCACGGCTGGAAGAGCCCGGGGCGAAAAGATCGTTTGCATCCTGTCGGGTTTTCGGCCTCTGCTCGTCGTCTTGAAACACACCTGCCAAACCGTAATTATGCCTTGATGTGAATACATGTCCCATTTCATCATCACTGTTAACAAAATTAAGCCAACCTTTAAATCTGTGGATTTTTCCCCATTATCTACATTTTCAATTAAATCCCACCACTATAAGCCACAGCTATTATTTAGTCAGTTGTGGAGGTTTCAAGGAAAGCAACCTGATATTTTTAAAGAGAGCTAAATCAATTATTGAAGCAAATGAAAGATGTATGTTATTCCTATTATATAGCTATGAAATCCTTCTGGATTTATACACATTAATCTTTTTGCCTTACTGTCCTTGTTTAGCAAATGCCCTAAAAAAACCCTAACTCTAACTCTAGATAGATAGATAGATAGATAGATAGATAGATAGATAGATAGATAGATAGATAGATAAAACTTTGTTATTGCAAAGTACATGTACACAGCAGCAAAATGCAGCGTATTAACATATGTGTATTAAAATGCATAATACCCTCTTATTGTCAGTTATTTTCAATGAATACATTATATTTATATTTAAATATACTACAAGGGTAGAAAGTATTAATTTTCAAATCTTTTAAAAATCATTTTAAAACCTTATCCAAATAAAGCAGTTTCTATATTTCTGCTGCCAAATGCTTAGTCAGCAACAGCAGTATTTGAGACAGTAAAGACAAATGGGTATCCTTCTTTCAATTTATCAGGAATCTGCAAATGATGCAAGCCAAATTCATTGAAATATCAGAAACGTGAAGGCACGCCACTAGTTAGTTGAGTGAGCTGGAATAATTAGACAGATCTTTGTTATTTTTATATTTTTTTTATATATATAAAAAACTCCAGATGTATTATTTTGATGAGTCTGACACTAAGCAGTAATTGCTTATAGTGTCAAATATATTAAAATGCTACTATAGCCTGTAACACTTTCAATGATGTGCCAGGAGCACTTGCTAGGTAGCTAACTGTAGCTAGAAACATGCATGAATTAACATAAGGCAGCAATAAAAATACCTTACTTTATATATGATTAGATAATTGAGGTGGTTTGTCAGCATAGCACACTTAACATAATGTAAAAAAAAAAAACATTCCTTGCATATAGAACATTTTTAGATTAGTTGCATAAGCTGAAGATGTATAGAAAGAATTTTTGCATATTAATAAAATGTAAAGTTTTTCCATTTGACAATTTTGTATTACTATTTCCTTTTCCTGTTGCTTTCACTCATATATATGTTTTTATATTTTTTTAATTTTCTGTTCCACCAAAAGTTAAAAATATGAATAAAATAAAAAGCGTTTATTGTTTTTGTTTGATTCACACCAAACAAAACTGTGTAATGCAGAATTATTTCCATTGCACATACACTAATGTTAATGAATTAGCTAGGCAAAGTGTGCAGACTTTTATTTAAAGGAGGTAAACAGGAGATTCACCCTTCTCAACTTATGCCCTAAGGCTCACATGTCATCCTCTGATAGACAAGGCAATCTGACCTGATCTCCCTCTCAAAGGTCTCCAACCTCTAACAGAGCTGACTCTTTGAGCAAAATGCAACAACAAAATCCAACTGTCAGTCAGAGCTTAAGTGTACAAAGTTACTGTTGTCATGTTAAGACGTAAATGTCCATGATGTGCTAGAACAGTCTCCAGTTTTCTGTTGCAAGTCCAATATTTATTTCTTTGCTGTTCTTATTTTCTATTGTTTTATTAGCTTCTGTTACACCAACAACAAACGTCACTGACCTCCTCTTCTGGCTCTGCTCACCTTTGCATAATGCATTGTCACAGGTATTCAGTAATTCAGTGGTAATCCAAGTGCCTTCATTCAAAGTTCACCAACCCTTATGGCCCTGGGGCATCTTTCCTTCAGATGCCTATCCTGTTGTTTATGGTAAACAAGCACTAAAAAGGATCATATCTGAGTCTGTCCCTTTGAGTTGGCAGATCTGATTAAATGAGGGTGGTGGTGTGGTGTGTGTGTGTGTGTGTGTGTGTGTGTGTGTGTGTGTGTGTGTGTGGGTGGGGGGGGGGGTGGGGGGTTATGGTCTATAAAAGAAAAGCATGAGAAGAAAAAGCACTTCGCTCTCTGATCCACGTAAAACAAAGATTATTAAATCAAAATGGGGTTTCGAAAAAATACAATGTCTTCTTTCCCCCGCAGTGCCACCACTTCTGGACACA